>CM024760.1:99956224-100556224 GCA_014218235.1 Colocasia esculenta | reverse complement strand
TGTTTATCATCATGTTTATATGTGCGAAAATGTCTAGAATCACCACAAGAATTTGCGGGATTACTGACGAATATTTCCGACGGATTATTTTCCGTCGGTAATTCCGTCGGATTACCGACCGAACCATATCGGTCGAAAATCCGTCGAATATTCCGACGAAATTATCCGTTGGAATATCAGTCGGAACTAACATAATACCTGACGGATATTCCGACGGAAATAATACGTCGGAATATCCGTCGGTAATACCGCTATTCCAATCCCGCGAAACCCCCCTTCTTCCCCTCCCCCTCTTTCCCACTCCCGCTCTCTCTCTTCTCTCTCTCTCTCTCTCTCTCTCTCGCTCTCTCTCCTCTCTCTCTCTCTCTCTCGCTCTCCTCGCTCCTCTCTCTCTCTCTCTCTCTTCCTCTCTCTCCTCCTCTCTCCTCTCTCTCTCTCTCCTCTCTCTCAAGCTCCTCTCTCTCTCCTCTCTCTCTCTCTCTCTCTCGCCGCCTGCATCCCGCCGCCGTCGCCCGAAGCTCCCGCCACCCCCGCCGATCCCTCGCGCCGCCGTCGAGACGCCGGCCCGCCGTCGCCCCGGTCCCGCCACCGCCCTCGCCGCCGCAGGTACCCCGTCGCACCCCCCTTCCCACCTGGCCCCCTCCCCCCTGCGGGATGGCCCCCCCCCCACCCGCCCCCTCCCCCCTGCGTGATGCCCCCCCCCCCACCCGGACCCCCTCCCTCCTCACCCTGCCCCCTCCCCCTTCCCACCTGGCCCCCTCCCCCTGCGTGATGCCCCCCCCCCACCCGACCCCCTCCGGGATGGCCCCCCCCGGCCCCCCTCCCCCCCCACCCGTCCCCCCTCCCCTGCACACACCCCCCCCTCCCCTTCCCACACACCTGGCCCCCTCCGGATGCCCCCCCCCCCCCGCCCCCTCCCCTGCACACACCCCCCTCCCCTTCCCCCCCACCCGCCCCCTCCCCCCCACCTGGCCCCCTCCCCCCTGCGGATGCCCCCCCCCACCCGCCCCCTCCGTGATGCCCCCCCCCCCCACCCGGCCCCCTCCCCCCCCCCCCCCCATTCGGGCCCCCCTCCCCTGCACACACCCCCCTCCCCTTCCCCCCCACCCCGCCCCCTCCCCCCCCCCCCCCCGGCCCCCCCTCCCCTGCACACACCCCCCTCCCCTTCCCACGCCCCTAGCCCCCTCCGGATGCCCCCCCCCCCCCCCCCCCAGCCCCCTCCCCCCCCCACCCGCCCCCCTCCCCTGCACACCCCCCTCCCCCTTCCCACCCGGCCCCCCTCCCCCCTGCACCCGCCCCCCTCCCTCCTGCCCCTAATAAATTATACATTAAACTAAATAAATATATTAAGAATTAACATGTGACATTAATATCATTAACTGTATGTCCTATCTATTTTAAATAAATATCTAAAAAACTTATTCCCCCCTCCCCTGCACACACCCCCCTCCCTTCCCACCCGGCCCCCCTCCCCCCCTGCACCCGGCCCCCCTCCCTCCTGCACCCCTAATAAATTAATACATGTAACTAAATAATATAATTAAGAATTAACATGTGACATTACCATAATTAACATGTACTAATCTATTTTAAATAAATATCTAAAAAACTTATTTAATTAGTTACTTTTCACCACCCATTTAACTTTCTATTAGAATGGTCGTCAACTATATAAAATACTATATTTGTTTGTTATAAAGTCTAATCAGATGTAGAGAAAATTTAAAACGAGTTGGGGTTAACCGTAACTACTTTTCTTTATTACTTTTTTATTGTACTATGTGCTACCATCTACATCTTTTTATATTAATTTTTTTTATTGTACAGGAACTCACATAGACCATGGTTTTGGTAAAAAGAGAATTGTTGTCACAAGTAATTAATCAATGTTATTTAAATCATTATGATTTCATTCCTTAATGGTTTGCATGTATTAATATATTTTTACAATTACATGGATCTATTGTTTCTCATGTTCTGTATGTCATAGCCGATTGTGACTCTTGTTGTACATTACTACATATTATATGTTGATGATGCTAATTAAATTTAAGGAGATTACTTTGTTGCATTTATATGAAATGCAAATGCTTGTAATAATGAAAGAAGAAGTTTATTACTTTGCTTATAATTACACATGTTGAATTATATTTAAGGCCGCCTGTGAGACTTAGTTCTTTGTGATATTTTTGTATGAAATGACTACATGAAAGCCATAGACATATAATCTCTTTGCATTTTTGGAGTGATTTGTTAGATTTGGTAATGCATATTGTATTTTAATAATCTCATGCAAGTTATAATCATTCAACATTCGTATGTTTATTTGTAGCCATTTGAGAGATTTTTTCATATTTACCATATTATGATTTAATTTCATATTTTAAATTACTCATGAATAAATGTAAAATTCTTTTTTGTAATTAGTGATGAGAGTTCGCGATTGGAAATTAGACTCAAAGAAGAACAAATGTCCAACGTATCAAAGTACTTGTTTGTTTGAACGTAAAATATTTCCGCTCGATATTCGAAGATTGCATGATGGTTACTTTTGGTGAAAGAGAAGATGACGAAAATCATAAAGATTATTCGAAAGAAGAAGACAAAGTTTAGAAAATAAAAGTGGATTATCTGTTTATTTTTCAAGATGAAAAAGGAGTGCTATTTCTATAATCTTACGACGCAGTTGGTGTGGTAGTATGTACATGTTTATTTGGAAAAGACTGGTGTAAATTTGTGAAAAATAATTGTGTCAAAGAACTTGACATTCTCAAGTTATGTCTTCCCATTGTGTACGAATAGATGTTTTGGCAAAGTATATTTAGGGATATCAGTGGTTAGTTCACTCCTTAGGAAATCTACTGAGAAGCTGGTGAATAAAGAGCCGATCAAGTGGTGTGGCCTAATATGAAGACAATCCACGGTTTGTGTTGTTTTTAATGTTCAATACCATTAAGTATTTATATAGTGCTCAATTTATTTGATATTCATGTATGTTTACTCTTCATTTATCTTTACGTCAACGCTTTATTTCACCCATTAGCTCTGAGACTCTCCCATATAACGTATGTATGGTACTTGAATGATGTGAGGGTGTGTTGGATTTTAACTCGGGACATGACATTTAATATGTAGGAAAAATGTCGGAGAATCGGTCATGGATGTACCGTGGAATAATGAATGGAGTTGTGACCGAGGAGTTTAAAGACGGAGTTGACAGTTTTATTGAGTTTGCATTGATAATACATCAGTACATTGATCCGATGGTAACATCCGATGTCCGTGTTCGGCTTGTAAGAACAGAAAGTGGATATCGACATGGGATGTGCAGCATCATCTGTATACGAGAGGATTTGTTGGCCATTATGAGTTATGGTCGTGTCATGGTGAGTTTAATATTCATCGTCTGCACCAGCTAATTACTTTGCCTCTACAAGTACGTACGTAGACATGTTGTCGATGCTGCTGGTCCGGAGTTCAATATTCATGAAGATCAAACAAATGAAGAAGTGCCGAATAATACAGCTCAGAGATTTTATCAGTTACTTCGAGATGCTGATGAGCCATTATAGGATGGTTGTGAAAGCATACACGGTTGTCTGCATTGTCGCAGCTATTGAATTTGAAATCTGAATTTCATATGAACGAGAGTTGTTTTGACCACGCTTCTCTTACTGGTCAAGAGCATGCTTCCTCAATCAGAGAGGTTACCTGCTGACTTTTACCGTGCAAAAGATGGTGAATGATTTGGGCTTGTTTTTATGAAAATTGATGCATGTCCGAATCACTGTATGTTGTACTACAAAGAGGATGCAATAAACATCATGATGTATTTGTAAGCATGATAGTTTCAAGCCAAGAGAGGGGACAAGTCAAAGCAGAAGGTGTTCCGTATAAGTCATTGCGGTACTTTCCTATCACACCCAGATTGCAGTGATTGTTCCATGTCCTCGAGGACAGCGGACATATGACATGGCATGCGGAAAGAGTCCGTCGCGACGAAGGTGAATGATCATTCTGCCGATGGTGAAGCTTGGGCTCATTTTAGCCGTACTCATCCTTACTTCTCAGGGATCCACGCAACGTACGGCTTGGTTTATGCACAGATGGTTTCAATCCTTTTGGAGGCTCGGTGGCATCTTACTCATGTTGGCCAGTATTCTTAACACCGTATAACCTTCCGCTAGGCATGTGCATGAAGCGTGAGAATCTGTTCCTTTCATTGCTGATTCCGGGTCCAAAAAGTCCAGGAAAGAATATAGACATATATCTCAGACCGTTGATTGATGAGATGAAATTGTTATGGTCAGATGGTGTGCAGTCTTATGATGCTCCAAAACAGAATTTCAATCTGAAGGCTGCATTAATGTGGACAATAAGTGACTTTCCAGCCTACGGCATGTTATCTGGCGGAGCACACATGGAGGTTGGCATGTCCTTATTGCATGGAGGATTCTAATCATTTGTGTTGAAATCTGGGGAAAATCTTGTTGGTTCGATTGTCATCGGCGGTTTCTACCCAGTGACCATCCTTTCCGAAAGTAAAAGGATTCTTTTATTTAAAATACAACTGTGATGGAGGGGTAGATATGGACGGTGTCTGGTGGAAATATGGCGAGGCGGGTCCAGAACTTACCGACTGTAACACAACTGGCTGGTAGTACCCGACAAATCCCTGGCTTTGGGAGGATCACAATTGGGTGAAGCAAAGCATTTTTTGGGATTGCCTTATTGGTCAACACTTTTGATATGTCATAACCTAGACGTCATGCATATAGAGAAGAATGTTTTTGATAATGTGTTCAACACAGTTATGGACGTCAAAGGTAAAACGAAGGATAACGTCAAGCACGGTCGATTTGAAAGTACTTTGCAAACGTCCAGAACTAGAGCTACAGCATGTTCAAGGAAAAGTGGTGCAACCTAAAGCTGCATATGTGCTTGGGGCCAGACAGATTAAGGAAGTTTGCAATGGTTAAAGCAATTGAGATTTCCGGATGGATATGTCTCGAATATTGCACGTTGTGTAATGTCAACGAGGGAAAATATACGGAATGAAGAGTCATGACTGCCGTGTTTTCATGCAAAGACTGATGCCTCTTGCTTTTCGTGAGTTGTTGCCGAAACAAATATGGGGAGCAATGACTGAGCTGAGTCAATTCTTCAGGATTTATCTGCATCAGAACTCAAATTCATGACTTGCAAAATATAGAGCAAAATATAATTCAGACAGTCTGCAAATTAGAGAAGATATTTCCTCCAGCATTCTTTGATTCAATGAGCACCTGATCATCCATTTACCATATGAGGCAAGGGTCAGAGGACCATACAATTTCGATGGATGTATCCGTTTGAGAGGTATTTTCTACATCTCATTTATTGCCATTACGACGATCTTTTATATTAACTTATGTATGCATTTGAATATTGTCGTAGGTGCATGCACGATCTTAAGATGAAAGTCCGTAACAAAGCACAAGTTGAGGGCTCCATTACTCAGGCGTACCTCATTGAGGAGATATCAAACTTCTGTTCGATGTACTTTGACACGGAAATACGAACCCAACGCACTCAACCTCCACATAATGATGATGGTGGAGATTCCGAGGTGTCAGACCGACTCTCTGTATTCAAGTGTGCCGGACGGGCGTTCGGTTCTTCATCTACTCGCGCACTCCAAGACAGAGAGTTGGTAGCTGCGAGATCTACGTGTTCATGAATTGCGAAGAACTAGACCCTTACATTCAGTAAGCTCTCCACGCTTATTCGTCATCATTTGCGTGCATTACTGCAGAACCTAACGGTTGTGTGACATTTACATTGCAGAGAGTTTGACTCGTCATATTGCGACAGAATCCATGTCTAACTGACGTGCAGGTTGAAAAGGAACGAGAGAGTCTTTTCCTACTTGGTTAAGATCTCGAGTATGTGTCTAATTATTTTGAAACATAAGTGTTATGTTTTTATGCAGACTGAGTTGAAGTCATTTATTCATGTTTGTCTATTTATCTCATAATAGTTGAACAAGGCTTCATTCCCGATTCTAGAGTACAACAGATTAGTTTTGGCCCCTCGAAGATTGTACGTGTCTATCCAGGCTACATTGTGAATGGATACAGATTTCACACTAGAGATTATGGACGGAATAAGTCTACGATGAACAGCGCGTATGTGTGAAGGGAAGTGCCTATAATGAAAATGAAATTGACTATTATGGCATTCTCGAAGAAGTCATTGAACTGCAATTTTTGGGACAAGACAACAATGTATTTTTGTTCAAGTGTCATTGGTTTGACCCGACATCTATTCGTCATGACACAACAATGGATTATCGATGTGAAGCATAAGTCCAAATTGTACATATGAGCCATTCATCCTGGCGGCACAAGCCCAACAAGTTTATTATTCAAATTATACATCCTCAAATTAAGAGATTGGTGGGCTACATGTAGAGTGAAATCAAGACTATTCCCTGAGTATGAGCTTCTCCCGACTGATGATGAGCTCGAAGGTGTTAATGACAACTTTTTCCAATCAGATCGGAGTGACGCACGAGAGTTGGCAGCTTCTACGCAGTACAATGTTCATGATATAAATGAACAATTTCCTTACATAAGGATAACGAACAAGAGAAGTTGACCCAAATGTCGCTGAGCGGGAGGTGGAGTCTGATGTGGAGGAAGACTCCCAAGATGATGAGGATGAATTCCAGGATGATGATGAAGATGATGCTGAATTAAACATGTCTTCAGCATCTGATGATGAATATAGATAATATACTGCATATTTTGTAAGAAATTGGTGTTGTTGTTCATTCCATGTTCATAATAAATTGCTACTTCAAATTGAGTGCTGATGACTTGCTATATCTTTATTTGTATCAATAGAGATATGGTACGTGGAGGACGCAGTCGGAGGGTTGCCACGTCCGTTGGCAGAGGGACTGCCTCCGCGTCCACGTCTGCCTCCAGGTCCGCGACAGGTATATGCATATGTACCACAAAACCATATGGGTTATATTGTTTATATTGATTTCACGAGAACTAACGTACATACAATTTTACAGGGACTGCCTCCCCGTCCACGCCCGTCGTCCCAGCGACATGTAATTTTCTATATTGTTGTTTATTTGAAATTCATATTTCTAATGTGTATGAAATTTTGCAGGGACTATCTCCCCGTCCACGCCCGTCGTCCCAGCGACAGGTAAATTTCTATATTATTGTTTATTTGAATTCATAATTTCTAATGTGTATGACATTTTGTAGGGATGCCTCCCCGTCCACGCCCGTCGTCCCAGCGACAGGTAATTTTATACATTGTTGTTTATTTGAAATTCATAATTTCTAATGTGTATGAAATTTTGCAGGGACTGCCTCCCCGTCCACGCCCGTCGTCCCAGTGACAGTAAATTTCTATATTGTTGTTTATTTGAAATTCATAATTTCTAATGTGTATGAAATTTTGCAGGGACTGCCTCCCCGTCCACGCCCGTCGTCCCAGCGACAGGTAAATTCTATATTGTTGTTTATTTGAAATTCATAATTTCTAATGTGTATGAAATTTTGCAGGGAATGCCTCCCCGTCCACGCCCGTCGTCCCAGCGACAGGTAATTTTCTACATTGTTTTTTATTTGAAATTCATAATTTCTAATGTGTATGAAATTTTGCAGGGAATGCCTCCCCGTCCACGCTACCTTCGTCTTCTTCCTCACCACAAGGTAAACATATGTTTCATAGATTAGTATGTTTGGTCTCTTGCAATTATACAATAAAGTGTACTA
Source organism: Colocasia esculenta (assembly GCA_014218235.1). NCBI lineage: Eukaryota > Viridiplantae > Streptophyta > Magnoliopsida > Alismatales > Araceae > Colocasia > Colocasia esculenta. Next base: position 100,548,440 of record CM024760.1, on the reverse strand, counting down.
AATTGTTTTCAACAGAGGTGGAGAGCCAGCATCCAGCAGCTGAGGAGGGGCCTCAGCTACCAGGACGACAACCATGCTGGATCTCAGGGTAAAGTTCATCATCTCAGTGTTACTGTATTTGTTATTTAGGATATACATTTCATGTAGAAAATTAATGTGAATTGCAGGGGAAGATAGATCCCAGTCCTGCTTCCCGCTATATTACGACGTTGATCCACGCACATATTCCAGGACCAGTGGATGCATGAGAGAATTCCCGGTGCCAGTTCGGGATTTATTATTTGACATGTTTACGGTATTTTATTTTTTAGAAGAGTTGAAGTCATTTATTCAATATTATTAATTTAGGTTTATTGCAGAACGTTGATTAATTTTATTTCTTTACAGCGGAGTTTCGCGTTCACGAGACCCAGATCTCCCTCGGGCTCGAGCCGTCTGGGAGATTACGGCCCAGACTATTTAAGAAAGTCGATGTGGGAGGCACGGGACAAGGCAATCAAGACCACAGGGAACCGGGATCCTATGGCTTGGGTGGATTACGGCCCTGTTTGGCTGCGGACGGACTATTGGGAGTCCCTTTGCGCGCGTTTGGCTGCTGGACCATGGCAGTAGCGGTCACAGCGGCAATACGCAACAGAGCAACTCACCGAGAAGAATGCATACTAGTGGATCCGTATCTTATGCGACCCACAGTCAAAAATTAGTAAGTATTTTATTGTTCGATTCATATTACATGGATTATTATTGTGAGACTAACTAATTTTGTTGAATTCTAAGCATCACGACCTGGAGCGTGCCCCTACTTTCCGCGAGTTATTTGACCGACTCATAAGCGAAGGGGACGGATGACTATGTTACCGAGAGTGCCCGCACGATTGCTGTAAGTCAAGCTTTAATTATGAATTCAATTATGATATTAAAGTAATTGTGTTTCAATAATTTAATTTTAAATTATTTTACAGGACGTACGACAGGACGATGGCGGAGCGCTACACAAGGGCACTCCCCAGCCAGATTTGGATGCGGACGCTTGGGTCGAGGCAGCGGGAGTGCCGGGAAGGGTCGAGTGTACGGCTTTGGGGACAGCCTGGATACTCTCGAGTGTTGTCCTCATATGCCAGTTCGATCGCTTCTCCGGCACATGCGAGTTCATCTTCTGCGCCGCCCGTCAGTGTGTAGAGGACATTAGAGGCATCATTCGGGAGGAGCTACGTACAGAGCTACAGACGCAGCGGAAGAGCTACAGACGCAGCGGGTACAGCTACAGCGCAGCAGGTACAGATAGAGACGCAGCGGCTACAGCTACAGACGCAGTTCAGCGATATGGTTCAGCAGTTCATGTCATATGCAGGGAGTACGCCCCACACAGCCAGCAGCTCAGGTCCGTATTAGTATTAATTTCATATACTTAGGATTGGCCGGCGTCCAACACGACCGGTGGGTTAAAGTGAAGTGTAGAAACTGACGGAATCCAATTTGGATCCCGGATTGGGTTGGGCATTCAAAGGACAGATCTAAAAACACGGCCAAGCATATATAAATGGTCAAACACCTAACCCGGGGTCCAAAATCCCAATAGAGATCGGATCGGCGTGCCGTTTTCTCTGACACGACCGGTGGGTTAAAGTGACGTGTGGGAACTGACGGAATCCAATTGGATCTCCGGATGGGTTGGGCATTCAAAGGACGGATCTAAAACACCCAAGTATATATAAAGCGTCAAAACACACAACCCGGGGTCCAAAATCCCAAATAGGGATCGGATCGACGTGCCGTTTTCTCCGACACGACCGGGTGGGTTAAAGCGACGTGTAGAAACTGACGGAATCCAATTTGGATCCCCGGATGGGTTGGGCATTCAGAGGACGGATCTAAAAACACGCCAGCATATATAAATGGTCAAACACGCAACCCTGGGGTCCAAAATCCCAAATCGGGATCGGATCGGCGTGCCGTTTTCTCCGACACGACCGGGTGGATTAAAGTGACGTGTGGGAACGGACGGAATCCAATTTGGATCTCCGGATTGGGTTGGCATTCAAAAGACGGATCTAAAAACACCCAAGTATATATAAAGGTTAAAACACACAACCCGGGGTCCAAAATCCCAAATAGGGATCGATCGACGTCCGTTTTCTCCGACACGACCGGGTGGTTAAAGTGACGTGTAGAAACTGACGGAATCCAATTTGGATCTCCGGATTGGGTTGGGCATTCAAAGGACGGATCTAAAACACCCAAGTATATATAAAAGGTTAAAACACACAACCGGGGTCCAAAATCCCAATAGGGATCGGATCGACGTGCCGTTTTCTCCGACACGACCGGGTGGGTTAAAGTGACGTGTAGAAACTGACGGAATCCAATTTGGATCCTCGGATTGGGTTGGGCATTCAAAGGACGGATCTAAAACACAGGCCAAGCATATATAAATGGTCAAACCACGCACCCGGGGTCCAAAATCCCAATAGGATTGGATCGGCGTGCCGTTTTCTCCGACACGACCGGGTGGTTAAAGTGACGTGTAGGAACTGACGGAATCCAATTTGGATCCCCGGATTAGGTCGGACGTTCAATTGACGGATCTAAAAAACACCCAAGTATATTTAAAGCGTCAAAACACAACCCGGGGTCCAAAATCCCAAATAGGGATCGGATCGGCGTGCCGTTTTTCTCCGACACGACCGGGTGGGTTAAAGTGACGTGTGGAACTGACGGAATCCAATTTAGATCCCCGGATTGGGTTGGGCATTCAAAGACGGATCTAAAAACACCCAAGTATATATAAAGCGTCAAAACACACAACCCGGGGGTCCAAATCCCAAATAGGATCGGATTGACGTGCCGTTTTCTCTGACACGACCGGTTGGGTTAAGGTGACGTGTAGAAACTGACGGAATCCAATTTGGATCCCCGGATTGGGTTGGGCATTCAAAGGACGGATCTAAAAACACCCAAGTATATATAAAGCGTCAAAACACACACCCGAGGGTCCAAAATCCCAAATAGGGATCGGATCGACGTGCCGTTTTCTCCGACACGACCGTATGGTTAAAGTGACGTGTAGAAACTAACGGAATCTAATTTGGATCCCCGGATTGGGTTGGGCATTCAAAGGACGGATCTAAAAACAACGGCCAGCATATATAATGGTCAAAACACGCAACCCGGGGGTCCAAAATCCCAATAGGGATCGGATCGGCGTGCCGTTTTCTATGACACGACCGGTGGGTTAAAGTGACGTGTGGGAACTGACGGAATCCAATTGGATCTCCGGATTGGGTTGGGCATTCAAAGACTGATCTAAAACACCCAAGTATATATAAAAGGTTAAAACACACACCACCGGGGGTCCAAAATCCCAAATAGGGATCGGATCGACGTGCTGTTTTCTCCGACACGACCGGGTGGGTTAAAGTGAAGTGTAAAACTGACGGAATCCAATTTGGATCTCCGGATTGGGTTGGGAATTCAAAGGACGGATCTAAAAACACCCAAGTATATATAAAGGTTAAAACACACAACCCGTGGGTCCAAAATCCCAATAGGGATCGGATCGACGTGTCGTTTTCTCCGACACGACCGGGTGGGTTAAGTGATGTGTAGAAACTGACGGAATCCAATTTGGATCCTGGATTGGGTTGGTATTCAAAGGACGGATCTAAAAACACGACCAAGCATATATAAATGGTCAAAACACGCAACCTGGGGTCCAAAATCCCAAATAGGGATCGGATCGGTGTGCCGTTTTCTCCGACACGACCGGTTGGTTTAAAGTGACGTGTAGGAACTGACGGAATCCAATTTGGATCCCCGGATTGGGTCGGACGTTAAATTGACGGATCTAAAAACCCCAAGATATTTAAAGCGTCAAAACACAAGCCGGGGTCCAAAATCCCAAATATGATCGGATCGGTGTGCCGTTTTCTACGACACGACCCGGTGGGTTAAAGTGACGTGTGGGAACTGACGGAATCCAATTTGGATCCCCGGATTGGGTTGGGCATTCAATGGACGGATCTAAAAACACCCAAGTAATATAAAGCGTCAAAACACACAACCCGGGGGTCCAAAATCCCAAATAGGGATCGGATCGACGTGCCGTTTTCTCCGACACGACCGGGTGGGTAAAAGTGACGTGTAGAAACTGACGGAATCCATTTGGATCCCCGGATTGGGTTGGGCATTCAAAGGACGGATCTAAAAACACCCAAGTATATATAAAGCGTCAAAACACACAACCCGGGGTCCAAAATCCCAAATAGGGATTGATCGACGTGCCGTTTTCTCCGACACGACCGGGTGGGTTAAAGTGACGTGTAGAAACTGACGGAATCCAATTTGGATCCCCGGATTGGGTTGGGCATTCAAAGGACGGATCTAAAAACACGGCCAAGCATATATAAATGGTCAAACACGCAACCCGGGGTCCAAAATCCCAAATAGGGATTGATCGGCGTGCCGTTTTCTCCGACACGACCGGGTGGGTTAAAGTGACGTGTAGGAACTGACGGAATCCAATTTGGATCCCCGGATTAGGTCGGACGTTCAATTGACGGATCTAAAAACACCCAGTATATTAAAGGCGTCAAAACACAACCCGGGGGTCCAAAATCCCAATAGGGATCGGATCGGCGTGCCGTTTTCTCCGACACGACCGGTGGGTTAAAGTGACGTGTGGGAACTGACGGAATCCAATTTAGATCCCCGATTGGGTTGGTTGGGCATTCAAAGACGGATCTAAAAACACCCAAGTATATATAAAGCGTCAAAACCACAACCCGGGGTCCAAAATCCCAAATAGGGATCGGATTGACGTGCCGTTTCTCTGACACGACCGGGTGGGTTTAAGGTGACGTGTAGAAACTGACGGAATCCAATTTGGATCCCCGGATTGGGTTGGGCATTCAAAGGACGGATCTAAAAACAACCCAATATATAAAGCGTCAAAACACACAACCCGAGGGTCCAAAATCCCAAATAGGGATCGGATCGACGTGCCGTTTTCTTCCGACACGACCGATGGGTTAAAGTGACGTGTAGAAACTAACGGAATCTAATTTGGATCCCCGGATTGGGTTGGGCATTCAAAGGACGGATCTAAAAACACGGCCAAGCATATATAATGGTCAAAACACGCAACCCGGGGGTCCAAATCCCAAATAGGGATCGGATCGGCGTGCCGTTTCTATGCACGACCGGTTGGTTTAAAGTGACGTGTGGGAACTGACGGAATCCAATTTGGATCTCCGGATTGGGTTGGGCATTCAAAAGACGGATCTAAAAACACCCAAGTATATATAAAAGGTTAAAACACACAACCCGAGGTCCAAAATCCCAAATACGGATCGGATCGGATCGTGCTGTTTTCTCCGACACGCCCGGTGTGGTTAAGGACTTGTAAAACTGACGGAATCCAATTTGGATCTCCGATTGGGTTTGGCATTCAAAGGACGGATCTAAATATACCCAAGTATATATAAAGGTTAAAACACAACCCTGGGTCCAAAATCCCAAATAGGATCGGATCGACGTGCCGTTTTCTCCCGACGACCGGGTGGGTTAAAGTGATGTTAGAACTGACGGAATCCAATTTGATCCTCGGATTGGGTTGGTATTCAAGGACGGATCTAAAAACACGGCCAAGCATATATAAATGTTCAAAACACGCAACCCGGGGGTCTAAAATCCCAAATAGGGATCGGATCGGTGTGCCGTTTTCTCTCCGACACGACCGGGTGGGTTAAGTGACGTGTAGGAACTGACTGAATCCCAATTTGGATCCCCGGATTGGGTCCGGCGTTCAATTTGACAGATCTAAAAACACCCAAGTTATTTAAGCGGTCAAAACACAAGCCGGGTTCCAAAATCCCAAATAGGATCGGATCGGTGTGCCGTTTTCCTCCTCCGACACGACCCGGTGGGTTAAGTGACTTGTGGGAGACTGACGGAATCCAATTTGGATCCCCGGATTGGGTTGGGCATTCAATGGACGGATCTAAAAACACCCAAGTATATATAAAGCGTCAAAACACACAACCCGGGGGTCCAAAATCCCAAATAGGGATCGGATCGACGTGCCGTTTTCTCCGACACGACCGGTGTGTAAAAGTGACGTGTAGAAACTGACGGAATCCAATTTGGATCCCCGGATTGGGTTGGGCATTCAAAGACGGATCTAAAAACACCCAAGTATATATAAAGCGTCAAAACACACACCCGGGGGTCCAAATCCCAAATAGGGATCGGATCGACGTGCCTTTTTCTCTGCCACACGACCGGGTGGGTTAAGTGACGTGTGAAACTGACGGAATCCAATTTGGATCCCCGTATTGGGTTGGGCATTCAAAGGACGGATCTAAAAACACGCCAAGCATATATAAATGGTCAAACACGCAACCCAGGGGTCCAAAATCCCAATAGGGATCGGATCGGCGTGCCGTTTTCCTCCGACACGACCGGGTTGGGTTAAAGTGATTGTGTAGAAACTGACGGAATCCAATTTGGATCCCCGGATTGGGTTGGGCATTCAAAGGACGGATCTAAAAACACCCAAGTATTATAAAGCGTCAAAACACACAACCAGGGGGTCCAAAATCCCAAATAGGGATCGGATCGATGTGCCGTTTTCTCCGACACAACCGGTGGGTTAAGTGACGTGTAGAAACTGACACAATCCAATTTGGATCCCCGGATTGGTTGGGCATTCAAAGCACGATCTAAAAAACGGCAAGCATATAAATGGTCAAACACGCAACCCGGGGGTCCAAATCCCAAATAGGGATCGGATCGCGTGCCGTTTTCTCCGACACGACCGGGTGGGTTAAAGTGACGTGTGGGAATCGACGGAATCCAATTTGGATCCCCGGATTGGGTCGGACGTTCAATTGACGGATCTAAAAACACCCAAGTATATTTAAGCGTCAAAACACACCCGGGGTCCAAAATCCCAATAGGGATCGGATCGACGTGCCGTTTTCCTCCGACACGACCGGGTGGGTTAAAGTGACGTGTAGGACTGACGGAATCCAATTTGGATCTTCGGATTGGGTTGGGCATTCAAAGGACGGATCTAAAAACACCCAAGTATATATAAAGTTAAAACACACAACCCAGGGGTCCAAAATCCCAATAGGGATCGGATCGACGTGCCGTTTTCTCCGACACGACCGGGTGGGTTAAAGTGACGTGTAGAAACTGACAGAATCCAATTGGATCTCCGGATTGGGTTGGGCATTCAAAGGACGGATCTAAAAACACCCAAGTATATATAAAAGGTTAAAACACACAACCCGGGGTCCAAAATCCCAAATAGGATCGGATCGACGTGCCGTTTTCTCCGACACGACCGGGTGGGTTAAAGTGACGTGTAGAACTGACGAGATCAATTTTTGGATCCCCGGATTGGGTTGGGCATTCAAAGGACGGATCTAAAACACGGCCAAGCATATAAATGGTCAAAACACGCGACCCGGGGGTCCAAAATCCCAAATAGGGATCGGATCGGCGTGCCGTTTTCTCCGACACGACCGGGTGGGTTAAAGTGACGTGTGGGAACTGACGAATCCAATTTGGATCCCCGGATTGGGTTGGGCATTCAAAGGACGGATCTAAAAACCCAAGTATATATAAAGCGTCAAAACACACAACCCGGGGTCCAAAATCCCAAATAGGGATTGGATCGACGTGCCGTTTTCTCCGACACACCGGTGGGTTAAAGTGACGTGTAGAAACTGACGGAATCCAATTTGGATCCCCAGATTGGGTTGGGCATTCAAAGGACGGATCTAAAAACACCCAAGTATATATAAAGCGTCAAAACACACAACCCGGGGGTCAAAATCCCAAATAGGATCGGATCGACGTGCCGTTTTCTCCGACACGACCGGGTGGGTTAAAGTGACGTGTAGAAACTGACGGAATCCAATTTGGATCCCCGGATTGGGTTGGGCATTCAAAGGACGGATCTAAAAACACGCCAAGCATATATAAATGGTCAAAACACGCAACCCAGGGGTCCAAAATCCCAAATAGGGATCGGATCGGCGTGCCGTTTTCTCCCCGACACGACCGGGTGGGTTAAAGTGATGTGTAGAAACTGACGGAATCCAATTTGGATCCCGGATGGTTGGGCATTCAAAGACGGATCTAAAAACACCCAAGTATATAAGCGTCAAAACACACACACCCGGGGGTCCAAAATCCCAAATAGGGATCGGATCGATGTGCCGTTTTCTCCTTCCGACACAACCGGTGGGTTAAAGTGATGTGTAGAAACTGACGGAATCCAATTTGGATCCCCGGATTGGGTTGGGCATTCAAAGCACGGATCTAAAAACACGCCAAGCATATATAAAGCGTCAAAACACGCAACCCAGGGGTCCAAAATCCCAAATAGGGATCGGATCGGCGTGCCGTTTTCTCCGACACGACCGGGTGGTTAAAGTGATGTGTAGAAACTGACGGAATCCAATTTGGATCCCCGATTGGGTTGGGCATTCAAAGGACGGATCTAAAAACACCCAAGTATATATAAAGCGTCAAAACACACAACCCGGGGGTCCAAATCCCAAATAGGGATCGGATCGACGTGCCGTTTTCTCCGACACGACCGGGTGGTTAAAGTGATGTGTAGAAACTGACACAATCCAATTTGGATCCCCGATTGGGTTGGGCATTCAAAGCACGGATCTAAAAACACGGCCAAGCATATATAAATGGTCAAAACACGCAACCCGGGGGTCCAAAATCCCAAATAGGGATCGGATCGGCGTGCCGTTTTCTCTCCGACAAGACCGGGTGGGTTAAAGTGATGTGTAGAAACTGACGGAATCCAATTTGGATCCCCGGATTGGTTGGGCATTCAAAGACGGATCTAAAAACACCCAAGTATATATAAAGCGTCAAAACACACAACCCGGGGTCCAAAATCCAAATAGGGATCGGATCGATGTGCCGTTTTCTCCGACAGACCGGGTGGGTTAAAGTGACGTGTAGAAACTGACACAATCCAATTTGGATCCCGGATTGGGTTGGTCATTCAAAGCACGGATCTAAAAACACCCAAGCATATATAAATGTTCAAAACACGCAACCCGGGGTCCAAAATCCCAAATAGGGATCGGATCGGCGTGCCGTTTTCTCCGACACGACCGGGTGGGTTAAAGTGACGTGTGGGAACTGACGGAATCCAATTTGGATCCCCGGATTGGGTCGGACGTTCAATTGACGGATCTAAAACACCCAAGTATATTAAAGCGTCAAAACACAACCCGGGGGTCCAAAATCCCAAATAGGGATCGGATCGACGTGCCGTTTTCCTCCGACACGACCGGTGGGTTAAAGTGACGTGTAGAACTGACGGAATCCAATTTGGATCCCCGGATTGGGTGGGCATTCAAAGGACGGATCTAAAACACCCAAGCTATATAAATGGTAAAAACACCAACCCGGTGTCCAAATCCCAATAGGGATCGGATCGGCGTGTCGTTTTCTCCGACACGACCGGGTGGGTTAAAGTGACGTGTGAAACTGACAGAATCCATTTGGATCTCCGGATTGGGTTGGGCATTCAAAGGACAGATCTAAAACACCCAAGTATATATAAAAGGTTAAAACACACACCAACCGGGGTCCAAAATCCCAAATAGGGATCGGATCGACGTGCCGTTTTCTTCCGACACGACCGGTGGGTTAAAGTGACGTGTAGAAACTGACGGAATCCAATTTGGATCCCCGGATTGGGTTGGGTATTCAAAGGACGGATCTAAAAACACGGCCAAGCATATATAATGGTCAAAACACGCACCCGGGGGTCCAAAATCCCAAATAGGGATCGGATCGGCGTGCCGTTTTCTCCGACACGACCGGTGGTTAAAGTGATGTGGGAACTGACAGAATCCAATTGGATCCCCGGATTGGGTTGGGCATTCAAAGGACGGATCTAAAAACACCCAAGTATATATAAAGCGTCAAAACACACACCCGGGGTCCAAAATCCCAAATAGGGATTGGATCGACGTGCCGTTTTCTCCGACACGACCGGGTGGGTTAAAGTGACGTGTAGAACTGACGGAATCCAATTTGGATCCCCAGATTGGGTTGGCATTCAAAGACGGATCTAAAAACCCCAGTATATATAAAGCGTCAAAACACACAACCTGGGGGTCCAAAATCCCAATAGGGATCGGATCGACGTGCCGTTTTCTCCGACACGACCGGGTGGGTTAAAGTGACGTGTAGAAACTGACGGAATCCAATTTGGATCCCCGATTGGGTTGGCCATTCAAAGGACGGATCTAAAAACACCCAAGTATATAAAGCGTCAAAACACACAACCTGGGTTCCAAAATCCCAAATAGGGATCGGATCGGCGTGCCGTTTTCTATGACACGACCGGGTGGGTTAAAGTGACGTGTCGGAACTGACGGAATCCAATTTGGATCTCCGGATTGGGTTGGGCATTCAAAGGCATCTAAAAACACCCAAGTATATATAAAAGGCTAAAACACACAACCCGGGGTCCAAAATCCCAAATAGGGATCGGATCGACGTGCCGTTTTCTCCGACACGAACGGTGGGTTAAAGTGACGTGAAAACTGACGGAATCCAATTTGGATCTCCGGATTGGGTTGGGCATTCAAAGGATGGATCTAAAACACCCAAGTATATATAAATGTTAAAACACACAACCCGGGGGTCCAAAATCCCAAATAGGGATCGGATCGACGTGCCGTTTTCTCCGACACGACCGGGTGGGTTAAAGTGACGTGTGGGAACTGACGGAATCCAATTTGGATCCCCGGATTGGGTAGGGCATTCAAGGACGGATCTAAAACACCCAAGTATATATAAAGCGTCAAAAACACAACCCGGGGTCCAAAATCCCAAATAGGGATCGGATCGACGTGCCGTTTTCTCCGACACAACCGGGTGGGTAAAGTGACGTCTAAAACTGACAGAATCCATTTGGATCCCCGGATTGGTTGGGCATTCAAAGGACGGATCTAAAACACCAAAGTATATAAAGCGTCAAAACACACAACCGGGGGTCCAAAATCCCAAATAGGGATCGGATCGACGTGCCGTTTTCTCCGACACGACCGGGTGGGTAAAGTGACGTGTAGAAACTGACGGAATCCAATTTGGATCCCCGGATTGGGTTGGGCATTCAAGGACGGATCTAAAACACGGCCAAGCATATATAAATGGTCAAAACACGCACCCAGGGTCCAAAATCCCAAATAGGATCGGATCGGCGTGCCGTTTTCCTCTGACACGACTGGGTGGGTTAAAGTGACGTGTGGAACTGACGGAATCTAATTTGGATCCCCGGATTGGGTCGGACGTTCAATTGACGGATCTAAAAACACCCAAGTATATTAAGCGTCAAAACAACAACCCGGGGGTCCAAAATCCCAATAGGGATCGGATCGACGTGCCGTTTTCTCCGACACGACCGGGTGGGTTAAAGTGACGTGTAGGAACTGACGGAATCCAATTTGGATCTTCGGATTGGGTTGGGCATTCAAAGGACGGATCTAAAACACCCAAGTATATATAAAAGGTAAAACACACAACCCGGGGTCCAAAATCCCTAATAGGGATCGGATCGACGTGCGTTTTTCTCCGACACGACCGGGTGGGTTAAAGTGACGTGTAGAAACTGACAGAATCCAATTGGATCTCCGGATTGGGTTGGGCATTCAAAGGACGGATCTAAAAACACCCAAGTATATATAAAAGGTTAAAACACACAACCCGGGGTCCAAAATCCCAAATAGGGATGGGATCGACGTGCCGTTTTCTTCGACACGACCGGGTGGGTTAAAGTGACGTGTAGAAACTGACGGAATCCAATTTGGATCCCCGGATTGGGTTGGGCATTCAAAGGACGGATCTAAAAACACGGCCAAGCATATATAAATGGTCAAAACACGCAACCCGGGGGTCCAAAATCCGAAATAGGGATCGGATCGGCGTGCCGTTTTCTCCGACACGACCGGGTGGGTTGAAGTGACGTGTGGGAACTGACGGAATCCAATTTGGATCCCCGATTGGGTTGGGCATTCAAAGGACGGATCTAAAAACACCCAAGTATATATAAAGCGTCAAAACACACAACCCGGGGTCCAAAATTCCAATAGGGATCGGATTGACGTGCCGTTTTCTCCGACACGACCGGTGGGTTAAAGTGACGTGTAGAAACTGACGGAATCCAATTTGGATCCCCGATTGGGTTGGCATTCAAAGGACGGATTTAAAACACCCAAGTATATATAAAGCGTCAAAACACACAACCTGGGTTCTAAAATCCCAAATAGGGATCGGATCGACGTGCCGTTTTCTCCGACACGACCGGGTGAGTTAAAGTGACGCGTAGAAACTGACGGAATCCAATTTGGATCCCCGATTGGGTTGGGCATTCAAAGGAGGATTTAAAAACACGGCCAAGCATATATAAATGGTCAAAACACGCAACCCGGGGTCCAAAATCCCAAATAGGGATCGGATCGGCGTGCCGTTTTCTCCGACACGACCGGGTGGGTTAAACTGACGTGTGGGAACTGACGGAATCCAATTTGGATCTCCGGATTGGGTTGGGCATTCAAAAGACGGATCTATAAACACCCAAGTATATATAAAAGGTTAAAACACACAACCGGGGGTCCAAAATCCCAAATAGGGATCGGATCGACGTGTCGTTTTCTCCGACACGACCGGGTGGGTTAAAGTGACGTGTAGAAACTGACGGAATCCAATTTGGATCTCCGGATTGGGTTGGGCATTCAAAGGACGGATCTAAAAACACCCAAGTATATATAAAAGGTTAAAACACACAACCCGAGGTCCAAAATCCCAAATAGGGATCGGATCGACGTGCCGTTTTCTCCGACACGACCGGGTGGGTTAAAGTGATGTGTAGAAACTGACGGAATCCAATTTAGATCCCCGGATTGGGTTGGGCATTCAAAGGACGGATCTAAAAACACGGCCAAACATATATAAATGGTCAAACACACGCAACCCGGGGTCCAAAATCCCAAATAGGGATCGGATCGGCGTGCCGTTTTCTCCGACACGACCGGTAGGTTAAAGTGACGTGTAGGAACTGACGGAATCCAATTTGGATCCCCGATTGGGTCGGACGTTCAATTGACGGATCTAAAAACACCCAAGTATATTTAAAGCGTCAAAACACAACCCGGGGTCCAAAATCCCAAATAGGGGTCGGATCGGCGTGCCGTTTTTCTCCGCCACACGACCGGGGGTTAAAGTGACGTGTGGGAACTGACGGAATCCATTTGGATCCCCGGATTGGGTTGGGCATTCAAAGGATGGATCTAAAAACACCCAGTATATATAAACCGTCAAACACACAACCCGGGGTCCAAAATCCCAAATAGGATCGGATCGACGTGCCGTTTTCTCCGACACGACCGGGTGGGTTAAAGTGACGTGTAGAAACTGACGGAATCCAATTGGATCCCCGGATTGGGTTGGGCATTCAAAGAACGGATCTAAAAACACCCAAGTATATATAAAGCCTCAAAACACACAACCCGGGGTCCAAAATCCCAAATAGGGATCGGATCGACGTGCCGTTTTCCCCGACACGACCGGGTGGGTTAAAGTGACGTGTAGAAACTGACGGAATCCAATTTGATCCCCGGATTGGGTTGGGCATTCAAAGGACGGATCTAAAAACACGGCCAAGCATATATAATGGTCAAAATACGCAACTCAGGCGTCCAAAATCCCAAATAGGGATCGGATCGGCCCGTTTTCTCCGACACGACCGGGTGGGTTAAAGTGACGTGTGGGAACTGACGGAATCTAATTTGGATCTCCAGATTGGGTTGGCATTCAAAGGACGGATCTAAAAACACCCAAGTATATATAAAGCGTTAAAACACACAACCAGTGGGTCCAAAATCCAAATAGGGATCGGATCGACGTGCCGTTTTCTCCGACACGACCGGGTGGGTTAAAGTGACCTGTAGAAACTGACGGAATCCAATTTGGATCCCAGATTGGTTGGGCATTCAAAGGACGGATCTAAAAACACCCAAGTATATAAAGCGTCAAAACACACAACCCGGGGGTCCAAAATCCCAAATAGGGATCGGATCGACGTGCCGTTTTCTCCAACACGACCGGGTGGGTTAAAGTGACATGTAGCAACTGACGGAATCCAATTTGGATCCCCGATTGGGTTGGGCATTCAAAGGACGGATCTAAAAACACGGCCAAGCATATATAAATGGTCAAAACACGCAACCCGGGGGTCCAAAATCCCAAATCGGGATCGGATCGGCGTGCGTTTTCTCCGACACGACCGGGTGGGTTAAAGTGACATGTGGGAACTGACGGAATCCAATTTGGATCCCCGATTGGGTCGGACGTTCAATTGACGGATCTAAAAAACACCCAAGTATATTTAAAGCGTCAAAACACAACCCGGGGGTCCAAAATCCCAAATAGGGATTAGATCGACGTGCCGTTTTCCCCAACACGAGCGGGTGGGTTAAAGTGACGTGTAGGAACTGACGGAATCCAATTTGGATCTCCGGATTGGGTTGGGCATTCAAGGACGGATCTAAAAACACACAGTATATATAAAAGGTTAAAACACACAACCCGGGGGTCCAAAATCCCAAATAGGGATCGGATCGACGTGCCGTTTTCTCCGACACGACCGGGTGGGTTAAGTGACGTGTAGAACTGACAGAATCCAATTTGGATCTCCGGATTGGGTTGGGCATTCAAGGGGCGATCTAAAAAACACCTAAGTATATATAAAAGGTTAAAACACACAACCCGGGGGTCCAAAATCCCAAATAGGGATCGGATCGACGTGCCGTTTTCTCCGACACGACCGGGTGTGTTAAAGTGACGTGTAGAAACTGACGGAATCCAATTGGATCCCCGGATTGGGTTGGCATTCAAAGAACGGATCTAAAAACACGGCCAAGCATATATAAATGGTCAAAACACGCAACCCGGGGGTCCAAAATCCCAATAGGGATCGGATCGGCGTGCCGTTTTCTCCGACACGACCGGGTGGGTTAAAGTGACGTGTGGGTACTGACGGAATCCAATTTGGATCCCCGGATTGGGTCGGACGTTCAATTGACGGATCTAAAAAACACCTAAATATATTTAAAGCGTCAAAACACAACCCGGGGGTCCAAAATCCCAAATAGGGATCGGATCGACGTGCCGTTTTCTCCGACACGACCGGTGGGTTAAAGTGACGTGTGGGAACTGACGGAATCCAATTTGGATCTCCGGATTGGGTTGGGCATTCAAAGGACGGATCTAAAAACACCCAAGTATATATAAAAGGTTAAAACACACACCCGGGGGTCCAAAATCCCAAATAGGGATCGGATCGACGTGCCGTTTTCTCCGACACGACCGGGTGTGTTAAAGTGACGTGTAGAAACTGACGGAATCCAATTGGATCCCCGGATTGGGTTGGCATTCAAAGAACGGATCTAAAAACACGGCCAAGCATATATAAATGGTCAAAACACGCAACCCGGGGGTCCAAAATCCCAATAGGGATCGGATCGGCGTGCCGTTTTCTCCGACACGACCGGGTGGGTTAAAGTGACGTGTGGGTACTGACGGAATCCAATTTGGATCCCCGGATTGGGTCGGACGTTCAATTGACGGATCTAAAAAACACCTAAATATATTTAAAGCGTCAAAACACAACCCGGGGGTCCAAAATCCCAAATAGGGATCGGATCGACGTGCCGTTTTCTCCGACACGACCGGGTGGGTTAAAGTGACGTGTGGGAACTGACGGAATCCAATTTGGATCTCCGGATTGGGTTGGGCATTCAAGGACGGATCTAAAAACACCCAAGTATATATAAAAGGTTAAAACACACAACCCGGGGGTCCAAAATCCCAAATAGGGATCGGATCGACGTGCCGTTTTCTCCGACACGACCGGGTGGGTTAAAGTGAAGTGTAGAAACTGACGGAATCCAATTTGGATCCCCGGATTGGGTTGGGCATTCAAAGGACAGATCTAAAAACACGGCCAAGCATATATAAATGGTCAAAACACCTAACCCGGGGGTCCAAAATCCCAAATAGAGATCGGATCGGCGTGCCGTTTTCTCTGACACGACCGGGGGGTTAAAGTGACGTGTGGGAACTGACGGAATCCAATTTGGATCCCCGGATTGGGTCGGACGTTCAATGACGGATCTAAAAACACCCAAGTATATTTAAAGCGTCAAAACACAAACCGGGGGTCCAATATCCCAAATAGGGATCAGATCGACGTGCCGTTTTCTCCGACACGACCGGGTGGGTTAAAGTGACTTGTAGGAACTGACGGAATCCAATTTGGATCTCCGGATTGGGTTGGGCATTCAAAGGACGGATCTAAAAACACCCAAGTATATATAAAAGGTTAAAAACACAACCGGGGGTCCGAAATCCCAAATACGGATCGGATCAACGTGCCGTTTTCTCCGACACGACCGGTGGGTGAAAGTGACGTGTAGAAACTGACGGAATCCAATTTGGATCCCCGGATTGGGTTGGGCATTCAAAGGACGGATCTAAAAACACGGCCAAGCATATATAAATGGTCAAAATACGCAATCCGGGGGTCCAAAATCCCAAATAGGGATCGGATCGGCGTGCCGTTTTCTCCGACACGACCGGTGGGTTAAAGTGACGTGTGGGAACTGACGGAATCTTATTTGGATCCCCAGATTGGGTTGTGCATTCAAAGGACGGATCTAAAAACCCCAAGTATATATAATGCGTCAAAACACACAACCCTGGGGTCCAAAATCCCAAATAGGGATCGGATCGACGTGCCGTTTTCTCCGACACGACCGGTGGGTTAAAGTGACGTGTAGAAACTGACGGAATCCAATTTGGATCCCCGGATTGGGTTGGGCATTCAATGTACGGATCTAAAAAACACCAAAGTATATATAAAGCGTCAAAACACACAACCCGGGGGTCCAAAATCCCAAATAGGGATCGGATCGACGTGCCGTTTTCTCCGACACGACGGGTGGGTTAAAGTGACGTGTAGAAACTGACGGAATCCAATTTGGATCCCCGGATTGGGTTGGGCATTCAAAGGACGGATCTAAAAACACGGCCAAGCATATATAAATGGTCAAAACACGCAACCCGGGGGTCCAAAATCCCAAATAGGGATCGGATCGGCGAGCCGTTTTCTCCGACACGACCGGGTGGGTTAAAGTGACGTGTGGGAACTGACAGAATCCAATTTGGATCCCCGGATTGGGTCGGACGTTCAATTGACGGATCTAAAAACACCCAAGTATATTTAAAGCGTCAAAACACAACCCGGGGGTCCAAAATCCCAAATAGGGATCGGATCGACGTGCCGTTTTCTCCGACATGACCGGGTGGGTTAAAGTGACGTGTAGGAACTGATGGAATCCAATTTGGATCTCCGGATTGGGTTGGGCATTCAAAGTACGGATCTAAAAACACTCAAGTATATATAAAAGGTTAAAACACACAACCCGGGGGTCCAAAATCCCAAATAGGGATCGGATCGAGGTGCCGTTTGCTCCGACACGACCGGGTGGGTGAAAGTGACGTGTAGAAACTGACAGAATCCAATTTGGATCTCCGGATTGGGTTGGGCATTCAAAGAACGGATCTAAAAACACCCAAGTATATATAAAAGGTTAAAACACACACCCGGGGGTCCAAAATCCCAATAGGGATCGGATCGACGTGCCGTTTTCTTCGACACGACCGGGTGGGTTAAAGTGACGTGTAGAAACTGACGGAATCCAATTTGGATCCCCGGATTGGGTTGGGCATTCAAAGGACGGATCTAAAAACACGGCCAAGCATATATAAATGGTCAAAACACGCAACCCGGGGGTCCAAAATCCCAAATAGGGATCGGATCGGCGTGCCGTTTTCTCCGACACGACCGGGTGGGTTAAAGTGACGTGTGGGAACTGACGGAATCCAATTTGGATCTCCGGATTGGGTTGGGCATTCAAAGGACGGATCTAAAAACACCCAAGTATATATAAAAAGTTAAAACACACAACCCGGGGGTCCAAAATCCCAAATAGGGATCGGATCGACGTGCCGTTTTCTCCGACACGACCAGGTGGGTTAAAGTGACGTGTAGAAACTGACGGAATTCAATTTGGTTCCTCGGATTGGGTTGGGCATTCAAATGACGGATCTAAAAACACCCAAGAAAATGATGGATCTAAAAATATTATTGTATTAATTTTGAGAAATAATCACATGTTTTAAATTTCATTTTTGAAAATACTGTATTTCTTTTATTTATTATTAATGTTTCTCATTTTAATTTTTTTTAATATAGGATCCAGCTCCAGACGATGACGAGGCAGGGACAGCAGACGATCCAGCAGATCTATGTTGATTTTTGTATTCATTATGCTATATGATTTATATTTATTGTATCTTATGATTTTATGTTGATTGTTAGTATTTGTTAAATTTATGAATATTGTAGCAGGTTTGACATTGTAGCAATGCATTTTTATTTGTTTATTTAAAAAAATATGTGTATTTTCCAACGGATTTCCGACGGCTACGTTTCCGTCGGAAAGTATAAATTATCGACAGAAAAATACCGTCGGTAATGCCGTCGGACAATACTGACGGATTGGCCGACGGATAAGCATCCATCGGAACTGATAAATTACCGACGGCAAAATACCGTCGGCAAGTCCGTCGGGAAATACTGACAGATTGGCCGACGGATAAGTATCCGTCGGAAAATATACATTACCGACGGTTAAAGACCGTCGGTACTTCGGTCGGCAAATAGTGACGCCTTTACCGACAGATGAAATCTGTCGGAGGTTTCGACCGAATTCCGACGGAATTTTCATCCGTCGGAAAGTTCTGACCAATTATTTCCGACGGAAAGTTTCCGACGAGTGTTGGACGGAAAGCGGTCGGAAGGCGCCTTTTCCGACGGAATACCGACGGATTTCCGACGGATTCAGTCCGTCAGTAATCCCGCTTTTTCTTGTAGTGAATCCATGTTAGGGATAATTGATGAGCACGTGTACAAAATAGCATGATTGGTTGTTCACATAGTATGTTTTAAACAATATTGTAGCTCTCATGTGTAGGTTTACAGCCATTAAACCATGTGAAACCAGCAACTTAAAGCAAGTGGAAATGTCTATGTATGTGCTTAAGAACATGTAAAGTCCATGCTAGTTGTGTTTTCCTTTCATATGTGCACAGTGTTCATGTTGGTAGCTCTCATGTCTTGATTCTTTAAAGGCAAAAATTCACAAGTAAATGGAATAGAGAGCATGTGATAGGTAAGTTTTATTAGAAATCTGAAAGCATGATCCATGTATTAAATTGTAGAACTTTCATGATAGGTTGCAACTTTCAAATGACCAGCATACCATGTGTTGAAATTTGTGAATGTGCATGTAGAAATCGCTATGACTTATACGTGTATGTTATGAGTAGTGTTGCTTGCTGAGTCTTTAAGAGTCACTCCTTACTTCGGCGTACAGGTATAGACGGTGACGAGACTCTCGTGGAGGAGACGGTAGAGACAGACTCCGAGCGCGGAGTTTAGATTGTTGGAGCAGTGTACCCCCTTTTGTTTCATAGTATGTAAAAGTGACATTGTACTAGAACTATCATGAGAAAATTGTATAAGTGTGGACATTGTGTACTTAATTTTCAGCAATTTAATTATGTGAACTTTTAGTTCTTTAATGTTAATTGCAAATTTCATATATGTTAATGTGGATGATGAATGAATGAAGACAGTTGTCTTTTACTTCCGCTACTCTGTTCGTATATTCGCATGTATCTCAGCTGTTTGTATCGTTTGGGTAAATGTCCCACTGTGAGGACTCTCGCTATACCGACGTGGGTTGGTATAACCGTACCGATATAATGAAGGCCCTCACAGTTGATGTCTTCTTGAAGGTGGTCTTAGGTAGGAGAAGTCTATAGACTCTTAGGATTAAGTTCCCCTTGGAGGGGTCCCTTGCTTCTCCTTATACCATATGCCAAGTGGACTGACCTAAACAGGGTCCAATAAGATGGTCTTGGGTCGGCCAAGGACCCTATCATCAAGATTAACTTCTTTGCAAGTCGAAGCGATACTTACAATTGACAGGCCCTTGTTCTTCCTCATTTTTTATCGTCTAGACTCTAATTTTGAACTCATCGGGAGATCCTCCAAATAGGACCCATCTCCTTAAGTTGGCATCATACTCTTGGTACGAATCTTTGGGTCACTAATGTACCGGGCTCAATCTGTAGGAAAGTGCCGACGCTCTCTAAATATCACTTAGCATGTCATGAACTAGTCCATGTGACACCATTTTTTTGGGTGTCACATGGGCTACCAACTCATGTGGAGGATGCCACATGAGTTAGTTGTCAATGTGAATTGTATTTTGTGTATTTTTGAAAATACACAAAATCTTTCTCTGCAATAAAAAGATGTCAAAACAAAGAAAACACTGTCCGGCCACATGGTGACAAGGAACACGCCCCCCCCCCCCCCCCAGGCTAGGCGGAGTGGGTCGAGAAGGGGGAATCTCGCGCACATGACCTATCGGCGGCGATCCCCGCAATTCTCGGTCATGTGTGAGGGAGCGCAGGGCCCAGCATCCAACCTTTCGAGTTTCGACAGCTCGAGCCACAGCGGTACCCATGGGGCCAGCACGTGACCTTTTCTTCGAATCCACACACACACACAAAACCGTGCCCATGTTAACCCGTGATCTTGTTCCTTCGCTTTTGCAGTGGGCGCGGGCAACACCCCTGTCCCTAATCGAGATTAGCGCCTAATCATCCCCTTCTCTAATCCCAACCCCACTCCTCCATGGCTTTGTGTCAACGGCGTCCCCGCCCCCCCTCCCCCTCCCACCAACCAGAGTCAACCTTTGGCCGTATCCTCAGGTGACGCCTTCCCCCATCACAGAGCCCTCCTATTCCTAGTCGTAGGCCCACCCATCAAACCGTAGGTAACATCATCCAACCTCCGCAGCTCTTTAACAACGATCAGACATTGTAGAGCGCACCCCGAGTTCATCGAGATTCGAGAGGTGGTTGGCCGACTGCCGAGAGGTGGTGACGTCACTGGTCGTTTTGTTGCTTCCAAACGGCGCCTCGGGCGCGGCGGTTCCATCCAATGGAGTGGGGGAGAGAGGGTGGATAAGAGGCCATTGTTACTAAAATTTGAGGAGGGCGGGGGGATGAGCAAATTAAAATAAGCTCTCGCATAGGCTGGCGCCGCATCAGGAATCCGGGGCAGGAGGACCCCGCCGACTCGCCGACCTTTCTTTCCTACTGCGAAAAGAGAGGCGGAGTAATAAAGAGATACACAGAGAGAGAGAGAGAGAGAGAGAGAGGGGAAGAAGGCCACATTCGAGTAGGGAAGGGCACCGCAACACGGAGATTTCTGTTCTCCATCTCCCTGCGACGCCTTATCTGCTTTCCTTTCTTGCCCCCAGGTCTGCTCCTTTCGTCTCCCTCTTCCTCGTTCTTCATCTCTTTCCTCTTCTCCGGCCTCTCTCCCTCTCTAGCTATATGTATATCCCTACTTGATATATAATTCTGTCGTGATGTAGTGGAGCATCTGAATTTTTGGATCCCGTCATGTTTTTCGTTCGTTTTGGACCGGGCTGATCCGCCGCCGGCGAAGTCGAATTCTGATCGAGCTCGCCTTTTTCTCTGAGGGTGGCTCAGGTGGAGGCGTGTGCGCGGTCGATCGTGTTTTAGCGGTGTATCGGGATCGCGGGAGCTGTTTTGTGGCTCGCTGTAGTTGATTGGTGCTCTTGTTTCGTTTCGACTAATGGGTTGCGCGTGGCCATGCAAACCGAGTAGAGAGGGGGAGGGAGGATAGACGAGACGTAGCACAGTCCTGCTCAGGTGGATGGAGCTCCAAGGTCTGTAAATTGTACATAATTCTTCGCTTCCAATTTAGTACTACACTTTTATAATTCTTTCTTTCCTTTTTCGTCCGTTCTTGCTGCAAATCGATGGAGGAGCGGCATTCCAGGTTTTTTTTTTTTCATACTTAATGATCATATGGGATCATGGCGACAGGTAAAAAGGCAGTTACACATGATTTCCTTTCCCTCTACAAGGATTCCGCTTCCCAGGATTCGAAGCCTGCACCGCAAGGTACAACACACCACTACTTTGCACGAAAACTTCAAGATATATCGAACAATTACATTACAGGCCCGGGAAGATTAATCAAAGCAATGTCTATGGCTGCTTGACAGCCGACTGCTGGGTTTCAGAAGATATGGTGCGACGTTGTGTGCACACACAGCACCTACTTCTTTGCAAGAAGCGTTATCGGCGGTAGCTTGATTCACAAATCTGCTGTAAACGTAAATTAATTACTGGTTCTAGAACAAGAGTGAACCCTAATTGCATTACGTGCACGTCTGCCATCTCAATTAATTGAAACGTCAACCAAGTCTGCTCCTTCAGTCCAATTTATGTTCTTCTTTTCCACTTCGACTTGTTCAATTGATGTGGTTCTTCTGACAACCGCTATATAAACATTGCAGTACTACACCCTTGGAGATCAAAGATCAAACATCAATGTAAAATTTAAATTTCACCTTTCTTTCTACATACTGTTTTAAGAGAAACTTCTCTGCGTCCCTCGTTCTCGCATCCGTGCAGAGTTTTTACTCGAGACCCACGACTTCCTTCAACCGCTGGAGAAGGGCGGTGGTGGCGGCGCTAAGGGACCCGGCGACGCACCTCCATCCAGGGTCGACATCAAGCTGTCCGCGGCGCCCGAAGCAGCCACGGGGAAGCTGCCTGACCCGGCGCAGCCCGTGCGGCCAGGCGGTTTCTGCACGTACAGCGTCAGCCACGTGACGTGCTTCAACGCCCCAGCTCGGCCAGTGGGGTTGAGGCCAGACTGGTTCACGTGCGCGCTGCCGTCGCCTGGTGCAGCGAGCGGCGCAGACAGGAAGGCGGAGTACTCCAAACTCAGCAGGGCGGTCCCGGGCGCCGAGATCCCGCCCTGGGGCAGCGCCACGTCCGGCGCCGGGCGTGGCGACGCACACGTGGCCGGCGCCTTCGCGTTGTGGGAGGAGTCGGCGCTTCCCAGAGACAGTATCCTCGCTGGGAGAGGTAAGAGGAATTAAGCGCAATGTTTTTGGGGTATCTAAGTTTTTCTCTGATACTGCTCGAAAGTTATAAGCCTGTTCTTTCGACCTTGTTAAGACATATAAGATTCTAAATAATTTGCAGATCTATCTTGTCAATGTGAATAAGTTGAATGTAAACTATAAGGTAATTCAATAGATCAACTACATTTGTAAAAATAAGATACAGAAATTTTTAAAGGAATAGCGTGAATACAATTAAAG
The DNA here is from genome assembly GCA_014218235.1 of Colocasia esculenta. NCBI lineage: Eukaryota > Viridiplantae > Streptophyta > Magnoliopsida > Alismatales > Araceae > Colocasia > Colocasia esculenta. The sequence goes on along the minus strand of CM024760.1, from coordinate 100,525,038 downwards.
TATTTAATTCCTAAAATATAGGATTCAGATGTAATATGAAATGATTCCGAGTGGGGCCGTGTAAGTTAAATCATTAACACAATTATATATGTAAACGAAAGAATTAAACTTTACACAAATAAACAGTTTAATTCGTAAACTATGCACTCGAAGAGTCTTTTTCTAGTTAGCATATATTCAGCTCTTAATTGCTTCCGTACGTCATCTAATGTTATTCCATATTATCTGAGAAAAATATCGAGTAATTACTTGGAGACTTAATTGCATGTCATGTAGACTGACTTGTGATACTTAACTGGTCCATCCAATATAATTCATCCCATGATCGATGTTATATTTTTCTTGTACAAAATCTAATCTAATATATATATATATGTAATTTGAACTCTAGTTTAGACATGTCAAAAATAATGTTTTAAAGGAAATTATTTTACGTACATATCGAGTCTTAGGTAGCACATCATATTCACAAATCTTTTTTGGTCTAGGACACTGACACGAACCGTTCAAGTAATCAGACCCACTTTAGTTGGATAGTAACTGATGAGTCAGGTTATCTCGATTCAAGTTGTCAACAGTAGACGCATCTGCTGGGATCCAACTTAATTAATTAATGCAGTAGTACCCTGTGACATGATGGGCACAGCCTCTAGATCGATCGACGACAATCCTTCACGTCCGGAGTTGTCAGATTAAAGTGTATGTTGATGTTGATTGGTCTTCTGCCTAGCTAGGAAGATTAATTTTGATCTTTTCATCCCTATGGCTTCTTGTTAGCTATTCTAATCTTACATTCATAAATTTAAATCATAATCTAATTATATTGCATCGTACATGATATTCTCTCTCTTTTTTTTCTTTCTTTTTTGACAAGGACGTACACGATATTCTCCCTTTAGCTGAAATCTAATCTTACATTAATGCATTTAAATCACAATCTAATTATCTTGCATCACGATCGATATTCTCCATTTATTAAAGAGGGAAAGCATTCGGATAAAATGGCATGAAATTTCAGCAAGAATTACATAGGGCAGATTTATCGTAGAGGTTATTGATGGACTGGAGAATGGCTATAACTGAAGCCGCAAGGAACCGAGAGAAACGAGCAGCGTTCGATGGTTCAATTTAAGTGAAACGGACCAGCGTCACATGAAAACCACGTGAGTCGAGCCGAGCCGAGCCGACTGAAGCTGGGCCGCAAGTCTCCAGATCGGCATTCTCTTCCAGGTGTGTGGGTAATAGCTGAGATGGACGGACAGGTCATCAGATCCGCGCCCGCGCGCTAGCACCTTCTTTCCTTTAAGCGTCAGCCAGCCTGCCCATGTGAAAAAGCAGAGAGCGGCGCCGGCTCGGAACCCAAACGCCTCCGCCATAACCGCATTTTAAAAATCGCCTTCGAGTCCGGGCGGGTCGCCCCGCCCCCGCGATCTTTCTATTTTGTTCTCACCTGCCGCGTCCTCGCCCTTACTTTATTTTACAGGCCCGCAGCAGCACGAACAGCGACAGCGCCGGCCGTCGCCGTCCCCGATTCCCACCGTTGGCGGTGGCAGCAACGGCAGCTCCCCCTGCGTCTCCTCCTCCAGGTTCGGCTCCCTCCCCTCTTCCCGTTCTCCGTTTGGAGATATCGTGGCTTCCGCTGACAGGCAAGTTTCGCGTCCGTAGCAGGCAGCAGCTGTCGCGGGATACGCCTCCAGCCATGGCTTCGGAAGCCAAGTCCAATAATAGGAGCTTCGCTGACGACGACGACGACGACGAAGAGGAAGAAGAACTCGTCGGGAAGAGGGAGACGTCCTCTCGCAAAGGTTTGCTCTCGCATCCCCTCCCTGTCGGCGAACCCCGCATCCTTGCTTCTGTAACGCATACCGGTGGACTGATGTTTTCTGCACATGTTTGTGTTTCATCCTCTTTTCAACATATGAATGACAAAATTTGGGGAGGTTCTGCAGTAATACGTGTTCTTGAGCTCAAATTTAACCGGGTCTATACGTAGTTCATGTCCGGCATATTTGATCGTCCCATCTCTTATTTTTTATGTCGCCTTTGTACTTGCTTTCCTTTCCGCATAACATCGTCTTTATCGAATTCTATTCACTTTTGTTTAAAACTAATATTTTGCCCTTTGAGATTCCCAAGCTGTCTGTTTTTTAATCGCTTATAGACCTCATCGCTATTGATTTCTATTAGTATCTATCCTATCCATTGGTTTAGCTGTGTGTGTTGTGGTCAATTGCAGAATTGACAACGAAGATAGATGGTGGCAGGAACAACAGAAACTGCAACGATCAGAAGGCTTCCACTCCAAGGTCGAAGCATTCGGAGACTGAGCAGCGTCGTCGGAGCAAAATTAACGATAGGTGAATTTTCTGCACTTTAAATTTTGCCTCCTTACCTTTCCCTTCTCCCTCTTTATTTCGCTTGTACATTTCCTCTGCTTCCTGTCTATGTTATACATGGCAAGATATGAGAATATATTTGGCTTTGCATGCTGGGACTGTTGGAAAAACATTGAACGTGAAATAAATAATTACATGAACAAACATAAAGCATGATGGCATGAACATCGCATACATATCGTCTCAAAAGTATAGGCAAGATCTGATTCCAATTCAAAAGGAAAACACATGCATATGAGTGCAACAAATTAAGAGAAATAGTATAGAGTTAGAACACTTAGCCAAGCCGCCGGTAAGGACTCCCCTTAAAAAAGTTATTGCCCCCGTCATATCAGTGCGACGGAGTCAACGATCTTCCCCCAGGATAAAACGGCTATAGGGACGTACCTCTGCACGAAGACGATCCCTCATCGACAACAACCTCAGGAACACATTCTTCTTCGTCAATCAAGAAAACAGTGGTGCAGGGTCTTTCTCAACGTGTACGTAGCAGTCCCGATCTACGGGACACCTGAGAGAGCCAAAAAATTGATCTTCTGCAAAGAGAGAGAATGCACACGTCTTATGGAGAGAAAACACCGTCGATGCCTTGGCAGCCCCTTGGGTTCGCCTCCGTGTCGTTCTCTGCTACAAGAGAAGACACCCGCACCCCCTTTTTCCCTTCTACCGAAAAACATCACCGTCCACTAACGAAAAAATGCCAAGAAGGGCTCCTGCAATTCCGTTCTAATTTAACCCCCCCCAAAAAAACGACAACCACTAAGCCTTGCATTTTCCCTTTTTTTTTTTTGGTGAAAAGGCATCTTCTCTCTACTTTTCCGAAAAACCCACAAAAGCATTTGGGTTTATAAATAAACCCTTAAGCCACCACAATCCAACATTTCCACACAAACCCAAATGATTTTGTGGAAGAAACAGAGATCAACGGAAGAAAAACATATCTTACTTTCAGTGAGAGTACCTTTTGAGTTTGAACCATCACCGGAGTTTCTAACTTCAACTCCCACAGAATCGAAGTGAACTAAGTCTTGAACTTTGTTCTTTATATGAGAGCTTTTATTCATGAGTGCTGTTAAGGAAGAACCCACTTCTCTTAACTGCGGCTTCAGAGTCACACTCACATAGGTGGGCTTCTCCAAAGATGCACTACAAACATCCTGCCAAGATAGGTTTGAACCCATTCAAAGTTTCACAAAACTCTTCCTTTACTTGCAGTCCAGGTACTTTGAGCAGATTATTAGGAGAGAGACACAGATACATAGGTACCAACATAATGCAAAGTGCCACTTAATTCTCCCTATGACTTGTTGTTACCACATTGAACTTATTTTGTGGGATCTTCACTCAATTAGATTGGGTTGTTGCCATAGAAGAATTCTCAATGGATTTAAGTTCCATCCCCAATCTAGATTTCTGAACTTGATTTCTATCAAGTCCTTTTGTTAGTGGATTTGTTGTACTATCTTTGGTTCCAACAAAATCAACATCAATTACACCCTGAGACACGTGTCCTTACAGATTTCTATCCTACTTAGATATGTCTCCTTTGTATTTGGTTATATATTGAACTTCTAATCTTTGCAATTGTGATCATACTATCTCAATGCACTGAGATCGCAGGAATGAGTTTTCCCATCAGAGGGAGTTCAAATAGAAGTCTCCTGATCCACTCAGCCTCTGTTCCAATAGTGTCCAAAGCACACAGTTCGGCCTCAAAAGTAGACAAAGACAAAATGGTCTGTTTTGCACCTCCAGGCAACAACCCCACCTCCCAGGGTAAAGACATATCTTGAAACACCGTTACTCGTTGAGTTTTGGGCTATCCAGCTTGCGTCACTATACCCTTCTAACACAGCAGGGTATTTCCCATAATGCAAGCCTAAGGAAATAGTTCCTTTAAGGTATCTTAGTACCATATCCAAGCCCTCCCAGTGAGTACGATCAGGACAACTAGTGTATCTACTGAATCTAGTCACTGAATATGATATGTCAGGCCTAGTACAGTTTGCAAGATGCATTAAGCTTCCTATGATTTGGGAATGTCTGAGTTGAGACACAGGAACACCATTTTTGTTCTTGTAGTATGCTCTAGATGAATCATATGAAGTGCTTATAGATTTATAATTTTGATAGTCAAATTTCTCCAAGACTTTCTCAATATAATGAGGCGGAGAAATTACTTTCCCTTCAACTGAACGAATCAGTTTAAGACCCAGAATCACATTAGCAACTCCCATATCTTTCATCTCAAACATTCTACTCAAGAAGGACTTAATCTCGTTCACAATCCCAATTAAGGTTCCAAACAGTAGAATATCATCTATATATAGGCATAGAATGATACAAGCATCACCTTTAACCTTGACATAGACACACTTATCAAACTCATGAGAAAGACTTATTGCACTTGCATAGACTAGGCAACAAACCCATGTGGCATCCAACAATTGGATTGTCACTTTATCACTCCTCATGAGAGGGGTGCCACATGGGCTATTGCCTAGTCAATGCAAGTGCAATAAGCCTTTTTCCAAACTCATTGACACTAAAGCCAAAAGACAAGATGGTCTTGTCAAATTTCTCATGCCATTGTTTTCGGACTTGTTTCAGTCCATAAAGGGACTTAAACAAGTTTACAAATTTTCTTTTCATTACCAGATGCCACAAATCCTTCAGGCTGATCCATGCATATCTCTTCTTCACGATCACCATTTAGAAAGACGGTCTTAACATCCATCTGATGGGATAATGAGATTATATATAGAGGCCAATGCTAGAAGCACTCTAATTGTGGTCATCCTAGTAACAGGAGAATAGGTATCAAAGAAATCTATTCCTTCCTTTTGTTTAAACCCCTTGGTAACTAGTCTGGCTTTATACTTGTCAATGCTTCCATTAGGTTTCAATTTTTTCTTAAAAATCTATTTGCACCCAGGAGGTAAATCAACCAACTCATATGTACCATTGAAGAGATGGAATCCATCGCACTCTTAATGGCATCCTTTCAATGCATTGCCTCTGGTGAAGCCATAGTATCTCGGAAAGTAGGAGGATCACTCTCAATCTGGTAAGTGATAAAATCACTTCCTAAATCCTTGGCAATTCTAGGTTTCTTACTCCTTGGTTCCACCAATTCCTCTTGATCAGTAGAATCATGATAGGAACTAGAGGTCTCAACCCCCATATTTGATATTCTTTCTATACGATCAGGAATAGAACTGGAGGTATAAGGAACTTCTTCAGAAGACACTTGATAAGATACATCGATTTTCATGGGAACACATCCTCAAAGAATGTAGCATCACGAAACTCAACTATGGAGTTAACAACTATTCCAAATATCTCAGATTTGATCACTAAGAATCTGAATGCATAACTGTTTGCAGCATAGCCTATAAAGACCGCATCACTGTTTTTGGATCTAACTTCTTTCTTTTGTGTTCAGGGACCAACACTTTTGCAAGACAGCCCTACACTATAAGATACTTGAAGCTAGACTTCCTACCTCTCCATAACTCTTCTGGACTAGTGTCCTTGTGTTTCAAGAGAACTTTATTCAGAATATGACATGTCGTATTCAAAGCATCCCCCCACATGTAACTAAGTAATCCAGAGTTTTGGAGAAGAGAGTTGACTATGTCAATAAAAACTCTATTCTTTCATTCTACAATCTCATTTATCTGAGGAGAATAAGGAGCAGTAACCTCGTGAATTATGCCATGATTTTGACAAAATTCAGAAAATACGTTAGATGTATATTCTCCCCCTCTATCAGATCTTATCCTTTTAAGAACTTTGAAAGTTTGTGTTTTTGTTTTAGCCTTAAAGATGACAAACTTTGATAAAGCTTCATCTTTAGACTTAAGAAGATATGCATAACAGTACTCTACTAGCATCGTCTATAAAGGTGATAAAATATTTTTTATGTTCCTACGTTTGTACACCATTAAACTCACAAATATCAGTATGAACTAAATTTAAAATCTCAGAATCTCTAACAATAGAGTTAAACGGTTTTCTAGATTGTTTAGCTTGCACACAAGTATCACATTTATGAGATTTATCATTGGCATACTCAGGGATCATATTCAAATTCATCATTTGTTTCAAGGAATTGTAATTTACATATCCTAAACGATTATGCCATAAAGTAGATGATTCCACAACATTCACAGAATATGAAGTAGAATTAGATGAAATGTCAACCACTTCATTATTCAAAACATTGTCCATATGAAGTTTAAACAAACCATCACATAAATAACTTTTTTCCAATAAAAGTCTCTAAATAAAGAAGCACCACTTTATTACATTTGAATCTCAATTCATAACCTTGTTCTACTAAAATAGAATCACTCAATATGTTCTCCGGATCGTTGGAACGTGGTGCACTCTCTGTAGAAAGAGAACACACCCTGAAGGTAGTCTCAGGTCCACGCGTCCTATCCCCAACACCTTAGAAGCAGAAGCATTCTCCATGGTCACAGATCTGCCATAAATGGCCCATAGTTGTCAAGGCGGACGCCTAGGCGCCGCTTAAGAGCTAAAGGCGCTTCCTTAGCCGCTTTAAAACACCTCGCCTTTTTAAGAGTAGAAAAGGTGCCCCAAGGCGCCGCTAAGGCAGCCAAGGCGCACACCAGGGGCGCTTGGGCGCGTCTAGACCTGTTTAGACAGCAAATTCAGGTCGGTTTTCAGAGCTGAATCCAGCTTGATTTCAGGAAACATCTTATTTACCTGAATATCATTTAAGTAAATGTTATAAGTTGTTGTTTCATTTACTTAAGATATTACATGTAAATAAGGAAGTACCCCCCTATTTGAATCTAATAAAAATATCAAAAAAATCATATCTCTTACAAAAAAAAAGTCAACTCTCCCATCGAAGAAGAAAATCACAATTTCGGTGATTTTAGCGAAATGCTAATTTTCTAATCTCTCATAATTTGACCTATCTAAAAATTTGATAATTCAAATAAACCATATGAAACACTAAAAATCTAAAGTCCGATAAAAAAAGTCAAACGTGCATGTGACTTCTCCAAGGGAGCCGCTCTCTTACTGACAGCACTTAGTCTACTTGAGATCTCTTAGGATTTGGTCAAACTTAAACTATCATCACCCAAACACATGAGACTTGTCATTTTCTAGTTTCTTTTCAATTTTTAGACATATTGTGGGATTATGTAATGAACTCATTTAGTTTTTACTTGTTTTAAGTGTGTTAAGATATTGCACTTCTTATTTTTATTTAACATATTTATATGTATGTGTATTTACTGGTTGTTTTAAAAGTTGGAAATTAGTTTTCTGATCATAGAATGATATTTGCACTTCTTGTTTTTATTTAGTGTGCTTATTTATTTGAAGATGTCAATTTAGATTTTTTATGACTTTATGATATATACTGTGAGTTTGTTTACTTGTAGTTTAATTTTTGTTACTTTCATATAATTTTGACCTTTTTGTTGTGACATTTTATTTTTTTGCAAGTATTTTTTTTGTGATACATAGCTATTATATATATTTTTCAAATTTATGTATTATTTTAATAATATATCTGCCATATTATGATATGTCATTATCTTTATGTCTGTCATATTATGATATTTTTTTATTGAATTTTCATCATTATATATAATAATAGATACATAAATATCATGTAAGAGGGACACTTGAAAATAACTCATATTTGGTTCTATCCTAAACGCCTAGGCACCGCTTAGGCGGGCGCCTAAGTGCTTAGGCGATCCGAGACCCCAACTATGCCTTGACGCCTTGACAACTATGGAATGGCCTGGTAAGACACAAATATGGACTTGTCAGCACATACATACACATTTGCCCCAGTGTCTACTATCCATTCATTTGGTTCATATATAGTGAAAACTTGAAGGTTAACAGAAACATACAATCCGCTATTGGAGCCCAAAGTTTGCTCAGTCCATTCAATCACAACATTGATCTGGGGATTAGAAGGATACTTTTCAGCTTTCTTAGCCTTCTTCGCAAGACAGTCCTTGATGAAATGTCCAACCTGTCCACACTCCCAACATGGTTTCTTTTTGGACTTTTTCTGGATCTTGCCTTTAATGTTGGTTTTGTTCTTCACGTGATCTATTTTTCCTTTACTTTTTAGGGTCTCTTGTCTTACCAGTAGTCATCACATTTGCACTCGGTTCTACAGGCATCACAGACTTCTGATTTCTATGCTTTTCTTTAATAGCAATTGACACTAATAAATAATCTAGAGTAATAGAACCCTTGTGAAGCTTGAGAGACATCCCAAAACCCTCCCATGATTTTGGAAACTTCTCAATTATAGACATCACCTGGAACTTCTCTGGTAATTTCATACTAGCGTCGGCCAAACCATGAAGAGAAGAAACTTGTGGGCCTGTTCAGACACAGATTTTCCCTCTACCATTTGAAATTTTAAGAACTTGGCAACAAAATATTTTTCTAGACCTGAGTCTTCAGTGTTATATTTCTCGTCAAGTTCCTCCTACAGATCCTTGGCAGATTTCGCAGAAGAACTACTATATAGATCAAATAGTATGTTGGACAAAGCCAACAGTATGCAACTATGACGTATACGATCACGTTGCTTCCACTCATCTACTGCCTTTTGACTGTTGGGATCATTCTCAACTAGTTTAGGGCAATCTGACTCAAGAACTGAGATGAACTCGATTGTGGTAAACCAAATCTTCATGCGATGTTGCTATCGCTTGAAGTGTTGTCCCGAGAATTTTTCGGGCATGCCTAACATATCCACACGGGGCGCGATCACAGACGACATGGACGACGTGATGGATAACTTCTCTAAGATTGTTGGAAAAATAATGAACATGAAATAAATAATTACATGAACATACATAAAGCATGATGGCATGAACATCATATACATATCATCTCACAGGTATAGGTAAGATCCGATACCAATCCGAAAGAAAAACACATGCATATGAGTGCAACAAATTAAGAGAAATAGTATAGAGTTAGAAAGCTTCACCGAGCCGCCCGTAAGGACTCCCATTAGAGAAGTTATCATCCCCGTCATACCAGTGCGGCAGAGGCAACGATCTTCCCCTAGGATAGAACGACTATAGGGACATATCTCCGCACGAAGATGATCCGTCCTCGACAACAACCTCAGGAACATGTTCTTCTTTGTCGATCAAGAAAACAGTGGTGCAGGGTCTTTTTCAACGTGTACGTAGCAGTCTCGATCGACGGGACACCTGAGAGAGCAAAAAAATTGATCTTCTGCAAAGAGAGAGAATGCTCGCGCCTTATAGAGAGAGAAAACACCGTCGATGCCTTGGCAGCCCTTTGGGTTCACCTCCGCGTCGTTCTCTTCTACAAGAGAAGACACCCGCACCCCCTTTTTCCCTTCTACTGAAAAACACCGCCGTCCACACACGAAAAAATGCCAAGAAGGGCTCCTGCAGTTCCATTCTATTTCCACCCCCCCCAAAAAAAAAAAAAAAAAAAAAACCGACAACCACCAAGCCTTGCATTTTCCCTTTTTTGTGTGAAAATGCATCTTCTCTCCACTTTGCAGAAAAACCCACAAAAGCATTTGGATTTATAAATAAACCCTCAAGCCACCACAATCCAACAGGGACATTGTCTATGATAGGGGATGGCACGTGCAGTCTCCCACAGGTCGGCCAAATGGACCTTTAATAGCGTGGAATTTGTAGTCATTGTCTTTTTCCCAAAGTGCGCTACTTCGGTTGTCTAAATGGGACAAACTACTCTGTCTGCTCTTAAAGCATGCCCAACCTTCTTCGTAGTGTCATGCGCCATTGTCTCCACTACCCAAGATGATTTCATTATATGAAGCAGAATATCTGGAGCCAACCTCATCAAATTCTGCATGAGGCTGGGTCAGTGGATAATATCCAGTAGTTGTCATGATCCTAAGTGTATGGATGTCAATCAAGGCATAATAGGTAGCTCACATGAGCAGTTTTACTTGCCCTGATTCAGTTCACTGAATAGCAGCACAGATCTTAAAAGGTCTGTGAAACGTGTCCCATGAGAAAGCTTACAAAGTCATTCTAGAAACATAAGTAATTATGTACTGATATTGATGACAAATTTTCCTTTTTGCAGAGTATAATGTTGGTGGCATGACAAGAAAAAATCATAATTTTTTAAGAGAAAAGTGAGGATTTTCTTTTGAAATTGAAATATTGCAGTTTCACTATTAACTTCTATCATGTATAGTTGGTAATAAAAGGACCCAATACCAGGTCAGAATCCCAAATCCGCTAGGGCTTTAATCCAATGGGTTTCCAGTTTTGAACTTCCACGGACCAAAACCTTTTTGTTTATCCTTTCATCTGGTGCCTTTGTATTTTTCTTATAGGGTGTTTGGTTGTAGTTTTTTATCTCTTTTTTCTCTAATTTTTTTTTAAAAAAAGAGGACAGACACATAGACACGTTTGGTAAGTAGTTTTTTTTAGGGAAGAATTTTTATCCTATGTAAATCTCTCAAAAAAAAAAAAACAAGTACGAAGCTATTTTTATTTTAAAAACACACGGCTCTCCCCCTGCACCACGGCACCCCACCCCCCGCCGGCGCCCCCCCTGCACCGCGGTACCGGCACCCCACCCCCCGCCGGCACCCCCCCTGCACCGCGGCACCACCACCCCCCCCCGGCCCTGCACCCTTCCCCCCCGCCCGCCCTCTGCCTTGCGCCCTCCCCCCCTCCCCCGCCCCTAGCCCCACCCGGCTCCGCCCTAAAACCCCCAGCCCACCCGCCCCCGCCCGCCCTGCGACCCCAGCCCACCCGCCCCGCCCTGCCCGAACCCCCACCCGCCCTGCACCCTCCCCTCCGTCCGCCCTCCGCCCTGCGCCCCTCCCCCGCACCTAGCCCCACTCGCCTCTGCCCCAAAACCCCCACCCCCCTCCCCCGCCCGCCCTGCCAGAACCCCCACCCGCCCTCCACCCTCCCCCCCCTCTCGCCCTACGCCCTCCCCCCCTCCCCCACTCCTAGCCCTACCACCTCCGCCCCAAAACACCCACCCCTAGCCCCACCCGCCCCCGCCCCGGAACCCCCACCGCCCCCCGCTCGCCCCCCCGCCTGCCCTGCGCCCTCCCACGCCCCTCCCCCACCCCAGAACACCCCCCACCCCCCGCCCCGGAACCCCCACCCGCCCCGACCCCAAACACATCAATATAAATTTTAAAATTTTTGATATTTTTACTAAACAGATAACATCACATTTTCATAATTTTAAATTTAAAGTTAAAAATGAACACAACATGATTTTTTAGGTAGAAATAGTTTTTTTTTTAAATTGCTCCCAAACACCCTATTAGAACTCTAGAATCATAAACCACATTTTTATTCCTTACCAAGGTTGATGCTTTTCATGAAACCCTTGCAAGAAACATGGACAGAATTAGGCATTTCATGCCACCAGTCGGAAAGTGCTTATGTTCTCAAAAGCTGAGTACCAAATAGGTGTCCTTTGTATCTTATGAACATGTTATTTATATCATAAACCATTTTTATCTAGTTATCTTCTAATGTAACTAGGTCTACGATGCATTTATTTTGTTCGTGTTCTTGGGATATACATCACATAGACCTATTAATCTGTTTCATTCACATAGCAGATTTCTTACAATGTCATCCTTTTGATGGCATCTTTATAAAACTTTAGAGACCCTTTTCAAAAGTATGGTGCTCTTCTATAGCAGAACTCATGTGGCTGTTTACTGCAGATTTAGGATTTTGAGAGACCTCATGCCCCATAGTGATCAAAAAAGAGACAAAGCATCACTCCTTCTTGAGGTATCCCTCATTGAATTTGAAATACTTGTTTAGTCCCAAACCTTCTTGTACAAAGTTTGCAATCTCTCTTCTTAAATTATGCTTTTCTGTTCTAGGCCATAGAGTATGTCCAGTTTTTACAAGAGAAAGTGCTGAAGTATGAATCTTCATATCCAGGATGGAACCACGACAACACAAAGTTGATACCATGGGTAATGGATTGAATAATTTACCTCTTTTATATGTGAATATTTGTTTTTTAGTATACCAAATCATTTTATTTCTGTATGACTTTCCAGATATGCATATGCAACTTCACATTTCAATCATACATCCACTGTTTTCTGCAAAATGGTTGGATCATGACATGACTCTCACAGGATCATCCACTTTTAAATTAAGTTTTTCCTGCATGTGTTAGGGTTGTGTGGGATGATTACCTGGAAACTGAACATCATAAGCATTGGGATATGGTGACGTACAATTTTGTGCATGATTATCTCTAAAGCTTGTAATTCCCTTTTTTTTTCACCTTGGTCTCTCTCCACAACATGCACTTGTGGTCCGAGGGAGTGTGATACAGACTTATGTTCTCTGATGGGGAGCTTCTCTTTTCTGTTTTTGGATTGGCCCAATATGTACTAATCTGTTCTCCAATTTATGTTGAATTGATATTTTAATCCCTCGTCATAAGAGAGTGGCTGAAACATTTATGTTTGGAGGCACTTGTAACACTAGATTATTGTGTGTAGGTTGTTCCTTGAGATCATTTGTTAGTATATTAAATGAATCTATTAAAAAGCTTATTGTATAAGAGAAAGGCTTAATACCCGAGCGACTGGGTATTAAAGCCGACGTTCAGTGCTTGAGTGCCGAGCTGATGTGGGGCCCGACGCCCGACCAATCAGGTTGGCGCCCTAGCAAGGCAGCTCGGCTTTTGCACCCAGCCGTCGGGTACAAAGCCTTTCTCATTGTATAATCATGTCAAGGGATATTCCCATTACATAGTTTGCAGCATGGTTTGCCGGATCGGATCGAATCGGTCTGATTCGGCTGAATCGGATCGAATAAGGAGAAACCCGATTCGCCCAATTTCCATCCGCTTCCCATGTGAATCGGTCCGATTCTGGCGAATCGTGGCGGATCAGAAAAAACCCGATTCGCCCCAATTCCCTGATGCAGCGAACCTTGGTTTGCAGTGCATTGAATGAGTTGAATTATAAATGAATATATTTATGTATGTATTTTTGTAGATAGGAGTTTCATTCTAAAAGGTGCTTAAGAATTTACATTTGGACTGAATCATGAATGACTTAGGGAAGAAAAACAGTTACTGCACGAGTCAGTTGTTTGCTTAACATGATCATTTCTAGTTGATAGATCATGAGAGTATCACATGTTGCATTAGGTTCAACAATGGTGTAATGGTAAAATGGTTAATTTGGATATCTTTGAGAGAAAAAATTTTTTGGACCTAGTCTTGCTTCCAGCTTCAAACCAACAATAGAGGATTTTGAACTGAACTCTATTATATAGCTGCTTCACCTTCAATGTGCCTAACTGGCTTTCCGCTTGCTAGCCTGTTGGCTGGGCCAGGCTCATTTGAAGGCTGTGACCTAAATTTAAACCAAGAAATATTTCTAATTGAGAGGTCAATGGCATTCTAACAACGTCTTCTTAGTTCTCTCCCCTCCTTTCCCCCCGTGATTCACACGAATTCTCACTTTGCCAGGATTTTTGCCCTATTCTAGGAGATGTATTATGAGCACTTGGTGTAGTGGGAGGACAAATTTTCATCTTATGTTTTATAAAATGTATCTAGTAATATAATTTGTAGTTGTTGATGCCATAAAATGTTCTAACTCTCTTTTCCATGAGAAATACAGTTTTGCTATTAAAGGAGACTATGAAGGATTCAAGTGTTGGCCATCCAGAAATACCCAGTCAAGAGGGACTAAAGGGTATCATTTTCCTTATACATGAAATCCTCCATTGAAGAGCAGGAATTAACCAAAATTTGAGCCAGATCAACCAAAATTTGAGCCAGATCAGAAAACTTTATCTTCTTTTTCTTTATTTTTTTTTTAATTATGTCACCTCCATTTGTAATAAAACTTGTTCTATAATCTACTTTCTTTTTAGAAAGGAAAATAAAAAAATAAAATGCAGCAGATTGTGAGCCTTTCGTTCTTATAGATGCTCTACTTAGATCTCCCTAGGTAGGCACTGAGCCAACAAAAGATAGTTCCTTCCTTTCAGTTCCAATTTGCATGTGAAGTACAACAAGAAGTGGCTTAGTGGTAGCACTCCACATACATCTGGAAGAGGTCAGGAGTTCAACTCCCACTGACAGTAGATTGAGAAGGAATTTTCTTGAAAATTTTCGAAGGATGATGTTGAGGGTTTAACTCCCACCGGTTGATGTAATAGACTAATATTTCAATAATTTTTTAAAAAAATCCGTACATGATCTGCTCTTCATGACAACCAACATCTATTCTTTATTCAGAGTTGGATTTTATCTGGTGGTTTTGTCATTCTGTTGAGGGTACTGTAATTTGTGATCCTAATACCAAACCGAAACTTCAGCAGGCTTGCTTTCCTTGTTTCTGTCTCTGACATAAAACATCTGTCACTAGGAGAGAAGCAAGGGTTTTACAAAGACTATGTCCACATCTGTATAGCATTTTCCACAGGCTATTTCCAGTACAAATAACTCAATGTTCCATTCCATCAAAATTGGGGAAGGCTTTTGACCAATTTTAAGTCCCCTCTAGTAATCCCATACCAAACTTAGACTAAAATTGGTCAATTTTCCATCCCAGCAAAATTGGGGAAGCCTTTTGGCCAATTTTAAGTCCCCTGTAGTAATCCCACACCAAACTTAGGCTAAAATTATTCATTCATGTTTACTCTTAATCTGTGTTTTAATTTTATCCAATAGCTTAATCTTTCAAACTTTCAAAGTTTACAATAATCTTACAAATTAAATTTATTATAGTTTAGTTGATTCATATACATGATTTGTGCTTATTTGTTTGTTCATAAAGCCCTCGCATGTGTTTTTGGCATCTCCTGTCACTTCATTTCTGGATGCATGTTTTCTGGAACCCATTTAATGATATGTCAACAGACGTGAGAATTTGTTTTACCATAGACTCCACAAAATTAAATTCTACTTTTAAATATTTCAATCAACATGAATTCTGGATATCCACTATTTTGAAGGTGATTAATAATGCTAGGACTTAACACTTAGCTCGTGCACACCTCAAAGTCGCCCCCCTTCCCCACACCCACCCGGAAAAAAAAAAAACAAATATGACTACTTGTACTATTGCTGTAGAGGACAATTTCACCAAATTCGGGAACCAGTCTTTTCTTTTGTAGAACCCCTAATTCTGGATTGGAGAAAGTTAATCATCTTAAGAAGCTTGGTTGATTTGTGTATGATTTGCAAAAGTGGCTAATTCATCTTTTTTAATAGATTCTGGGAATCCACTATATCTGCTTTTTTTTTGGGGGGGGGGGTCAAGATACTGTATTTGTCATTTGGAATTCATAAAAACTTAATACAACTGTGCATATCATGATACTAGGAGATTCTGATAATGGATTTTAAATTGACTTTTCTGTGAGCAGAAACTTAGCCAAACACCTGGAGAGTGTATGGTCAATTCATCACATATTACAAAAAATGGCCCTACGTCCACTGGCTTCAGATTTCCTGCTGAAAGTACAATTCCAGGCGTACCAACAGTGGTATCAAATACTCAAGTTGTGGCAGAATCTGACAATGTCTGCTCAGGTTTGGCCAGTAAGTCAGCATCGGTGTCCTTTCCCATGCCAAGTCCTATTGGGGTGGGCAGTGAAATTTCTCAGCTTCAGCAGAGGATGATTTCTGATTCAGAGAACATGGCTCGACATGAAGCACAGTGGCTAAGGCCATGTGCTATGGAGAGTAGCGTCAGCAGTGATATACTGAGTGGAGAAGAGGAATTGGCAATTGAAAAGGGTTCAATTAGCCTGTCCAGCAAATACTCTGAAGGGTGAGTCCACTGTTACTTTTAGATGATTTTTTTCAGGATGCCTGTTGCAATATAGCATCAGGTTATGGTTCACTTGTCTGTTTAGGCATAGTGCCCATGTAATATAGAAATCCCCTTTGATGGGTGTTGAAGTCTTACCATATTTGATGGTTTTGTGGGTAAATTGAGTCCTGAACTTATTTTCAAACGTTTGATATCTGGGACGGGATCAATCTCAAGAGCGATCCAGCAATGAAACCCAACTCCATTTTCCTTCGTTGAAACCCCCCCTCTTAAATACAGCCCACTTAACCTAGATTATGCATCCATATCTGAGATCTACGACAGGTGTCCCATCACTCCACTTGTCTGCCGGAATTGTCTTAGACGGAGTGCTCTCGTAGCTGTTGTCAATTTTTACTTAATTGAGTTGAATCTCTTGTTTCTTATTGATTGTTCTCTAATTTTATGTAGTATAATAATCTTTTGCTCACATTAATGTTGTTTTGGAATATTTTGGCCCATGTCAGGTTACTGACAACCTTAACACAAGCGCTGCGGACCTCCGGTGTTGATCTTTCTCAGGCGAGCATCTCTGTTCAAATCAATCTTGGCAAGCATGCCATTAATAGACCAATATCCAACACGAAGGTAATCCTGTTTCCGTGTTCTTTCAACCATTTGTATCACCTTTTTAATATTAAATAAATCTGTGGTTCATATTTATTTTGGGGAAATGTTGTCAGCTCTTAATACTTGTTTCGTGTCTGGACGTGGACAATATTTTGTTTCAATCTCTACCTTACAAAGTTTACCTATTTTATGCCGATGAGAGATTGATGCGCTAACTTCACTGGATTTGGATCTTTTCTGATTATATGCACATCTGCAATTTTTGAAGGATCAAGATGGCGATGAATTAGAGCGAGCTTGTAAGAGGCACAAATCTGACACCAGCTAGTGCAATGCTCATTTGAAGGTCAATTTCGTCTGTGTGAAGATGCTTTATAGTTCTTCCACTGTACATGCTGCATGCCTGGCTCAGTGCGATCTAGAGCAATGGGACGGGAAACTCTCTGGTAACTCACTTATTCTTCCCTCTTTTCTCAAGAGGCTTTCCTTAAAAACCTGAGAAGCTGCTTTTCTGTCCAGGCTTCCACCCACGAGAGGTCCACTTGGCCTTTTGTCACGTGGCATTTTCCCATTTCAATGTAAGCTTGTTTATTTTTTTTTTCTAATCTTGCAAGATGAACCATTGGATGTGAATAGTTGGAAATGATTTTGCCCAGCTTCAGATTTAAGATACTCGACAGGATTTTTTGTTTTAAGGAAAAGAAAATCTTGACTTGCCTACGAAGCACCAACCTCTTGGTGTTCCTTTTCTGTATCTCCCTCTCTTCTTTGGAGGGGGGGGGGGGGGGGGGGGGGGGGGGCGCTATCGCAATGTTTTCCGACATCAACAGTGGTTCTTCTGAAAAATGTCAGCCTAAACCTAGATGACCTGATAACGATTCACCCGAGTTAAAGATATCTTCTTTTCTTGAAAAAGTCTTATTAAGAACACGTGAAATGGATTCGTAATCGTGTACAGTTTGTATTTCGTCGGCTCGCGACTCAAAGGACCAGAAATCTACGGAGTCCGGGTTTGTATGAGTCGGGGTAGAGAAAATTCAGTCTGAGTTTGTCCAATTAAATGCAGTTGAACCCCAGGCTTTTGCCATGTTTGTAATTGAGAAATACTTGGTACATATGGTGGCTATTTCTAGCCATCTAGGCCCACAGGGCCCATCATGGCTTGGCACAGCCCATCACGAGCCTGCTGGTAGGCGTGGTCTTCTCGCGAAGCGCCACGCGTCCTCAAGAGCAGCTCAATGATTCCGAACACCTTAAGGATCCAGAGGTAGTCTCCGGACATCTCTCATTTTGTTCGGTTCAGGCCCTAGACTACTGGACAGGTCTAGCTCGAGGCGTGCCATAGTCTCTTTGGCATAAGCAGCATCCGGGTACCAGGCATCGAGCAACCAACGTAGTTACCGAACAGTGGGTCTAACTTACCGAACGGGCTACCTTCTCGGTATCTTCCGCCCAGGGGCTTTCGAGCAGCCCTTCGTCTCCTCGCGACGGTTACAACGATTGCACGGCACGCGTCCCACGTTCTTGGGGGGACATTAACTGTAGAGCCCCTCAACACGTAACTCCCCGCCAAGGGCGCTAATCGACGCACTCTTTCAGGGGCTGTCAAGGGACGTTTTGCCCCACTCCCTCAGGGTCCCTGACTATAAAGGGCTCAGGTAAACCTCCATATAGAGGTACGTGATCTTACTCACACTGCCCTCGTGCAACACACACGAGATCCCACATTCCTTTAGACTTTCGCAGGCTTGCACTGACTTAGGCATCAGATGGTTCTCCCCGGTTCTTCAACCGGGTCCCCCTGATCCTATTCTGATTTTGTAGGCGTCTGTCCGCACCGGCGATCGTCTTCCCTCTTCCAAGTGGAGGCCCGTTTGGCTCTAGCCCAAACAGGAAAACACCCTCACTTTTGGCGCCGTCTGTGGGAAGGACATTGGTCATGGCTCGCGGACGATCCTCGTACCAAAACGTCGGGAGTCGAATGACGAGGTCTCGTCAGTCGCAAGCAGACTCTCGTCAGCGTGTTCCCCTTGTCGATGTTGCCATCACCCCCGCCGGTGTAACCGGCGACGTGCCTGTCATCACCGTGCCTGCAATCGCCCTGGAGGTAACATAACTCCGGGGACAGATGCAGCACTTGACAGGGATTTGTCTAAGTCTCCAAGCCCAAATGGCTAGACAGCCAGCCCCGGTAGCCTCCCTGCCGCCGGAGCATCAGGCGGAGTCGTCTCACCGATGATCTCGTGCCCCTCCTGCGCCGCTGGGGCAGCATGTGGATTCGCCGCGACGGTCGCGTCGAGCCCCATCTGAAAGGTGAACACCGGAGCGCCGCGGCCGCTCACCCCGCCGCTCCGCGGTAGCTCCGCATCCTGTGCGGTCTGTTGTGGGAGCCAACTCCCATAGGTCTGGGCGTGAGGCTTCTTCGCCCTCCGACCAGGAGTTGGCCAGACGCTTGCGCCGCTTCGTCGACCTGGAACGTCGTGTAGACGCGATGGCCCAGCGAGCAGAGGGCAAAGCTCTTGCGGAGGATGACCTGGACTTCCGCTCCCCATTCATCGTGGAGATTCTGGAGGCTCGGGTCTCTCCCAAGCTCCTTCAGCGATTCATAACGGATCAGTTCAGTGAACTCATTCTCCAATGAGCACCTACAGATTCACCTTAGTGTCTCCACACAAGTGACTATGAGACCAGTCACCCTCATCATATGAGCAGGTGCAACCTGTACTAGTCTAACCGGATATCCGATGTCCTTCTCGAATATCCTCCGACTAGGAACAATTAAGATATACGTTTAAAGGATATTAATCTCATTGTTATGATCTCATCATAATTAATATCCATTGCGCATATTCATGGACTTCATAATGAACGATAAACGAATTATACATAATGAATATAAAAGCCTTATTATTATTATCAAAGAACAAGATTGTACAAGTTATGATTGGCTTGAGGACACCCATAACTAACAGATTCTACATCTTGGGTTTTAGACACTGGATGTGCTTCTCATATCTGCAATGATGTGCAGGTGCTGACAAGTAGAAGGAAGCTGAGCAAGGGCGAGGTGAACTTGAGGCTTGGAAACGGTACAAGTGTTGGTGCACACACTGTGGGGACAGTGAAGCTCAAGTTACCTTCCGGAGATTTGCTTTTATTAGATGATTGCTACTATGTGCCTAGTATTATTAAGAACATTATTTCTGTTTCTTGTTTAGACAGAATTGGATACAAGTTTACCATTGAGAACAATAGTTGTTCAGTTTATTTGAGAAATAAACCAGTTGCTTTGGCAAATTTGGTAAATGGTTTGTATCTACTTGATGATTCTTATGAAAATCTCCATGTTGATGTTTCTCCTAAGATAAGTAAGAATAGTGTGAACACTGTCTACTTATGGCATTGTAGGCTTGGTCACATTGGCGAGAATAGGCTTCAAAAGTTGCATAAGAATGGATACTTAGATCTATTTGATTATGATCATATGCAACTTGTGAATCCTGTTTAATGGGTAAGTTGACCAAATCTCCATTTAGTGGATATGGAGATAGGGCCAAGGACATATTGGAACTAATACATTCGGATGTATGTGGTCTAATGTCTACCCAAGCCAAGGGTGGCTACTCATACTTCATTACATTCACGGATGACTACTCAAGGTTCGGATTTGTTTACTTAATGAAGTACAAATTTGAAGTCTTTGGAAAATTCCAAGAATTTAAGAATGAAGTTGAGAAACAAATTGGAAAGAGTATTAAAATCCTACGGTCAGACCGAGGAGGTGAATACTTAAGTACATTTCACACAATTCTTAAAGGACAATGATATCCTTTCTCAATGGACTCCTCCCTATACACCACAGATGAATGGTGTATCGGAAAGGAGAAATCGTACATTGTTGGACATGGTGCGATCCATGATGAGTCGTTCACAGTTACCAGTTTCCTTATGGGGATATGCGCTAGAGTCAGCGGCATATCTGCTGAACAGGGTTCCCAGTAAATCTGTCTTCCACTCCATATGAGATATGGAAGGGTAGAAATCTTGATTTTAAACATGTTAAAATCTGGGGCTGTCCTACCCACGTGAGGAGACATGACCCAGATAAACAGGAATCCAGAACCGATAAGTGCAGGTTTGTTGGATAC
The DNA here is from genome assembly GCA_014218235.1 of Colocasia esculenta. Taxonomy (NCBI): domain Eukaryota; kingdom Viridiplantae; phylum Streptophyta; class Magnoliopsida; order Alismatales; family Araceae; genus Colocasia; species Colocasia esculenta. The sequence goes on along the minus strand of CM024760.1, from coordinate 100,504,042 downwards.
CCAAAAGAAACGTTTGGGTACTACTTTTACCATCCTGGTGAACAAAGAGTGTTTGTCGCCAGGAGAGCTGTCTTCTTGGAAGAGGAGTACCTTACCCAAGAGGACAGTGGGAGTAAAGTAGATCTAGAAGAGGTTCTAGATCCACAAATTGTGCAAAGTCCACCAGGTGAAACATCGGTTCCGGAACCTGTTCAGGAATATACACACATTCACGTAGGTCTGGTAGAGTACCTAGACAGCCTGAAAGATATGTTGGACATATCATTGAAGGCATGTCTTATGATGAGGATGATGATCCAAAGACCTACCAAGAGGCTGTTGATTGTCCTCAGTCAGGGAAATGGCGAGATGCCATGAATTCTGAGATGCAGTCCATGTACACCAACCAAGTTTGAAATTTGGTAGACTTGCCCGAAGGTATTGTACCTATTGGGTGCAAGTGAATCTTTAAGAGAAAGATCAGTGCAGATGGACAGATCGACACTTATAAGGCAAGGTTGGTGGCAAAGGGGTATCGTCAAAGGCAAGGAATTGACTATGACGAAACTTTCTCACCAGTTGCTATGATAAAGTCGATCAGAATTCTTCTTGCCATTGCTGCATACTTTGATTACGAGATCTGGCAGATGGATGTAAAAACCACTTTCCTTAATGGAAACATTGAGGAGGAAGTGTATATGATACAACCTGAGGGTTTTACATCCAAAGAGTGTCCAGACAAAGTATGCAAGCTTCAAAAATCCATCTATGGATTGAAGCAAGCTTCTCGTAGTTGGAACATAAAGTTTGATGAGGCTATCAAATCTTATGACTTCATTAAGAATGAAGATGAACTATGTGTGTATAAGAAAATCAGTGGGAGTGCTATCACTTTTCTCGTACTTTACGTTGATGACATCTTACTCATTGGGAATGATGTAGGGATGCTATCATCAGTAAAGGTTTGGTTGTCAAAGAGCTTCTCCATGAAGGATTTGGGAGAAGCATCCTACGTATTAGGAATACATATCTATAGAGATAGATCTAAGAGGATGCTTGGCTTGACCCAATCCATGTACATAGATACCATTGTCAAAAGGTTTGGCATGGAAAATTCCAAGAGAGTCTCATACCTATGAGACATGGGATTATTCTCTCTAAGGAGCAGTCTCCTAAGACTCCTGAAGAGAGGGCAGCCATGGATAGAGTCCCCTATGCCTCGGCTATAGGGTCTATCACGTATGCCATGCTATGTACAAGGCTTGATGTGGCATTTGCTCTAAGTGTTACGAGCAGATATCAGGCAAATCCAGGTGAAACACACTAGATGACTGTGAAATGTATCCTTAAGTACTTGAGAAGGACTAAGGATATATTTCTGGTTTATGGAGGAGGGGACTTGAAACTTCGGGCATATACTGACTCGAGTTTCCAGTCAGACCCAGATGATAGCAAGTCTACATCTGGGTTTGTGTTCATTTTGAACGGGGTGCAGTGAGCTGGAAGAGTTCCAAGCAAGAACCACTGCAGACTCGACGACAGAAGCTGAGTACATTGTTGCAGCTGAAGCCGCCAAGGAGGCAGTGTGGATGAAGAAGTTCATCACCGACCTTGGTGTGGTGCCAGGTGACTCTGATCCAATCCCATTGCTGTGTGACAACAATGTGGCCATTGCGCAAGCAAAAGAGCCGCGGTCTCATCAGAAGTCGAAGCACATTCTGAGGCGATTTCACCTGATCAGGGAGATAATCACTAGAGGAGATGTACTGGTGGAAAGAGTTCCTTCAGTCGACAACATTGCAGATCCATTGACGAAGCCTCTGTCTCAAATTGTGTTTGAGCGCCACCTTGAGTCCATGGGTTTAAGGCTTAAAGGTGATTGGCTTTAGTCCAAGTGAGAGATTGTTAGTTATGGATGTCCTCAAGCCAATCATAACTTGTACAATCTTGTTCTTTGATAATAATAATAAGGCTTTTATATTCGTTATGTGTAATTCGTTTATCGTTTCATTATGAAGTCCATGAATATGCACAATGGATATTAATTATGATGAGATCATAATAATGAGATTAATATCCTTTAAATGTATATTCTTAATTGTTCCTAGTCGGAGGATATCCGAGAAGGACATCGGATATCCGGTTAGGCTAGTACAGGTTGCACCTGCTCATATGATGAGGGTGGCTGGTCTCATAGTCACTTGTGTGGGGACACTAAGGTGAATCTGTAGGTGCTCATTAGAGAATGAGTTCACTGAACTGATCCGTTATGAATCGCTGGATGGTAATGTTACCTAACTGTCAACCAGCTAGATTCATTGTCACAGTGGCGTGATTGGTCCTTAGACCTGAGACACCAAGGACACCTTGTTGGTGGACTTCTGGGTTTTGACCTTGACTTATAGATCTCTAGCCATGAGGTCTTAATCAGTTAAGTGTTCGGATCTAGCGGAATACCTTCGAAGGTGATTGTGTGGTCAATATGGGATCGCTCGCTCTCGGTAATAGGAGAGTTAATGCTCTACGGAAGGATGCCTGATAGTCCCTGGCCAGGGCAAGACTACTTATCAGAAAAGGAGTTTTCTGATATAGTTATGCGGCATCTAAACTGAGTGAGTGTGCAATTTAGGGTTTGACAGTTGACCATACCCTAAGTGCACTCGGGAGCATTGTACGAGCGAAGGATTATAGTCACGTGGTAACTGATGATACAAAAAGGTTCCTTGAATGGGTTGCTAAACCCCAATGCTTTCCAGGATCAAGTGGTGTTGTTTGGCACCCAACTTGATTGGAAGCCCGGTCAATTATCGTGAGACGATAATTGATTGTGTAATTAATTAATATGAGATGTTAATTAATTACCATAAGTCAATAAGGAGTTATTGAGCTTAATGGGCTGAAAACTGGACTAGCAGTTGGGCTTAGAGGGTCACACGCATAAGAGTTCCGAGCAGACTGGGCAAGGTGTTCTTTATAGACAATGACTGGGTTTTTGTGAAAAACCGCGGTGTCTATAAATATACGCTGAGAGTTAAACCCTGGGCCAAGCTCCAGGCTTAACCATGGCCGCCCCTCTCCTCTCTCTCTCTCCCAGGGTGCCCCCACCCTCTCTCTCCTCTCTCCGGCACATGGTGGAGCTGAGATGTCACGCCCCAACGCGGAATATCAGAGCGCGAAGGCAGTTGCAAGAAAAGGTATAGAGCGTATACTAGACATCAAACCCTTGCACACTGAATAATACTAAAGCAAATCTTTCTTATTAATAATTTTTCAAATGTCTAGTTACAACCACTAATATCAGAGCCATTCTAAAGGGCTCAATTACATTGCAACAGAAGGAAATAACTAACTACAACTCTAAGATAACATAATGACTCAAGGGTACTCCTGGCTTCACTCTTGGTCATTCCCTTCCTCGTGAGTGTATGTGTCATCCTCGGTCTCACCTGAGAACACAACATCAAATAACGTAAGGTGAGCGATAACGGCCAGTAGGACTTAAATCTCAGGCTCAAGCAGGCTTTAAATAATTAACGCATTTAATGACAGAGTGTCTAGAGATAGCAGGTACAAGAGAGTCAAAATATAGTAAGAGATAGCACAACAGGTAACAAGATAGCACAATAGCACGAGATCAAGTATAGTTTCCAAAAATAGCACAAGTATTGAATATAGCGCGAATAGCAGGATGACCATAACACAACTAGCACAAGTATAGTAATAGCACGACAAGTATAGCACTTGTTTGTCATTCTAGACATCGAGAGAGTATAGCACGTTTTGTGTTTTGATTGTCATATAGATAGTCGAGATAGATAGCACTTGAGTGTAATGCCAAACACTCTGATCATTTAACTCCCATGGGCACTAGCACTTTCGGGCGCACATCCCAGGACCAGATCGGGCCCTTTATTTATTGCCAGGCATTGGTTATATTGTTTATCTTTAGACAATCAGTCAATGGCCAGTATAGAGTACCAAGAAATAGATAAGAGCACTAGATGAATAGATGAGCTAGTAGAGTGAACGTGAATAGGTGAGCGAGTAGAGTATAGATGAGAGCTAGTGGACATTGCACGTAATACGTCGAGTAATCAGACGATAGTAACAGTTGCACAACACGCGCACTTGGTGTTGGCAGTCAGGTGGAACTCACGACCCTACCACTGGCCTTGTTATGCGCAGGTCCAGAGGTCCGGCGTGATTTAAGACGAGAGTGAATCTCTAATAGCCGTTTGGATCATATAGATCCCTAAAGGGTATCATAGGTATTAGGGTACAACCGGCTCGTCGACCATGTGAGAATCCATGATCAGAGGAGACTTACGGAGGCCTTGTGTAAGAGTTCACTAGTCCGGCGAAAGGAATATCCGACGGAGAGTTCACCACAAGCCAAGTAAAGTGTGTATATAAAACATGTGCTCGACGTTCTAGAGGAATTCTAGGACAGTGGAGCGTCGATATCGGTATTATAAACAATGCAAGAAATGAATACAAGTCCTTAAAATAGGGCAATTAATGTACTTTATTTCAATAATTACCAGGCACATTATGAGATTTTTCTGCAATATTTCAGCCATAAATGGATGGTTCAAGTGTGTGCAAGTGCAAGAGAAATCATAGATAGAATAAGTCGTGAACATGTATTTTAAATCATTCAATATAGCACCATTTTTAAGTAGGGTTTTTACTGGGGGTATAACGGTAAGAAGGCGTAAGGATTATTTAGAAAGCGACAAAAATATTTTTCATGGGTTTTTCTCAAAATTCTTATGAAGGCGACATAGGTCTGTAAGGATGGCGACATGGGCCAGGCAGAACGCGACAGGGTCTTGCACAGGTCGCGACAGGGCATGCAAATCGGGTACTGAGAACGCGACGACTCACCTGTCGCCTTCTTGGTCGCGACAGGGAGGCTGTCGCAATCAGGCCCCAGAAAGTGACATGTCGAGGTGTCGCCTTCTGGTTGTCTGCGCCTGACTCTGACAGGAGTCAGACCAGACATTGGATTGCAGACCAGAACATTTATATTTCGATACAGGGTCATTTTGAAAATCATAACTAATTATATAGTCAACGAAAAATCATGAAACCATTTGCAAATTAAACTAGACATGTAAGAGTACTTCCAGTAAATCGGAATTAGAGAGAGAGCATGGTTTGAACATGGTTTGAGAACGAACAAGGACGAGTAACATAGAACATGACATAGAGAGCAAGACTGATTTAATTCGAGCAACATGCTCATGAAATTTAGGCTTTTTAGGGGCAAATGATCCCTAACAATATGAAGTATCTACAGTAAAACTTTCGTAGCATGGGATCAAGTATTCATAGAGATTTGAATTAAACATGACACATCGGGGTTATCATGTTTGCAGTTCTTCAAGAATTAAGAACAAAAGATAGGGTGGATGGAAAAATATGAAACTTGGGGGTTTCGTTCAAGAGGGTAGGAAGAACCTACAGAAAAAGTTTCATGGTTTATGCTTGTGAGAATGCCTACCTTTGGATTTATTTGTCTTCTAGGGTTGAAACTCCCAAAACGAGGAAGAAGCTTCAAGAACACCTTCTTCCCACGAGATCCTCTCCTCCTTGACCTCTTCCCCACGTCCAGAAACCTTTGGCAATGAGCTAGGGTCGGCCAAGAGGGTTTATGAGGTGTATTTATGCATGCATGAATTCCTATTCCTATTTCTACTCTAATTCCTCTAAATTCCGAGATTTCCTAACTCCAACCTTCCTTCCTTGCTTTCCAATCCCTATTTAGACTTGGATGAGATCTAAATTCGTGCTAAACCATATAGGGTAGGTTTAGGAATCCTATTATGACTCAAACTAGATATTTAATGTATTAAATAACTCTTTTCTATTTAAGTAATATTCTAGTTACGAATTTAGGGTATTTTCCTATTATTCCCCTTTTATAATTTCTTATTTTGACCTACAAATTTCTAATGGGTCCATTTAATAAAGCCCATTACTTGTTTTCATTTAATGGTTTCGTTTAATTCCTTTTTGTGTGAATCTTCCATTATTTAATTTTCTTTTATTGATTTTTTTTTTCAAATAATTCGATTTTTAGTTATTATAAAAATCCAGGTTGCTACATGAGATCCGGGAGACGCGTGGAGAACGAGGAGATCCCGTCTGCGTGCGGAGCTCGCGTGGATACGTCTAGAGGCCGGACACTTGAACGGCTTGAAGCACCGGTGCCTCCTGCGCCACCTCCTCCCCGGATTTGGGAGTTACGCAACCCCGCAAAGGTAAAGATCGGATCTTCCTATGCGCGGGTTCACGGTTTTTGTTCGATCCGACCGCCGACAACGATATCTATCTGTGGAAATCGCGTTTCCGCTGCGCTTTGTGCGTTTCCTTACACTTTTCTGCTCGGACGACCGCAATGTTGACCTCGGAGGTACGGAGAGCCTCCTGGAGGTTCTTGATTTCCTCTTTCAGCTCGGTTTCCCGAGCTAGGCGTTGCGCCTCAAGCTCCCTGTAGCAAGCGAGCTCAGACTCCCACATGTGCTTGTGGTTCTGAGCCCGCTCGGCAAGCTTCTTCAGCACGGCTAGTGATTTGGAAGCGCAGTCCGCTAGTGCCTCCACATCAATCTCCTCGTCAACCAGGGACTCTGCCCGATAGACTCCCCCCGAGCACCTGGGAGTTTTCTCTTGACCCAGGTCCTGGCACCGCGCCAGCACCTCTAGCTGGGACGCGGTGGGACAAGGGGGGAGCTCCCTAGGGGCGCTTCCTTGAAGATGCTCCAAGGTCGTCTCCAGGACTGACGCTGAGGGCCGCGCTGCAGCCTTTGCCTTAAGCAGTTGCGCCAGTGGAACTTGGTCGTCCTCAGACCCCGCCTGGTCCACGGCGGCGACGCTCGATGGCCTTGTGGATGGCCCTGCTCCATTGGCTTCATCGACGGCCATTGCAGTGATGATCATGGTGGTCACCATCTTCTGGCCCCCCACGGCTCCAGGAGACCTTCGGGCTTCCTCCCCCTCGACCCCGGCTGTCTGTCCGGCTTCAACGAGCCCCGCAGCAACTGTCTGCGCGGGAACTTCGACAGCCGCTTCGGTGGGGGGAGTGGGGGTCACAGCCCCCTCCGCCGGTGTGGACGCCGTCACGGGCACCGCTCCGACCGTGCATGCCGCCTCCGCGGCTCCCGTGGAGGGCGGCCCTGAGGCATTGGCGCCTCCGCCTATCGCCGCTCCCACTATAGCGCTAGACGCCTCGTCTGCATGCGCCATCCTCTCGTCCGCCCCGAGGACCGGACTCTCCACAGGGACAACCATGTCCCTTTCCACCTCCTGCGCAGCCACTCTGTTGCTGGACACCTCCGTAGTTGCCGCCTCCGTCGCAGTGGGCCCTTGGGGCGTGGCCGCCCCCACTTGCCCTGCTGCCCCTGTTCGAGCTGTGACGGACCCCTGGGGCGTTGACGGCCCCGTTCGCTCCCCGTTGGAGCCTCCATCGGATTGGTCACTTATGATGACCAACCCCGGCCTCGAGACCCCCCTTTCCGCAGTCGGGGGTTGTGTGTCGCTGGCAGTGCTCAGCCGCATCTTCTTGGTCGCTTTTATCAACTTGCGCTTCTTCCGCACAGCGAGCTGGGGTACCTCTTCTTCCTCTTCCTGCTCGGCCTCCTCTTCGGTAGCCGGCCACGCAACCTTCTTCGCCCTCTTGAGGCCGGCTCGAAGACTTATCTTCAAAGGCTTCTTACTGGAGGCCCGCTTCTCAGAAGGGCGGCTCAGCGCGGAAGCAGGGGGAGGACCGCCTCCAGTTACCGCCACGTATGCTGTGATGGTGATCTACTCGATGTACAGGGCCATGTCCTCCCCGTCCATGTCGGCAGCCAGTTCCTTAGCACCTGTGAGAAGAGAAAAAGTGAGGGAGACAGTCCCTAAATAGAAAATATCTGGAGATGAGGACCTCACTTACTCCATGCTCGGCTAAGCCCATGCTTGACAAGCTGGGCCTCCGTTATATACTCCTCCGCCTTTTCCACAAAGATGTTGCTGAGGCGGTCTGCGTCCTTCGCCGCCGCCTGAATCAGCATGGGGTAGGCATCCTTGGAGCGCGTGTCTTTAACTCGTGTGGGGAATCCCCACTCCGGCGCCCCCTCATTGCACGCGAGGAAGAGCATCCGATGCGTCCACCCCTTGTTGTTGGAGTACTTCGGGGAGAACTCGATCTGCATCCTGTTCGGCCTGTGCTTGGTGTAATAGATGCAGTAGCCGGTCCCCGGCGATGAAGTCAGGCTGAACTGACTCCGGAAGAGGTCCGCCGTTGGTTCGATCCCCCGCACCTTGCAGGAGATGCAGAAAGCACATATTGTACACCAAGAGTTTGGCGTCAGCTGGACAGGGGCTATGCCCCAAACATTCAGGAGATCCCGAGCCACCGCCGGAAAGGGTAGACGGAACCCGGCCTCAAGTAGGTCCTAAGACATTGCTATACACCCAGGCTTCTGCAGGAAGTATGTATCTTCTTCCTTCGCGAGGACGATATCGTACTCCGCCTGATCCTGTATCATTCCCGTAGACCCTCAAAGAACCAGTACATCGTCCGCTTAGGAGCTTCCGGCGCTGCAGCACTCGCTCCGGCAATGGCCACGGCCATCCCCCTCTGCGACATCGTCGGAAATGGAGGAAGAAACGATGAGGGAAAGCGACGGGGAGCAGGTGCAAAGTCGCGAGCTCGCGAGGAAGAAGACGAGCGCAGCGTCGGAGACAAAGATGGAGAAGATGAGAACTTTTCGAGGGAGTGGGACTCCGCTTTCGCCCTGCCTCTTCCTTTTAAGGAAAGAAGGCGCGAAAGTCGAAAGCGAAAAGGGCGGTTCGATTTCGAACGACCCGCCGTGTCTCCCCCGGGCGACACGTCACTCCTATGATGATGACCTTTCTTTGTTCCCGATGAGGAACACCGAGCGGCGTCGCCCAAATGACCGTTCATGATGCCGAAGTCAGCATCGCATTTAATGCGAGTGACAACCGAACAGACCTCCTCTCTCAAGGCACTTTGTAGCTCGAGCGCGCCTGAGAGAGTGGGGGGGGGGGGGGCAAGTGTGGTGGCTTTTTCTAGCCATCTAGGTCCGCAGGGCCCATCATGGCTTGGCACAGCCCATTACGAGCCTGCTGGTAGCGTGGTCTTCTCGCGAAGCGCCACACGTCCTCGGGAGCAGCTCAATGATTTCGAACACCTCCAGGATCCAGAGGTAGTCCCCGGACACCCCTCATTCTGTTCGGTCCAGGCCCCAGCCTACCGGACAGGCCTAGCTCGAGGCATGTCATGATCTCTCTGGCATACGCAGCGCCCGGGTACCAGGCACCGAGCAGTCAGCGTAGTTACCGAACAGCGGGTCTAACTTACCGAACGGGCTACCTGCTCGGTGTCTTCCGCCCAGAGGCTTCCGAGCAGCCCTTCGTCTCCCCGCGACGGTTACAACGATTGCACGGCATGCGCCCCACGTTCTTGGGGGGCATTAACTGCAGAGCCCCTCAACAGGTGCCTCAACGCGTAACTCCCCGCCAAGGGCGCTAACCGACGCACCCTTTCAGGGGCTGTCAAGGGACGTTTCGCCCCACTCCCTCAGGGTCCCTGACTATAAAGGGCTCATGTAAATCTCCATGCAGAGATACGTGATCTTACTCACACTACCCTCGCATAACACACACGAGAACCCCCATTCCTTTAGACCTTCGCAGGCCTACACTGACTTAGATATCGGAGGGTTCTCTCCGGTTCTTCAACCGGACCCCCCTGATCCTATTTTGGTTTTGCAGGCATCTGTCCGCGCCGACGATCGTCTTCCCTCTTCCAAGTGGAGACCCATTTAGCTCTAGCCCAAACAGAAAAACGCCCTCACAGTACATATCAAAGTATGCACTAGATGTGGTATACCTACTAGTGTTGTGTGTCACATGGAAGGGGATTATTTTAATAACTTCTCTCATCCCATTTTTTTAAAGACTATTTTTCATGTGGTACAATTTTAACTGAGTGTGTTACATTTTGATGTGCACTAAATATTTCCTATGACACATCATACTTTCTAGTCAAGTGCGCACTAAGTATTTCCTATGACACATCGTGCTTTCTAGTCATTTCAACATATTTCAAAGTCATCTAAAGGTTCCCCAGTTACTGTCTCTTCATCATGAACCCTCCCAAGGCTCTCCTTTAACTAGATAACACTCATCAAGTTGCCATGACGTTCGTGCCCGTTCTAGTAAACCAAGTAATCTTTTAAGACAGCACAAGACTGGTAGACAACTGGAAGTATCTGGTTCATCCACGACCAAGTGTGAACTCTATTCTGTAGACGACAATTATTGAGGTTTGTAAATATTGTATTTTATAAGCAATGATGTGCAGCAATCTGATCTCAAGTGTTGATATAACATATATTTCAAGGAGTGATTTAGTGGTTAGCTCTCTTTATATATCCAAGTTGTGAGCTTCAAATCTCATTAGGTGTAAGATTATAGGGACATTCTGAAGGATAATATAATAGGTTAGTTTCCAATAAGAAAAGAGAAAGACTTTGTGCACTTTTAAAGTGCACAAAGTGCAAGTAGGGGTGTCAACTGGGCCGGGCCGGCCCGGAGGCCCGCCCGGTATAACACGGGCCTGGGCCTATTTTTTTTATAAAAATTTAAATTTTAGCCCGGCCCGGCTCGGAAAAAATCTGGGCCGATTCCTGGCTTTGCCTGGCCCGGCCCGGCCGCCCGCGCCCACCGCTGCCCCCACTCCCCCCACCCCACCTCGGCCTCCCCGCGCCCCCGCCTCGCACGCCGCCCACCCCTGCCTCGCACGCCGCGCGCCCCCGCCTCGGCCTCCCCGCGCCGCGCCTCGGCCTTCCCGCGCCCCTGGCCGCCTGCCTCGGCCTCCCCGCGCCGCGCCTCGGCCTCCCCGCGCCCCCCCCCCCCCCCCCCGCTTCGCACAACGCTCGCCCCAGGCCGGGCCGGACCGGGCCTGGGCCGGGCCTGAAAATTGACCCCCGGGATGGGCCATATTTCTGAAAACCGGGCTTTGCCCCGGGCCTGGGCCGGTTATCTTGAGACCGGGCTGGGCCTGGACCAGACCAAGCCCGGTCCAGGCCCGGCCCATTGACACCCCTAAGTGCAAGCCACATGAGTAAAAAAATTTATGTGGCACCAATTTTTTGGTGCCACATGAGTTTTTTACCCATGCGCATGGTGCTACATGGGCAAAAAACTCATATGACTTACACTTTGTATATTTTTGAAAGTACACAAAATCTTTCTCATAAGATAAAAAAAAGAGAAATACTTCTCGTCCTGGATGGAAAACCGGGTTTGGCCTACCTGTGTGACAGTGCGGGTCCTACCCCACCTTCCGCCATTATGCCAAAACTCTTTCCTCGTGTAAAGCTATTTGTCCACCGAGAAAGACGTCTTTTCCCGTGAAATGAAAACAAAATTTACACGGCCAAGGCACCCCACCAATGGGTGCCTGGCAGGATACGGGAAACAAGTCTTCCTCTTGTCCACCTTATGATAATATGGTTTGCTAGCAGTCTCAATTACAGAGTTGATCTAAACAGTCAAAGTTTAGAAGATAGAATTCTTACATGGACTCAACGGCCATATGCATCATACAAAGGGGGATTATAGGTTCCTAATTCATGCTCATGCAATTATGTGGAATCTATGGAAAGCTCGCTGCTTACGAATTTTTTATCACAAAAGAATTTGCTTCCAATCATATCATTGATAGAATAAATCAAGATACTAATGAATTGGGGAGTCAATGAGGTCTCAGATTTCTCGACAATCCATTATAATAACAGGTGTCAGCTCAAACGTTCATATTCTGCATTTATAATGATGATAGATGCAGCCTTTTATAAGGTTGACAGAGCTGTCGGTGCCATGGTTTTACTTGACTCTCAATGCAAGATTGTTAAGTGCAGTGTTCTTCCTGTAATAACTTCCTCTCCTGTTGAAGCAGAGGCTGCTGTTGTGTTTGATGGGATGAGATGGGCTATTGAACTTCACATTCCCGTCCACATTTACAGTGATGCAAAGGTAGTAGTGAATGCTCTGAATGATGGATCATCTAATATTGGAGATTCTAAACGGTTTTTAGAGCGTCATTCTGACGTCCTTGTAAATTTTGCTCCTAGAACAGCTATTCTGGCTCAAGTAGCCTTTGCCTCTGCCCTCTATGTGAACTTGGAAATATCTATATTTCCCTGATTTTGTAATGGCTGTATATAGCCACTTCTCTGTACCTTTCTCTTATTATATCTTAGTTAATGAACCAACTACTTTCCCTGTCAAAAAAAAAAACACACACGGTGGACAAATAGCTTTGCATGGGTAAGGGCATCTAGCATAATGGCGTCAGGTGGGCAGCAGAAACCCTAGCCGCTTGAGTAGCGCACCCCTCTTGGAAGTGGTTCACCATCTACGACTCTGAGGCTTTGTCACCAGCCTCCTTCGGCAGATCAATCGCGAGCCCCCCGGCGGTGTAGTCATTACCGCATTGCCAACAGTACGGATCCAAGGGTGTCCAAGCAAGCTAGATCTTCAAAATGGAGGAGCGTTGAACTAAAGTTGTACCATGGACCCCTCTCCGGAGTAAGGTGGGATGCAGACGACAAAAAATGGAGAGGAATGCTACCATTGGACAAACTTATTTCCACCTCCTTTGTCACTCTCATCTTGATCATCTAATCATAAAATCAGATGGCTGAGTCAGGTCAACCTACACTTAAATTAGTGATCATAATCTCAAGATTACTGAACTTATAATAACCATTTCCCACTATCTAATTAAATCAGATGGTAGATAGGATGGTTAAAGATGAAGAGCAATAAGTGTGGTTCCATAGTGCTTCCAATAAAGGAAGAAGGCTACTAAACTTCACCTATCAACCACAGTTATTTATGCTCAAAGAGTGACTCAGTCGGTTAATACTTCATGAACGCCAAGATGCAACCAGGGATTAACCCAACTTGGGGCCAGATTATAATAGATGTAGAATATATTTTGCAAACACCCAATTGTTTCATCCCATACAAAAAAAAGAAAAGAATATAAGCTTGCTGTAGAAAACAGATTAAAACTTCTCCAGATGCAGGATTGTGTACCTTTACTGTAATGTGAGCAACTATTAGGTGATCTTCAAAACCTCAACAAGTAGAAAGGCCGTTGCAAATTAAAAGAAAAAAGAAGAGTCCAAAGACAGAATTCCAAGAAATTAGGTTCCATTTAAACTGGGAGCTCCAAACGGCTGAAGAAATTGACCAGAGCTTGAAAACCATCATTCGTACTTTACCATGAATTTGTCCCAAGCTTCAACTTCCACCATTCCACCATGATTAATCTATCAACAACAATTCTTATTCTTCTAGTCCAAAATTAGCTCCGATCGTCAGGATGATGTATTTAAGAAGAATGACAGTACCTAGATGCTTAAAATAAATATAAAAGTAATAGCCATCAACCAATAATTTAATTTTGATAATGGCATTGCAGGGGATTTCATAGGAAACAACTGCAGAACTGAAGCAAAAATACGATGAAAAACTTGTCTTAACCAAGAAGAAAAAGAATAAAAAAGAAAAACTAGAATAGCAATTCTGAATTTTTGATAGAATTCTCTTGGATCTTTAGGTATTAGAAGACTGATGTATGGCATCTTTTCGCCTTTGCGTAAATGAGAAGAAGAAGACTCAACTTGTACAATTGAAAGATGGGTGGTGGAATCAGGACCAGCCAACAGATTGCATAGGAAGGCATCTGTATGCCTGTACTGGTATTATATCCTTCTCCTTTCAAGCATTACAGGCAAACTCGCTGTATCACAGTCTTGGAGATCTGCTCATAAATTCCTATCCAGATCCCAGGCCAACTTGTAAACTTAACATAGTCCTTTCAAACTGTACACTGGAATGACATTTATATGAGCTAAGGTAACAGTGGAAGAACAAAGATTCCTCAAAAGATATTAGCATCTCCAACATCCTAAGTCAAATTAGGTAATTTTATGCATTGTCAGTCATCAAGAAAGCTACTGTTTCTCCCATTTGAAAGCAAATGTTTGATAAATATCCTCAGGTGACCCTTTCAGTGAAGTGGATGAGTAAGGAGCTGGAATTGATAAGGGCTTCATTACCGAACAAATCAAGGGAGAAAAAGACCAGAAGACAATAGGCACCAATCTGCAGACAGCTAGTACAGGGTGACAAGTAAAAAAGAATGAAGTTGATGGGAAGATGATTTGATGTGCCATATACTTGGAAAAATACTGCCCAAGTAAGAAAAGGAAATATGACATGGAGTTGGGCATGACTTCTTTTGACATCACTGAACCGTTCAAAGACGATAATATATTTTTTAATCCATTAACTAGAAACTGCTGTGACTGTCCTTTAATTCTTTCATCCCGCCATTGTCACAGCCTGGAAGGAGACAACTCCAAGTTGAAGAGAAAAAGAGGAGACTGGATCTTAGTTTTGCCCACCAGAACCAGCATAACCACCAGAAAACAAATAAGAAGCATTAAGTCAAGCTGCCATCCTCCAAATTGCATTAGATCGCATAAGAGTTTCATAATTAGCAGAAGAAAAATGAACCCAACATTTTAGTAATATGTATATAGGAGGAAGCATTTTTCTTCTATATCAAAGGTGCAGAATGCATCTTTCAAAGAATTCTGCTTAACGTCAGCTGCATATGCCAATGCATGTGAAATCCCCATACCTGAGACTAATGCATTGAGTCTAGGCCAGTATAATGCTTCAAACAGTTGTTTAGAAACTTCTTTTCTTTTTGAAAGTATGTCACATAGACTAGTCAAATACAACAAATTCAGACCTAAGTGGTCAGTCATGAGCTAGGTAACATTAGACAGGATCCCTATCTAATCTTTTAAGATGTTCAACAGGTAAAGGGCAAATAGTTGGTTGCATCAAATTGGCTCTAATGTACCTTCTTCATAATTTCTTTGTTTTGTTAAGTTAGATTCAATGCATGAACATTCATGTGAACATATAGGAAAAATAACATTGCAAGCATCTACTTTTGAATGCATTCAGAAAGCCAGGTGAATTTTTGCCCATGGAATCAATTGATCACTTGTTCTGTTTTGTAAAACATCTTACATTAATTTTAAGAGAAACTCAATATCTCAATATTTACACCTTACTGTACAGGAGTAGAAAAGGAATGGGTAACTCTGACACAATTTATCTGCATTAGGGTCAAGCAATAGTATCTAATCCGATAAAGGAACAATCTAAAACAGAGTTTCTTCAGGATGAATGAACATATTTAATTTTGAATAATATTCATGTCCATAGAGTTTCTTAAGAATGAAATATAGTTTGGTGTCTCCAAAGGAGCAAAGAACTTTGGAAAGGTTCTGGGGATGACAGTCTATGTGTAACTTGGAAGGAATATTTGGAGAGACCAAAGAAGCTGCTGGGCATGCTAGGCCATGAATAACTTGGACGGAATATTATAATAATGTCTTTCATTTTCTGTTTAGGAAATGTGTGAAGGTTCCACTGGCAAGCATAGTTCCCAAAGGCCAGATTGGGACTTTACGATGTCAAAGTATAAGAATCAATATCCCTTCCCAGGGCCCAAAAGGCCACCATGTGAGAGCAATATCTGGAAATGATACATGTTCCATTCATATTGCTATTATAACATTCCTTTTGTGTTCCTCAGAGATAAAAAGAAAGAAAGGATCAAGGCTCTCACATATAATATGAGATGAATATGTAAACAGTCTCTAAAATACCAACCCTTCCTGCAGCATGAAGAGTTAGAAGGAAAGCAATCAAAAGGCACCCAAAATTAGCCTATAAAGATGACTAATCCACCAAGCAGACAAGCACTTTAACAAGCCTATGTCTAACCATTAAGACACAACGAGCCTATGTGATGGGGCACAACGAAGAAGAAGAGGGGGAAGGGAAGAGGAAGAACGGGCCTCACACCCCGCAAGGAGCCATCGCGGCAAGGGAAGAAGCGGCTGCTGTAAACAATTTTCAAATCTTCATTTCAATTTATTTTTTTCAAAGAGGTTTACAACATTATTTATAAGAAAGAAACCCTAGAGGTCTTTATTTGACTCCACGACTAAAATACCCCTAAGACTTAAAATAGTGCTAAAATCGCACCAAAAATACATAAAAATAACAAAAAGACTCAAATGGGCCCCTAATGGGCCAAACAAATTCTTCAGCTCCTCAATTCCCATCACTATGTCTAACCATTAAGACACTACAAGCCAATGTCTAACCATTAAGACACTACTGTGACTAAAAGATATATCTACTCAAAATCGTGTTGCTGCCTTCTCTTTCATAGAATCATCAGTAATGATCCTGGTGTGGACCTATACACTTTCCATAAATATGAATAGAGAGCAGCAAAGCACAAATTGGGTTTGCATCACTGAATGTAATAATCATCAGTGTCAACAAACATCTTATTAATGATAAAGAAAGAAGGAAAGATGTAAACTAACAAGAAACCCTGGAGACCTGTGAATGGATATAACACACTACTAGTCACCTCTGACAAGTCAGAATACATACTATGCTATGACTGCTGAATAACCACCAACAGTCATAGACCTACTACTTTTCGTCCTCAAAAGTAATATGCAATATAACCAACACTTGCATCAGGGCACTACTAATTTCCAGAAAGCAGCAGTACCTCGGAGCTAAATTTTTTCTTTTCCTGAGAAGACAACCTGGGAGTCATCCTCATTTTACTTTGATCAGGTTTATACACACTAGTTTGTTCCAAAATCATTGAATGCAAATATTTAGAGGGCTAATTAACTAAAGAATATTCATCTCTTAACCGCCTATTTCTCTCTACGAATTTCTCCACATATGTATATGATAATCTAGAAATTCATGCATGCATTTAACACACGAAAATATACTAAAGTCATCTGGGAGTTGTCATCAACTTGCCTTGAACAGGATTATTCATCCCTTTGGAAACGTTTCCCCTGCAAGAATGCTAATGGGAAGCTGAGAGAAGTACCTGACTGGAGTACATTAAAGTAAAAGATTTTGGACTTTCCCTTGACCAGACATAAAATAAAGGATGAAATTGTAGCGTTCAGTGGCTAATATTTTCGACTTCATCCATTCAAGCATAAAATCTTATTTTCAATGTGATGGAGGGCATAGATTCCTCTTCTTCATAGATCCCATTACAGCTTTTTTTAGGGAAAATGGACAGAGAAAGTTCATATACAACGTAATCTTCATCCGAGGTCTAAACACCCCACCCCACCCTACAGATCATTAGATCAACTTCCAACAACAGGAGCTATCAAACCGAGTAGCCTCCCTGTTCTCAAATCCCAACAAACCATTGAAGGAGCGGAATTGCAGAATCCAACATCAGAAAATTCGAGCATTCAGCAATAAGAGGAAGCAGGGAGGGCAGCCGAAAAGCCACACAAGGACTCACAATGGTCTTCACATGACTTGCCTCTCTGCTGCCTCGGCGACGATGGGCAGCCGGGGCACCTGGCCCAGCAAGCAGGAAGTAGATCCGTAGATGAGGCAGACAAGCAGGAACAGAAACACGGTGCTGTCGAGGCTCATCACCAGGTCCAGCCCTACCCCATCGTGGGGGGAGAAGTTCCGCTCTAGCAGATCAGGGAAGATAAGGAGGACGTCGAGCACGATGGCCTGCATTGTGTTGAAGCGGACGTAGCGGCTGAATGCCCCCGGGTTGCGCACCACGAAGAAGTAGAGGGCAAAGAAGATAAGAACGCCGTTGAGGGGGAAGCCCCGGAAGAGGCGGATGGCGGGGACGAAGGGTTGCAAGACGAGCTGGAAGGCCGGGAACTGGGCGACCACGTACTTGCCATACTGGACGCCGTCGAGGAAGGGGTAGAGGTAGCAGGCAGCGGAGATGAGGCGGTCGGGGGGGTCGACGGGTTCATCGCCGCCCTTGCGGGCGCGCGGAGTGATGGTGGTGGTGGTCGGCGGCCGGAACCTGGTCCTGGAGAGAGAAAGAGGGCGGTGGCAGAGGTGATAGTGGCGAGGGAGGAGGGTGGGTGTCTGCTGCTGGGCGGCGGAAGATGGGAGGAGGAAGTGAACAGAGAAGGAGAGGGGGGAAGCCATTAGAGGTGTGGTGGTCGGTGGCCACCAGTCCCCGGGAGAGGGCGCCGCCGCCGCCGCAGGTGCGGCCGTTCCGAAGACGCAGGCGATGGTTGGGGGCGAGGACGTGCCGATGTGGGTGTGGGTCGGGTGCTTGGGACGCACAGATTTCCACGTTTCTGGGTTGCGGCTGAGCAGGACCTGGTGGTGCTGGGTTTTTCGCAGATAACCCCTCCACACTATGGAAAATGTGTAGACATTTCGAATTTTTTATACATTTATTGAACATGTACCCCCCCTCTTATTCGAATTTAGAAGTGAATTCTGTTTACCCGCCGCCGTCCCAGGATTTTGCTAGGAGAGTGTGTGCGAGTTCGATGTGGGTCGATTATTGGGTGGGTTTTATCTCGCACCCGAACCGAACGGAAGGGGAATCCCAAACCGGAAATTTTCGGTTCAAGTCGATTTTTTATTCTTTTTTTTATACTAATATGTATAGAATTAATTATTACTATTTATATACTCAAATATTAAATTATCATTTAAAATATTTATATTTTATATATGTATATAAGTATTTTTTATGATTTAATAGTTCGGTTTGACTACGAGTGTGTAGCTGCCCATTTATTTGCACGAAACCGTCTGGGATTGGAGAACCATGATTATTCCCCATTTATTTGCAGATTACTACGAGTGTAGCTGCCCATCAACAGCAGAGTATTTTGGGCATTTGCTTGTGTTAGCAATTAGTTCTTTTGAAGTTTCTCCTCCTAGTGCAATTTGCCGATCGACCGACTCTCTCCTTCATATGCTTCAGTCACTCTCTGCTTCTTGTGACACGCGCCCAGGTGCATCAGAGCTAGGGCTGCCAACAAATCGAAGTTGGAATTGAAAATGACACTTTTCGTATTTATTTTTTATAAAAAAATCGAAAACAGGTCGGAAACGGAAAGTAATCGGAAATATTTGGTACGATCAAATGGTAGATGTATGTAACATTAAAAGTAATGGTAAAAGAGATGTCTTTGATAATAATAGGTATAACAAATGCTACGAGAGAGACAAATTAATTAGATTCTATTTACAAATTAAGGAGAAGTTAAAAACTTAGTCTAAACTTTTCTAATATTAAGAAATAAGATTTTAAGATTATATATTTTGTAAATAAAATAAAAATTATATCTTATCAGAATTGGAAACAGAATAACAGAAAATAATCGAAAACGAAAAAACAGATACGGAAAGGTCGGAAACGGGTCGAAAAGTCAGAAAGTGAATATCCATTGGCAACTCTAATCAGAGCCGAGGGAAAGTAAGCGACAAGTTTACACTTAACAGTATGGCCACCGCACTATAAAATCAAGATCTGGTATGGTGATAAAGAAACAAGAGGGGGGGGGGGGTGGTTTGGGGTAAGAAATGCACGTATCATCGCATTGCCACGATCCTCGCCCACATGCCGAATGTCCTACCATCAGACCGCTTATTCTATTATATTTATAAATTAAATCTTTAATTTCTTTTTATTTGGAGAGGGGAAGCTCGGCCCTCTAGCTCAAATCGTAAGACTCAGTGATCCAATCCGACCCATTAGGCAATAGTCCGATTATTAAATAGGACCCGTCCGGTGAAAGCCTCACAAGACCTATCTAATGACAAATATGGTTACCAAATTGGGACTTACGAAGCACCAACAAGAACATGATCCGCTTGCTCCAAGGGGAGAGCCTCTTCTCTCAGTGTCGACGTCAGAAGAAAAGCCCCGACGACTAAGGACAGCTCCCAAGTTTAATGTCTCATAACACACAATGGCAAGATATTAGCTTGGCCTACCCTATACCTAACTCGACAAGCCATTAGTCCGATGGATAATTCGACAGTCTGACTAAGAGAATTTCTCACCTGACCAACCCATAAGCTGACATAATCTTAGCTCGGTGAGGAAGCATCAGACAGTCCTAACATGATTAGCTGGTTTGCATGCCAGTGGGAGCAAGAACTCCAGAGCCCATGACGTCCTCTTATGTCAAGCACCTCTCTGCACATATGCCAAAGGGGCATGGCCCATGTCACCTCCACGCCTCCTGAAGTCAATGATAGGGTATGGTATGTATATGGAAAAAATACTTAAGGTCGCCCCACTCATGGCCAGTGAGAAAATCTGCCTGTGGCTGACGACGACCTGCTGAGTCTTGCCTACAGAAAGCTCTATCATGAGTGGGTTAGAGGCCCGTAACCCTAACCATGCCACAAGTCCCGGAGCATAAGACTAGCAGGGAGACTCAAGACATATAAAACCCATAAAAAATCCTTTGATGCGAGGTAAGGATGCAACTATTCTAGACCCACCAACACTGTGGGGAGAGATCTCGAATCATTCACCATCTTCCTTTACTCTTGTTAGGATCTGACTTAGGTATTAGAGGATTTTTCTTAGGACGTCGCTCCTATGACCAATCCTTGATTCTTCCTTTCAAGTCCCCTCTTGTAGCTGCAGAGCACTGTTTAGTTTCATGTTCATCTTAGGTCATCTAACGACCCACTGCGGATCTAAGATCGAACACGTTGCCCAAGCTATGGAGACTTAGAGGGGGCGGGGGTGAATAGGTCTTAATCATGATATTAAATTATATTTGTTGATTTATCAAGTTGTAACACCTATTTAGCTAAAGATATGAATACTATAGCAAAGATTGATTGATAGGTAGTGTAGATCCTGACTCTCGTCTTGAAAAGACTTAAGTCTCTACAAAGAAAATATGAGAAAGTAAAGAGAAAGATGGAGTACAACTCCTGGATGTATACGTGATCGCCAGAGACTCGAGGGATCTCAAAAAAATATAAATAAATAAAGATTGCAGCAAAGTGCAAGAAGGAGATGATCGCGAGAAATACCTGAAAATTAGGGAGATTAGGACGCTGTGGTTCTTCTCCTCTTCTACGAACACGACTGACCGTGGTAGAAAGTTTCTTCAATTTGATTATCCTGAAACAACACAAATTAAAGAAAGATAATATGAATTAGCCAAATGAATGTGCAATATCAACGCTCAAATAAATGGACATGAGATATAAAAGGAGAAGATCTCACCTTGCTTATGGCTTTTTAAACCCCTAAAGACATAGATGGAAACATGCATGTTGTGTGTGATTTAAAAGGTTGTGTGTGATGTGCAAGTGTGCACTAAGAAGAGATCTCAATGTGGTGAGATGTAGAGAAACTAAACTAAATAAAAGAGAGAGAGATTGATTGGCATATGGACTTCTTTTATGGCATGGCTTATTTGTATGACTTTCATAGATAGATTTAATTGCATGGTCTATATAGATAGATTAATTGCATGAGAAGACCTCTTACATAAAGAGAGGAGAAATTAAAAGAGAATATTAAAAAAAAAAATTGGAAAAGAGAGACGGTGGGAGGGGAATTAAAAATAGAAGAAAGAGATAAGGGAATAGATGAGAGAGAACGATGGTAGAGAGAGGAGTGATAAAAAATAATAATTAAAAATAAAAAGAAAGAGAGAAATGGAATAGAAGAGAGAGAACGGTGGTAGAGAGAGGAGTAGTAGAGAATAATAATTAAAAAAATAGAAGAAAGAGAGAGATGGAATAGAAGAGAGAGAACGGTGGTAGAAGAGGAAGATAATTAAAAATAAGAAGAAGAATAAGAGAGGTTGAGGGAGAGAACGGTGGCGAGGAGAGTATTAAAAAAAGAATTACTAATTAGTCCCTACTTTTGAGGCATTTATTTTTAGGTCCTTAATTTGTATATTTTTCTAAAGAAGATAAATATATAACTACATAGTTTTATAAATGAGATAGGGACTTAAAAATAAGTTCCTAAAAAATAGAGATTAATTAATTCTTCTTAAAAAGAAGAAGAATAAGAATGGTTGAGGTGGAGAGGAGAGTAATTTAAAAAAAAAGAATAAGAGGTTGAGGTGGAGGAAGAGGAAGAAAAAAAAAAGAATAAGAGAGGTTGAGAGACAGAACGGTGGAAAGAGAGTAATTAAAAAGGAAGAATAAGAGAGGTTGAGAGAGAGAACGGTGGGAGAGAAAGATTAAAATAAAAGATGCATGGGACGACCACTTAACACACCCATACCCATCTCAATATACATGGAATAACCAAATTAAATGACAACAAACTGTGGATTGCATGCACGGATGGGATGCTTCTTGCATGCATGGGGCGTGGAGATTTAACTTGGGGTTTTATTTAAGAAGAGAAGCACTTGGTGCAAACTCCCCATGGAAGTTTGCATCCACGTGGGTGCAAACCACACCCCCATTGGGTGGGTTTGGCCCCACCTCAGCTCCCCATTGGGGGGAGCTGAGTTTGTTGCAAATCGTCATGTGACGGTTTGCAACAAGACTTACCCATTTAAGAATAGCATAGTTTGAAAATTTTATTAGGTGAATAGCACCCTACAAAATTTAATTCGCAATGTAACACAATTTTGACCGATCAACATGTATTTTTTAAAATATATATAAAAAAATAAAAGTCAGTCACCGCATGACACGACCGATTTGCAAATCGGTCGTATCAGGACCAACTTGCCTGGGAAATAACACTTTCATTTAGAGTTTTTTAAAATTTTATTTTTATATCTAAACGATGTCTAATCAATGTAAAATTTTAAACACAAGTTAATTAAAATATGATGAATTTTATAGTGATTTTAGTTTTTTTTTTGGAATAAAATTTTATCGAGTAAAAATTACTCTAAAAATTAATAAATCAAATTAATCTCAATATCCGTGCACCAATAATTCTTGAAATTATCATATTTAGAACCAGCACATTTTTCTAAAAATTATGGTGGTTTTATATCTTAATTCTGTTACTCAAATTTGCTGACGTCCCGTTGAGGTGCGTACTTTTAAAGACAATTGTAAGACCCGATATTTTTTATTTCTAATTGTGCATGTTATGTTTAATATTTTCTATTTTGTATAGATTTAAGGATCCATGTTTTACTATCTTTATGGTTTCTAATCGGATCATATTGGCGACAATATCGAGTGCCGCCAATATGCTCTTGACGGAGATATCGAGTGTTGTCAATTTGTCTTTTGACGGTTTAGATCCATGATCTTATTTTGAATCTCCAGTTTTTATTTTTGTTGCTGGTCTGATGAACTTGACGGCATCCTTCACTACCGCCAAGATATTACATCCCGTCTACATACATTGGTCTACTCGACGGTCGCCTACAACTCAGAGTTTATCAATATATGCAGACGGGATCCTATTTTGGGTTATGAAAATTACGTCAGGCATGGTCAAACAATATTCCTTCTTATCTCCTACGGTTCAACTCCGAGATGAGCGACCATCGAGTTGATCAATATATGTAGGTGAGATGTAACATCCCAAAACATAATATTAAAATAATAATATGATCTTGAAAAGCTAAAAGTGACAATGATTCTTATGTGGGATATGATTATTTACATAAAAATTATCTATTTTTTTATTTAGAGATATTCTTACACTATTACCATAACTCTCATATTATCTTTTGACGTATGCACCTCAATAGGAAGTCAACGAACTTGAGTAACGAAATTGAGATATAAAACCATTATAGTTTTTAGAAAAATGTGCTAATTTTAGATATGATAATATCAAGAATTATTGGTGCACTGAATATTGTCGCCAATATCATCTGATTAGAAACCATAAAGATAGCAAAACATGGATCTTTAAATCTATACAAAATAAAAAATATTAAACATAACATGCACAATTAGAAATTGTTACTGCTAGAGTAACGGGGTCGGCCCAAGCCGAGCAGCTCCCAAGGGAAGATGACTCGTCGCGTGCTTCCTACGGAGCTTGTACCTGCAAGACCACCGAGTGACCTCGGTAGGAAGGACTCCGACGCTCAAGTCAGTTTGGGGGGTCAGAGTAACAAAGTTCCTGGGATAGAAGTTGCGTACCTCTTGTGCTAAGGATGTCTCTCCTTTTATAAGGGTTTGGTGGGCTGCAGAAAGGAAAGTGAGTTATGGACGTGCCTACGAATCTGCCCTGGAATCCCGCTGACTGGGGTGATGGGTGGATTGATTCCGAATTCTTCCGGCCACGGATCGTGCGTGGCCGGTCGCGTGATCTCCGAAACTTGCCGTTACTAAACCTTCCCGCTATTGCCATGCTGAGTTAGTGCTCGCGATCTCAGGGCCTTCCCGCTATCGAACCTTCCCTTTGTATTCCTTCTGCGAGTCAACATTTAGAAGGTCACAGACGACGCACTTCCACCGAGAATCACGGCGGAACCTGACTCGTCCGAAGGCTCGGCTTCCCCCGACCCAACTATTTGCGAGCAACTCGGCAGCACTGACTATTCGGCTGAGCTCTCGAAAACCGAGCCGAGAAGATCGTCTCAACTCCTTTACAGGACGGGCCCCCCACTCGGCTAGTTCGCCAGTCGGGACTCGTCCGATTCTCCGAGGACCGACTCGTATCAGAAATAAAAAATGTCGGGTCTTACAATTGTCTTTAAAAGTACGCACCTCAACGGGACGTCAGCAAATTTGAGTAACAGAATTAAGATATAAAATCACCATAATTTTTTAAAAAATGTGCTGGTTCTAGATATGATAATTTCAAGAATTATTGGTGCACAGATATTGAGATTAATTTGATTTATTAATTTTTAGAGTAATTTTTACTCGATAAAATTTTATTCCAAAAAAATAAACTAAAATCACTATAAAATTCATCATATTTTAATTAACTTGTGTTTAAAATTTCACATTAATTAGACATCATTTAGATATAAAAATAAAACTTTAAAAAGCTCTAAACAAAAGATGATGGGTTATTTCCCAGTAGCCAAGTCGGTCCTGGCATGACCGACTTGCAAATCGGTCATGCGGTGACTGACTTTTTTTTTTATAATTTATTTTAAAAAACACATGTTGACCGGTCAAAACTGTGCTACATTGCGAATTAAATTTTTTAGGGTGCTATTCACCTAATAAAAATTTCAAACTATGTTATTCTTAAATAAAAACCTTTAACTTGCAGAGGCATGACTCTTCAACATGTAGGTATGGTGGGTTGTTGTATGGACGACATGCAAAGGCGGAACAACAGCAGTGTCTGGGCATCACAGGTAGGGGTGTCAATAGGCTGGACCTGGACCGGACCTTGCTAGGCCTGGCCTAGGCCCGATTTTCTAAGAGCCGGCCCGGACCCGGCCTGGGGGTAGGCCCGGTATGGGTGGCTCGGCCCGGGCTCAGAAAAAGTCCGGCCCGATCCGAAAAATATAAGAAAATTATTATTTTATTTATATAATAAGTAATTTTAATATATCTACTATAATATATTTATAAAAAAATAATATATATTTTACTTATATCTATATTAACATTTAATTTATAAAAGATTATATTTCTGAGTAGATTTATTATAGAAAAAAATAAATATAATTCTCTTTCTAAATATAAATTTTATATTTAATATAAATTATATTTATATTTTTTTTTTCGGGCCGGGCCGGACAAAAAATTTATAGTGGGTTCATTTTTCAGCCCAAGTCCGGTTAAAACCGGGCCGGCCCGGCCCAATTGACACCCCTAATCACAAGTGGCTTCTCCCGCGGTCAACTCTCCCCTCATAGACTCTCAAAAGAAATAAACTTACTAGAAGAGAGAGAGAGAGCCCTTCATCATTCTTGATCTTAAGGGGCAAACAAAACGAGAGACAATATTTTATAAGGGTTGATACGTATCCCAAAGTTTCAAACACAATAAGATTGGGATATTTGACTTAAATCTCAAAATTCAGTACGACTGCTAAATTCGCTGACCCATTGGTGGCTTTTGGTAAAAAAAAAAAGAAAAAAAAGTACGACTGCTAAATCACAACGGATTCAGTAATCGCGATTTAAAAAATGCGATCGAGTGACCGAACACACATTAGACCGTTATTTTTAGGAAAAATATTGTTACTAAAAATTTGTCTTAAAATCGTGACGTACCAGCCCAACCCAAATAAGAAGATGCTGTGGCCCGACGAAACTTGCCAAACCATGATTTTAAAAAAATTTAAAATCGCGACCACTTAAGTGGTCGCAATTTAGAAATCTTTTTCTTACCTTTTTTCAGCCACCGCCCTGACCATTTGAAAATATCAAAGTGGCGTCAACTTCATATATCGCCATTTTAAACCCCCCCCCCCCTTTTTTCTTTACTTCTTCTTATTAGCCGCCACGACCATTTTGAAATATTTTCTATTTTTTTATATTTTTTTTCTTGCAAAGCCCCTTTTAAAAATACCAAAATTTTTTCAAAAAATCTTAAAAATCACAAAAAATGAGAAAGGTGAGAAAACAATAAAAATAAGAAAAATCACTCAAAAATTATACTTTGGAGGGCCACTTATGGCATTAAAGTGTAACATAAAATTTGCTCATTGTGGTGTCATTTTTAGCTTGTCTACAATTGCCACGTCTTGACATCTGTTTTGTAAGGGTAAGATAGAGTGAAAAAGTGAAGCGTAATGGAGTGAAATTAAGTGTAATAGAATGAAATGGATTGAAGCGCAGTGAAGTGGAGCAAAGTGGAGAGGATTGATAAGCTGATGTAAGACACGCGCTCAACAATTGGTGACACCACCTGATGAGAGTCTTTCACCAACAACCAGTGAAACCACCTCCGGAAAGAAGCCCTAGAAAACAACCAAATTTGGATAGAAGAGGTGTGCACGAAGAGTACAAAGGAGGTGTGTACGAGGTACACGAAGGAGGTGTGCACATGGGCACAGAGGAGAGAGATCAACTTCCAACGTGGTGGATGTACCTAAGGACACAATCTTGTAGGTTTCACCATTGGGAAGCGTTTGCCAGCATGTAGACATGCTACAACCAAGGTGGATCTATGGGAGATAATGGATGAATGGTAGAGAGATAAATCCAAACAAGAGATTTCAAGAAAATCAGTCCGGAGGCGGCAACAATGGAGTTGGATACTTGACTTGGAATGGAATATCTCATGATTACTTTGGAATTGAAGTGAGTGGCCCTAAAGAATACAATAAGTGAGTGATTATCCACAGTGAATTCAAAACCTATGTGAATGCAGGTTGGGCTAAAGGAAAAAATAAGGGTTAAATCAAATTAAAATAGAATATAATCAAGGATAATATCATTGTGTTGCTGAGTTAAGTCAGGACATCAGATGCACCAATTTTGGGTCCATTCTCCTCTTAATGCAGACGTAACGGCCTGTCCGTGTGGCAAAGCATCCTCTAGAATAATCATTGTTTTTGATAGAGGGGAACTCAAATCCCAGATTCCTCAGAGCCACAAGGTCCTTGATATACTTTAGGAGTATAACATATAGTAAGATGCAGAATAACTGATGATAGGGGAGACAATTACAGCTTGGTTGCTTGTGATAGGGCACAAATGAGGTAGCTCAAACCTGCACTCAAAATTCATTAGTTAAGAGAAACATATATCATGGAATAGCATCATCCACAGCATGGAGCATGGATAAAGCATTCAATAACAGACGTAGCTCATTCAGTTGTTTATTTTTTTAGACCATGAGGATAAATGGACTTGGCCAAATTAGGAGATTGGAGTTCAAATGAAGGATGAGGGAAACATTGATTGGAAATATTGGGTATGATTCTGACCCAAAGAAAAGTTAGGTGCAATGTGCTTGCACTGCGCAATGCTATCAATGATTTTTTTTTGGAATTTTTGGAGATATTCAAATTTTTATGGATTTTGAAAATATTTGATTTTAGGAAGTTTTGAAAGTATTTAATTTTTATGGAGATTTTAATATATTTGAAATTTTTGTTGATTTTAGAAATATTCATCTTTTTGGAGTTTTGAAAATATTTGGATATTTTTTTGAAGATTTTGGAAATATTTGATTCTTATGGAGTTTTTTTTATGGAGGTTTTGAAAATGTTCAAATTTTCTTGGAGTTTTGAAAATAAAAATATTCATCCTTTTTTGAGGTTTTTGAAAACATTGTCATGTCATGGCAGCACTAAGGATATGAAAATTAACTGGCGAGGGGTCTTTGCTCCCTCCCCTTTCATTAAAGAAAGTCCAGAGCGAACGTGCAAATAGTGTGGTGCCCAGTGGCAGACTGCCCATGGTTGACTGTGTCGCTACCAAAGCGATACGTGAAAAGATGGCTTGGTCTGGTAGGAAGAAGGAAAGAAAGTTTTTGGATAAGCTTGATATGGGCCTCAAAGTGTGGAGTTCGACTTCCTTCTTTGGCACAACCATTAGAAGTTCAGTCTTATTGAAATTGGGGGCTTTTGAATTGATTTTTGATCATTCATTTGTTAGGAAGATGCGTACGACCGGGTTCATTTTGAATCTCGCGGGGACTTCCCCGCTCTTTGCCATGTCTTGTTATATTGATTGATTGATTTTTGGTTGGCATGCATATGACCAGGGTTCATTTTGAATCCCTGAGGGGGAATTTGCCGCTCTTCTCATGTACTTTGATTTTATTTTTATTTTGGTCATTGATTAATCACCCTTTAATAGAGACATCTTCTTTTTAGGGAATGCTTCTGGTTGGTTGCCTTGCCCAGATTGCCTCTACTGCCCATATGTCAACTGCATAAAAAGAGAAGCAGACCTCAGTAATCTTAGGCATGGCCAAGGTAGCAACGGTGTCTTCCAGAACAGTCGGCTACGGGTGCCGTGAAGTGTGTGAAAAGTGCCCAAACTAAGGGCAAACCTTAATGTAAAGGGAGGGAAATTTGGACTCCTGATGCGGAGCTTTTGTAATCAGAGTGTTGCAATAGCATGAATGTCACGCCCCAAAAAATTCAGGTATCATAATTACAGCGGAAATTCAAAAATCTAAAACATCTGATCTAGCAACGTAAACCTTAACCAACACCTCAAGTCACACTGGGGATGCGACCTTTCAAGTCAAATGATAATGGAATAGAAGGCCAAGCCCAACATCACAACTTGGCCCCAAAATTTTATTAACTCAAATGACAAAAATTTCTCAATAGGAAAGGCTCATATCCATGAGGTCACCAAACTCTACGGTCACATAATTCATGCAAGGATTAACCATAACATGATTCTCTTATAAAATTTCAGAATTTGACACATCCATTTTTCAATAAAATTTACCACAAATAATCACATAATCCTAACACATAACACAATATGATTGATATATGATTCCTCCATCCATGATTCATACTTAGATAAATCATCAATTTCTTTCTTTCATTCATTGAATGGTTTGTACAATCACTAGGTTCAAAAGAAAACAATCTTCACAGATCTGACCACAGCGGTTTACAAGTATAATACATGATTCACTTCACACATCAAAATTTCAGAAATAAAACTGCTCTAAAGTGCTTCTAAACTCTCCACACAATGGTTCGATTACATGTTAATCATGCTCCAATCACCTGAAATGTTAATAGGTTTATGAGCAAACTAGCCTAGTAGGATTTATATCTCATGGTGCGGGCAAAATATAAGTAATTACTATTTTAACAAGCAAAATTTCAATGATAACAAGTAGGATAATCAAAGTAAACCAGAAGCATGATTATAACAGACAAGAGTTGCATATTGCAGGAATTCAAGGCGAATCATGATATTTATCATGTCATGAGAACGATACACAAGTCAAGTTATGATCCAAATCAAACATATAACAAGAATAGGAATTTGGCCATTTCAAACGAATCAAACTTATCAAGTCAAGCAAGAGAATCAAACATGTAAGGCCATGGGCCTTATCGAACCCTTAATGGGCCCTTCTCCATAATAGTGTCGGTTGACGTCAAAAGGCTTGACCTCAACAGTGAGTTGACGGCAAAAAGTGTGCCGTCTACTTGGTCTTGACATCAAAGTATGTTGACGTCTACTCGTGTTTCCAGAGTCTTCCATGCGTTGAACTTGACGACAATCGATGTTGACGTCAAGTTCTTGGCAGTACAGTTGACGACACACATGTTGACGTCAACCTACCCGGGGTTTGTTTTTATGGGGCGACCCGAGGCCCCCTCCTTCCACTTTTTTCTCCCTTCCTTCCCTCCACCTTCACCTCTTTCCATCTCCACCTCTTCCGGCGGCCGACAGGAGGTCGTGGTGCGTGTGGCTGCGTAGGATCAGGTGAGGAAACGTGGTTTTGGAGAATCGACCTTGCGAAGTGCGCTCGAGGGAACGATGAGATTTGAGGTTTCTTTTGGGGTTTTCAGCATCTTGAGGTAGGGATTCTACCCCTTGACTCCCCATGATTATATTGCGTTGTTTATACATGTGATTTGTGTGAAACATTGAGGTTTTAGGGAGGGTTTCTCCATGCCGGGTTTTTGGGTGCGATTGTCAATCCAAGCATTGGATCACTATTTTACGGCTTTGCATTAGTGATTTGTGATGAGGGAAAGCATTTCCTGTGAGGCCCCAAATTTTGTTCACTTTATATTTTATGTAAGTGATGTTTGTTTGTTCTTACTTTTATGGTATGTATTAGATATATACATATTATAATTATTTAATTATTGATGTGCCTATTGTATTTAATTATTTTATGCATGTTGTAAGTAACCATAATGTGTATATGTATACATACATATGTTAATCTTGTTTAAATGATATTTATCTACTTTAAGCATGTTAAATTATTTATGATGTGTAGGGTACTTAAATAATAATGTGCATGTAGTATTTAACAAATGATGGACACATTTCATTCATAGGTTCATGCATGATGTATGAAATCATGTAGTGTGTAAGTATATATATACATGTATGTATGTTATTTATGCATATTATCTTTAATTAAGATTAGTGTAAGTAATATTTAAATAAATATTATGGATTGCGTGTATTTTATGTGGTGAGGATATATGTAATTATTTTTACGCATATTAAATTATTGGGGTGTATTTATGCATTTATTTTAATGTATGCCGGTGTTTTGGCCAAGTTGCACTATTGGCGGCCAACACTGTGCCGCCAACTGCCAGGCCAGTGCTTGGCGTCCAGATCCATGGACACCAAGGCACTGTGGGCGGCCACCCCTGGACGCCAATAGCCTGTTGGCGGCCAGACCCTGGACGTCAACTGTCAGTTAACTACAACCGATGTTGACGTCAATATCCTCCTGTGTAACAGTTCCAGATTTGTTAACGCTCGCGTTATGCCCGGTTCCAGATTAGGAAACCCATCCTAATGCGTAGGAAACCTACCCTAAAATGTACCCAACCCGTCCAACTCTATAAAACACTCACCTTAGGGCGAAGGGAAGTCTTTTTACTCTTGTGAAACCGTAGCAACAGTGGTGGAGAAAAGCTGATGTTTGAAGGGATAGATCCGCGACTGGAAGGTTCTCTCGGGGATCTACATCAACTGGGTGATAGCCTATACATAGGAGAAGAAGTCCCAACTCCGAGGAATCATCTTCATCAACAGGAGAACTAGATCTGACAAGAGTTTGAGCACCTTCTTAGCAGGGCCTAGGAGGGCTTCACCGGCAAATCTAGATCCTTTTTAGATTTTTCTCAGGCAAGTAGCTTAAGATCTCAATCCATAGACTTGTCCTCTAGGGTTTTCGTATTTTTACAAATTTTTCCTCGTGTCCTGGAACCTCCAATTTTCCCTTTGTATTGAGTGTTGTCTGCATAGTGTGCTGGGAGGAAGTTGGCGGCAGCATCTGCTGCAGTCAAGTTCTTGAGTTGGCGGCAAGGGATTGTGCAGTTAACTTTTGATGGCAACATCCCTTGTAGTCAAATTCCTCAGGGTTTTCAGAAATGTTGTTTGATCTATTTAATGTGTTTATTGGACTTCTGAGTATCTGTGCATGCTGTAATTTTTGTATGTAGTCCAAGGTGATCAGTAGGTGATATCATGAGGATCCACTAAATTTCTGAACGTGGTGATAATTAAAATAATTTCTATTAAATTGAGAATAACTAGGTTTTGACTGTGATAAATTCAGATTAAATAGTTTTATTGCATGTTATGGATTAAGGAAATTTTGGTAATCTTGAAATGACTGTTCTCATGTTTTAGATCTACTAGAACCAACATATCATTGTAAACCATACTTAAATGATTTTTCATAGTAATTTCATGTAATCTGTGATAATTAATAAAAATAGTGTTTATACTCCGAAAATTGTGAAAATTTTCAGATATGTTTCATGTGTTGTGTCTGAACTGTGGTTAATATTTTGTAGAATTTTATGTATTGTACAGGGTTCTATTAATTTCAGAGTGCTTTTACACCATGATATGATAGATTTAAATATAGAATAAGTATGCATGTTGAATGTTATTATTTTCAGAAATTTTGATGAAGTAGTAC
Source organism: Colocasia esculenta (assembly GCA_014218235.1). Classification (NCBI taxonomy): domain Eukaryota; kingdom Viridiplantae; phylum Streptophyta; class Magnoliopsida; order Alismatales; family Araceae; genus Colocasia; species Colocasia esculenta. The sequence goes on along the minus strand of CM024760.1, from coordinate 100,471,609 downwards.
CACGGTGTGCATGTTTTATCCTTGTGAGAATGAATTATTCACTATCTACCATGTTCAAATTGAAATATCTTGCAAATTGCCTGAAATCTATGTGTAAAATTAAAAATAGTTTTACTAATTCAAAATTTCTGATAAATTATAGATATGTCCCTTATTCTATATTCATCTTGTGATTAAAATTTGACATTATTCTGAACTCTCTACATATTGCTGTGATTTTCTGAATGATAAATGCATATAGAAATCGATGGACACGATAATGTATATGCATGTTAAATTGGATAAAAGTAGTACCATGATAGATTTCTGTATCACAGTAGGATTTGATTTCAGAACCGAGAAAATATGATAGGCGATATGGTATTGTCATCTTAATAATCATGCATGCATACACAAAAAGAGCATGATATAGCTATATGAAAATGTTAGTACATGTGATACTTTCATCATTGCATGAATATATATATGTATTGCATTCCCAATTGGCCAATAAGACATTGCTACTATAGAGATTCCTACAGGGAACTACACCATGGATGACCCTATGGTAATGGTTCAACTATATGAAATGACTAAATGAAACTGCGGGCAACAGATTGAAATCCTAGAGGTAGACAAGTTCTACTGGTAAGGTAGGAAGGGCTTTCCCTGATTTTACGCAAATACCATGACTTCATCACCACTTTGCCTAGGTGATAAGCGAATGACTATATGATAATGTGCTATATGATCTCTATAATAGTGCGGGCTATGTCTTGGCACCTAAATGTTAAATGACTACATGACTACATGGTACATGACTACATGACTACATGGTACATGCTATATGACTACATACTACATGTCTACAAGTTACATGATTACATGCCATATGAACATGTCAATTGCTATATGTAATATTCATTGCATGTTTAAATGATCACTTGCTACATGATGACTAATTGAGTGTTGAATAAAGTGGGTTAAAGAATTAATTGAATTTGTTTACATACTACATAACATTGGCTACATGATTTTGTTTAAATGCTTGTTTCATAAGTGGTATCCATATGCTACATGTCATGAAAAAAGTAAATACATGTGTTAATATGATCCATGTTAAATAATAAACATAACATTTTGTTTAGTACAATGTGTAGGATTTTGTAAATTGTCCATGTGATAATAATTATATGATAAACATGTGTTAGTATCATGTTATAAATTGAAAAGATGTCATGTGTTAGTATTAAGTGAAATCATAGAAAATGAAAGCATAAGTACCCATGTTTAGATCGTTGTTTTACATGTGTTAGTATAGTTTTGTTTAAAAGATTCCATGTTTAATCCTTTATAGCGTGAACATATAGGATATTAAAAGTTAAATTCTAGTAAGTTAGTAAAATGTTAAATTGTTAGAAAGCATGTGTGATAAGTGTATGGTTTGTGATTTTTAAGTTGCTTGCTGAGTCTATTTTGTAGACTCACCCTTGCTTAACATTTCAGGAGATTTAGAAGTTGAGAACGTGGCAAGATCCAACAAGGAACGTGAAGATTAGATTGAAGACTTGTATTTCATTTGCTAGTAGGTGATGAAATGTGTAATTAGAACTTTGGTATTATTGTAATTGGAAGACTGGCTATGTGGATGTTTATGATTATGTTATTTATTTCATGGACTATATAGACTGTGGTATGTGAATTTAAAAAAAAATGTTGATGGAATAAGAGTTATTAATTTTCATTGCATTATTCATTTCTATTTGTGTATATCTCAGCTCATTGTATATCGTTGGGGTTTTCTCCCCTGTAGCGGCTTGCTCTCATCAGATGTGGGTTGGTATAACCGTACCGGGTGGAAGTGGGTCGTTACATTTCCCCTCATCAGATTGTAGTTTCTTGGGCTGGATCGCCCTTGGGAGCAGCCTAGGGCCGTATCAGCTGTTGGAAGCTGAAGAACTTAACGTCAAGATTGGTTGACGTCAAGTTCTTTAGGAGGAACTGAAGGGTTATGCGGAAATACACAATACGGTAATCTAGAAGGGGGGGGGGTTGAATAGATTACGGCAATTTTAAACTATTGATGGCTCCTTTTCGATGCTACATCGATCTTAATGAAATTTGATTAGAATTCGATTAAGTATGAGACCGCTTGAGTTGATCTAAATGAGAACAGGGAATCAAACGTGCGTATGAACACCGTGCCTACCAATCATCTATCGCAAAACGCGAACAAACCACAGAACACGATGATTTAAGGTGGTTCGGAGTACACAACTCGTGTATCCTACATCCACCGTCCACACACACACGCAGAAACGACTGCTTATGAGCGAGTTTAACACTACAACTCAACCACACACACGTTGTCTGATGAAGCACGATCAGAACAACCACAAATACGTGAATCAAGCACAAGGGATGCTCGAAACACAACCACAACACACACATGATGGAATGGAAATTATGAAATGGAGAAGAATTGGGAATTAGGGAACAAATCCGGTTGGAATTCTTCTCGTGGATCGTCCAAACGCTCTTCAAACTTCGATTGGATGTAGATTGATCGATGTAGAAGGTTGAATTGATGATGATCCGGCTTCAGCTCCGCATAGATGGTGATTCCACGACGATCTGGGCGGAAAGTTGAAGCAGAGCAGCAATTTGGGGCTTTTCCTCTTGGTCCCTTGGAGGCTCTTGGATGGGAGGCTGCTCTCTGCGAATTTGGCTCCAAAAGGATGCTTATATAGTGTTAGGTAAAGGTGGGGGTCGTGGAGGAAGGAAACACCCAATTGGGGCCGGATTTGGAAACCCAAAATCTGAAGTTTCCGTCGGCTGTCGACAGGTGCACTTGCATCTGTCGACAGGCAGACTCAGGCTGAGAACTGGGTTTCAGGAAAATGAGTTTCTGAGTGTATCTGTCGACAGGCAGTTTGCATCTGTCGACAGATGCACTCAGGAATAGAAAACCTGAGCTCTATCCTGGGTTGTCTGTGTGTATCTGTCGACAGGTACATTGCATCTGTCGACAGATATACTCAGAGATGCAAACCTGAGTTCTGTCTTGGAATGACTGTATGAATCTGTCGACAGGTACACTTCATCTGTCGACAGATGCACCTCTTTGACATATTTTTGTGCCTTTTGCTCAACTCTTCAATGCCTCTTCAATGCTCCATCTTTCATGTTTGTGCACCTACATGCAAATACATTGTTAGTGATGTACATTGTATGATTTAGCAATGTTTAACTCAATCACTTTCATGGTGTTTTTCATGTTAGTTAGCACATCAATTTTGCATTAAATCAATGTTCAAGGATGTTAATGTGATCATCAAAAACATGATATATGGAAAACCCAACAGGAACTTGACGGCAAGATACCTTGCCGTCAAGATAAGGTTAAGGGCAAGGCAGCTGCCGTCTACTTTTCCCAGACGAAAAATGTTGTGTCGTTTACCTTGGGTTAATGACAATCGATGTTGCCGCCAACCTCACAGGTAAGTCCCAGCAGAGTGAGTCCCTTTCTTTGTGTGAGGCTCAAACACGTGGTGTCTGCCTCCTGGCACAGTGTGCCAGACGTTGAGAGCATCTCCGTCTGTGCTTGTGTTGTGCTGTACTATGCTTGTGTTTGTGTTGTGTTCTCCCAGGCGTTGAGCTAAGCTCCGTCTAGATGACTGGCATTGAGCTATTCTGCCAGTGAGCTTGGGCGTCGAGTGCAACTCCGTCCTGTGCGTTCCCCTTGTGGTGGTTACGAGCCGATTTCTGTGGGGCCCCTTCTCCACCATTTGAGTCCGGCGTAGGGGAAAACCAATTGAGGAACAGACGCGAGGGAGAGCGTCTGAGTATGCACACGTGGCTAGGGTTGGAGGACTCTGTAAGGCCCACAAACTTTGTTCTCATTATTCAGATTTTTGTCATATTATACTTATTGCTTTTGTGTATATTATTATGTGCATATGTGTATATATGTATATACTTGTTATTTTTGTACATATTATCCTTATTTAAATCTGTGTATATTGTATTCAAACGATGTTGTACATATTGTATGTGTTTATGGTGTGTAAGTATGTAAATAGATATTTCTGTGTTCTGGCCGAAATCCCACTTAACGTCAATATCCCTTGACGTTGAGAGCATGTTGACGGCAAACAGTGGGCCGTTTATTTCATGTCGACGTCCAGATCGATGGACGCTAATTTCCTATAAACGACAGCAAAGTGGCCGTCAACTTCTCCATTTTTGTTACGATTTCAGATCGAGAAACGGCTGCGTTTTCCCCAGTTCTGGATTAGAAAACTACCCTCCAATGGTAGGATCCCAATCTAATGCGTACCCAAACCGATTAACCCTATAAAATACCTAGTCTTGGGCGAGATTAAGCCTTTTTGCTCAAAGGACAACCTAGGGTTTTGGGTGAGAAAAACTGAGCATTTTCAAGCTCGATCTGGAAATTTGGGAGTTGCTTCCAGCGATCTACATCGACTGGGAGGTACTCCTAGCATTGATGAAGCTTCCCCGACCCCGGTGATCGATCTACATCGACAGAAAGACCAGATCTGGGAGGAGATTTGTGCCTCTTCTTGGCTTGGCTGAGGAGAGCTTCCGTGACTAAATTAAACCATAAGACAATTTTTCACAGGCAAGTAATCGAGGGATTTCATCCCTGCACATGTCCTTTAGGTCCTAGGATTTTTGTGGATTTTTCTTCATGTCCTGGAACCTCAAATTCCCCTTGTGTATTGCGTTTAGTCTGCACTTCTGCAGACATGAACTTGTTGGCAAGCTTGCTGCTGTCAAGATCTTGAGTTGGCGGCAACATCGTGTGTCGTTAACCCCGGTTGGCAGCAACCCCTTTGCCGCCAAGTTCGTCTGTTTTTCACAGAACCTTAATTTTCATGTATGTGTGATAAAATTTGGATTTCTAGAGGACTATACATGCTGTGAAAATTATATGTGGTCCAGTACAATTAGTAGGTCATATCATGGGGATTTGACAATTTTCCGAGCATGATAGAAAATAGGGTAATTTCTACATTCGAAAAATAAGCATGATCTACCTGTGTTAATTCTAAATAAATTGATTCGTTGCAAGTTAGGGTTTCTGAAATTTTATATGATCTTATGTTGACTGTTTTCAGGTTTAGGAACTATTAGAACCAACTGTATTGATGTGAACCATGTTTTAATGAATTTCTTGATAAATCTGCATGAGATATGTTTTAATTGTTAAAATTAGTTTACTGTTCCAAAAAAATGTTAGGTATGTGATATATAACCTGTGTGATACCTGTGATAAAAATTTCATGTTGTTTTGACAACAGTAGGTACTGTTATTAGTTTAACAAGAGTAATTGGCCATGATGAGCATGTTTAACTTTGATCATGTGAAATTCAGTGTTTAGCAGCATGATTAGGACTCTGTTGTGACTAATTATCATTGTGAAATAGTATGGTTAAGTTCTGTAATTGATCCATGAAAATATGTTAAAGTGCATGTAAATGAATTAAGACGTGTATGTAAGTGAATGAAACATGTGATAATGTGATATTGTGTAAAATTGTGCCGATATTGACACTGCTACCATAGAGGGCTGTGGAGCCGTACCGTAGTAAATTCCCTATGGGAAGGCTCAATGTGTGTGATATCCTATGGGCATTAGGATGAAATCCTGAAGGTGGACAAGTACCACTGGTTAGGGTGAAGAGGGCTTTTCCCGATTTTGCGCAGTTAACCAAGATTCGTCACTGTGTTGCCTAGGTAACGGGTATGTGTATGTGATGTGTGTCCTTCTTATGGTGGTTTAGACTATGTGTCACGGAAACTAAGTGTAAAAAGTGTGCAACATGTGAATGTGAATGTGAATGTGAAATGTGAAAAGTGAACATGTGGAAGTATAATGTGAATATGATAGCATGTGTAAAGATGTGAATTCATTTAAATGTGATTTATTTATATTAAAACAGCAAGCTAAACATGTGAATAAGTGTTATAATAGCATGTGAAAATGACTAGATATCATGCTAGGTGTGTTATCTACCTTGTACATAATTCCATGTTCTAAATTTGTAGAATTGTGCAATGATATGAATAGAGTTTGAAATACGAATCAAGTTACATGTTATGTGTAGAAAGCATGTGTAGGTTGTTTATGGTTACTTGTAAATTGTTACAAGCATGTACTATGTACTTTTCCTTATTGTTAAAAGATAGTATGTGTATATGATATGTGTAAGGGTGTATCTTTGGATTGCTTGCTGGGTCTTTTAGAAGACTCATACTTACTTTGGCGTACAGGTGAGAGAGGTGTCCCCGTTCTTGAGGAGGACATAAGGAGGAGCGACTCCGAGCGAGAGGAGTAGCTACGTTGTGGAGTGTTGCGTAGTTGTACTTTCTTTCATTAGTATGTAACCAATGTGATTGTATATTTCATGTGGACAATGCATTTATTTGGAGTTGTAATAATGTGGGCATTATTATTTCTTTTATTGCTATATAGACTATGGATTATGTGATGATGATGGAATGAGAAAGAGAATAATTATTTATTTCCGCTGTACTCTTTTAATATTTGTGTACATCTCAATCTATTGTTTAGTGTTGGGTAAATGTCCCACTGTGACGGTGTTCTTTGTACCGACGTGGATTGGTATAATCGTACCGATATAAGAGGGTCGTTATAGACTCTGTGGCGTCGAGGCGCCAAGCCATAGGCCCTAGCTGGTCCTACCTTTTGTGTGTGTGTGTGTGAGCTTGTGGTTGTTGTTGTGTTTTCCGTTCTATTGAACCTGCGAGGTTCTAGTTTCTCTGACGCACTCCTATGAGGAGTCGAGCGTCACGCCACCGATTTTTGTGTGTTTTAGTACAATGTTACTTTAACTGCAGTTTTACTTTCCTGCACTTCTTTTTAGTACTATTTACTGGTGGGGGTTAGTGTCCCTACTGGGTCTCTTCTTGAGACTCACTCCCTTCCCTTTCAAGTGGTTCGTCGTCGGCTCCGGGTGCTGAGGAGTCGAGTCACTCCAGTGCTGGACCTGCTTAGCTACTCAGAGTGGTACTTTTGTGTACGTACTTGCTGTACTTTTTACTTTTGTTGGATCTGCTCTGAGTTGTACCATTTTGTTATATATATAGTGGTTTGTTTATAGTTCTGGTGGTGTGTACATTTTCTTATATGTTCTCCTCAAACATTTTCTCCTAATCCTTCCGAGCTTCTGCTCGTGGGTGGCGGTTCATGGTTCGGGTTACTAGTGGGTAACTGGTAATTTGGATCTTGGTTCATTACAGTTGGTATCAGAGCTTGGTCTTTCGAGACATATAAGGAAATGTTTGAGTTTGTAACTCAGAGCATGAAGAGTACAACATCAGCAAGCAAACCGGAGTAATTTTGTGTATTAATTTGTGTGCATGTCCTGTATAGATTCATTATGGCACCAAGGCGACGCCGTGTTGAGGAGGTGGCTGAGCAGGCACCTCAGTAGGAGGCTCGAGATGCCGCGCCACCACAGCAGGCGCAGCCAGGACTGCAGGACGTGCACAGTGGTGTTGCACCACCGCCACCACCCCCTCCTCAGGTAGCACAGGGGTTTGACTGAACCTGTTTAATTCCTTGAGGGGATGGCACAGTTAGTCGCCCAACACCGTAACGCTCCAGCACCTCAGGGAGGTCAATGGAGGGTGTTGAGGGAGTTGTTACAGTTTCAGCCACCCCAATTTGAGGGGCAGTCAGACCTAGACGCAGCCCAGTCATGGTTAGATGCTGTGGAGCGGACCTTCCATTCCATGGAGTGTACAGTAGAGAAGAGGGTCCTACTGGCGAGCTATTAGTTACAGAGTCAGGCACTGTCTTTGTAAGGCCCTAGTTTTCTGTGTATTTTGTGACTGTGGCTATGTTTTAATTTTTTTGCCCGAAATTCTTCTTAACGTCAACATCAATTAACGTTAAGAGCTGGTTGATGGCAAGATATGTGTCATTTATAGTCTGGTCAGAAGATCTAGACGTCAACATCGATTGCCGTTTATTTCTGTTGACGGCAGCAAAGTGGCCATTAACTTCTCCGGCTGCGCTTGGGATTCTGGATCTGAAACCGTCCCGATTTCTCTAGGAAATAAATATGGAAACCCTACAACAGTCATGACTCTTATTTCCTAGGTTGCCTATGACCCCAATTACCTATATAGCTGAGTCATCTCTACAAAGGGAGGACTTTGGCTCAACTAGGGCTTTTGGGTTTCGGGGAGAGAAGAAGAGAGAGTTTGAGAGGGTTGATCTGGCGAACCAGAGGCTGCACTGACGATCTACTGCAAGGGGGAGGCTCTACTAAAGGTGGAGAAGCTCTCCTAACACCGGGAGATCGTCTGCAAGAGCGTGGAAGTCGAATCGAAGCGTGGAAGTTTACCTCTTTGGCTTGGCCGAGGAGGGCTTAATCACCCAAATTCGATCTTCAGGGAGATTTAGAGAGGCAAGTAACTTAGGGGTTTCATCCCTAAACCTATCACCTAGAGTTTTAGGATTTTTGTGGATTTTTAACTTGTGTCATGGACCCCCAATTTCTCTGTTTTCCTGTGCTCGGTCTGCACTTTCTGCAGATAGGAGGTTGATGGCAACATCCTTGCCGTCAACTTCCTGAGTTGACGACAGTTGATCATGACGTTAACCCATTCTGATGGCAAGCCCCTTGCCGTCAAGTTCTTCTGATTATTTTCAGAACAATGTTTCCAACACATGTGATGTGATTTTTCGGGGATCTTGAATGTAGGCATATGTTTATAAAATTTTGTCCTATTAGATAGGTTTAGTAGATTGAACCATGAATTCCTGGTAAATTTCTGATCATAATTGTAAATTATAGAATTTCTGTTATGAGTAAATAAATATGTTATGTCAAATTTAAATTCGTAGTAAATATGTATGATGTGTGTTATTGCCACAGAAATTTTCCATGAACTTAGGGTTACTATGTGCATGCTTCAGGGCTATTAGATCTGTCAGTTTACTATATACCATGTTTATTAAAAATTTCTTATTAAATTACCTGAGACCTCTGTTAAATATTAAAAATAGATGTACTATCGTGAAAATTCTGAAAAATTAAGCATCTGATATATTCCATGTGTAGGGTCTATGTTTAAAAATTGAGCATGTTCTGACATCTGTGATTACTGTTTTCAATTGTAAGTCATTAAGAGTCATATTAAGCATGATTAATCACCAAATGATATTTTCTGATGATTAGTGTCATGTTCAAGTTCTGTTAAGCATGTATTAGCACTGTTAGATAGTCATGATAAATTCTATAATTTGAGATATATGTGTTTGAGTCATGAGCATGTAAATGGATCATAAAGTGTATGTAAAACTATGTTAAACATGTGATCAATATGAATAATGTGATTAAGAGACAATTATGCCGAAATTGACACTGCTACCATAGAAGGCTGTGGAGCTGTATTGTAGAAAAGTCCCTATGAGAAGGCTCAATGTGTATGTGATATCCTGTGGGCATCAGGATGAAATCCTGGAGGTGGACAAGTACCATTGGTTAGGGTGGAGAGGGCTTCTCCCGGTTCTGCGCACTTACCAAGATTCGTCACTATATTACCTAGGTGACGAGTATGTGTTATGTGTGTGATGTGTCCTTCTTTATAGTGGTTCAGACTATGTGTCACGGCAAAAAGATATGCAAAAATGTGAATTGTGTGTGAATGTGCTAAGTGAATATGTGAAAGTGATGTGCTAATGTGCTCCAATGTGAAATCATGTGATTATGTTACATTTATGTTAAAACAGCAAGTAAAAGGTGAGATTATGTGATATAAAAGCATATTAGATGTGATGGATATCATGCTAGTGTTACTAGTAAACATGTGTTTAATTCCATGATTACGTTACTTGGAAATGTGCCATGAATGAGTTATAATTGATGCCATGATTTAAGTTAAGTCCATGTGTAGATAGCATGTTATAGATTATTCATTAGTAATTGTTTAATGTGACATGAACCATGTGATAAAATGCCCTTTATGTTAAAATTGATTAGAATGAATGTGATAAGTGTATGGATATACCAATAGGTTGCTTACTGAGTCTTTTGTGAAGACTCATTCTTGCTTAACCATATAGGTGAGACAGGTGTTCTCGAGATTGAGGAGGAGATAGTGAGGAGTGACTCCGAGCGAGAGGAGTAGTGGAGATATTGGAAGACTATCTACATAGCTTGTACTTTTCATTTGCTAGTATGTAAAACAATGTTATGTCATGGACTTATTATTTATGGACGTTGCTTATTTACTTATCTACTATATAGACTGTGTGATGTGTGTAATGATGATGGAATAAGAATTTCTTTCATTTTCGATGTACTTTCCTTTATTATTTATGTACATCTCTTCCTACTTTATTATGTTGGGTACATGTCCCACTGTGACGGCGCACTTTATATCGACTTGGATTGGTATAATCGTACCGGTATAAAGGGGGTCGTTACAGAGATTGCTATCAGAGAAACAGGTTGAGAATTTACATAAATAAGCCATCATCCACACAATATTTTAAAGTCTTTATAGAATCAGTCCATATATGTGGAAAACCACTAATAATGAATGAAGATAGCTAAGAAAATGGTTAGGACTAAATAACTTAGATTCTAACTGTCACGTCCCGTCATTTAATATAACTATAAACACCGGAACGTGAACGCATGAGGAGTTAAGAGTAAACTTTAAACTAATTGAGCAGTAAATTACTCGAGACTTTACTAAATAAAAATAATTATTCGTTGACATTCTACAGATAATACATAACTCTCCATTTACAATTCAAACTTAAACGCCATAAAGGTTGATCTCTCAGCCCTCAAATCCCGATGTCCCACCTTCTAGAAATGTAGATAACCTGAAAAAAATAGGATTTGGTGAGCTAACTAGCCCAGTAGGACTCAATTCCTTAATTCAAAGGTGAATACATGATAGCCAAGACAATGGCAGAACGGGTAACAAAGAGGCACAGTTAAATGTCAGGACGGTAAGCTTAAAATAGTGATAATGAAACACAAGGCATGCTCATGTATATAACTCAAAACTGGCTTATTTAACAGTTACACAGAACAAGAATAATGATGACCATAATCAGACAGTAAATGATACAATGCCAAACATCCCGTTGTCCTCATTGCCCCCGCGCGACCACTGACAAATTCGGGTGCTCCTCCTAGGACTGAACTAGCCCTATTTGCACAGGCATTTTAGTCAGGTGGGGTCCAAGGACCCAATAAATGTCATCATCAGTTAATCACATCTCACAAGGTGTTCAAGCATTTGAACTCTCAGGTTGTCAAGTTTTATGAACTCAGTTACTGAATACAGGAGAATAGAATCAATGGGGTATCATACGTAATTGATAATTTCAAGAATAATCCAAGGATGAGTGAGGCACACAATGTGGATGAACTTTGTAGTAACAAGATAGTATTTACCAATGTAAATAAGGGGGTAGCTTGCTAGGCTATTAGGATGAAGTTTTAACAAGAGTTCTTACATGAAAGATTGCTGAAATACAAGTTAGGATAGTAGGTGTTGACAGCCAGGAAGTGGCTGCCGACAGGTAGCAACAGCCAAAGCACGATTTTGCTGGTTCTGAGTGTATCTGTCGACAGCTATGGGCTGGCTGTTGACAGATAGCAACAGCCCCAGCAGTCTGAGGTTCTGGGAGACTGGATCTGTCGACAGCTATGGACTGGCTATCGAAAGCCGCCAATGCTCTTTTCAGAATGACTTTGAATTCACTCTAAAAACTCTAATTATGGAACCTATGCATCAAGGCATGAATTATATCAAATAGAAGAACCTTTTGTAGTTTTCACAGTGATTCATATGCCAAACAAGCAAGACAAAACGTAAGGTTGCAATCCGTACTTGTCTAGCTAGAAGCTAAGTATGACATAGTACTGGAAGTATAGCCTTTATAACAATGGTTAGATGGAAAGATTCCTACAAGATGGACTCTAAGACTCAAGTGTTTAAGATTCCAAATCAAGGCTTGAGGTACAAACAACTAAATGGAAAGTAATCACACTATTCTAAAGATATTGTGACTTCTTACTTCTAACAAAACTCTATAACATGTACAAAGATCAAGGATAGAAGAAGAAGAAAAAAAAAGGAGTTGATCTTGAAGTAAAACAAGAATCTTCTCCTCCCCAATGTGAGAGTGGTTATCACAACTAGAGGAAGAACAGGAGGATTGCAGGTGTACCAACTTAACTACTCTACAGGAGTTCTTTATCATGTATAGAATACAGGATTAAGGAAGAAGGAGATGAATCCTACCTAGGAAAGAACAAGTTCTTCTACTTTTCAATGTGAAGATCAACTATAGCCGGAAGGAAAGTTGCAGCTCTTCTCGGTAGTAGTAGAAGGAAGCAGCTTCAACAGCAAGAACTACAGCCCCTTCGATCAGAAGTAGTGGCTATTCTTGGTACACCCCACTTGGTACACCACATAGTAGCCACCACCAGCACCAAGGTGTATGCACAACAACAACAATATCAGAAGAATACAAGGAGAAGAACAGAGGAAAGTGCAAGAGCAGGGAGAAAATCCAGCAGAAGTTTGCATTGGAAAGGTTGGTTTGCTATCTACGGGAAGGTTTTTATAGCCCAAGCCTTTTCACATGCACAAAAGCACGTAGGCGCACAGATGTAGGGGTAAAAACCCCATTTAACCGCCCACAGCCACCTGGTCCATGCACTTTCTAAAAGTTACACCTGGTAAATAACATGTAAGGGGTTTAACTTAGCATGACATAGGCTTGCGTTGCCCATGATACGTCATCATACAAAAAAAATCCCAGAAATGGTTCCCGTAAATGGGTCATAATTCGGCTGGTCCAATAATCCCTATGTAACTATATCCAATTAGTGTCCATTTGTATTGAAATTTCATCCATAGGCTAATGTGATGGTTTTACAAATTATGGTGATTTTAGTTTAATTTTTAGAATTTATTTTCCACTAGGTGAAAAATTGCCCGAAAAATAGTTGCATCGGCTTAATCTTGAAATCCGCACGTCAACAAATCCGGATATTTACATTTCTGATATCACCATATTTTTTTGAAAATTATGGTGTTCTCAGATTTCATTTTCGTTACAGTTTTCTGGTGTCGGAGTGTGCACCTCTGAGTACGACACTAGAATAACATTTATTAGCACTAATTAATCCCGGATATTAATTATTTCAATCACATAATAATAATCAAGTCTAATAATCATATTATTCATATTTTCTAATGAATAAAATTTTTTGGGATGTTACACTCTCCCCTACTAAGAAAAGAGTTTGGTCCTCCAAACTCCTTGACTAGTTTGGATGGATCACAAAGATTAAGTTTTCAACCTCTTAAATTTTATTTAATCCAGATTAGTTTTACCAATCTCATCATAATTATTATGTCATATGATGTATACATCCTTTATATAATTTGTTATCATGACATCGTGTCACGCCCCGACACGGAATATCGGAGCGTGAAGGCAGTTGCAAGAAAAGGGTATAGAGCGAGTACTAGACATCAAACCATTGCACATTGAATAATACTAAAGCAAATCTTTCTCATTAATAACTTTTCAAATGTCTAGTTACAACCACTAATATCAGAGCCATTCTATAGGGCCCAATTACATTTCAATAAAAGGAAATAACTAACTACAACTCTAAGATAACATAACGACTCGAGGGTACTCCTGGCTTCACTCTTGGTCATTCCCTTCCTCGTGAGTGTATGTGTCATCCTCGGTCTCACCTGAGAACACAACATCAAATAACGTAGGGTGAGCAATAACGCCCAGTAGGACTTAAATCTCAGGCTCAAGCAGGCTTTAAATAATTAACGCATTTAATGGCAGAGTGTCTAAATATAGCAGGTACAAGAGAGTCAAATATATAGCAAGAGATAGCACAATAGCACGAGATCGAGTATAGTTTCCAAAAATAGCACAAGTATCGAGTATAGCACAAATAGCAGGATGGCCATAGCACAACTAGCACAAGTATAATAATAGCACGACGAGTATAGTACTTGTTTGTCATTCTAGACATAGAGAGAGTATAGCACGTTTTGTGTTTTTGATTGTCATATAGATAGTCGAGATAGAGAGCACTTGAGTGTAATGCCAAAACACTCTGATCATTTAACTCCCATGGGCACTAGCACTTTCGGGCGCACATCCCAGGACCAGATCGGGCCCTTTATATATTGCCAGACATTGGTTATATTGTTTATCTTTAGACAATCAGTCATTGGCCAATATAGAGTACCAAGAAGTAGATGAGAGCACTAGAAGAATAGACGAGATAGTAGAGTGAACGTGAATAGACGAGCGAGTAGAGTACAGATGAGAGCTAGTGGTCATTGCACGTAATGCGACGAGTAAACAGGCGATAGTAACAGTAGCACAACACGCGCACTTGGTGTTGGCAGTCAGGTGGAACTCATGACCCTACCACTGGCCATGTTAAGCACAGGTCCAGAGGTTCGGCGTGATTCAAGGTAAGAACGAACTTCTAATAGCCGTTTGGATCATATCGATCCCTAAAGGTGTAATGGGTGTTAGGGTACAACCGGCTCGTTGACCATGTGGGAATCCATGATCAGAGGAGACTTACGGAGGCCTTGTGCAAGGGTTCACTAGTCCGGCGAAAGGAATATCCGACAGAGAGTTCACCACAAGCCAAGTAACGTGTGTTTATAAAACAGGTGCTCGACGTTCTAGAGGAATTCTAGAACAGTGGAGCGTCGATATCGGTATATAAACAATGCAAGAAACGAATACAAGTCCTTTAAAATAGGGCAATTAATATACTTCATTGCAATAAATTACCAGATACATTATGAGATCTTTTATGCCAGATTTCAGCCATATATGGATGGTTCATGTGTGTGCATGTGTAAGAGAAATCGTAGATAGAAAAGAAGTCTTGAATATTTATTTTAAAACATTCAATATAGCTCCATTTTAAAGCAAGGTTTTTACTGGGGGTATAACTGTAAAAGATGTAAGAATTATTTAGAAAACGACAGAAATAAATTTTATGGGTTTTCATGCAAAACTCTGAGAAGGTGACATAGGCCTGTAAGGAATGAGACAGGGGTAGGCAGATCGCGACAGGGCATGAAAAGGGTCGCGACATGGCTTGCAGACCAGGTACTGGGAACGCGACGGCTTACTTGTCGCCTTCTTGGTCGCGACGGGTAGGCTGTCGCAATTAGACCCCAGAAGGTGACATATCGGGCAGTCGCGATCTGGTGGTCTGCGCCTGACTCTGACAGGAGTCAGACCAGACATTGGATTGCGGACCAGAACATTCAAATTTTGATACAGGGTCGTTTAGAAAATCATAACTAATTATATACATGATGAAAATTCATGAAATCAGTGGCAAATGAAACTAGACATGCGAGAGTACTTCCAGTAAATAGAAATTCGAGAGAGGGTATGGTTTGAATATGGTTTGAGAATGAACAAGAACGAGTAACATAGAACATGATATAGAGAGCAAGATTGATTTAATTCGAGCAACATGCTTGATAAAAATTAGGGCTTTTAGGGGCGAAAGTTCCCTAATGACCATCAGTATCTCCCATAAAAATTTCAAGGCATGGGATTTAGTAATCATGGAGAACAAGAATTATGAAGAGGGTTCGGGGTCAAGAGAGTTGCAGAACTTCAAAATTCAAGAAGAAAATATTGGCTCGATGGAAAATTATGAAATTTGAGGGTTTTGTTCCTGATGCATGGAACAATCTACAGACGAAATATTAGGATTTTTGCTTGTGAGAATGCCTACCTTGACTCGATTTCCTCTTCTGGGGCTAGAACTTGAAGAACGAGGAAGAAGCTCCAAGAACTCCTTCTTCCCACGAGATACTCTCCTCCTTGGCCTCTTCTCCACGTCCAACAACCTTTGCAACGAGCTAGGGTCGGCCAAGAGGGTTTAGGAGGTGTATTTATGTAACACAAGTTCCTATTCCTATTTCTACTCTAATTGCTCTTAATTACGAGATTTCCTAACTCCAACCTTCCTTCCTTGCTTTCCAATCTCTATTTAGGCTAGGAAGAGATCCAAATTCGTGCTAACCATATGGGGTAGGTTTAGGAATCCAATTCCAACTTTAATTGCCACTTTTATTGCTTTAATAACCCCTTTCCAATTATGATATAATTAAACTCCGAATTTAGGGTATTTTCTTATTATACTCCCTTTGTAATTCATATTTTGACCCAAAAAATTCTAGATGGTCCATTAAGCAAAGCCCATTACTCTTTTCCATTTAATGGGTTTTATTTAATGCTCTTTTCATTTAAATATCCATTTAGCTAGGTTTTAATTCTTTATTTAAATTTTTATTTTTCTTAAAAATCCAGGTTGCTACATCCTTCCCCTCTTAAAAGAATTTGGTCCCCAAATTCATATGACCTTACAGGAGAGAATGACTTACCAAATAGATCAGGGTAGTTGCGTCTGATAATTCCTTCTGGTTCCCATGTGGCTTCTTCCACTCCGCGGTTATTCCATAAGACCTTCACCATGTGAATGGGACGATTTTTGAGTTGTTGTACCTTCCGGTCCAATATCTTGATCGGCTTCTCTTCATACGTCATGTCCTTGTTTAACACCAGATCATCATGGCGAATGACATGTGTAGGATCGTACACATACTTTCTAAGCATGGAGACATGGAAGACATTGTGCACACTTACCAAATTTGGAGGCAAGGCCAGTCTGTAAGCAACTTCACCAATCCTTTCAAGTACTTCGAAAGGACCAATGAATCTTGGACTAAGTTTTCCTTTCACTCCGAATCTTTGAATACCATGGGTAGGAGACATCTTTAATAGCACATGATCTCCTATTTGAAATTCCAGATCCCGTCTTCTCTTATCAGCGTAGCTCTTTTGTCTAGACTGAGCAATCTTGAGTCGATCTCGTATCATCTGTATATCTCGGGTTGTACTTTGTACCATGTCAGGTCCTAACCATTGTTGTTCTCTTACTTCATTCCAGCACACAGAAGATCTACAATTCCTGCCATAAAGTGCTTCAAATGGTGCCATTTTAATACTCGCCTGGTAACTGTTGTTATAGGCGAACTCAATCAAGGGTAAGTGTTCATTCCAATGACCCTTGAAATCTATAATGCAGGCTCTTAACATGTCTTCTACAATTTGATTTGTTCTCTCACTTTGCCCATCAGTCTGCGGGTGAAAGGAAGTACTAAAATTTAGCTTCGTACCAAGGGCGGTTTGCAGACCTTTCCAAAAATGAGAGGTGAACCTTGGATCTCGATCTGAGATGATAGATGACGGAATGCCGTGCAACCGCACGATCTCCTTGACATATAATGTAGCTAGCACCTCCACAGACCATGTACTCTTTATGGGTAAGAAGTGCACAGATTTGGTCAACCGGTCAACGATGACCCATATGGCGTCAAGTCCACCACGAGTTCTGGGTAAACCCATGATGAAGTCCATGCCAATGCTTTCCCACTTCCATTCTGGGATATCTAGCGGTCTGAGTACACCGGCAGGGCGCAGGTGTTCCGCTTTTACTTACTAACATGTGAGGCAATGAGCTACATGCTCGGCTACTTCCCTCTTCATATTCGGCCACCAAAATGTTCTTTTCATGTCTTGATACATTTTCGTACCTTCCGGATGAATAGTGTACTTAGTTTGATGGGCTTCATCCATTAGTTTTCTTTTTAGGGCTTCGTTGTCTGGGACACAAGTTCTTCCTTGGAATACTAACCTTCCATCTTCAGTCATGGCAAAATCCG
Source organism: Colocasia esculenta (assembly GCA_014218235.1). Lineage (NCBI taxonomy): Eukaryota > Viridiplantae > Streptophyta > Magnoliopsida > Alismatales > Araceae > Colocasia > Colocasia esculenta. Next base: position 100,453,788 of record CM024760.1, on the reverse strand, counting down.
GTCTGTCCACTAAGGTTTCCTTGACACGAACCAAGAATGGATCATTGTCCTGCTGCATCTTGATTTCCTCCAGCAGATCGGATTGGATCTTAAGATTGGCAATCAAAACATGATCATCCCTATGTTCAATATTTAAGTCTAGCCTCGCGAATTGTTCAAGTAATTGCATCTCGCCAAGGACTAGACTTGAGATAGATGCCATTGGCTTTCTACTAAGAGCATCAGCCACGGCGTTTCCCTTACCTGGATGGTACTGGATGTTGAAGTCGAAGTCCTTTAGATATTCCAACCATCTTCTCTGCCTCATGTTGAGTTCTTTCTGGGAGAATAGGTACTTTAGACTTTTATGATCTGAATATATCGTGAATTGCTCACCATAGAGATAGTGCCTCCAGATTTTTAATGCGAAGACCACGACAGCCAACTCTAAGTCATGCACAGGGTAGTTGACTTCATGCGTCTTCAATTGCCTTGAGGAATATGCGATGACCTTCTCCTTTTGCATTAGTACACAGCCTAGCCCAATTCCTGAGGCATCAGTATAGATAGAGAAACTTTCTCCCTCTACTGGTAGAGCGAGAACGGGTGCTGAGGTAAGGCAGTATTTGCGAGTTTGGAAACTCTTCTCACACTCTTTACTCCAGGAGTAGGGACTCTCCTTTCATGTCAGACGCGTGAGTGGTACGACGATCTTAGAGAAGTCCTTGATGAACCGCCTGTAGTAGCCAGCCAGTCCTAAGAAGCTTCTTATCTTGGTGACGTTGGTTGGTCTCTCCCAGTTGAGTACAGCTTCGACTTTGGAGGGATCAACAGAGATGTCGTCCTTTGATATGACATGGCCCAAGAAGGACACTTCCTCGAGCCAGAACTCGCACTTGCTTAATTTTGCATATAGTTTGTTGTCTCGTAAGACTTGTAGTGCGGTCCTCAAGTGTTCTTCATGATCTTCCTTGGTCTTTGAATATATGAGGATATCGTCGATGAAGACGACCACAAATTTGTCAAGGTATGGCCGATATATGCTGTTCATGAGTTGCATAAAGGCTGCAGGAGCATTGGTTAGACCAAAAGGCATAACAATAAATTCGTAATGTCCATACCTGCTCCTGAAGGCCGTTTTGAAGATATCGTCATCCTTGATCCTCATTTGATGATAACCGGATCGAAGATCGATCTTGGAGAAATATTGCGCTCCAGAAATTTGGTCGAATAGTTCATCGATCCTAGGCAATGGGTACTTGTTCTTGATGGTCAATTGGTTGAGCTGACGATAGTCGATGCATAGTCTCATCGACCCATCCTTCTTCTTGACGAATAGCACAGGTGCTCCCCAAGGGGAGGTACTTGGTCTGATGAACCCCTTCTCTAGCAGCTCCATCAGTTGTGCTTTCAGTTCCTTCAGTTCGGCAGGCGACATCCGGTACGGTTGACGTGATACCGGGGCAGCTCCAGGAGTCAACTCGATGGCGAAGTTGACGTCCCATTCAGGGGGAACTCCGGGTAAGTCTTCAGGGAATACATCTGGGTAGTCCTGGACTATGTGGATGTCTTCTATTTTTGAACCCTTCTTTTCGACTATGACGGCCGCGAGGAAGGCAAAACATCCTTTCCTTATCATGTTATGGGCTTTTAAGGCGGAGACTAGAGACATCCGCTTCTTATGTCTAATCCCAGTGAATGCTAATTTAGGAAAGTCACTAAAGGTCACCCTTCCTTTCTTACAATCGACGCTTGCCCCATATGTGGACAACCAGTCGGCTCCCAATATGACATCATACCCTTCCATGGACATACATACCAGGTCGGCCTTTAGGTTATGGTCTCCGATCATTACATCGGCAGATGGAAAGTATTGGTTTAATTTCTCCTTCTCCCCCAAGGGTGTTGTGACAGAGAATTCACCACCCATGGTTGTAGGTTTTGCAGTCAAAGTATCAGCAAAGTGTTGAGATATGAATGAATGAGTAGCTCCAGTATCGAATAACACAAATGCTGGCAAAGAAAAGACTTGTAGGGTACCTTCTACCACGCCACCTTCCTCGATGGTTTCTTCGTTGTGCAGGGCTTGCAGCCTAACCCTGTTTCTTAGGCATAGCAGTGCGCTTCTCATTTTCTTTCAGCATCGGGCACTCGGGTATGCGATGTTCACGACTTCCGCAGCGCAGACACGCTCCGGCTTTTCTCCAGCACTCATCAGCGGTGTGACCAGGTTTGTCACAGTGTTTGCAGTGGCTCTTTGTTGGTGTGTTGGGGATGAAGACCTTGGGTTTCCTATCTTGGCTGGATCCCTCAGTTGGGTGGAAAGGACGCTTTTTGCCGTTGGTCGGCTTGGCAGATGCTGGTCCCGATGTCATTTCTTTCTTTACGAACTTTCCCTTGATACGGTCGGTGAAGTCCGTAGCGTCTTCCAGTAGCTGGGCCTTCTTAACCATCTCGGAATAAGTTTGTATGTCGAGAGGCGCCAGTTGAGTAATGTACTAAGGCTTTAGGCCATTTAGAAAGCGTTTAGCCTTCATTCTCTCAGTGTTGATCAGATGTACAGCATAGCGTGCCAGTCTGGAGAACTGGGCTTCATATTCTGCTACCGTCAGGCCTCGCTGTTTAAGAGCAGCGAATTCAGCAGCTTTCTTTTCCTGTACTCGTTCAGAGAAGTACTTAGCATTATAAGCTTCCTTAAATTCGGCCCAAGTAAATTGGCCGTTATCCCTTGTGGCTTCCACGGACTCCCACCATGCGCGGGCATCCTTCTCCAATTGGAATGTCGCTAATAGAGTTTGTCTCCGTCCGCACATTGCATTACACGGAAGATCCTTTCCGTTTCCTTTAGCCAGTGCTTCGCTTCATCTGGATCCGTAGACCCACTGAACCTAGGCGGGTTCAGACCCCTGAAATTGCGATGCAGCTCGCCTGCACCTGGTTGGTTCCCTCCGCGGTTACCACCGCCTTGCTGGGTGGCTTGTATTATGGCATGAGTCAGTTCCTGGAGGGACTGTTGCATGCCTCTCATCTGGGCACGTTCTGCCGTCATTGTAGCTGTTTAGTTCCTACAAAATAGTTTGATAGTTATGATGCTGATTAAAGTTTAATTTGTGCGTGTGTGAGTTTATTTTAGCTGATTACCCATGGTTCTACCCACATCTCTCATAGGTAGGATTACTGACTCTTAGTCGAGGCTGGTGAACCTAGATCACTCTATACTTAAAATAACCTGGGCTCTGATACCACAAAACTATCACGCCCCGACGCGGAATATCGGAGCGCGAAGGCAGTTGCAAGAAAATGGTATAGAGCGAGCACTAGACATCAAACCATTGCACATTGAATAATACTAAAGCAAATCTTTCTCATTAATAACTTTTCAAATGTCTAGTTACAACCACTAATATCAGAGCTATTCTATAGGGCCCAATTACATTTCAATAAAAGGAAATAACTAACTACAACTCTAAGATAACATAACGACTCGAGGGTACTCCTGGCTTCACTCTTGGTCATTCCCTTCCTCGTGAGTGTATGTGTCATACTCGGTCTCACCTGAGAACACAACATCAAATAACGTAGGGTGAGCGATAACGCCCAGTAGGACTTAAATCTCAGGCTCAAGCAGGCTTTAAATAATTATCGCATTTAATGGCAGAGTGTCTAAAGATAGTAGGTACAAGAGAGTCAAATATATAGCAAGAGATAGCATAATAGCACGAGATCGAGTATAGTTTCCAAAAATAGCACAAGTATCGAGTATAGCACGAATAGCAGGATGGCCATAGCACAACTAGCACAAGTATAATAATAGCACGACGAGTATAGCACTTGTTTGTCATTCTAGACATAGAGAGAGTATAGCACGTTTTGTGTTTTTGATTGTCATATAGATAGTCGAGATAGATAGCACTTGAGTGTAATGCCAAACACTCTGATCATTTAACTCCCATGGGCACTAGCACTTTCGGGCGCACATCCCAGGACCAGATCGGGCCCTTTATATATTGCCAGGCATTGGTTATATTGTTTATCTTTAGACAATCAGTCATTGGCCAATATAGAGTACCAAGAAGTAGATGAGAGCACTAGAAGAATAGACGAGATAGTAGAGTGAACGTGAATAGACGAGCGAGTAGAGTACAGATGAGAGCTAGTGGTCATTGCACGTAATGCGACGAGTAAACAGGCGATAGTAACAGTTGCACAACACGCGCACTTGGTGTTGGCAGTCAGGTGGAACTCATGACCCTACCACTGGCCATGTTAAGCACAGGTCCAGAGGTTCGGCGTGATTCAAGGTAAGAACGAACTTCTAATAGCCGTTTGGATCATATCGATCCCTAAAGGTGTAATGGGTGTTAGGGTACAACCGGCTCGTTGACCATGTGGGAATCCATGATCAGAGGATACTTACGGAGGCCTTGTGCAAGGGTTCACTAGTCCGGCGAAAGGAATATCCGACAGAGAGTTCACCACAAGCCAAGTAACGTGTGTTTATAAAACAGGTGCTCGACGTTCTAGAGGAATTCTAGAACAGGGAAGCGTCGATATCGGTATATAAACAACGCAAGAAACGAATACAAGTCCTTTAAAATAGGGCAATTAATATACTTCATTGCAATAAATTACCAGATACATTATGAGATCTTTTATGCCAGATTTCAGCCATATATGGATGGTTCATGTGTGTGCATGTGTAAGAGAAATCGTAGATAGAAAAGAAGTCTTGAATATTTATTTTAAAACATTCAATATAGCTCCATTTTAAAGCAGGGTTTTTACTGGGGGTATAACTGTAAAAAGGCGTAAGAATTATTTAGAAAGCGACAGAAATAAATTTTATGGGTTTTCATGCAAAACTCTGAGAAGGCGACATAGGCCTGTAAGGAATGCGACAGGGGCAGGCAGATTGCGACAGGGCATGAAAAGGGTCGCGACATGGCTTGCAGACCAGGTACTGGGAACGCGACGGCTTACTTGTCGCCGTCTTGGTCGCGACGGGTAGGCTGTCGCAATCAGACCCCAGAAGGCGACATATCGGGCATCGCGATCTGGTGGTCTGCGCCTGACTCTGACAGGAGTCAGACCAGACATTGGATTGTGGACCAGAACAATCAAATTTTGATACAGGGTCGTTTAGAAAATCATAACTAATTATATACATGATGAAAAATCACGAAATTAGCGTCAAATGAAACTAGACATGCGAGAGTACTTCCAGTAAATAGGAATTCGAGAGAGAGCATGGTTTGAATATGGTTTGAGAATGAACAAGAACGAGTAACATAGAACATGATATAGAGAGCAAGATTGATTTAATTCGAGCAACATGCTTGATAAAAATTAGGGCTTTTAGGGGCGAAAGTTCCCTAATGATCATCAGTATCTCCATAAAAATTTCAAGGCATGGGATTTAGTAATCATGGAGAACAAGAATTATGAAGAGGGTTCGGGGTCAAGAGAGTTGCAGAACTTCAAAATTCAAGAAGACAATATTGGCTTGATGGAAAATTATGAAATTTGAGGGTTTTGTTCCTGATGCATGGAACAATCTACATACGAAATATTAGGATTTTTGCTTGTGAGAATGCCTACCTTGACTCGATTTCCTCTTCTAGGGCTAGAACTTGAAGAACGAGGAAGAAGCTCCAATAACTCCTTCTTCCCACGAGATCCTCTCCTCCTTGGCCTCTTCTCCACGTCCAACAACCTTTGGCAACGAGCTAGGGTCGGCCAAGAGGGTTTATGAGGTGTATTTATGTAAACACAAGTTCCTATTCCTATTTCTACTCTAATTGCTCTTAATTACGAGATTTCCTAACTCCAACCTTCCTTCCTTGCTTTCCAATCTCTATTTAGGCTAGGAAGAGATCCAAATTCATGCTAAACCATATGGGGTAGGTTTAGGAATCTAATTCCAACTCTAATTGTCACTTTTATTGCTTTAATAACCCCTTTCCAATTATGATATAATTAAACTCCGAATTTAGGTATTTTCTTATTATACTCCCTTTGTAAATTCATATTTTGACCCAAAAAATTCTAGATGGTCCATTAAGCAAAGCCCATTACTCTTTTCTATTTAATGGGTTTTATTTAATACTCTTTTCATTTAAATATCCATTTAGCTAGGTTTTAATTCTTTATTTAAATTTTTATTTTTCTTAAAAATCCAGGTTGCTACACATCGTCATTTGATGGGGATTTGAATATTAGTCAACATTTTTAGTTATTAAGGAGCCATGTTGTGATCATAGGTTCAATTAGATACAATCTTCACTATGCTCTTTATTTTTGACAGTAGTATATTATACCCATAGTCTCCCCCACTAGGGAATAACCTTACTCCTTAGAGGGTTATGTAAATACATATTCCTTTAGGATGGGTAATAAAGTATGACAAGAATGATGAGTATTATTAATATAATGATAAACAACAAAGATTTTATTTAACTCACAAAGTTTCTAGTTATTTAATACATTAACCTCCATGATTAAATGATGTCTTTTCCTTGTAGGATTTTGAGATATAACAGAGGATTTATGTTGTGTTCCTGGTTTTGATATATCTAGCAAAATGTAATAATTATTTAACATAAGTCTTTTATAACATAAGCAAATTCATAAAGTCAAAGGCTCCTTTTAGTGTATTGACTCTGGTTACTTCATAGGTTGACACTCAAATTATTATGAGTGAGTTACTGAAACTGAAATTCGATGATACATATGAGTCGATTTTATGCAAAGGTTAGGTCGATGCTTAATGGATTTCCTATAGCTCAGAAGTCCAAGGTATCGCCTTAGATTGACACTACATGGAGATCAGGTTGACACTAATCAAGTTTCAAATTAACACTTAGAGAAAAATGTGGCTTGAGGTTAACTCTAAATGGAGATTAGGTTGACTCCACCAATATGTAAGGTTGACATTAAGATACTACAAGACCAATTCTATGTGATGGACAGTTAATCAAAACTGCAATCACCTAATTGAGGCCAATTCTAGAAAACATGGAGTTGATTTTTCTAAAACTTCCCTATGGACCCAAGTCAAATTGTCTGTACAAGTTGACACACCATGTTACTGGTCAGTTGAAGCAAAACGTTGGGATTTAACTCAACTTAAAACAATTGATTCTTGTGTTACTACTAGAAGGAAAATTTGATGAGTTCAAGCTTAAAGATAATGCAATTAAGAGTTCAAGAAGTTATCTGACCAAAGCCAAAATTTTGGTGCAAAGTATTTGTATATACTTGCTTTTCTTCAGAAATTTCCCTAGTTGGATATTTTTCTACTTTTTTTTCTTCACTAATTTATTTGGTTGTCTACTTTAGTAGAGGTAAACAGATTCAATTCTACATTGTGTGTATACGATTTGAAACAATCTTGAGATCTTGAGTGTTTTCCACATTTGAGTTATTAAAGAGCCTTACTTGGTTTAGTGAGGAATGGATGTGGATGATGATTAAATGATTCGTCTTAGTGGTATAATAATTTAGAATTCAAGAAAATGGAAAAGTCAACGGAAGAATACATCACGAGGTTAGTCATGAAATCTATATGATTGATTAAACTATTCATTTACTAATTCTTATTTAGAGTTGGAGATAATAACATATCAATGTAAAAGTCATATTAATGTAAAGTAAGGGATGAACATGTTTGACTTTTCCTTCAGTAGGAGAGGGCTCCCTTGGAGAAGTCATATGTGTATTCATCATTTTTCACCGGACCTTGGATTCTTAGCATCCTACTAGGTTTATTTGAATTATGAGACTTTCAGGTAGGCCAAATATTGAGAAATTAGAAAGACACTATTTTGATGGAATCGCAAAAATCACATTTTTCTTCTTCGGTAGGAGAGTTGACTTTTTATTGGTAAAAGATATGATTTTTCTGATATTTTTATTGGATTCAAATGGGGGGTACTTCCTTATTTACATTCCATATCATTTAAGTAAATGTTATATTACTTAAATGATATGGAATGTAAATAAGGTTGGAGTTTCAGTCTTACAAGGGTCCTGCTGACACTTTTGATTGAACATGCTGACACTTCTGACTGAAGAAGGATCAGCTCATCACAGACTGGTATGTGTCGACAGCTAGGAAGGGGCTGTCGACAGCTAATGTCCTCCTAGAGCCAATTTCTGGGATCTGAGCACATCTGTCGACAGACCAGAGTCGGCTGTTGACAGGCGAGGAACATTTGTCGACAGATGAAAGTCATCTGTCGACAGTTACTGTCAGTTCTGTATTTCTGGGTTGTGGAAGCATGATACCTATCGACAGGTAAGTGCTGGCTGTTGACAGGTGAGATCTAAACTTTCAGGAATGTGATAAAACTACCACAGAAAATTCTACCAAGTGTTTCTATGAATCCTTACATAATTGGTAACATCAAAAGGGTCTTATTTCCAGTTCTAAACACCACTTTCCATGAGGAAGACGAGTAGGACAATATGGATATACTATGGCATAGAAATCTAAAAGCAAGATGATAACTGGAAGTGCAACACTTCCTAGCAACCTTTTCTTGCTTCTAATGGGATAAGTTTCATAATATGCTTGAATCATAGCACAAACTATAGCTAAAACATGATTACAAGGAATAGAACAACTATTCTATAGTTGTTTAAAGTATGTGTACATAATAAACACTTTAATCATGAAGTTCTTGAGTAGGAATAAGAAGCAAGAATAGAAGAAGGAAACCAAAGGAAGGTGAGTTCTAAAGAACATGAAACAATTAGTACATATGAGTTATACAAATGGAGAACCCACAAGCATGAAATTATGGAAGTGAAGATGAATCGTAGGAAGGAAACTATCTCTAGATATTCCAATCATACTCAATATAATCTATATCCAACTTTTACCTATCTAGCTTAACCTTAGGCTTTCTACCCATCCTCACAGGTCACTACAGGATGTTGAAGACCAATAACTATTTGAATCCTCAACCAATGCTCTGATACCATTCTGTCACGTCCCGTCATTTAATATAACTATAAACGTCGGAACATGAACACATGAAGAGTTAAGAGTAAACTTTAAACTAATTGAGCAGTAAATTGCTCGGGACTTTACTAAATAAAAATAATTATTTGTTGACATTCTACAGATAATACATGACTCTCCATTTACAATTCAAACTTAAACGCCGTAAAGGTTGATCTCTCAGCCCTCAAATCCCGATGTCCCACCTTCTAGAACTGTAGATAACCTGAAAAAAATAGGATTTGGTGAGCTAACTAGCCCAGTAGAACTCAATTCCTTAATTCAAAAGGTGAATACATGATAGCCAAGACAATGGCAGAACGGATAACAAAGAGGCACAGTTAAATGTCAGGAAGGTAAGCTTGAAATAGTGATAATGAAACACAAGGCATGCTCATGTATATAACTCAAAACTGGCTAATTTAATAGTTACACATAACAGTAATTATGATGACCATAATCAGACAAAAAATGATGTAATGCCAAACATCCCGTTGTCCTCATTGGCCCCGCGCGGCCACTGACAAATTCAGGTTCTCCTCCCAGGACTGAACCAGCCCTATTTGCACAGGCATTTCAGTCAGGTGGGGTCCAAGGACCCAATAAATGTCACTCTCAGCTTGTCAGGTTTTATGAACTCAGTTACCGAATACAGGAGAATAGAATCAACGTGCTATCATACATAATTGATAATTTCAAGAACAATCCAAGGATGAGTGAGGCACACAATGTGGATGAACATTGTAGTAACAAGACAGTATTTACCAAGGTAAATAAGGGGGTAGCTTGCTAGGCTATTAGGATGAAGTTTTAACAAGAGTTCTTACATGAAAGATTGCTGAAATACAAGTCAGGACAGTAGGTGTCGATAGCCAGGAAGTGGCTGTCGACAGGTAGCAACAGCCAGAGCACGGTTTTGCTGGTTCTGAGTGTATCTGTCGATAGCTATGGGCTGGCTATTGACAGGTAGCAACAGCTCCAGCAGTCTGAGGTTCTGGGAGACTAGGTCTGTCGACAGCTATGGACTGGCTGTCGACAGTCGCCAGTTCTCTTTTCAGAATGACTTTGAATTCACTCTAAAAACTCTAATTATGGAACCTATGGATCAAGGCATGAATTATATCAAATATAAGAACCTTTTTGTAGTTTTCACAGTGATTCAAATGCCAAACAAGCAAGACAAAACGTAAGGTTGCAATCTGTACTTGTCTAGCTAGAAGCTAAGTATGACATAGTACTGGAAATATAGCCTTTATAACAATGGTTAGATGGAAAGATTCCTACAAGATGGACTCTAAGACTCAAGTGTTTAAGATTCCAAATCAAGGCTTGAGGTACAAACAACTAAATGGAAAGTAATCACACTATTCTAAAGATATTGTGACTTCTGACTTCTAACAAAACTCTATAATATGTACAAAGATGAAGGATGGAAGAAGAAGAAAAAAAAGAGTTGATCTTGAAGTAAAACAAGAATCTTCTCCTCCCCAACGTGAGAGTGGTTATCACAACTAGAGGAAGAACAGGAGGATTGCAGGTGTACCAACTTAACTACTCTACAGGAGTTCTTTATCATGTATAAAGATAGGATTAAGGAAGAAGGAGATGAATCCTACCTAGGAAAGAACAAGTTCTTCTACTTTTCAATGTGAAGATCAACTATAGCTGGAAGGAAAGTTGCAGCTCTTCTCGGTAGTAGTAGAAGGAAGCAGCTTCAACAGCAAGAACTATAGCCCCTTCGATCAGAAGTAGTGGCTATTCTTGGTACACCCCACTTGGTACACCACACAGCAGCCACCACCAGCGCCAAGGTGTATGCACAACAATAGTAGTAGCAGAAGAACACAAGGAGAAGAACTGAGGAAAGTGCAAGAGCAGGGAGAAAATCCAGCAGAAGTTTGCGTTGGAAAGGTTGGTTTTCTATCTACGGGAAGGTTTTTATAGCCCAAGCCTTTTCGCATGCACAAAGGCACGTAGGCGCACAGATGTTGGGGTAAAAACCCCATTTAACCGCCCACAGCCACCTGGTCCATGCACTTTCTAAAAGTTACACCGGATAACTAACATGTAAGGGGTTTAACTTAGCATGACATAGGCTTGCGTTGCCCATGATACGTCATCATACAAAAAAATCCCAGAAATGGTTCCGTAAATGGGTCATAATTCGGCTGGTCCAATAATCCCTATGTAACTATATCCAATTAGTGTCCATTTGTATTGAAATTTCAGCCATAGGCTAATGTGATGGTTTTACAAATTATGGTGATTTTAGTTTAATTTTTAGAATTTATTTTCCACTAGGTGAAAAATCATCCGGAAAATAGTTTGCGTCGGCTTAATCTTGAAATCCGCATGTCAACAAATCTGGATATTTACATTTCTGGTATCACCACATTTTTCTAAAAATTATGGTGTTCTCAGATTTTATTTTCGTTACAGTTTTTCGGTGTCGCCCTGTCAAAGCGTGCACCTCTGAGTACGACACTAGGATAACATTTATTAGCACTAATTAATCCCAGATATTAATTATTTCAATCTCATAACAATACTCAAGTCTAATAATCATATTATTTATATTTTCTAACGAATAAAATTTTTCGGGGTGTTACACTAACTAAGTTAATTGTTTTACAGGCAATGGAGAGCCATGGTAGGCGTGGTACTCAGACTCGGGAGGACGAGCAGAGACGTGAGGAGAGGGGTGAGTAGTAGGCCCCAGCACCTCAGGGTCCCATAGTACTTCCACCACCGCCACCTGTGGACTATGGCGTGTTTATGCAAGGCCTGGTCCAGGCGATGTAGACGCAGGCACAGACTCAGGCTGCATTGCAGGCCCAGTTGCAGGCGCAGGTTAGAGTTGTTAAATAGGAGTAGTTTGTTTTGTTGATTGTATGATTGCTTATGTGTTGCTTATTGTTTCAGGCTCAGGATCCAGCACCAGTTCCCCAGGAGTATGGTCACGGTGGTCCGTCCATCATGGAGAGGTTTAAGAGGATGGCTCCGCCTTCTTTTAAGGGGGAGAGTCAGCCCCTTTTGGAAAAGAGTTGGATGAGAGAGGTGGAGAGATCTTCCATGCTATAAGGTGTGCGGAAGAAGATAAAGTTAGCCTGGCGACTTACATGCTACAGGTACTTAGAGTATATGTACTTGTATAAGATTAAGATTTCGAACTAGATGGTACTTATTGGTTGTATCTTCCAGGAGAGAGCCGATGTTTGGTGGGCCTCTATGCTATGTACGAGGTACGAGGATGGAGCTTTAGAGGTGACTTGGGCCGAGTTTAATAGACTCTTTCGGGCCAAGTTCATCCTCGAGCATATTCAGGACAAGATGGAGCAAGAGTTTCTATCTCTTACACAGGGTTCCATGACTGTCTTGGAGTACGAGGCCAGGTTTGCTGAGCTTTCAAGTATGCTCCCCATATTGTTGCAGATGAGCGTAGGAAGGCCAAGAAGTTTGTGATGGGGCTCAGACCATCATTCAGGTCGAGATTGGTAGCGTTTAATCATCGGACCTTGGATGAGGCTCTTAGCACAGCATGTAGGCAAGAGAGTGAGATGGACCAGTACATGGAAGAGAAGAGGGCAGCCCAGAAGAGGTCGGCGCCACCTTTCCAGAGGCAGGACAGGAAGAAGGTAGCCGTGTACCAGCAGCCACAACGTGCAGTAGTTCCGAGCTAGTCAACGGTTGTACCCCAGACACCCAGCTTCAGGTCCAGCGATAAGAAGGAGTGTCCTCATTGCGGAAGAACACATGGCAACTCAAAGTGTTGGAAGTTAGCAGGGAAGTGCCTGAAGTGCGGCAGCACAGAGCACCAGATCAGAGACTGCCTCAGACTTCAACATTTTGCATAGAGAGGAGCACCAACCCCAGCAACGGCAGCGGCAGTGGCACCAGTGACTGGGAAACTAGGAAGACCTCGGCCCAAGCCTGAGTGTATGCACTTGCACGTGAAGATTCAGAGCAGGCAGAGAACATCACAAAAGGTACTATTTTAATTATGGGTGTGCAGGCTCAAGTATTGTTTGATACAGGTGCTACACACTCGTTTGTTTCCGAGCGGTTTGCTAAGCAGTTAGCAGCAGAGTCTGGAGTGGAGGCAGAGGAGTTAGAGGTTCCCTTGTCTGTGCACACACCAGTAGGTACTGTAGCGACCAGAAAGTGCATTCCATCTTTACCTATGTGCATTGAAGACCTGGATTTGTTTGGGTGCTTCTACTTGCTCAAGATGAAAGACTATGATGCTATACTTGGTCTGGATTGGCTTGAGGAGCACTATGCCTTGGTCAATTGCAGGAGGAAGAGGATCACTTTCCGTATTCCTGGAGAAGATGAGTTCCCACATCCTTTGCCTAGTAATCTTGCGGGAAGGTTTGTGATCTTTGCCATGAAGGCTATGAAGATGGTAAGCAAGGGTTGTGACGCTTTTCTTGCCAGTGTGGTCTTAGTTCCTAAGACCGATCAGTCACCTACCCTTGGGGAGATCGAGGTTGTGCAGGAATTTCCAAACGTATTCCCTGATGATTTTTTTGGATTGCCACCAGCAAGGGAGATAGAGTTCACTATCGAGTTGCTTCCAGGCACCTCACCTATCTCTAAGGCTCCCTATAGGATGGCACTTGCAGAGTTAGCTGAGTTGAGGAAGCAGTTGCAGGAGTTGCTTGACAAGGGGTTTATTCGCCCTAGTGTGTCACCATGGGGCGCACTTGTATTATTTGTGAAGAAGAAGGATGGTTCCCTTAGGTTGTGCGTTGACTACAAGAAGCTCAACCAGGTGACAGTGAAGAACAAGTACCCCTTGCCGCGCATTGATGATTTGTTTGATCAGCTATAGAATGCATCTGTGTTTTGCAAGATCAATCTGCGATCCGACTACCATCAGCTGAGGATCATGGGGGAGGATGTTTCCAAGACTCGATTCAGGACCCTCTATGGACACTATGAGTTCCTTGTGCTTCCATTTGGTCTAACTAATGCCCCTGCAGCATTCATGGATCTCATGAATAGGGTGTTTAGGCCATACTTGGATAGCTTTGTTGTGGTGTTCATAGACGATGTGTTAGTCTACTCTCCTGATGAGGCTACACACCGTGAGCATCTGAGGATAGTTCTAGAAGTTCTTCAAGAGCACAAGCTATATGCCAAGTTTAGCAAGTGCGACTTTTGGATGCTCGAGGTTCACTTCCTTGGACATGTCATCTCAGGTGCTGGAGTTGCTGTTGATCTGACGAAGGTGCAGGTAGTGTTAGAGTGGGAGACTCCGAGAACACCACTTGAGATCAAGAGTTTTCTTGGGTTAGCAGGTTATTACAGGCGATTCATAGAAGGCTTTGCCTCCATAGAAGCACCTTTCACCAAGCTGACCAGGAAAGGGGTTAAGTATGTGTGGTCCGAGGATTGTGAGAGTAGTTTCCAGAAGCTGAAGACAAGGCTGACATTTGCACCCGTGTTGATTTTGCCTAGTGGTTCCGAAGGTTTTGCGATCTATTCGGATGCTTCTCAGACATGCCTTGGTTGTGTTTTGATGCAGCATGGTAAGGTAGTTGCATATGCTTCTCACCAACTAAAGGAGCATGAGTGTAACTATCTGACCCATGACTTGGAGTTGGCAGCTGTGGTCCATGCACTAAAGATCTGGAGACACTACCTCTATGGTGTCAGGTTCGAGGTGTTAACAGACCACAAGAGCTTGAGGTACCTATTCTCTCAGAAGGAGTTGAACCTGTGGTAGAGAAGGTGGATTGAGTTTCTTAAGGACTATGACTTCGAGCTTTAGTACCATCTAGGGAAGGCGAATGTCGTGGCAGATGCGCTCAGCAGGAAGAGGTCTTTACTTCAGCATGATTGGAAGATGCTAGAGGATGCGGCATGTGATATGACTGAGCTAGAGCCACAGTTATGTCAGGCTTTCGTGGCACAGTTGTCCATTCAATCTACTATGTTAGATGAGGTGATTGAGTAGCAAGGAACAGATCCCAGACTCTAGGAGATAGTGGGCAAGGTAGGTATTGTTTGTCATGAGATGATGTTATTAGATTTTAGCACCGAGTATGTGTACCAGATGCCGTGGAAGTTCGTGAGCGAGTACTTGCAGAAGCTCACAGGTCGCGATTCTCCATTCATCCAGGAAACACCAAGATGTATCAGGATTTGAAGTGATCCTTCTAGTGGTCAGGCATGAAGAAGGATGTGGCAAAGTTTGTATCTCGGTGTTTGCTGTGTCAGCAGGTTAAGGCCGAACGTCAAAGACCATCATGCCTTATGCAGAAGATGGAGATATCTATATGGAAGTGGGAAGTGATCACCATGGACTTTGTGATGGGTTTACCCAGGTCAGCTAAGGGCAATGACTCGATATGGGTAGTCGTGGACCGTTTCTCCAAGACTGCTCACTTCTTACCTATGAGGAAGAAACAATCTGTGGAGAGCTTGGCGAGGCTTTATGTAGGTAGCATTGTGAGATTACATGGTGTGCCAAAGTCCATTATCTCTGACAGAGACCCGTGTTTTACGTCGAGGCTGTGGCAGGGTCTTCAGGAGGCTTTGGGTTCTCAGTTAAAGCTCAGTTCAACTTTTCATCCTCAGACAGACGGTCAATCCGAGAGGACGATTCAGACGCTCGAGGACATGTTGAGAGCATGCGTGCTAGACTAGAAGGGCGACTAGGAACGTCATCTACCTCTAGTGAAGTTTGCTTACAACAACAGTTTTCATGCAAGTATAGGCATGGCTCCATTCAAGGCTTTATATGGTCGGCCCTGTAGATCTCCTTTGTGTTGGGAGGAGACGGGTGATAGGAAGTTGGTAGGACTTGAGTTGGTACAAGAAACTTCAGATAAGATCCAGCTCATCAGGTAGAGGTTGATTGCAGCGCAGGATAGGCAGAAGCGCTACACCGACAATAGAAGGAAGGACTTAGAGTTCGAGGTTGGCGAGCATGTTTTCCTCAAGGTTTCACCTACGCGAGGCGTGGTCAGGTTTGGTAGGCATGGCAAACTGAGGGGGAGATTGTTGATCCACTCCTATATTTTATCCTTTATTTTGCTGATAATAAAACCTATGTTTAGCTTAATAATATCATCAATATATTTCATATCATGTTTCTTCCGTGAATAAAATATATTCTCGCATTATCACACAAGTTTAACTTTGTCCTATCTCATGTTTTGGTTAATACAATTACTTAATTAATATGTGCATAACCATCTGCATATATAATCTTCAAATGCACTATAATAGTATCACAGAAGAATGTATTTTATAAACACTATATTTTGATAGCACATATGTTCTTCTGTTTGCTAAAAAATTTTCTAAGTCCACAACTAGTATATATATATATATATATATATATCATACTAACTCCGACTCCTGAAAAGTTGAAGTATGATATCGACTGTTGAACAAACGAAGTCCAACTCCTACTCTTGGAAAGTCGAAGTGGCAACTCCGACTCTTGAAAGTTGAAGTGGTTCAACTCCGACTTCTGAAAAGTTGAAGTGGTTCAACTCTGACTCTTGTAAAGTCAAAGTGGCAACTCCGACTCTTGGAAAGTTGAAGTGACCAACTCCAACTTTTGGAAAGTTGAAGTGTGATACATACTCCAACTTCTTTATAGCCGAAGTTTCTATACTTCAACTTTCATTGCCCCTATATTTCAAATGTTTCAAAATGCTTGAGGCGGCAATTGAAAATTCATATGTACTTCACATGTTATATTATTATTTCTCTGTCTGACTAGAGATCTTTTTGTTGTCTATCCTTCAAGGTAGGTGATATGTTGTTAGCAGAAAATAAGGACTCCTTCCTTCCTGCTAGACAAAAAGGGTCGAACCTAACATGTCTAGATGTCAGCAGAAAACATAGAAGTAAGGCAAGGTATGGGCCTGTTGTCAGAAGACCTTTTTAGTCTGACTCTATCTTCTGTGCCTGTAGATATCTAGACTTCCCTCTACACTAAGTGTCTATTAGACAGAAGAAGAAGAAGAGTAGATGAAGAAGAAGATGAGCAACGGCTAGAAAAGTTCCAACGGATCTGTTCAAGCTACTCCATAAAAGGATGAAGCAAAGTGGAAGAACAAGACATGAGCTGTAACGTAGCGCATTTTTTGGATCTTCGTGGATTATTGATTAGTGGTAGTTTGGATCTGCGTTTACTGGTTTTGGTATGGTGCTCATGACCAATATGGGGTCATTGGGCCTTGGTTGTGGTTTCCGCTCGCTGTGTGGAGCTTAGTGGGCTGGCAGGTTAGGCCCGTGGTGCTCATTGGTTCACTGGATGTGAATGCGACGGGGGTGTAGGTCACGTTCTGAATGCAACAGCAGTAGGGGTCGCGTTCTGGTTGCCGTCGCTGGGGTCGACGTCTGCATGTGCACCGCGTGTCGCGCATGGAGTGGAGTTTGCTGATTTCAGGAATGGGAAGGCGACGCCTTAGTCCGTTGCGATTAGGTCGCAATGGGAAGGTACGTCGCGATCCCAACCGCTGTGCGGTTTTTAAGTAGGCTGGCTGAACAGAGCTTTCACAAGCTCTGCTCGACAAGGGAAGAAAGCTGTGCGGCTCTGTTGGGTGATTTGGCATTTCGGCAGAGTTCTCGTCGCGCTCTCGACGCGAGGACGTCGCGAGGAGTGGGAGAAACGCCGCGCCATGCATGGATTGCACGTTCTTCGTGAAGGTAGGGAGTTCTACCTTGATTTGTTACGTGGATTGCATATTGGCTTGTTTATTGCTTTAAAAATAGTAGATACCATGTCTAGGAGGTGAAATGAGTATGAAAACCAGGTTGAAACGGGATTAAGGGTGGTTTGCATGGAAGATCCGGAGATGGTTCCCGGGTTAGGGTTTTCGCCTGAGAAGGCGACAGACCCTGCTGTCGCGACTAGATCGCGAAAGGCCAACCCGTCACGACAGGATTTCATATCGCGACATATCGTGGCGTCGCGATCAGAAGGCGGTCATGGCCTCTGTCGCGATCACAACCAAGGGTTCTGCTTTGCATGCTTTTGGTGTTTTGGTTATCCGATTATCGTTGTTTATTGTGCATGGCTTTGGTAAGAGGTGCATTGACACCCGTAAAACTCTGTGAGCTGGTTGCCCACATGGTTAGTAGGTGTTTTACATAATCGGTGTGGTGTTATCGTGGTATGAGGTGCATTGGCACCTGTAACACCTCTAAAGCATGTCATTTAAATAGTTCGCGTGTGTTTACGTAATATGAATATGTGTATGGCACATAGTTTTGTGATGGCTAGGCAATGATGGTTCAAGTGTGAACCTAGCCTCAGTCTTGTAGCGTCCTTTGTGGACTAATAGAGATGGTTTAATTAATGTAATGCATGTAAGGTTAAGAGTTAATGTATAGTTAGTGTATATGGTATGTATGTGGCGAGGAGGTCATGTGATGACCAATGATAGGCCAGTTTGTAAATGGTTATCGTGGTTTACATGTGTATTGGTGTGAGGTAGTTTGTAGATCACAGGGTGACCGAGGTTAAGCTATTCTTGATATTTGTACTGTGGTTTGTAATAAAGAATATATAAGTATATATATCGTGGTTTGTGCATTGCCGAGTGTGGTGGTCCGGTGCCTATTCTGGAATGCCTCTTCAGTCGGGTGCCCCAGGTTCCTAGGAGAGCCAGGCACGTGAGTGTGCTCGGGGCTTGTCCCGGTACAGTGGTACCATCGAGGTCTTGTCGTCTTCCTAGACACCCTCACTCTCGGGGAGAGTTGTCGTTCGGCTGAGGGAAAGACGGCAGTGGGACAGTGACTTGTGAGAGTTTGTGTTTAGTCACTTGTAGCGCGCTCGTAGCTGGGGGTTACAGACACCAGTAGACGTACTGAGCCCTGGCTAGTCCTGTTATCAGTGCCTCACTATAGAGAGCTCAGGTGGAGTCTCTAAAGGTGCCAGGCATGGGCCTGCAGGGTGTGTGACCTTAGGTTGTGGTGGTTTGGTTGGTCTCCACAGTTGTTTGGCTTTACTTGTGTTGTGGAGCTGCAGTTGGACCTTACGTCCGTGACTGCGAGACTGAGAGGTAGTTCTTGTGCTGTGTTGTATGGGTTGGATACTGGCATCATGAACCAGTAGTCTGTCCCGTGTGGTGGCGTCGTGCTTTCCGGCTCGTGCTTTGCTACCAGTTGTAGCGTGTGTTAGTTGTGATTTTACGCGTCGAGGTGTGCCATGGTGTTGGCACGGTTGTTATTGTGGTTAGTGAGCAGAGACTCACTGCTTGTGGTCTGATTGGTTGTGGTGTGCCCTCGTGGTGGCACAATTGTGTTTGTGTTCCGTGGTGGTACCTCGTGATGCTAGGTACCTGTACTCTTTGTGAATACTGGTTTCCCGTAGTACGCTGAGTCCTAGCCTTTTCAGGTGATGAAGTGGAGGTCATGCGGTGACACCTTCCATTTGTTGTGTTTACCCTTCTTTGTCTGAATAAGGTTTAGTACGCGATGGATTGACATCGTGATAGCCAGCCCTATTTCTTAGTTCTCTGTTGTCTCATCTTATTTCTATAATTGGTGTGAATTGATATAATTACGCTTTACTGTAAGCATGAAATGGTTTAGCTTCTGGTGTTGCCAGTAAGACCTGTTGGGGTTGAGGTTCTCCTGTGTTGTGTGTGGTTTTTGGTGGTTCCCTACTGAGCCAGTGACTTGTTGAGAGTCATTCCCTTACAGTTCTTTTCTGAGTTTACCGTTGGTGTGGCTTGCGGAGGTGTCATGACAGACTTGTACCACCAGCAGCAGTGTTAGTACAGTTATGTGAGCTTGTGCTCCCTCGGGGTATGCCCCAGGTAGTTGTACTCTTTATAATTTGTGCATGTAATAATGTAATGGGACAGTTGTAAATTGTATATGCAGATATGAGCACATATCCTTTCTTGTGTGTCTTACTGTTGTGGTTTGTCTTTTATATTCTTCCTAGACACGTGTTTGAGCTATCTCTTGCGAGACTTCGGTCCGTTCGCGTTCGCGGGAGACGGATCTGGATATGGACCCTTATTGGGTATAAATATCCAGGGCCGTTACAGTTGGTATCAGAGCAATTGTCCAGTTAGAATATGAAAAGACATTAAGATTACAATGTCCCAATACATGATTTAATGTCCACTGCTGTAGTAAGTCTGTAGTTTCCTGTGCTTTTTAGTACGTTTTCCATATGAGTTTTGGTATATGAATTGTATGTATAGTTGGTTAGATTAGTAGTTGTGGGTAATAGAGGATATGATTGTGGTGTAGTATGAGTGATTATTGATTTGTGTTTAAAGTATAATTGATTAAGATTCTTTATTATAGAAATTGAAAGAATTAGTGCATTCAGTTATGAAATTCACTAAAAAGTGTTTTAATGAGAATCAGAGTTGGTAGAGAAAGGTATAAAGTAGTGATGTGATGGAATAGTAGAGGGAATTGTCATGATGAGAAATAGGCTTTGTGATTAGAACTATTAAATGGGTGTATTGTGGTTGAAAATTGTAGCAGAGATAGTCATTGTGTTTGAAAATTGTAGCAGAGATAGTCATTATGTTTGAGATTTATGTTAATAAAGTGTTAAGAAGTTGCTTGGATAATAGTATGATTAGTGGTATGTTAGGTTTGAAATGATCAAGTGAGGTGGTTTAGCTTGAGATGAGAGGTTGGTAAGCAGAAGAGCAGTGATCAAGATGATTCTTAAGTGTGATTTATGATTAGAAATAATTGCAGTACAAATTTAAGGGTAGTGTGATATGAATAATAAGGATAATAGAAAGTTTGATATAGAACTCATGTAAGTGGATGTAAAGTTGACCGGTTGGTTAGAGAGAGAGTAAAAGAGCAGTGGGAAGTCAGATTTTTTTTTTTCTGAGAATTTTATAAGAGAAAGATGTTGTTAATAAAAGGTAGTGGATAAAGATTTCGCAGAAAGATTTGTATAAGGTTGTTGCAGTGTTAAGATAAGAGTTGTGTATAGATTGTGGAAGCAGAGAAGGAAATTGGTGTTAGAGGCAGATTGAAGTTAAAGCTAAATAATTAAAGTAAGTTGAAGCTATGTAAATTAGAATGGGCAAGGTAAATCCATTGAAAAGTAATGGGGAATAGCAAAGTGATTATGAATGGATATTTGTGAATGAGCTGTAACAGTGAAAATGTGTATATTTGGTGGTAAGTTAGTAATGTGGAATAAGAAATCAAGTAGAATAAATCATTGTGTTTTAAAGAAATAATTTTAGTTTATAGTGATGGTGGAAAGTAAGAAGATTGTAGCATAAATGGCACCTGGAAATTAGTCAGCTAGTAACTAGCTAAGAGAAATATTTTGCAGAAATGGTGTTATGTTATTGATAGTAAAGATAAAGTTAGTATTAATGATCAAGTGGGGAAAAAGAATATGATAGATTATAGAATAGTGATAATTAAATGATTCAGAAAATGTGCAATAAATTTGCGTAATGATATGCAGTAAGGTGATTTGGATGAATAAATGAATCTTGTTATAAGAATATTTTTAGAATTTGAAGTAAAGCTATAATAAATCAGTTAAGGAGTAGTGAGCAAATTAAGGTATAGTGAAAGGGAGTAGAAAAAGGTGAGGAGCAGTATAATCAGTTTAATGGTAAAGAAATTTTGAGATTTGATGTCATATAGTTGAACAAGGCTTGAATAAAGATAAATGTGAATTTTTGGGTATGGGTAGCAATGAGAATGGAAGATGTGAAAAGATATGAATTGGGTTTGTTAAATTAATTAGAGAATATTGTTTAAAGCAAAGAATTATATATATATAATATATATATAAAGGGAAAAGTATATCAATATTGATATATGCTAAGATTTAGAATTTAGTGAAGCAGATATAGCAGAAGAATCGAATATGAGTGGAGTAAATTAAGTGTATTGATGTATGATATGAGAAATGTAAAGTTAGTTGGAAGGTATAATTTGAAGCGAGATAAGTTAGTAATGGATTCAGGGAATCCAGAATTCATGAAATATTTGGTGAAAGGTTTAGTATGATCAGAGTAGCCCAGCGGAAGCGTGCAAGATTTAATATTCATAATTATCTGAAGTTTAAGTAATTAAAGGAAAATTTAATGTCTTGTGCGCAATTGAGCCAAATGATGGTTAGTAGTGATAAATAAATAGTGAATAACATCAGGAAATTTGAAAATTTAAATAATGTAAAGTGAAAGGATTTAAGCAAGAAAATGGTCCAGAAAGAAATGTTGCAAACATAACCAGGAAAAATATGGAAATAGATCGAGCCCAAGCAGATAAAGCGCTATCGGCTAGGTAGAATTGCTCGGAAAATGTGGAAATAGGTTCAGTCCAAGGAGATAAAGCGCTAATAGCAAGGTAGAATCGCTTATAATTGAAAGGTAAGGAATGGTAGAATGGATCCATAAAATAAAGTAGTGTGGAATAATTAAAAGAAAGGGAAGGTAGAGCAAGTAAAAAGTAAGCAGATGGTTTGAAAGAAAGATGCAGAAGAAGCTCTGCATATGGCTTTGTTTTTTTTAGTGATAGGGGTTTTATTGTCGCTCGTTTTGAATGTCGAGGACAACATTCCTTTTTAGGTGATAGTAATGTAACGTAGTGTGTTTTTTGGATCTTCGCGGATTATTGATTAGTGGTAGTTTGGATCTGCGTTTACTGGTTTTGGTATGGTGCTCATGACCAATATGGGGTCATTGGGCCTTGGTTGTGGTTTCCGCGTGCTGTGTGGAGCTTAGTGGGTCGGCAGGTTAGGCCCGTGGTGCCTGTTGGTTCACTGGATGTGAACGCAACATGGGTGTAGGTCGCGTTCTGAACGCGACAGCAGTATGGGTCGCGTTCTGGTTGCCGTCGCTGGGGTTGACGTCTGCATGTGTGCCGCGTGTCGCGCATGGAGTGGAGTTTGCTGACTTCAGGAATGGGAAGGCGACGCCTTAGTCCGTCGCGATTAGGTCACGACGGGAAGGTACGTTGCGATCCCAACCGCTGTGCAGTTTTTAAGTAGGCTGGCTGAACAAAACTTTCACAAGCTCTGCTCGACCAGGGAAGAAAGCTGCTGCGGCTCTGTTGGGTGATTTGGCGTTTCGGCGGAGTTCTCATCGCGCTCTCGACGCGAGGACGTCGTGAGGAGTGGGAGAAATGCCGCGCTATGCATGGATTGCGTGTTCTTCGTGAAGGTAGGGAGTTCTACCTTGATTTGTTACGTGGATTGCATATTGGTTTGTTTATTGCTTTAAAAACAGTAGATACCATGTCTAGGAGGTGAAATGAGTATGAAAACCGGGTTGAAATGGGATTTTGGGTGGTTTGCATGGAAGATCCAAAGATGGTTCCCGTATTAGGGTTTTCGCCTGAGAAGGTGACGGACCCTGCTATCGCGACTAGATCGCGACAGGCCGACCCGTCGCGACAGGGTTTCTTATCGCGACATATCGTGGCGTCGCGATCAGAAGGCGGTCATGGCCTCTGTCGCGATCACAGCCGAGGGTTTTGCTTTGCATGCTTTTGGTGTTTTGGTTATCCGATTATCGTCGTTTATTGTGCATGGCTTTGGTAAGAGGTGCATTGACACCCGTAAAACTCTGTGAGCTGGTTGCCCACATGGTTAGTAGGTGGTTTACATAATCGGTGTGGTGTTATCGTGGTATGAGGTGCATTGGCACCTGTAACACCTCTAAAGCATGTCATTTAAATAGTTCAAGTGTGTTTACGGAATATGAATATGTGTATGGCACATAGTATTGTGATGGCTAGGCAATGATGGTTCAAGTGTGAACCTAGCCTCAGTCTTGTAGCATCCTTTGTGGACTAATAGAGATGGTTTAATTAATGTAATGCAAGTAAGGTTAAGAGTTAATGTATAGTTAGTGTATATGGTATGTATGTGGCGAGGAGGTCATGTGATGACCAATGATAGGCCAGTTTGTAAATGGTTATCGTGGTTTACATGTGTATTGGTGTTAGGTAGTTTGTAGATCACAGGGTGACCGAGGTTAAGCTATTCTTGATATTTGTACTGTGGTTTGTAATAAAGAATATATAAGTATATATATCGTGGTTTGTGCATTGCTGAGTGTGGTGGTCCGGTGCCTATTCTGGAATGCCTCTTCAGTCGGGTGCCCTAGGTTCCTAGGAGAGCCAGGCACGTGAGTGTGCTCGGGGCTTGTCCCGGTACAGTGGTACCGTCGAGGTCTTGTCGTCTTCTTGGACACCCTCACTCTCGGGGAGAGTTGTCGTCCGGCTGAGGGAAAGATGGCAATGGGACAATGACTTGTGAGAGTTTGTGTTTAGTCACTTGTAGCGCACTCGTAGCTAGGGGTTACAGACACCAGTAGATGTACTGAGCCCTGGCTAGTCCTGTTATCAGTGCCTCACTATAGAGAGCTCAGGTTGGAGTCTCTAAAGGTGCCAGGCATAGGCCTGCAGGGTGTGTGACCTGTAGGTTGTGGTGGTTTGGTTGGTCTCCACAGTTCTTTGGCTTTACTTGTGTTGTGGAGTTGCAGTTGGACCTTACGTCCGTGACTGCGAGACTGAGAGGTAGTTCTTGTGCTGTGTTGTCTGGGTTGGATACTGGCGTCATGAACCAGTAGTCTGTCCCGTGTGGTGGCGTCGTGCTTGCCGGCTCGTGCTTTGCTACCAGTTGTAGTGTGTGTTAGTTGTGATTTTACGCGTCGAGGTGTGCCATGGTGTTGGCACGGTTGTTATTGTGGTTAGTGAGCGGAGACTCACTGCTTGTGGTCTGATTGGTTGTGGTGTGCCCTCGTGGTGGCACAATTGTGTTTGTGTTCCGTGGTGGTACCTCGTGATGCTAGGTACCTGTACTGTTTGTGAATACTGGTTTCCCGTAGTATGCTGAGTACTAGCCTTTTCAGGTGGTGAACTGGAGGTCATGAGGTGACACCTTCCACTTGTTGTGTTTACCCTTCTTTGTCTGAATAAGGTTTAGTGCGCGATGGATTGGCATCGTGATAGCCAGCCCTGTTTCTTAAGTGTGACATTCGATACATCGTGATTTAAGGGTATAAAGGATTAGCTCTTGGTTAGCAGTCCTATTACTCATATGTTTAGAGGTTTGCCAGTGAAGCTAGTAGCTTAGGCAGTGCTTTGCCTGTGTGGCTTACAGTTTAGGCGACCAGCTGTTGAGGTGGTATGACTGTGAGGCTTGTGGCCTAGGCTTTCTAGTTATTGGGCAGACTAGTAGCGTGGTGCTAGTTCTCCGTTGTCTCATCTTATTTCCATAATTGGTGTGAATTGATATAATTACGCTTTTCTGTAAGCATGAAATGGTTTAGCTTCCGTGTTGCCAGTGAGACCCGTTGGGGTTGAGGTTCTCCTGTGTTGTGTGTGGTTTTGGGTGGTTCCCTTGTAACACCCCAGAAATTTAGTGATTTAAAAACTTTGGAAATAAAGGAGGATAAAGTAAATAAACATATTAGAGAGACTTCCAACACCATGTATTAAAGACCCATTAACAAGATTGGGCCAATAGAGCACATTTGGCCCAAGGATATAAACAAACTAGGACAGGAAATTTCCCAAAAATTCGTGTATGTAATTATGCCATAATTGGAGAGGGCAAGTTAGGGTTAAAATTAAGGTAATTAGTCATGCAAGGTAAGTCAAAACCGAACCAAACCCCAATTGGTGGTTTCCTAAACCTTTGCTACCTCTTTTGGGTAAGAGAATCCCAGATTTTATGGAAAGTGGGAGATAGAACTCGTAGCCCCTTTCCAAGTCTCGTTTGGACTCTTAACTACACCCTAAAACTATAAGAACTCATCCTTAAACTCTTGGGGAAGGTTTAACAACTAGTTGGGGTCATTTGGAGGCAGGCTAGAGCTCCTGAGGAGAAGGAGAAAGGCTGGGAACCCGGAGCTTCATCCCCTTCATCCTCTGCTGCGTCCAGAACGTCGACTGGTCTTAGATCTTCATACGGGTAGGTGTTCTCGGGCCAAGATTAAAGAAAACCAATACCAACATGTAGTTCTTTGAGTCTAGGTTCATTTTGCACTTGGTTTGACTGGTTTTCATGGAGTATACATTGTGTATTGGTGATTTTCCCGAAGTCTCGCACAGTTAGGGTTTTTCCCGTTCTTCTTATTATGCATGTGATTAGAGACCGAATTTGACTAAACTTTATTCATGAAAGTTCTTCTACTTGACGTTATGATCATCTTCTATGTTGGATGTTTTGTCCAAAAGTCTTTGTTTAGAGAGTTATGAGTATGATAAAAGAGTCTCTGCATGATACTGTAATTTCGGGTTACACTTGACTTTTGTTCATCACATGTTTTCTTGGGATTTGAGACCGAATTTGATCAAACCCCCAACATAAAAGTTCTTCTACTCTTTGTTCTCGTCATCTTTCATGTTGAACATTTTATCTAGATGTCATTTGATAGAGAGTTATAAGAAGGGAAAGTGAATCGCTGCATGATACGTGTTTTCTGGTTACACCTGACCATATGTTTTGTTCTGGAAGGGCCACTAGTGTCGACACTAGTTGATCTAGTGTCGACACACTGTCCCAAAACTGCCCAGATGATGTTCTGGGAAGGCCTCTAGTGTCGACACTACCTGATCTAGTGTCGACACACTGTCCCAGTTTGACCCAGAGAGTTTCTGGGAAGCTGATATAGTGTCGACACTACCTGATCTAGTGTTGACACACTTTCCCATATTGGCCAGAAGGTTTTCTGGAAGCTGTCTCTAGTGTCGACACTACTTGATCTAGTGTCGACACTACTTGACCTTTTTGCCTTGTATTTGAAGCATTGTGACGACACTACCTGAACTAGTGTCGACATACTTGACCAGTTTTGCATTATTTTGTCTTGTGCTTGAAGCATTGTGTCGACACCACTTGATCTAGTGTCGACACTACCCTTACAAGAATTTGCATTTTGGGTTCAATCATTACATGAGGTCTACTAGCATGTGCATGATGTTATATAGTATGCATGGACCTAAAATAAATCAACCCATTGAAAATATGTATGATATGAATACGATTCTAATGTGTAATTGTGATTGATCTTATGTCCATTGGATTATCTTGTGATCTTGCTTATTGTCAATTGATAAGATAAGAATATGATATGAATGTGGGAATGAATACATGTTAGTGTGGACATGTTAGTGGTATTATGTTTGATTTGCATATGAGTTTCATGGTTACATGTTTTCCGGTGTTCAATTGATTATTGTCATATGCATACATGTTAGGAAAGCACATGTTCTACATACGATCTGTCTGTAGAAACATCCTCATGTCAAGACATTAATGAACTATGAAACATAAGATACGTCGTTATCCTGCCTTGTTCTTTTGAGCTGTTTGTCATTCCTTGACTCTATGAATGATCATGTTCTTTTTACTATGAGCTTGCCATTGAAACTCTGTGGCCATAATATGAATATGTTTGTTCGGCACAACGTGGGACTCCGGTCCAAAAATTTGATCTAATGCCTGTGCAAAAGGGGCCTGGTCCGGTCCTGGGGAGGAGCGCCCCAACGTACTTTTAACCGCGGGAGTATGGACTTCTGGTGCTTGGCATAACATTAACAAATAAGCAAGATTAGTGTGAATGTGCCTTTGTTTGATATGATAAGTCTGATTTGATCTGATATGATATGATTTGATATGATACGTCTAGTCATGTGAATGCATGATATCTGTCTGAATATGGCCAATCTCTTTTGATACGATTCTACTCTTGAAATATCTGTTCATTGTATATGCAACTCGACATTTTGATCTGATATGATATCCGTTCTATTCTGCTATTCGATCTGTTAGCATTGCATACATTGTCATCATATTCATGTGCATATCTGCCTATTTAAAATGTTAATCATGTATATTAGTGCCTGCACAATATTGAGATGTAAATCCTACTGAGCTAGTTCGCTCACCCCTATCATCCTGCCCTTTTTCAGGTAGTGATGAGGAACCAGTGGAGTCAGATTTGACAGGGCAAGAGTGACGAGCACCTGTCATATGAATAGTTGTCAGCTTAGAAATAGAAATTTGAGTAGTCGATGTGTTAGAGAAATGCTGTTATTTGATTAATAAACCTTTTCAGTCGATTCTTCTTATGTGAGGTTGTATCTAGTTGAATGGAATGAATAAAGTACTTTTGGTGACCATATTATAGTCTCGAATGTGTTATTATATTCAATTGTGACTCTGCGCTATTCAACTGTGATACGCCTGTTTGTATCGTATCACGTCCCCTGGTATTTATTCCGCTGCTAAATATCGGGGCGTGACAGTTGGTATCAGAGCCCTAAACTTTAGGGTCCAAGGAAATAGTAACGTAGAATGAAACTAGACCACAAGAGTCAAAATCTGTCGTACCTAATGTGAGCTTGGTAGAACCATGGGAATAGAAGTCACATGTGATATAATTAGATGACTGACTTACATTATTATCTTGAAGGTACTTATTACCTCATGGCCGCTGAACGTGCCCAGCTAGGAACATGCAACAAACAATACAGAACTTGACTCAAGCTATTCTGCAAGCCACCCAGGGTGGAGGTAACCGCGGAGCCGATGATCTCCATCAGAATTTTTGAAATATGGATCCACCTAGTTTGGAGGGAGTACTGACCCAGATGTGGCTGAACACTGGGTTAAGGAAATTAAAGGATTATTCAGGGTCATGCAATGCACGACAGGAACAAAGTACTACTGGCGACTTTCCAATTGGAAAAGGATGCCAGGGCATGGTGGGAGTTAGTAGAAGCAATGCTGAATGGCCAGCAACTAACATGGGCTCAGTTCATCGAGCACTTCAACACCAAGTACTTCTCCGAGAGGGTGCAGGAACGGAAAGCAGCCGAATTTGCGGCTTTGAAACAGAGAGGACTCAATGTGGCCGAGTATGAGGCCCAATTCTCTCGTCTGTCCCGATACGCTGCTCACTTGATTGGGACAGAAAGGATGAAGGCAAAACGCTTTCTGAATGGTTTGAGGCCCCAGTTCATCACTCAACTGGCGCCAATGGACATTCAGACCTATGCCGACATGGTAAAGAAGGCTCAGTTGCTGGAAGATGCCATGGAGACTGCTGAAAGAATTAAGGGAAAATCCGTAAAAAGGGAGCAAGTGTCTCTACAGGAAGGTATCAGCCGACCATTGGGAAGAAAAGGCCTAGTGGCGGGGTAAATGAACCAGCTGATAAAAGCGGAAGGAGTTAGGTAAGCAGATAATGGTGACAACGGGAGAAAGGTGCAAACATTGTGACAGAGCTGGTCATCGGTCTGAAGAATGCTGGAGAGCGCAAGGGAGATGCCTACGCTGTGGGAGTCGTGACCATAGGATCTCAGACTGCCCAATGTTGAAAGAACAAGCCCCTCAGGACAAACGTCCGAATGGACAGAAGAGGCAAGGCCGACTGCAAGCTATCCAGGAACCAGAAACTGTTGAAGAAGGAGGTATCGTGGAAGGTACACTTACTATTCTTTCCCGACCCGCATATGTTCTCTTTGATACGGGAGCTACGCATTCGTTCATATCTCAAACATTTGTTGATACCCTACCTATGAAACCCGTCCCAATGAAATCCGGAATAGTTGTGTCAACCCCGATTGGTCCTGGTACCATCTTACAAACCATATGCCATCCAATGATGTTGATTGAAACCCAAAACCTACCAGCAAATTTATATGTATGGACATGGCGGGGTATGATGTGATACTGGGAGCAGACTGAATGCCTGAACATGGGGCTAGTATCAATTGCAGGAGAAGTCGGGTAACTTTTAGCCATTACCCAAAACTATGTTCACAGGGGATAGAAACCGCAGGAGATTGTCACTTATCTCTGCACTACAAGCAAAAAGGATGATGAGGAAAGGTGGTATGACCTTTCTTGCTGCTGTGGTCATCGCAAAGAATGAAGTCAAAGTTGAGGACATCCATGTCGTCAGTGAATACGCTGATGTTTTCCCCGAAGACTTGCCAGGAATTCCTCCTGAGCGGAGGTCGATTTTACCATCGAGTTGGTCCCTGGAGCAGCACCGATATCTAGGGCACCATATAGAATGTCCCCCGCAGAACTGAAGGAATTAAAAGAGCAACTGATGGAACTGTTGGAGAAGGGTTTCATCCGACCAAGCACATCGCCATGGGGTGCATCTGTTCTCTTCGTCAAGAAGAAAGATGGGTCGATAAGGCTATGCATAGATTACAGACAACTAAATCAGTTAACCATCAAGAACAAATACCCTCTGTCGAGGATTGATGAGTTGTTTGATCAATTATCTGGAGCTAGATACTTCTCTAAAATAGATCTCCGATCCGGTTATCATCAATTGATGATCAAAGGAGAAGACATTCACAAGACTGCCTTCCGAAGCAGGTATGGGCATTATGAATTTATTGTTATGCCTTTTGGACTAACAAATTCCCCTGCAGTTTTCATGCAGTTGATGAATAGCATTTATCGCCCATATCTTGATAAATTTGTGGTGGTATTCATCGATGATATATTAATCTATTCCAAGACAAGGGAAGAGCATGAGGAGCATTTGAGGATCTCATTACAGATTTTAAGGGAGAACAAATTATATGTCAAGCTAAGTAAATGTGAATTTTGGCTTGAGGAAGTATCCTTTTTAGGACATGTGGTAACCAAAGATGGTATCGCTGTTGATCCATCAAAGGTGGAGGCATTATATCTATGGTGAGCAATTTAAAGTCTTTTCTGACCACAAGAGTTTGAAATACTTGTTCTCACAGAAGGAGCTTAACATGAGACAAAGAAGGTGGTTAGAGTACATTAAAGACTTTGACTTTTCCATTCAATATCACCCTGGGAAAGCCAATGTAGTGGCAGATGCTCTAAGTAGACAACCAGGAGCTATGCTAGCGAGCATGATGCTGGGCGAATGGAAGTTACTGGAGCAATTTGCAAGTTTGAACATAGACGTGGGAAAGAAGGAAAAACAAGTAATGATTTCAAATCTCCAGATACAATCCGATCTATTGACCGAAATCAAGGAGAAACAGGAGAGGATCCATTCTTAGTGAGATCAGGGAGAAGCTAGAGCAAAGACCGGACTTTACTCTATCAGCTGAAGGAAGATTATTATTCCGAGGTAGAGCATGTGTCCCTGATCATGGAGAACTCAAGAGAGGCTACTAAATGAAGCTCACCAGTCCAAGTACACGATTCACCCTGGATCAACAAAGATGTACCAAGACTTAAAAGGTCATACTGGTGGCCAAACATGAAGAGGGATGTAACGTCGCGTGCTTTTCGGATCCATGCGGATCATGTGCATTGTGGTTGTGGCGGCCGTTGTGAGGCCAGTGTGAGTTGGGTGTGTGGAATGTATGGTGTGATTGCGTGGCTTGAGCAGGTGAAGAGCAGGGTAGGTCCTGAATTGGAATGGGACCTGCTGCTGTTCTGTCTGAGTTGGCGGCCAAGGGTGGTCGTTGACTGTTGGCGTCCAGGTTATGGACGTTGACTTCTGAACTTGGCGGCAGCCTATGTGGACGTTTAGTCTGGCGGTGCATGTGGGCGACAAGGGGGTTGACGCCAACCTGTCAGTTCAGCAGGTTATATGTTCACCCGAGGGCAGCTCTCTCAGCTCACCCTCTCTCCCTCTTGCCCCAGCTTGCTGCCCCCGAGTCTTTGAAGGTTCTAACAGGTATCGAGGAGTAGTGGTGGTCGATCGTGGGACACGCGGCGTCGCCGAATTGCGCGAGGAAACGTCGCGGCGTGGTGCAATTCGCGTGGGAGCTCGCGGAGGGCTCGGCGTAAACGGGGAGTTGCGGGAGATTCTAACGCGTTCTGAGGTAGGGGACGAACCCTGGTAGCTCCGTAGAAACATTAAAACACATCATAACTACTTGAACCAGCATGATAATCCATGTTTGGATAGAGTTACACCATATGGGATAATGGGTGGTTTGAGTAGTTTATGTTCGATTTGTTTATACGGGTTGCATTGGGTTCTGTCATGCTAGAGGGTATGCATTTGTATGTTTTCAGTAATTAGAACAGCTAGAAAACTCGCAGGACCGAATTAGGGTTTCTGCAGGGTTTAAGGCCGGGGAACTTGGCGTCAACATCGTTTGCCGCCAAGATCTTCATCCAGGAGGTTGACGGCCAGGACCTTGCCGTCTACTTCCTGTAAGCGGCAATCGATGTGGCCGCCTACTCCTATATGAACAGAAATGGCTATTTATGGGTTTTATCGAAATGCATGCGTGGTATCATACGAGGTGCACTAAGTGCACATGGTTCTCGTGTTTAGCATACAAGATATGCTGTTAAGTGTTTACTTCGGTGACTGCGCGTTGTGTACGCGTCAGTGGTTCAGTGTAGTGGGATCGTGTACATTGTGGTTACTGTGGGTTACGTGAGGATTCACGTGGTTTGTGTGTGACGTGCACGTGGTTTTGTGTACGTGGCAGTAGTAGTACGACGCCTACCGTGGTTACCTCTCTAGTTGGGTGCCCCAGGTTCTTTGTGAGCCAGGCTGTTAGCTCGGGGCCTTGTCCCGGTACTTGTGTTGTACCGTTGAGGTCTGTGTCGTCTGACCTGGACACCCTCACTCTTGTGTTAGAGTTGTACGTCCGGCTGAGGGAAAGACGACAGTGGGACAGTGACAGTTGTGGTGGTTTTGTTTTTAGTCACTTGTAGCGCTCTAGTTGGGGGTACGGACACCAGTAGACGTACTGGACCCCAGCTAGTCCTTTTCCAGTGCCTCACTCTAGCGAGCCCAGGCCAGGGTCTCTGGAGGTGCCAGGCATGGGCCTGTGACCGTGTGGTCTGCAGGTTGTGGTGTTTTAGTTGGTCTCCACAGTTGTTTGACCTTTTTACGTGGAGCGGCAGCTGGACCTTTCGTCCGTGGCTGCGAGACTGAGAGGTGGACCTGTGTAGTTGTCCGAGTCAGTTTCTGGTGTCGCGAACCAGTTCACGTGGCTCGTTGTTGGCTG
The DNA here is from genome assembly GCA_014218235.1 of Colocasia esculenta. NCBI lineage: Eukaryota > Viridiplantae > Streptophyta > Magnoliopsida > Alismatales > Araceae > Colocasia > Colocasia esculenta. The sequence continues at coordinate 100,420,883 of CM024760.1, read as the reverse complement.
CATCTACTTTGGCTTGTACACCTATTTGGGTTTGCCGTTTAGTTATTACTGTTGTTTCTTGTAGTCGGCAGACGGTGAGTAGTTTTACAGCTTTACTTACCTGCTTAGCTATTTTTATATGTTGTTGGTACTGTTTACTGTTTTGTACCTGTGGTTTGTGGTTTGTTCGGCTTTGGGGGAGTTCCCTACTGAGCAGTGACTAGAGAGGCTCACCCCTACCCCCACGGGTGAGGGCGAGGAGGACGTTTCCCGTCCGACGTCCAGTTCTGGGCCGCGTCGTAGCGGAGCAGGGTCTGTACTCCAGCGGAGTAGTACTCAGCAGTGTAGCCTTGTAGTTTGTAGCTGTTTACTTTCTTTTGTTGTACCTCGGGGTATGCCCCAGGCTTTTGTACACCTTTACAGTTTTAATGGAATATGGCTATGTAAATTGTGAAAAAAATTATATATGAAATGTGGTGTGTTCCTTTATGTTTACACGGACTGTGGTTTGGTTTTCCTTGCGAGGCTTCGGCCCGTTCGCGGGAGGCGGCTCGGATCAAGTGCGTTATTAGTTTAACGGGCTTGGCCGAGGCGTTCCGCCACAGTTGGTATCAGAGCAAGGTCCGTGTTAATATAGGGAACTGGAAGAATACATAGCCTTATTTCGGTCATTATACACTGCTGGTAGAGACCCTGATTTTCGATAATTTGTGGTTTTGATTTTTGCCTGGTTTTTTGTGCATGTAGAATTTCTGGTATGGCTGATAGGAGAGATTGGGGTGGTGGAGGAGATGATCCGGAGGAAAGCACCCAGCGTATGATTGAGAGAATCTAGGAGAGCCTCACGGATATTCGAGCGAGAATGGATCAGCAGGCGCCTATACCACCAGTTGCAGTGCCACCTGGGGAAGGAGAGGCAGTACCTGTTGCTCCAGTTCTGCCAAGGGTGGAGGTACCTTTTGTAGCACCTGTGCTACCACCACCGCCAGTGCAGTTAGTTGAAGAACCAGTGATACAGGTGGAGAAATTTCTGAGATTGCAGCCGTCTACTTATTCAGGAGGGCCGAATCCAGATACAGCTGAGCACTGGATTCATGAAATTGAGAGGGTTTTTGCGACTATGCGGTGTCCTAAAGCAGACAGAGTTGTATTGGCTGCTTATCAGTTGAGAGGTTTTGCTTTAGAATGGTGGCGATTGAAGATGTAGACCACTTTTGCAGGTAAGAGAAGAAGCTATTACTTGGTCAGAGTTTCTTGAGGTATTTAATGATACATTCTTTCCGATCCAAGTACAGTAGGTAAAAAGAGAGCAATTCCGGACTCTTCAGCAAGGTAACTCTTCGGTTCTAGAGTATCAGATGAGATTCATGGCACTCAGCCGTTATGCACCTTATGTTGTTTCTAATAATAACATGATGGTTGAGTATTTTATCAGAGGATTGAGAGTGGAATTGCAGAATGCGATAGTTCCTCTCATGTGCAAGACAGTGGAAGAGGCAGCGCAAAGGGCAGCTATTTTAGAGAGGTCTATCCGGACTCGTCAGGCAGGTGAGTCAGGTTCTGGTAGTTTCGGTTACCGCAGCAGTCAGCGGGTGCAAGCAAGGGCAAGGCACCAGCAGGACCTTCTTCATCAGGCTTTGGGAAGTGGGGACAAAAATTAAAGCAAGCACTTAAAGGAAAAGGAAAAGGATGGGGAGGTCGTCCGCAGTATCAGCAAGGCCGTGGTAGGCCTGAGGTGGAGGAGTCGCAGCAGAGTACAGCCAGGCAGCCTATGGTTCCTCCAGGATACAGATGTTATAATTGTAATCAGCCGGGACATTTGATCCGCAATTGTCCGTATGCAAGAGAATATGGGTATGGCAGAGGTGTGCAGCAGCAGCAGAGCTCAGCAGTTTCAGCAGCCACAGGCAGGTCGTGGCAGAGGAGCACCGCAGCAGCGGGGAGAGGCCGGGTTATGGCTATCACCCGAGCCCAGGCAGAGGCATCAAATATGATAGAAGGTACTTACCTCTTATGAATATTCAGCAAGAGTCTTATTTGATTCGGGTGCCTCTCATTCTTTTATTTCCGAAGAATTCTGGATTGCATAGCTCATCCATTAGAAGAAAAGTCTTGTGAGTTAGTGGTAGAGGTTCCTTCAGGTGAGTTCTTACTCACTTCGAGCTACATAGATGAAGCTCCTGTATGATTGAAGGGAACCAGATGCCGGGTCGGTTGTATGCCCTGCAATTGTCAGATTATGATATTATTCTGGGTATGGACTGGCTAGAGATGTATGGAGCAATGCTAGATTGCAGAAAGAAAAGGATCAGGTTTTATCATCCTAATGGTGCAGAGTTTGAATATCAAGGTATGCCTTTTTATACCTCAAAGTTTCTAATTTCTGCAATTAAAGCTAGAAAGTTGATAAATGATGGGTGTGTGGCCTATTTAGCCTCAGTAAGTTTGGTAGAAGCCAGTCAGCCAATGGAAGCAGTTCCCGTGGTTAGGGAATTTGCTGATGTCTTTTCGGAAGATTTGCCTGGTGTAGCTCCACATAGAGAGGTGGATTTTACTATTGAGTTGCTGCGGGTACTATGCCGATCTCTAAAGCCCCATATCGGATGGCACCAGCAGAACTCAAGGAGTTGAAAAAGCAATTAGAAGAATTGTTGCAAAAAGGGTTTATTAGACCGAGTCATTCCCCGTGGGGAGCGCCCGTTTTATTTGTGAAAAAGAAAGATGGAAGTTTCCGGATGTGTATAGATTATAGAAAGTTGAATGATGTGACCATCAAGAATAAGTACCCGTTGCCAAGAATAATGATTTATTTGATCAGTTGCAATCAGCAAAAGTGTTTTCAAAATTGATTTGAGGTCCGGGTACCATCAGTTGAGAATTAAAGAGGAGGATATAGACAAGACAGCATTCAGAACCAGATATGGTCACTATGAGTTTGTGGTAATGCCTTTTGGGTTGACTAATGCTCCTGCAGGTTTTATGGATCTGATGAATAGAATATTTCATCCATATTTAGATCAATTTATTGTGGTCTTTATTGATGATATTTTAATTTATTCAGCATCTGAAGAGGAGCATGCAGCTCATTTGAGGTTTACTTTGCAGTTGTAAGGATAACCAATGTTTGCTAAATTCAGTAAGTGTGAATTCTGGTTAAAGGAAATTCAGTTTTTGGGTCATGTTATTCTGCTAAAGGAGTAGCTGTAGACCCAAGTAAAGTGGAAGCTGTGTCGAGGTGGGAAGTGCCTAAGTCAATAACCGAGATTAGAAGTTTTCTGGGGTTGGCAGGTTATTATAGGCGCTTTATTCAAGATTTCTAAAATTGCAGCACCTATGACTAAGCTGACCAGAAAGGGTGTGCCTTTGTGTGGTCCGGTGAATGTCAAAGAAGTTTTATGGAATTGAAAAAAAGACTTACATCAGCACCTATATTGACATTGCCGGCAGGGAGTGGTGGTTTTGTGCTGTATACTGATGCTTCAAGGAGAGGTCTTGGAGCAGTGCTTATGCAGCATGGTAAAGTGATAGCCTATGCGTCTAGGCAATTGAAGCCAGCAGAAGAGAATTACCCCACTCATGATTTGGAATTAGCTGCAGTTGTATTTGCTTTGAAAATGTGGAGGCATTATCTGTATGGCGAAAGATTTGAGATTTTTACAGATCATAAAAGCTTGAAGTATATCTTCTCGCAGAAAGATTTAAATCTTCGCCAGCGCAGATGGGTCGATTTGAAAGATTATGATTTCAGTTTGGCTTACCATCCGGGTAAGGCCAATGTTGTGGCTGATGCCTTGAGCAGAAAGGCATATATGAATTTAATGATGATTAAAGAATGGAAGTTGTATGAAGAGGTAGCAGAGATTCTTTGTATGCGCCCAGCAGTCAGCGTCGGGCAATTCTAGCTGCTAGTGCTATAGAGCCGTCTTTATATTGGCAGATTATTGAGGCTCAAAGAGCAGATGCAGGTTTACCTGAAATTGTGAAAATGGAAGGAGTCTCATTGATGATAATTGTGTGGTCAGGCTTAGGGGCAGGTTGTTTGTTCCTGCAGAAAGAGAGTGAAGCAGCGAGTTCTAGAAGAGGCTCATAAATCAAGGTACACTATTCATCCGGGTAGTACTAAAATGTACCATGATTTGAAAAAGCATTTTTGGTGGCCTCATATGAAGAAAGAAATAGCAGAATTTGTGGCAAGATGTGCTATCTGTCAACAGATTAAAGCAGAGCACCAAAACCGGGAGGTCTGTTGCAACCATTACCCATTCCAGTGGAAATGGGATGATATTGCAATGGATTTTGTGGCAGGTTTACCAAGGACAAGTTCTGGGCATAATGGAATATGGGTGTTTGTTGACAGATTGACCAAAGTTTGCAGATTAGTGCAGTAAGTATGTCTTGGACAGTGGACAGATTGGCAAATGTTTATGTTGAAAGAATTGTTCCACTGCATGGTATTCCAAAGACTATTGTATCGGATAGAGATCCAAGATTTACTTCTGGTTTTTGGAGAAGTTTGCAAAAGGTGATGGGTTCTGAGTTGAGATATAGCTCCGCTTATCATCCTCAGACAGATGGTCAAACAGAAAGAACCATTCAGACATTGAAGATATGCTGCGAGCCTGTTGCTTAGTTTGGGGAGGCAGTTGGGAACATCATTTGGGAATGGTTGAGTTTGCCTACATATAGTTTTATCATACCAGTCTTAGGATGGCACCGTATGAAGCTTTATATGAAAGGCCATGTAGAACTCCGTTGAACTGGCATGAAGTGGGAGAAAGGCAATTAGTGGGTCCTGAATTTTAAGCAAACCACTGAAGTAGTAAAGCTTATTAAAGAAAAATTGCAGGCAGCTCAAAGTAGGCAGAAAAGTTATGCAGATGTGCGGAGAGAGACCACTTCAGTTTGAGGTGGGAGATTTTGTTTTTCTGAGAGTTTCCCCAAGTAAAGGTATAATGAGGTTCGTTAATCTGGAAAGCTGAGTCCAAGGTATGTGGACCTTTCCAGGTAATTGAAAGATTGGGAAGTGGCTTATAGGCTGGATTTGCCAGCTGATTTTGCAGATGTGCATGATATTTTCCATGTCTCCATGTTAAGGAAATGTATTGAAGATCCAGCTCAGATAATTAGATATCAAGGTGGTGACCTGAGGCCGGATATGACCATGCCTGAATATCCGATACAGATCACGGATCGAAAAATCAAGAAGTTAAGAAATAAGAAATTGAGTTGGTTAAAGTGAGATGGAAAATAGGTTGGGTGGTGAGGATACCTGGGAGTTGGCCGCTGAAATGGCTAAGGGTATCCCTATCTGTTTGTATAAGTTTGTGTATTTTCTTTTTAGATGATAGTGCTTGTAAAGTTGTGTATGTTTAAATCGTTTGACTTTGTGTTGTGTTATAATTTCGAGGTCGAAATTTTCTTTTTAGATGATAGTAATGTAACGTCGCGTGCTTTTCGGATCCATGCGGATCATGTGCATTGTGGTTGTGGCGGCCGTTGTGAGGCCAGTGTGAGTTGGGTGTGTGGAATGTATGGTGTGATTGCGTGGCTTGAGCAGGTGAAGAGCAGGGTAGGTCCTGAATTGGAATGGGACCTGCTGCTGTTCTGTCTGAGTTGGCGGCCAAGTGGTGGTCGTTGACTGTTGGCGTCCAGGTTATGGACGTTGACTTCTTGAACTTGGCGGCAGCCTATGTGGACGTTTAGTCTGGCGGTGCATGTGGGCGACAAGGGGGTTGACGCCAACCTGTCAGTTCAGCAGGTTATATGTTCACCCGAGGGCAGCTCTCTCAGCTCACCCTCTCTCCCTCTTGCCCCAGCTTGCTGCCCCCAGTCTTGAAGGTTCTAACAGGTATCGAGGAGTGGCTGGTCGATCGTGGGACGCGCGGCGTCGCCGAATTGCGCGAGGAAACGTCGCGGCGTGGTACAATTCGCGTGGGAGCTCGCGGAGGGCTCGGCGTAAACCGGGGAGTTGCGGGAGATTCTAACGCGTTCTGAGGTAGGGGACGAACCCTGGTAGCTCCGTAGAAACATTAAAACACATCATAACTACTTGAACCAGCATAATCCATGTTTGGATAGAGTTACACCATATGGGATAATGGTGGTTTGAGTAGTTTATTGTTCGAATTATGTTTATACGGGTTGCATTGGGTTCTGTCATGCTAGAGGGTATGCATTTATATGTTTTCCAGTAATTAGAACAGCTAGAAAACTCGCAGGACCGAATTAGGGTTTCTGCAGGGTTTAAGGCCGGGGAACTTGGCGTCAACATCGTTTGCCGCCAAGATCTTCATCCAAGGTTGACGGCCAGGGACCTTGCCGTCTACTTCCTGTAAGCGGCAATCGATGTGGCCGCCTACTCCTATATGAACAGAAATGGCTATTTATGGTGTTTTATCATCGATAATGCATGCGTGGTATCATACGAGGTGCACTAAGTGCACATGGTTCTCGTGTTTAGCATACAAGATATGCTGTTAAGTGTTTACTTCGGTGACTGCGCGTTGTGTACGCGAGTCAGTTGGGTTCACTGTGTAGTGGACCAGTGGTTACTTGTGGTTTACGTGAGGTTCACGTGGTTTGTGTGTGACGTGCACGTGGTTTTGTGTACGTGGCGAGTAGTACGACGCCTACCGTGGTTACCTCTCTAGTTGGGTGCCCCAGGTTCTTTGTGAGCCAGGCTGTTAGCTCGGAGCCTTGTCCCAGTACTTGTGTTGTACCGTTGAGGTCTGTGTCGTCTGACCTGGACACCCTCACTCTTGTGTTATAGTTGTACGTCCGGCTGAGGGAAAGACGACAGTGGGACAGTGACAGTTGTGGTTGTTTTTAGTCACTTGTAGCGCGCTCGTAGTTGGGGGTACGGACACCAGTAGACGTACTGGACCCAGCTAGTCCTTTTCCAGTGCCTCACTCTAGCGAGCCCAGGCCAGGGTCTCTGGAGGTGCCAGGCATGGGCCTGTGACCGTGTGGTCTGCAGGTTGTGGTGTTTTAGTTGTCTCCACAGTTGTTTGACCTTTTTACGTGGAGCGGCAGCTGGACCTTTCGTCCGTGGCTGCGAGACTGAGAGGTGGACCTGTGTTAGTTGTCCGAGTCAGTTTCTGGTGTCGCGAACCAGTTCACGTGGCTCGTGTTGGCTGCTCTACTTTGGCTTGTACACCTGTTTGGGTTTGCCGTTTAGTTATTACTGTTGTTTCTTGTAGTCGCAGACGGTGAGTAGTTTTACAGCTTTACTTACCTGCTTAGCTATTTTTATATGTTGTTGGTACTGTTTACTGTTTTGTACCTGTGTGGTTTTTCGGCTTTGGGGGAGTTCCCTACTCAGCCAGTGACTAGAGAGGCTCACCCCTACCCCCACAGGTGAGGGCGAGGAGGACGTTTCCCGTCCGACGTCCAGTTCTGGGCCGCGTCGTAGCGGAGCAGGGTCTGTACCTCCAGCGGAGTAGTACTCAGCAGTGTAGCCTTGTAGTTTGTAGCTGTTTACTTTCTTTTGTTGTACCTCGGGGTATGCCCCAGGCTTTTGTACACCTTTACATTTTTAAGTTTAATGGAATATGGCTATGTAAATTGTGAAAAAATTATATATGAAATGTGGTGTGTTCCTTTATGTTTACACGGACTGTGGTTTGGTTTCCCTTGCGAGGCTTCGGCCCGTTCGCGGGAGGCGGACTCGGATCAAGTGAGTTATTAGTTTAACGGGCTTGGCCGAGGCGTTCCGCCACAAGGGATGTGCCGATCATGTGTCATACTGTTTAACATGCATGAAAGTCAAGGCCGAGCATTTCCGTACAACGGTGGACTGCTACCACTAGAAATCCCAGAATGGAAGTGGGATAGCATCGGTATGGATTTATCATGGGATTGCCCAAGACTAGAGGTGGTATGGATGAATTTGGTTATAGTTGACCGATTGACTAAATCAGCTCACTTCTTGCCGATTAAGAGTACATGGTCATGGATGTATTGGCTGCACTATATGTTAAGGAAGTAGTCAGATTGCATGGGGTTCTATCTAACATAATATCAGATGGGACCCTAGATTTACTTCACATTTCTGGAAGGGTTACAAGAAGCAATGGGTACTAAACTAAACTTTAGTACTACCTTCCATCCTCAGACTGATGGGCAAACCGAAAGGACCAATCAAATTGTGGAAGATATGCTTCGTGCTATGGTGCTAGATTTCAGAGGGCGATGGGATGATCAGTTGTACCTGATGGAGTTTGCATATAACAATAGCTATCAGGCAAGTATCAAGATGGCTCCGTTTGAAGCATTATATGGCAGGAGATGCAGATCACCCCTTTGTTGGGAAGAGGTTGGGGAGAACCAATTGAGGCAACTGTCAGGAAGGTTCAGATTGCCAGGGAACGTCTGAAGATAGCACAATCCAGGCAGAAGAGTTATGTAGATAAGAGAAGGAGAGAACTAGAATTTCAGGTTGGCAACATGTTTTCCTGAAGGTCTCACCTTCAAGGGAATACAAAGATTTTGGATCAAAGGAAAACTATGTCCCAGATTCATTGGGCCATTTGAAATTCTGGAAAGGATTGGTCAGGTGGCATATAGACTTGCACTACCTCCCCAGCTGGCAGCGTGCATAATGTGTTCCACATATCCATGCTGAGAAGTACTTATTCAATGCTGACCATGTAATTAATCATGAGGACTTGGAGATTCGGGAGGACCTGACTTATGAAGAGAAGCCGATCAAACTGTTGGATCGGAAGATTCAACGACTCAGGAATCGTACCATACGTATGGTGAAGGTCCAATGGAGTCGAGACGGAGTCACTAATGCTGCCTGGGAAACTGAGGAAAGAATGAAGAAAAACCACCCAGAACTATTCTCAGGTACGAACTACACCATTATGTGTAAATTTGGGGACCAAATTTTCTTAGTGGGGGAGGATGTAACACCCCAGAAATTTAGTGATTTAAAACTTTGGAAACAGGAGATAAAGTAAATAAATATATTAGAGAGACTTCCAACACCATGTATTAATGACCCATTAACAAGATTGGGCCAATAGAGCACATTTGGCCAAGGATATAAACAAACTAGGACAAGAAATTTCCAGAAATTCGTGTATGTAATTATGCCATAATTGGAGAGGGCAAGTTAGGGTTAACATTAAGATAATTAGTCATACAAGGTAAGCCAAAACCGAACCCAACCCCAATTGGTGGTTTCCTAAACCTTTGCTACCTCTTTTGGGTAAGAGAATCCCAGATTTTATGGAAAGTGGGAGACAGAACTCGTAGCCCCTTTCCTAGTCTCGTTAGGACTCTTAACTGCACCCTTAAACTATAAGAACTCGTCCTTAAACTCTTGGGGAAGGTTTAACAACGAGTTGGGGTCGTTTGGAGGCAGGCTAGAGCTCCTGAGGAGAAGGAGAAAGGCTGGGAACCCGGAGCTTCATCCCCTTCATCCTCTGCTGCATCCAGAACGTCGACTGGTCTTAGATCTTTATAAGGGTAGGTGTTCTCGGGCCAAGATTAAAGAAAACCAACACCAACATGTAGTTCTTTGAGTCTAGGTTCATTTGCACTTGGTTTGACTGGTTTTCATGGAGTATACATTGTGTATTGGTGATTTTCCCGAAGTCTCGCACAGTTAGGGATTTTTCCATTCTTCTTATTATGTATGTGATTTGAGACCGAATTTAACTAAACTTTATTTAAGAAAGTTCTTCTACTTGAAGTCATGATCATCTTCTATGTTGGACGTTTTATCCAAAAGTCTTTCGTTAGAGAATTAGGAGCATGATAAGAGAGTCTCTGCATGATACTGCAATTTCGGGTTGCACTTGACTTTTGTTCATCACATGTTTTTTCAGGATTCAAGACCGAATTTGATCAAACCCCCAACATCACAGTTCTTCTACTGTTTGTCCTCGTCATCGTTCGTGTTGAACTTTTTGTCTAAATGTCATTCGATAGAGAGTTATAAGAAGGGAAAGTGAATCGCTGCATGATACGTGTTTTCTGGTTACACCTGACCATATGTTTTGTTCTGGAAGGGCCACTAGTGTCGACACTAGTTGATCTAGTGTCAACACACTATCCCAAAACCGCCCAGATGATGTTCTGGGAAGGCCTCTAGTGTCGACACTACCTGATCTAGTGTCGACACACTGTCCCAGTTTGACCCAGAGAGTTTCTGGGAAGCTGATCTAGTGTCGACCCTACCTGATCTAGTGTCGACACACTTTCCCATATTGGCCAGAAGGTTTTCTGGAAGCTGTCTCTAGTGTCGACACTACTTGATCTAGTGTCGACACTACTTAACCTTTTTGCCTTGTATTTGAAGCACTGTGTCGACACTACCTGAACTAGTGTCGACACTACTTGACCAGTTTTGCATTATTTTGTCTTGTGCTTGAAGCATTGTGTCGACACCACTTGATCTAGTGTCGACACTACCCTTACAATTTGCATATTTTGGGTTCAATCATTACATGAGGTCTACTAGCATGCATGATATATATAGTATGCATGGACCTAAAATAAATCAACCCATTGAAAATAGTAATGATATGAATACGATTGTAATGTGTAATTGTGATTGATCTTATGTCCATTGGATTATCTTGTGATCTTGTTTATTGTCAATTGATAAGATAAGAATATGATATGAATGTGGGAATGAATACATGTTAGTGTGGACATGTTAGTGGTGTTAATGTTTGATTTGCATATGAGTTTCATGGTTACATGTTTTCCGGTGTTCAATGATTATTTGTCATATGCATACATGTTAGGAAAGCACATGTTCTACATACGATCTGTTTGTAGAAACATCCTCATGTCAAGACATTAATGAACTATGAAACATAAGATACGTCGTTATCCTGCCTTGTTCTTTTGAGCTGTTTGTCATTCCTTGACTCTATGAATGATCATGTTCTTTTTACTACGAGCTTGCCATTGAAACTCTGTGGCCATAATATGAATATGTTTGTTCGGCACAACGTGGGACTCCGGTCCAAAAATTTGATCTAATGCCTGTGCAAAAGGGGCCTGGTCCGGTCCTGGGGAGGAGCGCCCCAACGTACTTATTAACCGCGGGAGTATGGACTTCTGGTGCTTGGCATAGCACAAATAAATAAGCAAGATTAGTGTGAATGTGCCTTTGTTTGATATGATAAGTCTGATTTGATCTGATATGATATGATTCGTCTGGTCATGTGAACGCATGATATCTGTCTGAATATGTCCAATCTCTTTTGATACGATTCTACTCTTGAAATATCTGTTCATTGTATATGCAACTCGACATTTTGATCTAATATGATATCCGTTCTATTCTGCTATTCAATCTGTTACCATTGCATACATTGTCATCATTTTCATGTGCATATCTGCCTATTTAAAATGTTATCATGTATATTAGTGCCCGCACAATATTGAGATGTAAATCCTACTGAGCTAGTTCGCTCACCCCTATCATCCTGCCCTTTTTCAGGTAGTGATGAGGAACCAGTGGAGTCAGATGGGACAGGGCAAGAGTAATGAGCACCTGTCATATGAATAGTTGTCAGCTTAGAAATAGAAATTTGAGTAGTCAATGTGTTAGAGAAAAGCTGTTATTTGATTAATAAACCTTTTCAGTTGATTCTTCTTATGTGAGGTTGTATCTAGTTGAATGGAATGGATAAAGTATACTTTTGGTGACCATATTATAGTCTCGAATGTGTTATTATATTCAATTGTGACTCTGCGCTATTCAACTGTGATACGCCTGTTTGTATCGTATCACGTCCCCTGGTATTTATTCCGCTGCTAAATATCGGGGCGTGACATCCCTACTGAGCCAGTGACTTGTTGAGGCTCACTCCCTTACAGTTCTTTTCTGGGTTTACCATTGGTGTGACTTGAGGAGGTGTTATGACAGACTTGTACCACCAGCAGCAGTGTTAGTACAGTTATGTGAGGTTGTGCTCCCTTGGGTATGCCCCAGGTAGTTGTACTCTTTATAATTTGGGCATGTAATAATGTAATGGGACAGTTGGAAATTGTATTTGCAGATATGAGCACATATCCTTTCTTGTGTCTCTTACTGTTGTGGTTTGTCTTTTATATTCTTCTTGGACACGTGTTCGAGCTATCCCTTGCGAGACTTCGGTCCGTTCACGGGAGACAGATCTGCATATGGACCCTTATTGGGTATAAATATCCAGGGCCGTTACATGAGCCTTCCTGAAAATTTCTGAAAGAGTGTACATCTAGTGAGAAGCTTCAACGCCATACACACTCAAAGCAAGAGAGAAAGAGCTCGTGCCCAAGAAGAAGTGTGCATGCAACCATCTGAAGTCTTCAAGCATTCAAGCTTCTATTCTCTCTTCACTCTCTCTGTGCATCATTGTAAATCTGGGGGAGAGTCTGTGAGCTGAGAGCTAGAGTTCCTTTGTTCATCTTGTATAGCTCTCGGTATGTTCTTTCTTTTCTAAGAAAGACTTGTGTCTAGATGTAGGACTGTATACAGTTTTCCTCTTCAAGGGTGAAGAGAAGACTAGCCGAAGTGCTTGGTGTCTGTCCAGCTGAGGGACTATACTCAGTGTTCCCCTTGGGTTAAGGGAAGAACCTAGATGGGGTTGGTGTCAGCAGAACCTAGCTGGCGGTTTCAGTTTAGCAGAACTGCACTGGGCTTTATTCCAGAAGGGTGGCTTCTTGACCTGTAACAGAAGTGAGTTTCCTTCCTACTCGGAAAGGAAGAGGACCAGCGGGGAGCTGGAGGTTTGTATATCCTTGGGAGAATTGTACCCTGGTTAGTGAAATCCCATGATTTGCTTGGGGACTGGACGTAGGTCTTCCACTTGAGAAGTACCAAACCAAGATAAAATTTCCGTATTGTTGTGTGATTATTTAAATTTGCTTCCGCACTGCTACTCTATCTCCACACACAACTACATTCACTCACCGAAGTTTTCAAGTGGTGATTTTTGTGTTTTAGTTTTAGTATTTCTGTGGCTATTCTATTCACCGCCCCTCTAGAAAGCTTGCTGCCATATCATCTGTGGGCCAACAAGTGGTATCAGAGCCAAGTCTCTTCAAGCAAGTAGATCTCATGATCTAAAAAGCAAAGATTAAATGGCAGCTCAATGATTTGCTAAAGGCCAATCTATCAACAGACCACCATTGTTTGATGGTGAAGATTACAACTATTGGAAGGCAAGGATGGAGTTCTTCCTGCAGGGTTATGACTATCAACTATGGACTATCATTGAAGAAGGAGATCTGATAGTCCTCAACCTAAAAGAGGAGTGGACAGACAATGACAGAAAATTGCTCTCACAGAATAGTAAAGCCAAGAATCTCATATGCTGTGCCTTGACAAGGAGCGAATTCAACAGGATCTCAGCATGCAAATCAGCAAAAGAAATGTAGGCCAAGTTGAAGCTCACATACGAAGGGACTGACAAAGTCAAGAAACCATGATTGACATCTTGGTCACACAATATGAGAAATTCCAAATGCTAACAGGTGAGACTATTACCCAAATGTATAGCAGATTTACTGACATAACTAATGGTCTTGCAGGGCTTGGAAAGATGTACAACACTGAAGATATGGTAAAAAAAATTCTTAGATCCCTACCAAGCCAATGGACTCCAAAAGTCACAGCCATCGAAGAAGCTAATGATCTTACAACTATGTCATTAGAAAAGCTTATAAGATCACTGATGGCACATGAGATCAACATGGAGCGACTATCTGAAAGCTCATCCAAAAAGAAATTTACTAATGCTTTCAAAGTTATACCTGCTCCTTCCATCTCTTCCTCTTCTAGTTCAAAAAATATAGGCTCTGAAGACAGTGATGTAGATGATGTACTGTCCAAGCTTCAGAAAATTCTTAAGAAGAAGAAGAACGGATCAAGAAGGATCCAAAGAAGGAGAAAAAGGAGAAAGAACCAGTCTGCTATGAATGCAAAAAATCTGGACATCTGAGACCAGATTGTCCAAGACTCAAGAAGACTAGTCAGCTAGAAAAATCCAAGAAGAAGCACAAGAAATTCAAAAGAAAAGCCATGGCAATTGCTTGGGACGATGAAGAAGTCTCCACTTCAGATTCATCAAGCTCAGATTCAGAAAAGAGCAGGTAAGTCTAGCCCTCATAATAGGACTAGATGAGGTACATTCTGACCCATCTTTTAATTCTTGCACTGATTCAGGGTCAGAGTCAGAAGATTTAGAAGATGTCTTTAGTGAACTTTATGAAAAACATAAAGGTGTTGTAAAAGAATTAAAGAATTTGAAAAATAACCTTACTTGCTTAGAAAACCTAATTCTGATCTTAAATCAGAAATGGAACAATTGGAAACACAATTAAAGAAAAGTAAAATAATAATTATCTTTTGAATGAAGATTTAAAGAGCAAGAACAATGAAAAATTAGAGTTAGAAGAAAAATTGAGAACTCTAACTGAAGAAAATCTTTATTTAAAAGAATCAGTTAGAAAATTAACAAAAGGTAAAACATCTTTAGCTCTATGCTTAAAAGGCTCAAAATTTGGCAACAATAAACAAGGTCTTGGATACGAACCTCCTGAAAAAGGAAAATAAATTAAGTATCCAGAAAAATATCCATTGCCAAAATTTGTGAAAGAAACCAAGATGCCTCAGAAAAAGGCCCCTGTACTGAACAAATGCTCTCAAAAGAAAAATGTTTCTAAAAATCATGTTTTAAACAAACATCACAAAGACAATAAGGCCTGCAAAACAAATTATATTCATTGTTGTTCTCATTGCAATAAATTAGGCCACACAGTAAACACCTGCATGACTAAGCACTCATTATGGATTCCTAAATGTTATTTTTATGCATTTAACCATCAAGGACCCAAAAAGATTTGGGTACCTACTTTTGAGTAGTTTATTTGCAGGATAGCCTTGGAGCATTAGGATCAAAAGATGCTCAAGGTATTGGTGACTGTCAGCTCTTCATCCAACTCATATCTGAAGAGGGAGTAGTCACAAATTTGTATTTGATTACAGTACTACTAATAAGATTTTGCAAGTCTTATTTTATAAGATCAACGTAGGTAAAAGTCTTGAAGACTTGACAAATAACAAGTGGACATGTCAAGAAACAACAAGATTAAACAACAAGTTGACACACATTCAAGACTGTGTCGACACACACATAGATGATCAAATCGACACACCATGAAACAACTGTCGACAGACAAGTGAAGACTTATCAAGCGTCACTCTAAGGAGGAGCCTCATATTAAGGGGGAGCCATACTCTGGGGGGGGGGGCAAGTAATAAGGGGAGATGTAAATTCATGACAAGTATTGTTGAACCCCTCTCATTCAAACTCACAGGTAGTTATGGTAAGAAGTCTTTACAAGAGGAAATATACAAATGGTAAGATCCTTCCTTTTTGGGTATTGACAAAAAGGGGGAGAGTGTTTTATTCATGAATTTTCTTTATAATGCTTGACTTTATGTTTATGTCAGAAAATTCACATGAGTTTTGTCATCACCAAAAAGGGGGAGATTGTTGAACCACTCCTATATTTTATCCTTTATTTGGTGATAACAAAACCCATGTTTAACTTAATAATATCATCAATATATTTCTATATCATGTTTCTTCCATGAATACAATATATTCTTGCATTATCACACTAAAGTTTAACTTTGTCATATCTCATGTTTTGGTAATACAATTACTTAATTAATATGTGCATAACCATCTGCATATATAATCTTCAAATGCACTATAATAGTATCACAAAAGAATGTATTTTATAAACACTATATTTTGATAGCACATATGTTCTTCTGTTTGCTCAAAAATTTTCTAAGTCCACAACTAGTATATATATATAATATCATACTAACTCCGACTCCTGAAAAGTTGAAGTATGATATCGACTGTTGAACAAACGAAGTCCAACTCCGACTCTTGTAAAGTCAAAGTGGCAACTCCGACTCTTAGAAAGCCAAAGTGGCAACTCCGACTCTTGGAAAGTTGAAGTGGTTCAACTCCGACTTCTGAAAAGTTGAAGTGGTTCAACTCCGACTCTTGTAAAGTCGAAATGGCAACTCCGACTCTTGGAAAGTTGAAGTGACCAACTCCAACTTCTGGAAAGTTGAAGTGTGATACATACTTCAACTTCTTTACAATCAAAATTTATATACTTCAACTTTGATTGCCCCTATATTTCAAGTGTTTCAAAATGCTTATGGCGGCAATTGAAAATTCATATATACTTCACATGTTATATTATTATTTCTCTGTCTGACTGGAGATCTTTTTGTTGTCAAGGTAAGTGAGATGTTGTCAGCAGAAAATAAGGACTTTCCTTCCTGCTAGACAAAAAGGGTCGTACTTAACATGTCTGGATGTCAGCAAAAAACATGAAAGTAAGGCAAGGTATGGGCCTGTTGTCAGAAGACCTTTTTAGTCTGACTCTATCTTCTGTGCCTGTAGATATGTAGACTTCCCTCTACACCAAGTGTCTATTAGACAGAAGAAGAAGAAGAGTAGATGAAGAAAAAGATGAGCAATGGCTAGAAAAGTTCCAACGGATCTCTTCAACGGATCTGTTCAAGCTACTCCATAAAAGGATAAAGTAAGGCTGAAGAACAAGACATGAGCCTTCCTAAAAATTTCTGAAAGAGTGTACATTTAGTGAGAAGCCTCAATGCCATACACACTCAAAGCAAGAGAGAAAGAGCTCGAGCCCAAGAAGAAGTGTGCACGCAGCCATCTGAAGTCTTCAAGCATTCAAGCTTTTTTTCTTTATTCACTCTCTCTGTGCATCATTATAAATCTGGGGGAGAGTCTATGAGCTGGGAGCTAGAGTTCCTTTGTTCATCTTGTATAGCTCTCAGTCTGTTCTTTATTTTCTAAGAAAGACTTGTGTCCAGCTATAGGATTGTATACAGTTTTCCTCTTCAAGGGTGAAGAGAAGACCAGCCGAAGTGCTGGGTGTCTGTCCAGCTAAGGGACTATACTCAATGTTCCCCTTGGGTTAAGGGAAGAACCTAGCTGGGGTTGGTGTCAGTAGAACCTAGCTGGGGGTTTAAGTCTAGCAGAACTGCACTGGGGTTTGTTCCAGGAGGGTGGTTTCTTGACCTATAACAGAAGTGAGTTTTCTTCCTACTCGAAAAGGAAGAGGACCAGCGGGGAGCTGGAGGTTTGTATATCCTTGGGGGGATTGTACCCTGGTTAGTGAAATCCCAAGATTTTCTTGGGGACTGGACGCAGGTCTTCCACTTGAGAAGTATCGAACCAGGATAAAATTTCTGTGTTCTTGTGTGATTGTTTAAATTTGCTTCCGCACTGCTACTCTATCTCCGCACACAACTACATTCACTAACCGAAGTTTTCAAGTGATGATTTTTTTGTTTTAGTTTTAGTATTTCTGTACCTATTCTATTCACCCCCCCTCTTGAAAGCTTGCTGCCATATCATCTGCGGGCCAACACGAGGTTCATTGGCCCGTTTGAGATTCTCAAGAGGATGGGCAGTGTGGTGTACGAGCTAGCTTTACCCCCAGCGCTAGCAAGTGTGCACCCTGTATTCCACGTGTCTATGCTCAAAGATACATGCGAGATCCGTCACATGTTATCAGCCATGAGCCAGTGTAACTTCAGCCAGATTTGTCATACGTGGAGCGATGAGTGGCCATCTTAGATCGTAAGGTTCAGCACCTCAGGAACAAGGTTATAGCTTCCGTGAAGGTGTTGTGGAGGAACTTCTCACAAGAGGAGGCTACATGGGAGCTCGAGGAGGCTATGAAGAAGCAGTACCCCTATCTATTTGGTTAGTATTTTTGCTCTAACTTCGGGGATGAAGTTTTCTTTTAGGGGGGAGAGGGTGTAAGGCCATAGTTTTCTGTGTATTTTGTGACTATGGTTATGTTTTATTTTTTTTGCCCGAAATTCTTCTTAACATCTACATCAATTGACATTAAGAGCTGGTTGTCGGCAAGATATGTGTCGTTTACAGTATGGCCAGAGGATCTAGACGTCAACATCAATTGCTGTTTATTTCTGGTTGACGACAGTAAAGTGGCCATTAACTTCTCCAGCTGCGTTTAGGATTCTGGATCTGAAACCGTCTTGATTTCTCTAGGAAACAGATATGGAAACCCTACAACAGTCAAGACTCTTCTTTCCTAGGTTGCTTACAACCCCAATCACCTATATAGCTGGGTCATCTCTGCAAAGGGAGGACTTTGGCTCAACTAGGGCTTTTGGGTTTCAGGGAGAGAAGAAGAGAGAGTTTGAGAGGGTTGATCTGGGGAACCATAGGTTGCACCGACGATCTACTGCAAGGGGGAGTCTCTTCTAAAGGTGGAGAAACTCTCCTAACACCGGGAGATCGTTTGCAAGAGTGTGGAAGTCGAATCGAAGCGTGGAAGTTTACCTCTTTGGCTTGGCCGAGGAGGGATTCATCACCCAAATTTGATCTTCAAGGAGTTTTAGAGAGGCAAGTAACTTAAGGGTTTCATCCCTAGACCTATCACCTAGAGTTTTAGGATTTTTGTGGATTTTTAACTCGTGTTCTGGACCCCCAAATTCTCTATTTTTTGTGTTCGATCTGTACTTTCTGTGGACAGGAAGTTGATGGAAACATCCTTGCCATCAACTTCCTGAGTTGACGGCAGTTGATCATGCCATTAACCGATCCTGACGGCAAGCCCCTTGCCGTCAAGTTCTTCTGATTATTTTCAGAATAGTGTTTCCAACACATGTGATGTGATTATTCGGGGATCTTGAATGTAGGCATATGTTTATAAAATTTTGTCTTGTCAAATAGGTTTAGTAGATTGAACTATGAATTCTTGATAAAGTTTTGATCATAATTGTAAATTATAGAATTTCTGTTATGAGTAAATAAGTATGTTATGTCATATTTAAATTCGTAGTAAATATGTATGATGTGTGTTATTGCCACATAAATTTTCCATGAACTTAGGGTTACTGTGTGCATGTTTTAGGGCTGTTAGATCTATTAGTTTACTGTATACCATGTTTATTCAAAATTTCTCATTAAATTACTTGAGACCTCTGTTAAATATTAAAAATAGATGTGCTATCGTAAAAATTCTGAAAAATTAAGCATCTGATATATTCCATGTGTAGGGTCTATGTTTAAAAATTGAGCATGTTCTGACATCTGTGATTACTGTTTTCAATTGTAAGTCATTAAGGGTCATATTAAGCATGATTAATCACCAAATGATGTTTTCCGATGATTAGTGTCATGTTCAAGTTCTGTTAAGCATGTATTAGCACTGTTAGACAACCATGATAAATTCTGTAACCTGAGATATATGTGTTTGAGTCATGAGCATGTAAATGGATAATAAAGTGTATGTAAAACTGTGTTAAACATGTGATCAATGTGAATGATGTGATTAAGAGATAATTTTGCCGAAATTGACTTTGCTACCATAGAAGACTATGGAGCCGTACTATAGAAAAGTCCCTATGGGAAGGCTCAATATGTATGAGATATCCTGTGGGCATCAGGAGGAAATCCTGGAGGTGACAAGTACCACTGGTTAGGGTGGAGAGGGCTTCTCCCAGTTCTGCGCAGTTACCAAGATTCGTCACTATATTGCCTAGGTGATGGGTATGTGTTATGTGTGTGATGTGTCCTTCTTTATGGTGGTTCGGACTATGTGTCACGGTAAAAAGATGTGTAAACATGTGAATTGTGTGTGAATGTGCTAAGTGAACATGTGAAAGTGATGTGCTAATGTGCTCCAATGTGAAATAAGGTGAAATCATGTGATTATGTTACATTTATGAAAATCAGCAAGTAAAAGGTGAGATTATGTGATATAAAAGCATATTAGATGTGAAAGATATCATGCTAGTGTTACTAGTAAACATGTGTTTAATTCCACGATTACGTTACTTGGAAATGTGCCATGAATGAGTTATAATTGATGCCATGATTTAAGTTAAGTCCATGTGTAGATAGCATGTTATAGATTGTTCATTAGTAATTGTTTAATGTGACATGAACTGTCATGCCCCGCCAATTTAGCAGCGGAATAAATCGGGGAGGCATGAACAACGTGTATGGTAATGTAAATTACGCATACATTCGCAAATATCAGAGCAACTAATGAACAATAATTGCAATAAAACTCATCATTTTATTGATAATTCATCTAAACTATTACAACCACTAATTCAGAGCCAAACATAGGGCTTAATGACACTATTACATTGGAAAAGAAATCTAAAGCAAATATCTAACTAGACTCTAAGGTACTAAGGACATTCCATTGCTATGACTTCAGGACGCTCATCACTCCAGTCCAATCCCGTTGTTGTGTGTAAGGTCGTCACTTGACTTACCTGAAAACACAATAACAAATAACGAAGGGTGAGCGATAACGCTCAGTAGGACTTAATATCTCGTGTAAACAAGCATGCTTTAAGTGATTAATGTCTTGTAACGCAGGTTAACTAGAGAGAAGATCAAGTATAGTCAAGAAAGAAATAGTACAAGATAAATGAAGATAATACATTTCTCAAGAGTACTGCAAAATTATGATGACAACATAACCAGATAGCGCGTAACAAGATAGTGTATAACAAGATAGCGTGTATCAAAATGACATGTAATAGGATAGCTTGTATCAAGGTGACGTATAACGAGATAGCTTGTATATCAAGATAGCGTGTAACGAGATTGCATGTAAAGAGATAGCGTGTAAAGAGATAACATGTATGGTTGCACCACAGTACACTAGTCGAATACGACAATAGTCACTTTGGGACAGTAGCTGTTTAACGATAGTACATTTTGTCTGAACTCCTCAGGCTAATGTTATAACAGTCAGTGCTAGCACAGTAATAGCACCGAAATGGTACAATACGTCTGAACTCCTCAGACTAATAGTGTAACAGTTAGATGTCTAGCCAATGTCGAGATAGTCAGAATCGGTGCAATGCAGAACACC
Organism: Colocasia esculenta; assembly: GCA_014218235.1. Lineage (NCBI taxonomy): Eukaryota > Viridiplantae > Streptophyta > Magnoliopsida > Alismatales > Araceae > Colocasia > Colocasia esculenta. Next base: position 100,399,961 of record CM024760.1, on the reverse strand, counting down.
GTCAATAGCCCCTGCAGGTATTTTCGGGTGGCTCTCTGCCCCCAGGACTAGATTGGAGCCCCTCGGACACTCTCCGTGCCCTGCACAGTATGCATTCAAGTCAGGAGGGTCACCGGACCCATATTATGGCGCTAGACAGTCATGTATAGTACAAGTAATGGGTGCCACAACAGCTCAAGAGTCTCAAGAGAGCACTAGATGAATATACAAGATAGTAAAGTGAACGTGAAGAGATGAGAGTACAAGGATAGTAGATGAGATAGGGGTATAATCGTAAAATAACGATAAGCCACGATAATAACGGTTGCACAGCACCAGGTCGGGTACCGGCAGTCTGGTAGAAGAAGTCACCACTGTCCACTAGTCGTGCTAAGAACATTGGCCAGGTGGTCCGGCGTGATCACAAGATAAGAGAGATCTTACTAAGGCCGTTTGGATCGTACTGATCCCTAAGAGTGTAACATAATTTAAAGGTACAACCAGCTTGTCGGCAATGGACGTGCGCCAAAGCCAAGAAGACTCACGGAAGTCTTGACAAGGAGTCCCTAGTCCAGTCGAGAGTATTCTCGGTGGAGAGGTGGTCCAAGTCAAGAGAAAGTGTGTAAAATGGGTCGTCGTGCCTCGAGTGCTCGAAGGCCGAGGGAAACGATAATGGTCGATGAAACACCCGAGTAAAACGAAAACAAGTGTAATTAAATCAAATAGGGTATTTAGTAATTAATTTCACTTAATTACCAGATATATTATTGAGTGAATTATCAAGGTCTCATGGCAATTATTAATGTTATGGGTGTGCAAGTGTAAAGAAATCTTGAGAAAATGATACATCGTGCAATTGACTTTTACATAATATATTTCATGCGATTATTAACAAGTATAATTAATCAAATTGTTACTGTTCAAAACAGTGCATGATTAGGGTTAAACTTGAGTCATATAGCTTAATTGACAAGGGCATGAGAGCAATTTCATGTTCTGGCCGAAGTCTCCAAATCGCGGCGGACCTACCCGTTGCGGTTCAAGTCACGACAGGGCGGTCGAACGCGACACGGGGCCTGGCCGGTTTGGCCCGGTCCGGAGTGAATCGCGGCGGCTTATGCCGCCGCGTTCTTGACGCGACGTTAATGGCCGATGCGACCCCACTGATATCGCGGCGGATCGCGCCGTCGTGATAACAGGTGGGATTGCCCATTTTCCCTTTTTTTTCAGGGCGAGTCCTCTGTGATATAGGGACGTTCTAAATTTCATATAAAATAGTACGGTGATCCAAAAAGCACAAATGAAAGTAGACATGTATATCTATCGACATGCACGATTAATTTGAAAATAGACAAAGTTTAGATATGCATTGATCGGTCTACTTTTCGGTGACCTAAACAGGCACAGTCAGGGTTCAATGAACTAATTTGAGATGAATACATGATGAAAAATTATGAAACCAGAGGCGTTCGAAAGATAAATGACGTAGTATTTTTAGAGAATTTTATAATAGCAGGATATCAAGTATGTACGAATTTTAAAGGTAAACTTGAAGAGTCGAGTACATGCAATAGATAGAGGTTCAAAGATTTAATTCTCCCTCATGGGAGATCAAAATCGAGCAAGACCATGGGCGTTTGAAAGATAATAAGATGCAGTATACACGAAAATTTTATCATGGCATGAGAGCAAGTACATGTGGGGAATTAGAGAAAACGTGAGATTTCAGTTTATGGTAACAGCAAGATTTCACGAATTAAATTCGCCAAATGGATAAACAGAATACATCAAAACCATAGGGCTTTTGAAAAGGTACATGAAGGATACTTAGGATAATTATTTCACGATTTTAGCTTGAGAATTGCCTACCTTTCATTGCAAGAATGAAAAGCTAGGGTTTTTGATGAAGAACGAGATGAAATCCCTCCTTTCCAAGCTCCTCCTTCTTGCTCCTTCGTTCTCCAGCCTCTCCCTTCATCTCTCAAAGTATAAGCATGAAAATGAGGGTTGATAGGGTTGTATTATGATGCATTTGGTTGCTACTAGAGTCCATCCACTCTAAAACTCTTCCTTCTCCTTCCAACTCTTTAATTTCCATATTTATCCCCTTATTTCTTGCATTATCCCACCTAATAGGATAGATGAGAGGTTTAATTTCGTTGGTAATGGGTTAGTATAAGCTTAGGTCTCTTTTCTATATATATATGAGTCATAATAGTGCCTTAATTACCTCTTTTTAATTATGAGATAATTTAGTTACGAGTTTCACTATTTAATCTGAGTCTTCTCTCTTTAACCCAATTGTCTCTCATCTAAATCCCCTTTTTCAGATTAAGATAGAGTCCTGTTGAGTTATACTAGGTTTAGAACTCTTTCTAAGATAATTAAGAGTTAAAATACTCATTATCTTAACCCTTTTCTATTTATTAATATTTTAGGTACGAATTTAGCTTAATTATCTCCCATCTGATGATGGACTCTTCATAATTGGGCCCAAAACTTTATGCTAGGACCATTAGTAAAACCCAATACTATTTAGCTTAATGGGTATTGATTTAATTCTATTTATTCACCATTTATTCTAATTTAAATATATTTATTCAATTAATTTCATATTTTTAATTCGATTAAATATTATTCATGCCAATATTTCTAATATTCATCATTTAGGCTCTTACTCTTGGCCCAATATCTCAAATGGGTCTAATTGTACATCCCACGTACTTACTTTACTTAATGGGTTTTAATATCCTTTTATTAGAGAATTTATTCATGGGCCAAGATTTGTCCATTGGTCCAAATATCATAATGGGCTATCATTCCACATTATTTAAAGTCTACTCACATGTTTATTTTTATTTATAAACCACTTTGGCTCATAAAATAATGGGTTCTTCGACTTATTCCTTAATTAAGCTAATAAGTCGCATAATTTCTTAAACTCGGTCTAAATGATTTTTCTATGCCCAAATTTCATGATGGGTCATTAGAGAACATTATTTAAAGTATAACTACTATTTTTACGAAATTTTTATAGGGGTTTATACGCATGCAATAATGATGTGTACCGTTTTAACTAATTGAATTTATTAATAGATAAAATTTCTATTTATCTAGAATTTTTAATTAATAAATTTTCTGGGGTACTACATCCTCCCCCACTTAAATAGAATTTGGTCCCCAAATTCATATGTTAAGATACGACTACTAATTTATTCTGAATATTTCATTCCATCATCTCCCCCACTTAGGGTTTTGTTATCGAGAAAATAATATGAATTTGAACTAAGGGTTTAGTGATGGTACCTTGTCTATCTTTATTGGCATGATTTGTATCCACAAGAACTTGTAATCATCTTTGGTGTGGAGTTTGGTTCTTCTTTATTGGACAGTTGATGACTCGATGTTGTTGACTTCCACAATGCAAGCATCTGCCCAATTTCTTCTAGCAGTTATCAATCTGATGCCCTGGCTTTTTACAAAATTTACAGAATTCCTTCTGCTTCACTTCCCCTTTCATTCTTTTGCTATCGACTATATTTCTTCCCTTATTATCATTGGAACAGGTATCGCGTTACCTTTTCAACGCTTTCTTCTTATGGATCTTTTCGAGAAGTCCCATGGTGTCCTCTATTATTTGAGCTCTCAATACCATGTCTGAATATACTTCAAGGTCTAGTGGAGCCAACTTTTCCCAGAACACAGGTCTCAATCCTTCTATGAATCTCTTCGCCTTCATCTTTTTCGTACTTACCAAATGTGGTGCATATTGTGCTAGTTTTTCAAATTTTGCTTCATATTCTGCTACAAACATCATTCGTTGTTTTAACTCTACAAATTCATTTGCCTTCTTCTCACGAATCCTCGCAGAAAAATATTTGGTGTTGAAGAGTTCTAAAAATTCATCCCACTCTATGTTGATGTTGGGTAATCGTCGACTAGCAGCTTCCCACCAAGCTCTAGCATCGCAGTCCAATTGGAAGGTTGCCAGAAGGACTTTCTCCTGTTCTGAACATTGCATAACTCTAAAGATCCGTTCCATCGTCTTCACCCAATTTTCGGCTTCATCGGGATCCGGAGTTCCATTAAACCTAGGAGAATTCATTCGTAGGAAATTCCCGTATAAATCTCCTGCCCCATTCCTTGCTCCTGCTTGAATCACGTTTTTAAGGGCTTGAGTTAACCCTTGTACGGTGCTTTGCAAGTCCCGCAATTGTGCATGCTCACCAGCCATCTCCACTAACCTCCTGCGAGCAATAACATTTTATTTATTTCCTTTTTAACTTTAGGTACTAAGGTATTACTAAGTTGATGCATGTATATTTATAATGTATTCAGATCTTAACCATGGTTCTACCCAATTCTCACATAGGTATGGTGGTTGACTTAGACACATGTCAGGGCAGTTCACCTAGAACATCCTAGACTTAAATATCCGGATAAGGACATCCTAGGCTCTGATACCAACTGTCATGCCCCGCCAATTTAGCAGCGGAATAAATCGGGGAGGCATGAACAACGTGTATGGTAATGTAAATTGCGCATACATTCGCAAATATCAGAGCAACTAATGAACAATAATTGCAATAAAACTCATCATTTTATTGATAATTCATCTAAACTATTACAACCACTAATTCAGAGCCAAAACATAGGGCTTAATGACACTATTACATTGGAAAAGAAATCTAAAGCAAATATCTAACTAGACTCTAAGGTACTAAGGACATTCCATCGCTATGACTTCAGGACGCTTATCACTCCAGTCCAATCCCGTTGTTTTGTGTAAGGCCCTCACTGACTTACCTGAAAACACAATAACAAATAACGAAGGGTGAGCGATAACGCTCAGTAGGACTTAATATCTTGTGTAAACAAGCATGCTTTAAGTGATTAATGTCTTGTAACGCAGGTTAACTAGAGAGAACGATCAAGTATAGTCAAGAGAGAAATAGTACAAGATAATAAGTGAACGATAATACATTTCTCAAGAGTATTGCAAAATTATGATGACAACATAACCAGATAGCGCGTAACAAGATAGTGTATAACAAGATAGCGTGTATCAAAATGACATGTAATATGATAGCTTGTATCAAGGTGACGTATAACGAGATAGCTTGTATATCAAGATAGCGTGTAACGAGATTGCATGTAAAGAGATAGCGTGTAAAGAGATAACATGTATGGTTTCACCACAGTACACTAGTCGAGTACGACAATAGTCACTTTGGGACAGTAGCCGTTTAACGATAGTACATTTCGTTTGAACTCCTCAGACTAATGTTATAACAGTTAGTGCTAGCACAGTAATAGCACCGAAATGGTACAGTACGTCTGAACTCCTCAAACTAATAGTGTAACAGTTAGATGTCTAGCCAATGTCGAGATAGTCAGAACCGGTGCAATGCAGAACACCGTCAATAGCCCCTGCAGGTATTTTCGGGTGGCTCTCTGCCCCTAGGACTAGATTGGAGCCCCTCGGACACTCTCCGTGCCCTACACAGTATGCATTCAAGTCAGGAGGGTCACCAGACCCATATTATGGCGTTAACAGTCATGTATAGTACAAGTATTGGGTTCCACAACAGCTCAAGAGTCTCAAGAGAGTACTGGATGAATATACAAGATAGTAAAGTGAACGTGAAGAGATGAGAGTACAAGGATAGTAGATGAGATAGGGGTATAATCGTAAAACAACGATAAGCCACGATAGTAACGGTTGCACAGCACTAGGTCGGGTACCGTAGTCTGGTAGAAGAAGTCACCACCGCCCACTAGCCATGCTAAGAACACTGGCCAGGTGGTCCGGCGTGATCACAAGATAAGAGAGATCTTACTAAGGCCGTTTGGATCGTACTGATCCCTAAGAGTGTAACAGGATTTAAAGGTACAATCAGCTTGTCGGCAATGGACGTGCAACAAAGCCAAGAAGACTCACGGAAGTCTTGACAAGGAGTCCCTAGTCCAGTCGAGAGTATTCTCAGTGGAGAGGTGGTCCAAGTCAAGAGAAAGTGTGTAAAACGGGTCCGTCGTGCCTCGAGTGCTCGAAGGCCGAGGGAAACGATAACGGTCGATGAAACACCCGAGTAAAACGAAAACAAGTGTAATTAAATCAAATAGGGTATTTAGTAATTAATTTCACTTAATTACCAGATATATTATTGAGTGAATTATCAAGGTCTCATGGCAATTATTAATGTTATGGGTGTGCAAGTGTAAAGAAATCTTGAGAAAATGATACATCGTGCAATTGACTTTTACATAATATATTTCATGCGATTATTAACAAGTATAATTATCAAATTGTTACTGTTCAAAACAGTGCATGATTAGGGTAAACTTGAGTCATATAGCTTAATTGACAAGGGCATGAGAGCAATTTCATGTTCTGGCCGAAGTCTCCAAATCGCGGCGGACCTACCCATCGCGGTTCAAGTCGCGACAGGGCGGTCGACGCTACACGGGGCCTGGCCGGTCTGGCCCAGTCCGGAGTGAATCGCGGCGGCTTATGCCGCCACGTTCTTGATGCGACGTTAATGGCCGGCGCGACCCCACTGATATCGCGGCGGATCGCGCCGTCGTGATAACAGGTGGGATTGCCCCTTTTCCCTTTTTTTTTCAGGGCGAGTCCTCTATGATATAGGGACGTTATAAATTCCATATAAAATAGTACGGTGATCCAAAAAGCACTAAACCAGTTTTAAATGAAAGTAGACATGTATATCTATCAACTTGCACAATTAATATGAAAAGAGATAAATTTTAGATATGTATTGATCGGTTTACTTTTCCGTGACCTAAACAGGCGCAGTTAGGGTTCAATGAATTAATTGGAGATGAATACTTGATGAAAAATTACAAAACTAGGGGCGTTCGAAAGCTAACACGATGTAGTATTTTTAGAAAATTTTCTCATAGCAGGATATCAAGTATGCACGAAGTTTAAAGGTAAACTTGAAGAGTCGGGTACATGCAACAGACAGAGGTTCAAAGATTTAATTCTCCCTCATGGGAGATCAAAATCAAGCAAGACCAAGGGCGTTTGAAAGATAATAAGATGCAGTATACACGAGCATTTTATCATGGCATGAGAGCAAGTACATGTGGGGAATTAGAGAAAACGTGAGATTTCAGTTCATGGTAACAGCAGGATTTCATGAATTAAATTCGCCCAAATGGATGAACGGAATACATCAAAACCATAAGGTTTTTGAAAAGGTACATGAAGGCTACTTAGGATAATTATTTCACGATTTTAGCTTGAGAGATTGCCTACCTTTCGTTGCAAGAATGAAAAGCTAGGGTTTTTGATGAAGAACGAGATGAAATCCCTCCTTTCCAAGCTCCTCCTTCTTGCTCCTTCGTTCTCCAGCCTCTCCCTTCATCTCCCAAAGTCTAAGCACGAAAATGAGGGTTGATAGGGTTGTATTATGATGTATTTGGTTGCTACAAGAGTCCATCCTCTCTAAAACTCTTCCTTCTCCTTCCAACTCTTTAATTTCTATAATTTTCCCCTTATTTCTTGCATTATCCCACCTAATAGGATAGATGAGAGATTTAATTTCGTGGGTAATGGGTTAGTATAAGTTTAGGTCTCTTTTCTATATATATATGAGTCATAATAGTGCCTTAATTACCTCTTTTTAATTATGAGATAATTTAGTACGAATTTCACTATTTAATATGAGTCTTCTCTCTTTAACCCATTGTCTCTCATCTAAATCCTCTTTTTCAGATTAGGATAGAGTCCTATTGAGTTATACTAGGTTTAGAATTCTTTCTAAGATAATTAAGAGTTAAAATACTCATTATCTTAACCCTTTTCTATTTATTAATATTTTAGGTACGAATTTAGCTTAATTATCTCCCATCTGATGATGGACTCTTCATAATTGGGCCCAAAACTTTATGCTAGGACCATTAGTAAAACCCATTACTAATTTAGCTTAATGGGTATTGATTTAATTCTATTTATTCACCCTTTATTCTAATTTAAATCTATTTATCATATTTTTTCAATTAATTTCATATTTTTAATTCGATTAAGTATTATTCATGCCAATATTTCTAATATTCATCATTTAGGCTCTTACTCTTGGCCCAATATCTCAAATGGGTCTAATTGTACATCCCATGTACTTACTTAGTTATGAGTTTTTAATTATCCTTTTATTAGAGAATTTATTCATGGGCCAAGATTTGTCCATTGGTCCAAATATCATAATGGGCTATCATTCCACATTATTTAAAGTCTACTCACATGTTTATTTTTATTTATAAACCACTTTGGCTCATAAAATAATGGGTTCTTCGACTTATTCCTTAATTAAGCTAATAAGTCGCATAATTTCTTAAACTCGGTCTAAATGATTTTTCTATGCTCAAATTTCATGATGGGTCATTAGAGATCATTATTTAAAGTATAACTACTATTTTTACGAAATTGTTATAGGGGTTTATACGTATGCAATAATGATGCATACCGTTTTAACTAATTGAATTTATTAATAGATAAAATTTCTATTTATCTATAATTTTTAATTAATAAATTTTCCGGGGTACTACATGAACCATGTGATAAAATGCCTTTTATGTTAAAATTGAGTAGAATGAATGTGATAAGTGTATGGATGCACCAATAGGTTGCTTGCTGAGTCTTTTGTGAAGACTCATCCTTGCTTAACTATACAGGTGAGACATGTGTTCCCGAGATTGAGGAGGAGATAGTGAGGAGCGACTCCGAGCAAGAGGAGTAGCAGAGATATTGGAAGACTATCTACATAGCTTGTACTTTTCATTTGCTAGTATGTAAAACAATGTATGTCATGGACTTATTATTCATGGACTTTGCTTATTTACTTCTCTACTATATAGATTGTGGGATGTGTGTAATGATGATGTAATAAGAATTTCTTTCATTTCCGATGTACTTTCCTTTGTTATTTATGTACATCTCTACCTACTTTGTTGTGTTGGGTACATGTCCTACTGTGACGACACACTTTATATCGACGTGGATTGGTATAATCGTACCGGTATAAAGGGGGTCGTTACATGCTTAGAGGACTTCGGAGTGGGAGACCACCTTTCAGTCTCGCCCGCTCATGCAGATCACATGGCAGGAGTTTGTGTCAGCCTTCGAGAGTGCTTTCTGCCCCACTTACATCAGGACTGAGAGGGTGTACCAGTTCTTGGACTTGACACAGGGCGAGATGACAGTGGTCCAGTATAGAGCCATATTTGTAGAGTTGGGGCGATATGCGCCGCAGTTTATGGCAGATCAGAGCTTGAGGACCCAGCAATTTGTGAGAGGATTGAGGCCAGTACTCCAGCAGGCGCTGATAGTTGCTCGCGTCACCGACCTGGATGCAGCCTATCAGACCGCGACAACATTAGAGGTTGACACCTTGCAGACGTGGGCAGACCAGAGTTATTCAGGCACAGGTGGGTTCATTTCAGCGGAGGCAGCATCAGAGTAGTTCTCAGTAGACTCCGAGGACCACGACTTCTTTTATGTCTTCCTCTATGGGGTCGTCGTCGAGGTCAGGGTCTAGGAGGAGGTTTCGTCGTGACAGGAGGCCGCTAGAGCTGAGACAACCTTCAGTAGAGAGTGTCCATCAGCCTTTTGGGCAGCCTCAGCAGCCGAGCCAACGTTCTTTTACTGGCAGGTGTTACCGGTGTGACCAGCTGAGTCACATGGAATGGGATTGCCCCCTGTTACCATGAGAGCCATAGCAGCAGAGTCAGCCTCAGTTGCGTACGCAGCAGCAGTAGGTTCCTTTGCAGTAGCAATAACATGCTTCGAGTTCAGGTAGGCCAAAGGCCAGGGCTCATGTCATGCACATGACCTGAGCATAGGCAGAGGCAGCTCAGCTTGTGGAAGGTACTATGACTATTTTTGGTTTTGTAGCAAGAGTTTTGTTTGATTCCGGTGCCTCCCACTCTTTTGTTTCCGAGGAGTTTTTAGACTCCCTTGGGGAGCTGGACATGGGAGTGTCAAGTGAGCTTGTTGTGGAGCTGCTGACGGGAGATTTTACTCTTACCTCGTACTGTGTTGAGGAGGTACCAGTGCAGATGCAGGGTCAGAGTTTACCAGCCCACTTGTTTGCTATGCAGTTGCAAGATTTTGATGTGATTCTAGGTATAGACTGGCTCGAGCTGTACGGTGCAGTGGTTGATTGCAGGAAGAAGAGGGTGTACCTTCAGATACTTGGAGGGGCACTCTTCTACTTTCAGGGTATCGTGCCTCTTACTTCTCGTTTTCTGATTTCTACTTTGAGAGCACGGAGGTTGTTGGCACTTGGGTGCCAGGGTTTTCTTGCTACTTCTGTTCTTGCTGACCAGGTGCCTTGTAGTGTGGATGACATTCCGATGGTATGTGAGTTTCCTGATGTTTTTCTAGATGAGCTACCTGGTCTACCACCAGACAAAGTGATTGAGTTCACTATTGAGCTTGTTCCTGGCACCGCACCTTTCTCATAGGCACCGTACCGCATGGTTCCATCAGAGTTGCAGGAGCTGAAGAGGCAGTTGGAGGAGCTGTTGAAGAAAGGCTACATTCGCCCCAGCTTTTCTCCTTGAAGGTCTCCAGTATTGTTTGTAAAGAAGAAGGATGGTAGCCTGCGGTTGTGTATCGATTATAGGAAGTTGAATCAAGTGACCATCAAGAATAGATATCCTCTGCATAGGATTGATGATCTCTTCGATCAGCTTCAGCCAGCTCGAGTTTTCTCCAGGGTTGACCTGAGGTCAAGCTACTATCAGTTGCAGATGAGGGATTCAGATGTGGAGAGGACAACTTTTAGAACCAGATATGGACACTTTGAGTTTTTGGTGATGCCATTCGGGATCACCAATGCGCTAGCGGCCTTCATGGATCTGATGCATATGGTGTTCCATCAGTACCTGGACCAATTTTTCGTGGTGTTTGTTGACGACATTCTGGTGTACTCTGCTTCAGAGGAGGAGCACGCCCAGCACTTGAGGATCGTATTGCAGACTCTGCGAGAGCACTACCTATATGCCAAGCTCAGCAAGTGTGAGTTTTGGATGCAGCAGGTCCACTTTTTGGGGCACGTGATCTCGGGTGACAGAGTTTCTGTTGATTCAGCGAAGGTCGAGGCAGTTTTGCAGTGGGAGAGGCCCCACACAGTTATCGAGATACGTAGTTTCCTTGGCTTGGCTAGTTACTACCGTAGGTTTATTAGAGATTTTTTACATATTTCTACACCCCTGACTCGTTTGACGAGGAAGGGAGTACCTTTTGAGTGGTCAGAGCAGTGTGAGCAGAGCTTCATGGAGTTGAAGCGATTGCTTACAACAGCGCCAGTCTTGGTGTTACCTTCAGGTACATAGGGTTTTGAAGTCTGCATAGATGCTTTTGAGGTTGGTTTAGGAGTAGTCTTGATGCAGCATGGCAGAGTGGTGGCTTATACATCGCATCAGCTAAAGCCCTACAAGGAGAGTTACCCGACCCACGACCTGGAGCTTGCAGCTGTAGTTTTTGCTTTGAGGATATGGCATCACTACTTGTACGGAGTGAGGTTTGTGGTTCGCACCGACCATCAGAGCCTGCGATACGTCTTTTCACAGAGGGATTTGAACACGAGGCAGCGACGCTAGATGGAGTACCTGAAGGACTATGATTTTAGAATTGAGTACCAACTTGGGAAGGCTAATGTAGTTGCAGATGCCTTGAGCAAGAAGGCACATGTCAGCAATCTCATGTTAAGAGAGTGGCAGTTGTGGCAGTCTGCAGCAGAGGGGTCCTTCAAAGTCTCCACCAGATGATAGCAGTGTATGTTGGGAGGTTTGCTAGTTGCTCCAGCCATAGTCAGGCAGGTTGTAATGACCCGACCTCCCGGACCCCGCCACCCACAGATCCGAAGACCTGGAAGGGTTAGAATTTAGTCCAGTGAGATAAGCAATGAATTCAAATAACTATAACAAGAAAGTTTGTACATTAATAAGGAAGTTATGTACAACATGTCCTAAATAAAAGTACAGGTATAGAAAGAAAGGTGCAGTCCTTAAGGGGCATACCCCGAGGACTTGCAAAAAGGCCACTCTCAACTCACGGTATAAAGAGCACACATGCTCACAACTCACACTACTGGCAACGCACGGCGAACAAGCTGCCACCATGACTGTCTGGCAACGAACTCTTGCGATAGCGAGTCCCTACCTGAAGAGAGTAGGGGGGTGAGCCTTGCGAACAAGGCTCAGTAGGGATAACCAGTCCCTTACTAGCCAGAGCAGTAGGAACTCCAACAAAAGTGGAAGCAAACTACTCTACAAAGCAGTAAAGTGGGAAACACCTACTGTAGAGTTCTACAAAGCAGCGGAAATAGAGAAATGCCTCGACCGCAACCCGGGTCAGGCCAAAGACGACTCCTGCAGAACCAGCGGAGTCAAAAACAATGCGGAAGCAACACCTCGGCACACACCCGCCGAGACGAAGGAGCTCATGGAACATCGGAGCAACCACGTGAGACCAGAATCTCACGACACAAGCACCAACATCCCGGACCTCCACAAGGTTGGGAAGGAACAACCAGGTGTCACCACGAGAGACACCGAGCAACCACGTGAGAACGAACGTCTCACCACAGGCACGACCACCTCAGACCTCCACAAGGTCAAGGGCCCACAAGAAGAACCACCCTGCACCTCGAACACACCACGAGGTCAGGGAACTACACACTCCGGTGCCACCACGGACGACACCAAGGAACGGTTACCGAAACAGCAGTTGGATGTCTGCACAAGGCACCGCGAGAGAACCCGCAGGGTGAAAACCACTAAACACGACCCATGAGGCCAAACCAACCAAGTCTATGAAACTAGACACGGCTAGGCTACAACCACCATGCAGGCTAGGGCGACGAGAAATCCAATCTCAGAACAAGCGTGAAACACTGTCACAACAAGAGCAACCAAGCCACCGCCACAGGCAGCAAAGAGAGGGACACACAGTCCACCCCTCTTGCTCGCCAACTACTGACTCCTGCCTACGACCTCCCTAGGTAGAGTGAGGCTAGAGAGTCATAGCAAAGAACACAACCACAAACACTGTAGTCCGTCCAAACTACGGCCCTACGCCTGACCTCCCTATGCGGCTCCAGAACCAACGCAGATCAAGGCAGTGAGATGGACTAGCTGGTCCGCACCGGAAGAGCATCTAAGCCACCTCGGAGACCCAGACCAGCTAAGAGAGCTCTACAAATGACTCACGCCGCTGTCCCCACCATTTTCCCCTTCTGCTCCAAGTCCGCGACTCGAGCAAACCCCACCGTCCGGAGCAACTCCCTTTGACACAGACGCCGGGGACCGGGGGTCCCAGGCAATGGTAACAACCTGTCTCGTGGACAAGCCCTCAAGTGCCGAGCACCGAGGAAAAAAGAACTGGTGTGGCAACCACCAACAGAAATAGCACAGCTGACTTGTAACCAAGACAAGCCCAGCAGGCACAGGCACGCACGGCACCCCTTCCGGAAACCCGCAGAAGGGCCGTCGGCCAACGCCGACACACAAGGCACGGCCCGAGAAATCGGAACACCACAGACAGAACAGAAACCACCGCTCATCTAATAATCGATTGACAGACAGACAGTCGATTATTAGACAGACGCGAGCCTCCTAGCACTGCTGCTAGGACACGGCCACGAAGGTGTCACCTTCGGTCACTGAGCGTAGGGAGGCAACCTACCGCGTTCCCACCAGAAGGTCCTAAGGGCACACCCTGCCCTAGGGCACACGCTGACACACCGATCGAGGCCACGGAAAACACCTGAGGCAGACTAGGTCTTGTCGCCCCCTCCTAAGCCATCGCGATACCATCGCGATGGTCAGGGCCACCACAAAAAGACCCTGTTGCGACGGGGAAGCAGGACGTGACAACAGGGCTGTCACGACAGGAAACCAAGTCGTGATACCCTTGTCGCTACGGCCGACCAGGCCGCGACAACAACCTTGTCGTGATGGGAAACAGGGTCGCGACACGACCCTTATCGCGATGGCCACCCGCGCCATGATAAGGTCGCGTCCAACCAAGGCGACGCCTTCTCTGATGTCGCGATGCGCTCGGCGGTCGTGACATCAGCTGGAAGGCGAACTGCTGGGATGCTACATCCCGGAGTCGCCACAACTACACTAAGCACACCGCAATGGGGAGGGGAGTATGGTGAAAGCAGTAAATACAAGCATTCCACAAAGTGGACTCCCAATCCACACCAACAAGAAAGGGCACAAGAATCCCTACCGGAGAACGAAGAACGAACCCACAAAGGGGCCTTCACGATGCCACGGCCACCTCCTCCTCGCTCCACGACGCTCCGCCACTCCACCATGAGCTCGCCGGTGACTCCACCACGCCCAAGCCACCAGAGAAGGAGAGGGGGAACTTCTCCTCCTCGGGGAGGAGAAGGAAAGGAGAAAAGCCAAAAGAGGGGGAAGGGGCACCGGCCAAGGCTTTTAGTCTTTGGCCCCCAAGACGCGACGGGGCGGGGCATCGCGTTAGCAACCTTAACGCGACGGCCGCCCCCACCGCAACTAGAACATGCCCATCCAGGGCACTGCGACAACCCGACAGGTCAGTCTGCCACGCCTGCCACTCTGACAGGCATCAGACGACCAAAAAGTGGAAAGCAGTCGCGACCCGTTGATCGGGTGCGACAAGAATGCGACGCAACCACCCGTCGCGATCTGGATGACTGTCGCGACGACCAGCTCCGTCGTGATAGTAATGCATCGCTAAGGCCTGATGCATTAGTGGCCAGTCATCCCACACACAAACGGAAAGCCCGAAAGCCCGAGATGTTACACAGGTTGTTGAGGCTCAGCAGACAGATCCAGAGTTGCACAGAGTGTTACTACTTCTAGAGGTTGAGCTGCATGATGACGGTACTGTCAGGTTTCGGGATAGACTTTATGTACCTGATGAGGAGTCTGTCAGGAGAGCAGTTTTGCAGGAGGCACACGGGTCCCGATACTCGATTCATCCAGGGTCTACTAAGATGTACCACAGGTTGAGATGACAGTTCTGGTGGCCTGGGATGAAAGGAGACATAGCGGCTTTTGTTGCCAGGTGTTTGGTCTGTCAACAGGTGAAGGCCAAGCACTAGCACCCAAAAGGGGTTGTCCAGCAGCTAGAGATTCACATGTGGAAGTGGGACCATGTGACTACAGATTTTGTGTGTGGACTATCAAGGACAACAGGAAGTTATGATAGTATTTGGGTGCTTGTGGACAGATTGAGGAAGACTGCAAAATTCTTGCCCATTAAAGCTGGATGGGGTGTGAGCAGGTTGGCCAGACTTTACGTGGAGCGATTGTTCCATTGCACGGGGTGCCGATCTCTATTGTGTCAGATAGAGATCCTTACTTCACTTCGGGATTCTGGTGCAATTTTCAGAGAGCCTTGGGGACGGAGCTGGCGTTTAGCTCTGCCTACCTCCCTCAGTCAGATGGACAGTCAGAGTGGACTATCTAGACCTTGGAGGACATGCTGCGAGCTTGTTGTCTTGAGTGGCAGGGGTCTTGGGTAGCTCACTTACCGTTGGTCGAGTTTGCTATAATAATAGTTATCATTCGAGTATCGGCATGGCACCCTATGAGGCTCTATATGGATGACCATGTCATACTCCTCTTGACTGGTTTGAGGTGGGTTAGCATGTTGTCATCGGGCCAGAGTTGGTTCAAAAGTCAGTGGTGGTAGTAAAGCTTGTCAGATAGAGGCTCCAGACAGCGCAAAGCCGGCATAAGAGTTATGCTGATCAGTGCAGACAACTTCTAGAGTTTCAGGTGGGAGACCAGGTGTTTGTCAGAGTGTCCCATATGAAAGGGGTGATGAGGTTTGGTAGGCGTGGGAAGTTGAATCCCCGCTATATCGGACCCTTCACCATTACTGAGCGAGTTGGAGGCCTGACATATCGGCTTTAGTTACCTTCAGAGTTGGCAGCGGTCCATGATGTGTTTCATGTGTCGATGTTGCAGAGGTACCTTATTGATGGGTCGCACGTTCTTGCGAGTTCAGAGTGGTCAGACGTGACACTTGTGTTGACAGTGCCAGAGTTTCCACTGTACATTGAGGATCGCCGAGTTCAGGGATTGAGGAACAAAATGATTCCACTGGTTCGTGTTGCTTAGCAGCGACACTCGGGTGGCGAGTCGACCTGGGAGTGGGAGGACGAGATGCGTGAGTAGTTTCCGTACCTCTTTGGTGAGTTCTCTTCATCTTGTGTTCATTTGAAGTTCGGGGGCGAAATTCTTTGAAGGGGGGGGGGGGGGAAGCTGTAAGGCCATGGGCCTTATCAGACCCTTAATGAGCCCTTCTCCATAATAGTGTCAGTTGACGTCAAGGGGCTTCATGTCAATATTGAGTTGACGGCAAAAAGTGTGCCGTCTACTTGGTCTTGACGTCAAAGTATGTTGATGTCTACTCATGTTTCCAGAGTCTTCCATGCTTTGAACTTGACGGCAATCGATGTTGACGTCAAGTTCTTGGCAGTGCAGTTGACGACACACATGTTGACGTCAACCTGCCTGGGGTCTATTTTTATGGGGCAACCCAAGGCCCCCTCCTCCCACTTTTTTCTCCCTTCCTTCCCTCCACCTTCACCTATTTCCTTCTCCACCTCTTCCAGTGGTCGATGGGAGCTCGTGGGGAGGTCGTGGTGCGCGTGGCGGCGTAGGATCAGGTGAGGAAACATGGTTTTAGAGAATTGACCTCGCGGAGTGCGCTCAAGGGAACAGTGCGATTTGAGGTTTCTTTTGGGGTTTTCAGCATCTTGAGGTAGGGATTCTACCCCTTGACTCCCCATGATTGTATTGCGTTGTTTATACATGTGATTTGTGTGAAACATCAAGGTTTTGGGGAAGGTTTCTCCATGCCGGGTTTTGGGTGCGATTGTCGATCCAAGCATTGGATCACTATTTTTCAGCTTTGCATTAGTGATTTGTGATGAGGGAAAGTGTTTCCCCTCATCAGATTGTAGTTTCTTGGGATGGATCGCCCTTGGGAGTGGCCTAGGGCCGTATCAGCTGCTGAAAGCTAAAGAACTTAACGTCAAGATTGGTTGACGTCAAGTTCCTCAGGAGGAACTTGACGGCAAGATACCTTCCGTCAAGATAAGCTTAACGACAAGGCAGCTGCTGTCTACTTTTCACAGACGGCAAATGCTGTGCCGTTTACCCTGGGTTAACGGCAATCGATGTTGCCATCAACCTCACAGGTAAGTCCCAGCAGAGTGAGTCCCTTTCTTTTTGTGAGGCTTAGACATGCGGTGTCTGCCTCCTGGCACAGTGTGCCAGACGTTGAGAGTGTCTCCGTCTGTGCGTGTGCTGTGCTGTACTGTGCTTGTGTTGTGTTCTCCCAGGCGTAGAGCTGGGCTCAGTCTGGATGACTGGCGTTGAGCTATTCTGCCGGTGAGCCTAGGCATCGAGTGCGACTCTGTCCTGTGCATGCCCCTTGTGGTGGTTACGAGCCGATTTCCATGAGGTCCCTTCCCCACCGTTTGAGTCGGTGTAGGGGAAAATCGGTCGAGGACCAGACACGAGGGAGAGCGTCTGAGTGTGCACACGTGGCTAGGGTTGGAGGACTCTGTGGTGTCGAGGCACCAAGCCATAGGCCCTAGCTAGTCCTACCTTATTGTGTGTGTGTGTGTGTGTGTGAGCTTGTGGTTGTTGATGTGTTTGCCGTGCTATTGAACCTGTGAGGTTCTAGTTTCTCTGACACACTCCTGTGAGGAGTCGGGCGTCACGCCACCAGTTTTTGTGTGGTTTAGTGCAGTGTTACTTTACCTGTGGTTTTACTTTCCTGCACTTCTTTTTAGTACTGTTTACTGGTGGGGGTTAGTGTCCCTACTGGGTCTCTTCTTGAGACTCACTCCCTTCCGTAATAGGTGGTTCGTCGTCGACTCTGGGTGCTGAGGAGCCGAGTCACTCCGGTGCTGGACCTACTTAGCTGTTAAGAGTGGTACTTTTATGTACGTACTTGCTGTACTCTTTACTTTTGTTGGATCTGCTCTGAGTTGTACCATTTTGTTATATATATAGTGGTTTGTTTATAGTTCTGGTGGTGTGTACATTTTCTTTTATGTTCTCCTCAGACATTTTCTCCTAACCCTTCCGAGCTTCGGCTCGTGGGTGGCAGTTCAGGGTTCGGGTTACTATTGGGTAACTGGTAATTCGGATCTTGGGTCGTTACAAAAGATATCCAGTCAAATAAGCACATTGTGCTTTATGCACATCATATATCCAAAGGCACTTTCCAATCTTGCATACATATAGATTGCCAAGCACCACTCAAATTTGTTGATCCATACTCCCTAGGTTATAAAGTACATCGGGGCGCTCCTCCTTAGAACCAGATCAGGCCCCTATTGCATAGGCATTTGATCAGAGATATCATCCCAAGAGTAGTGCAGAATTCAAGAACAAGATGGCCATTGGAGTCAAGAAGGACATGCTTGTAAGATATCATAGAAGCCAATAACATAAGCTCAGATTAAGGAACTTCAAGAGTACAGATTGGCAAGGATTCAAATAGGCATGTTGGATCAAGTAATGCAGTAAGCTCAAGGGGGTTCCTATTCATTTCTTTTGATTTCAGATTCAAGGCAAGCATATTCAAAGGTGTAGTTTTAGTTAATCCCAAGGGAATAGATCCAAGACAAATTAGGAGTCATTGAAATATCTTCACATTCTTACAATTTTTAAATTGTACAAGGTACTTAGGTTACTGTCATGCTGGATGCTTTTCTAGAGGATAGATCACAGTGGCCGGAAGGGCGAATCGGATTGACAGTTGAAGTGGCCAAGAGGGCCAGTCGAAGTGGCAGTCGAAGTGGCCAGAAGGGCCTGTCGAAGTTGCCACAAGGGCCAGTCGAATTACACTTGAAACAGGAAGGAAATGGTTCTATGAATACCCAAGGGTGCATCAGACCCCATGATGTTGGTAACAAGGTTTCAAAGGTGCACAAGAGACTTAGACAAGATTTCCAACAAGGAGGTTGTTGGAAACACCACATGATTAAACTTGAGGATTGCATTTCCAGTCTAAGGGTTCCATAAATGCTTGGACCAATAGACAAATCAAATGGGTTCCTATTCTGGGAAAGATCAAGAAACTCTGAACATACTTTCTAGGAACAAGGGTCATGTTCCTCAAGAACAAGCTGAAACAAGGTAAGTCTTGCGAGGGTGTAAGGGTCAAGAAATCCTAACACTCTACTGATTAGACATTTAGGCAATCAGAGGTGTTCCACTAGGTTCTTAACATAGAAAAATTCAAGGATACTTTGAACAAGAACAAGCAGTTTAACTTGTGCACGAGAAAACCTACCTTTCTAGGTTGCTCTTCAAATTCACTCCTATATTTTCATGCAGTGCTTAGCGGAAGAAGAACTCCTTGAAGTCCAACTTCAGCAGATTGAGGCAGTGGTCCAAGGATGAAGAACTTCCAAGCTCTCCAAGCTTCAAGCTCCAAGCTGCAGGATCATCCCTCTAGCTCTTCAAATTTCGAGATCACCTTCGTTCTTCTCTGGTCAAGGCAGTGGTGTAGAGGGAAAAAGGCTCCAGGCAGCCTTGAGGACAGAAAGATCATAAGGTTTGGCCAAGAAGGGCCACATAGCTTTTTTAAGGGGTCTTTGGTCCTATTTAGGACACTTTCTTTATTCTTGTAGAAAGGATAAAAGGGAACAGAAAGTCCAATCTGGCCATACATAGGCCATGCCCAAATCATACCCTACCATACCTAACATTGTCTCGGTCTGCAAGAAGGATAGATAGCCAAGATCTGTCATACTTCAGGCCTTACCCTTGTCATACTTATCCTTGACTTGATGGGAGGACAAGGCCCCCATCAATTTGATGTTCAAGAGCCACATCAATTGCTAAAAATCAAGGCAATCATTCGTTGAAATAACCAGACAATCGATTGTCAATTAACAAAGCAATCGATTGTCAAATTACAAGGCAATCGATTGTCATAAAGAGGCAATCGATTGGTGAAGGAGAAACATCGATTGCATAGAAGGTAATCGATAGATGGAAATCGATTGGTGAAGACAAACATCGATTGCATAGAAGGAAATCGATAGAAGGCAATCGACTACTAAAGAAAACATCGATTACTGACTAACATCGATTGGTCAGAAACATCGATTGCGGACCAACATTGATTACTACTTAAACATCGATTACGGACCAACATCGATTACTACTTAAACATTGATTGCTCACTTGAACATCGATTACTGAAGGAAAAACATTGATTATTGAAGAAAAAACATCGATTGTTCACTTGAACATTGATTACTGAAGGAAAAGCATCGATTGTTCACTTGAACATCAATTACCTTTACTTCGTCATGCACGGTTTCTTCTATTTTATACGAAGTTTCACCACGTCATATCTGAAGTCCAGCTTTGGCTGACAGCATTATATTTTGACATATACGAAGTCTCACTTCGTCATATCCGAAGTCCAGCTTTGGTTGACAACATTATATTTTGACATATACGAAGTCTCACTTCGTTATATCCCAAGTTTCACTTCGTCATATCCGAAGTCCAGCTTTGGCTGACAATGTTATATTTCTACCGGTCGAAGGGCTGGTGAGTTGTAACTGGTAGGGGGGTACCAGTGTTTCCCTTTTTATGAACTTCCTACATATCCCAGGACTTCCTTCATCAGTTCCTTTAATTTAATTGTCCTGATTGAGACCTTACTCAATCTTGTCCACTAAATCATCCCCATTTATTTGGGATTTAAAAATCGGTTGTTACAATGACAATATTCATTATTCATCTTTTTTTGGATTTTGGATTTTTGTGATGACACTAATAAGTAATACAATAATTTTCAAAAATAAGAATTTGGAGGATGAAAGATGGATGAATATTCTACGATGGGGTGAGACTTAGAGATTAAGAATGTACAGAATAACATGGGAATAAAAATGATAGGTGGGGACTAAAGCCCCGAAAACAATGGGAGAAAGGGCGGATGCCCTGATCAAATATGGAAAGGTGAGAATGATGGTATGAATGTAGAAACTCTGGAGGGACCGGGGGAAGCAAGATAAGAGGGGTGCGATGCCTAATAAAAAGAATAGAATCCAGAGGGTCCAGTGGAGAATGAGGGAAAACAAAAGTGTTGCGAGGGGCATGAAAGGAGGGTGTGCCATGTGGGGCACGGGGAGGAGATGTGCGAAAACATAACGGTGTGCCATGAGGGGCACGAGGCGGAGGATAGGGATTACAAACAGAAGCACGATACCCAGTACAAGACAATGGATCATAGAAAAGAAGGAAGAAAAATACCTCCTGTGGGGAGGGAATATGGAGAACCCACTGGTAGGTGCTAAGCAGTAAAAAGGAGGATGTGAATGGATGAGATGAGGGAGGTAGAGGTCCCTTGGTCCTTAGCCTTGCCCAGCATTTGAGTTTTCACTTAGGAATCGGCTACTTGACTTTCATGTACTTTCTCATAAATCTAAGTACCCTTTTGTGTGTAAGGCTTAGGCACACAGTGTCTCCCTCTTGGCATAGTGTGCCAGACGTTGAGAGCGTCTCCGTCTATGCGTGCCTTGTTGTGCTTGTGTTTGTGTTGTGTTTCTCCCGGGCTTTGAGCTGGGTTCCGTCTGGATGACTGGCGTTGAGCTATTCCATTGGTGAGCCTGGGCATCGAGTGCGACTCCGTCCAGTGAGTGCCCCTTATGGTGGTTACAAGATGATTTTCGTGAGGCCCCTTCTCCACCGTTTGAGTCTGGCGTAGGGGAAAACCGGTCGTGCACCAGACACAAGGGAGAGCGTCTGAGTGTGCACACGTGGCTAGGTTTTGAGGACTTCGTGGTGTCGAGGAGCCAAGCCACAGGCCCTTGTTGGTCCTACCTTCTTGTGTGAGTGTGTGTGACAGTTGTTGCGTGTTTTGTTGTGTGCTGTTGAGCCTGCGAGGTTCCAATCTTCTAACGCACTCCTGTGAGGAGTTGGGCGTCACACCACTAGTTTCTATGTGTTTTAGTGCAGTGTTTCTTTAGTGTAGTTTATTTTCCTGTACTTGTAGTACTGTTTTTCTGATGGGGGTTAGTGTCATGCCCCTCCAATTTAGCAGCGGAAAAAATCGGAGAGAAACGTGAGCAACGAGTATGGTAATGTAAATTACGCATACAGACGCAAACATCAGAGCATCTAATGAGCAATAATTTAAATAAAGTCTTCATTTCATTATAAAGTCACTAAGACTATTACAACCACTAATTCGGAGCCATGCACAAGGCTCATTGACATCACTACATTAGAAAGAAATCTAAAGTAATAACTATTAGACTCCATAGTACTAGGGTAACTTCATCAACTGACTCCGGGTCGCTCATCACTTGGGTCCTATCCCATTGGTGTGTGTAACGTCATTGTCCGACTTACCTGAGACACAATAACAAATAACGAAGGGTGAGCGATAACGCCCAGTAGGACTTAAATCTCAATAGTCAAGCAGGCTTTAAATGATTAATGTGTTAAATGGCAGAGTAACTATTGATAGAGCGAGTCATGCAAAGTCGAGAAAGTAATAACACAAGTAACATGGTTCAAATGGCACATAGTTCAGGTAGAGCACTATAATTATGATCAAGTCACGATGGAAACGATAACAACAATAGCAAGTAACGTCATGACCAAGAAATAGCAAGCGACATGTATAGCAGGGAGAGATAGTAGATGGTCATGTAAAGAGTAAATTGCACTTTGATTGATTTTCATCAATCGAGATAGTATAGCACTTTTGATTAACTTTCGTCAATCAAAATAGTAATGGCACTTTGGTTATCCGTAGATAGCCGAGAGAGAACATAGAACTTTTATTGTCAATAGATAACAAGAGAGTATAACACTGTGAATGCGATTTAGTCAGGATAGAACGCAATAACTTAAGATAGCAAGTATCAAGTAGAGCAAGTAAAGGGTACGACAGTAGTTGCTCAATAACAAGACAGTAACAGTCAGTGGTAGTACAGTAACAGTGCAGTATGTCTGAATTAACAGACTAACAGTAACAGTGTAACAGTCAGATGTCTAGCTAATTCAGAACAGTTAGTCAGAACCGGTGCAAATGCAGACACCGTCAATAGCCCCTGCAGGTATTTTCGGGTGGCTTTTTGCCCCCAGGACTAGATTGGATCCCCTCAGACACTCTCCATGCCCTCAGCAGTATGCATTCAAGTCAGTAGAGTCACAAGACCCATTTTAGCGCTAGACAGTCATGAACAGTACAAAACAGTAGGAGCCACACAGCTCAAAGGGTACCAAGAGAGTACTAGATGAATAGACGAGATAGTAGAGTGAACATGAATAGACGAGAGTATAGAGACAGTGGACGAGACAAGGACATATTTGTAAAACAACATTAAACAAGCGATAATAACAGTTGTACAACACGCATGATCGGTGTAGGCAGTCAGGTGGAATTCACTACCCTTCCACTGGCCATGTTATGCATAGGTCTAGAGGTCCGGCGTGATTCAAGATAAGAGAGAACTTCTGATAGCCGTTTTGATCATGTTGATCCCTAAAGGGTATCATAGGTATTAGGGTACAACCAGCTCGTCGACCATGTGGGAACCCATGGACAGAGGAGTCTTATGGAGGCCTTGAACAAGGATTCACTAGTCTGGCAGAAGGAATATCCGACGGAGAGTTCGTTGAAGTCAAGAGAAAGTGTATATATAGAAACAAATGCCCGACATTCTAGAGGAATTCTAGAACAGTGGAGCGTTGATAACGGTGTGCCAAATCATCGCGAGAAAATGTAGACAAGTCCATTTAAAATAGGACAATTTAAATATATAATTACCAAATGTTTGATGAGATATTTTCATGCCAAGTTCAGCCATATTTGGATGCTTCAAAGTGTGTGTATGTATAAGAGAAATTGTAGATAGAAAGTGGTCATGTGTATGTATTTTAAACACACATAAATATTCAATTTATGACAAGTATATTTACTGCGTGTATGACTGTTAATAAAGGGTACAAGTATTGTAAAGGGTCAAAGCATCACAAATTATGGGTTTTCAAGCAAAAGTCCCAGATCACGACGTACCCTAGTAAGGGTCGCGACAAGGTCGGGTTAGATCGCGATATGGCCTTGTAAAGAACGCGACATGCTTGTCTGATTAAGCGGCCAGAATGCGACGACAACCCCTGTCGCGTTCTCAAGTACTGTACTTGAGTTCGAGCGGGAAAAGGACAGCATGGGATAGCGGGCCAAGTTTCCTTCTTTTGACACATGGTGATTCGAGAATTCATAACTAAATGTACAATCGATGAAAAATCACGAAACAAGTTGCAAACTGATCTAGACATATATGGGTACTTACAGTAAATAGGGATTTGAAAACAGACAGGATTTAGGCATGGTTTAATCAAGTTATTCATGAAGAACATGAAACTATGTACAGTAGAGATCAAAGATTTAATTCGAGTAGTATGGTGGATGAAAATTAGGGCTTTTAGGGGCGAAAGGTTCCTAACAATCATCAGTATCTCCAGGAAAAATTTTGAGGCATGGGATAGAGTATTCAAGGAGATATAAATTAAACATGAAGGTTCGGGGTTAAGGGATTTGCAGAGATTCAAAAATTGAGATCAAAAGATTGAGTGAACGAAAAATTATGAAACAAAAGGGGTTTTGTTCCTAATGCATGGAACAATCTACAGACAAATTTAATTAGATTTTGCTCGTGAAAATGCCTACCTTTAGTCATTTTCCTCTTCTAGGGCTAGAACTTGAAGATCAAGAGAGAGAGCTTGAGAGGTTCTTCTCCCCCACGAGATCCCCTCCTCCTTGGCCTCTCCTCCTAGCCTAACAACCCTTGGCAACGAGCTAGGGCCAGCCATGGGGGATTTAGGAGAGTATTTATGCTTCCTATATTTCTATTTCCTAATAGGACTCTAACTCCTATTTAATTCTGAGATTTCCTATTTAATTCCACCTTCCAACCTTGCCGTGTCCAATTTGGGTTAGGTTGGGATGAAAATTCGTGGCCAACCTATTAGGGTAGGTTTAGGAATCCAATTCCATCTTAAATTAGCTATTTTAATGCTTAAATACCTCTTTTCTATTTAAGCAATATTTAAGTTGCGAATTTAGGATATTTTCTTATTATTCCCCTTTTAAAAATCCCTATTTTGGCCCAATAAATTCTAGAGGGTCCATTTAACAAAGCCCATTATTTATTGGAATATATCATATGGGATTTCTCTTTTTAATTAGGGAATAATAGAGTTACGGATTTTTATTGTATTTCTTACTTGAATTTATTCATGGGCTATGAGAGTTCCATTGGTCCAATTTCGATAATGGGTAATCATTTCATGATGTTGGAAGTCTCTCCGACATGTTCGTTTAATTTATGGGTGCGTTATTTTCCGTGTTAACGGTTTTCCGACTTAGTTTCTTAATTTGGATAATTAGTCACATTGTGACGTACACTTGGCCAATCAGAGTTTTTGTTGCTTGAATTTCTTAGTAGAACACTTAGGAATAATGTCTCGGTTGATTTATAATTGTTAAGGAATTTTCCGATGTATTCTTTCATATATGATAGTGGTACATATGTTTCTATTTTTTTGATTTAAAGAAATTATTATTTTGAATTTTTAAGTATTAAATTTTCTAGGTTGCTACAGTTAGTGTCTCTACTGGGTCTCTTTTTGAGACTCACTCCCTTCCCTTTCAGGTGGTTCGTCATTGGCTCCAGGTGCTGAGGAGCCAAGTCGCTCCGGTGCTGGTCCTGCTTGGCTGTTCAGAGTGGTACTCTCTTTTATGTACATACTTACTGTACTCTTTCCTTTTGTTGGATCTACTTTGAGTTGTACCATGATGTTATACATATATAGTAGTTTATTTTAGTTTATGTGGTTGTGAACTTTCTTATATGTTCTCTTCAGATATTTCTTTTAACCCTTTCGAGCTTCAGCTCGTTGGTGGCTGTTCAAGGTTCGGGTTACTAGTGGGTAACTGGTAATTCAGATCATGGGTCGTTGCAGAAATGAAGGCAAGAAGGCCACCCAGGCAAAATTTACACAACAACCACAACAACAATAACATCAGCAACAACCCCAACCACCTGCACAACAGCCCCAAGTTCCCCTGCAACAACTTAATATGGGCATTGTGCAGAACCTACTCCCGGAGCACCTTGCTCCAAATCATCAAGTGAATGTTATCAGATCATCTCCCTAAATAGATAGAAGGCCAGGCAGGCATGTGGAAGCACCCTCCACCACCACATCACAATCCAGCTACTCATTACCTCCCTTCCTCCGCATCCCTACACCTTCCAACCTACTCCCGCCTTTTCTCTGCATTCCTAGAACCCCCGCACTATGTCCACCACAACCTAATCAACCGCTCATACGCCAACTATAACATCCCATGTTACCCTGACCAGTCGCCCTCCATCAAGGGTGGCGACATAGGGTATGTCGCCTTCTAAAGACGACATGAGGCTTGTCGCCTTCCAGTTGGGAAGGCGACAGGCCCTATGTCGCCTTCTGTCTGTGCTGCCAGCCGCATGCACTTTGTCGTTTTGCTACCTGAAGAAAAGTGACAGGTGTCAGCATCTGGCAGTAAGGAGGCAATAGGTCATATGTCGCCTTCTGGTGTCAGGCCTGCATGGCTGACACGTGGCGATGTCACAGGCCGACTTGACCGTTGAGCAGGGGAAAGCGACATGTCCTATGTCGCCTTCAGGTTTACTGAAGGCGACGGGGCCCATGTCGCCTTCTCAGTTTCAAAGGGTTAAGTACCCAAGCCGTGAGCACAAGTCTCAGTTCGTCCCTTGCTTGGAGAAAACCTTCTCCTCCGGCGAACTGAAGCTTGGGAGCTCCGTGGAGGCTTGGGAGGAGGTTGTTTGGCCATCTTGCAAGGTAGGTTGATGTGTTTCATTGCTCTTGAGTGTTCCCCCTTGCTTGTTTCCCCTCTTACTGTTCTTCCTCTCTCTCTTGGCATGCATGGATGTTCTTCAAGGGAGAGGAGTTACCCGGCTCGTGGGAGGAGGTTCGTGGATCGCTGGAGCTCAGAGGTGGAGGGTTGCTAGCCTACGAGAAGGGCCCTTGAGGTTGGATCTTCATCTCGAGGTAGGGAACCCAAACCTTCCCCCTAGATCCACTTGCTAGGATCCTCACCCCCCTTCCAAGCCTAGATCTACCATGCTAGGAGGTTGATATGCTTTGTGTGATTGTGGTGGTTGGTGTGATTCTCTTGCATGCAATGGTTTGCTTGGGGTTTGAGGGTTCTCCATGTTGAGTGAGATGCATGTGAGTGTAGGTTATTGTGTATGCTTGTTGGGGTTTCTAGAGGGTGGTTTGAGCTCTTTAGAACCATGCTTAATTGCCTACATGATCCCCTCCCCACAGATGTGTTTGTGGTGTGGTTGAGGCCCTGAAGAAGGGAGCCTCGGTGTGTTGTGCACTGTGAAGGCGACACCTTTGGTGTCGCCACCCAGGTGGCGACACATCGATGCGTCGCCTTTAGGAACTCCTGAAGGCGACATCACCTATGTCGCCTTCTTGGTGGTGACATGGGAGCCGTTGCCTTCTGCCTGCTTTTCCCCGTTCCAGTTCCAGGGTTTGTTCTGGAGCACTGACCTAGTTGCGACATAGTCTATGTCGCAACCAGATCAGTAGGGTTGCGTCGGCCTAGGTGTCGCCTTCCTGAAGGCGACACCAGGCCTATCGCCGTCTCAGTCAGAGAAGGGACTTGGCAACCTGCTCAGCGTCTTGCTTCCGCTGCGACTCAATTTTCTCGGCATCTGTGCTGTTTCCTAGTACAGTGCTACTGCTAGTCTCTCTCTTCGCCCGGTGCTAGGCACTTGAGGGCTTGTCCGCGAGACAAGTTGTTACCGTTACCTGGGACCCCCGGTTCCCGCGCGTCTGTGTCAGAGGGTGTTGCTCCAGACGGCGGGGTTTGCTCGAGTCGTTGACTTTGGTAGCAGTAGGGGAAAATGGTGGGACAGCGACGTGGTCGTTTGTGGAGCTCTCTTAGCTGAGATTGGGACGCCGGTAGTGTGTGACTCGTAGGGCGTAGTTCAGCTAGTCCGTTCTCACTGCCTCACTCTACGTGGTTCCGGTACCACCTAGAGGTGTCAGGCGTGGGACCGTAGTCCGGCCAGACTACGGCAGTTGTGGTTACTAGTGGTTCCGCGTCTCACTCCGACGGGAGGTGTCAGACACGGACCTTTGGTCGAGGGTAAGACGCGTGACACACCTGACCAGCTGACTAGAGTAGTGTACTGTAGCTAGTGTACTTGTCCAGGAAGTTCGTTGTCTGTGTTTACAGCTGGGTTCTTGTGGTGCCTTGGTTTACACGGGTTTTCCGGTCCCGCCGAGTGGCCTAGACCGACGACTGTGTAGTTGTTTCACGCTTCCGCACTTTACTCTGTTTAGTAGATTAGACTTTACTGCTTTATTTATTATTGCTCTAGTCTATATATGCTTGTGGAACCAGTGGGAGATTGGTAGTCCCTACTGGGCTTCTTTGTGAAGCTCACTCCCTGTATTGCAGGTGAGACTTCACAGCAGTTCCCTCCGCGGCGTAGCGAGGAGACGGGCCCGCAGTAGTCGGCGTCTCTAGTGGCAGTGTTTTCCCTAGTTCTGTACTTCACCCTCGGGGTATGCCCCTAAGGGACGTGTTATTCCTTTTCCGTTCTGCACTTGTACTTTTACTACTTTGGGACTTGTACTAGAGTTGCACTTTGTGTTAGACTACTTCTTGCACTAGTTGGTACATCTTTAGTTCATTTAACGTTACATACTTTCCGTCACATATCTCGTTAGACCGATCCGTTAGCCCTTCCGGGTCTCCGGACCCGTGGGCGGA
Source organism: Colocasia esculenta (assembly GCA_014218235.1). Lineage (NCBI taxonomy): Eukaryota > Viridiplantae > Streptophyta > Magnoliopsida > Alismatales > Araceae > Colocasia > Colocasia esculenta. The sequence continues at coordinate 100,371,097 of CM024760.1, read as the reverse complement.
GGTGCCGACGGTCGGATCCTTGGTGGGAGCCAGGGACCCGGGCGCCGGGGCCGTTACAGTGGTATCAGAGCAAGGGGTCTATCAAGACTTGTGGTGGAAATGAGTAATGACGTAAAGTCCCTTAGGAAGTATAAGTGAACACTGCTAGCCGTCGGAGTCTTAAGTGTCAATAACCAAATCTGGCTGTTTTGCAGATCATGCCTCCACGCACTCGCAGGCAGGCTCATAACTTGGTGGAGCGTCAAGAGACTGAGTCAGACAGTTCGGTTGCTGCCGAGCAGGTGCCGTTCGGTGCTCAGCCCTAGCAGTTCGAGCAGCCTGACGACCTGTTGCCGCAAGGAGGACCGCAGCAGGAGCAGGAGCAGCAGTGGTATCCACCTGTGCCCCCGCCGGCCGTCATGGAGCAGTGGTGGAGAGCGATGTTTCAGGGTCCGTGGCAGTACCCGCCGCCGCAGCAGTACCAGCCGTACCAGCAGATGCCAGCAGGAGGTCCGCAGTTTGCAGAGATGGCAGCAGAGGAGCAGCCACCACCGACCCCCCAGGCAGCACCGGTTCAGCCAGAGGTACCACCCGTAGTTCGGCAGCAGACTCCAGTAGCAGCAGCAGCACCTGAGGACCGCACTGTGCTTCTGGAGAGGTTCCTTCGTCTTCGACCTCCTACGTTTGCAGGCGACCGCGATCCGGATAGAGCGGAGAGTTGGGTCCATGAGCTTGAGCGCACCTTCGAGACCATGGACTGTGCAGAGTTGGATCAGGTTTGTTTGGCAGTATATCAGCTGAAGGGGTCAGCCCATGAGTGGTGGCGAGCAGTGAGGCTGACCATGATTCAGGGCAGGAGGTTGGAGCAGATCTCTTGGCAGCAGTTTCTCGAGGCCTTCCTTGGCGAGTACCTTCCCGACTATGTCTGCCGGGAGAGGAGGGACTTGTTCCACGAGTTAGTCCAGGGAGACTTAATCGTGGGACAGTACCATCAGAGGTTTCTGCAGCTACTTCGACACGTTCCCCACGTGGCAGCTAGTGAGCAGGCTCGTACCGAGCGGTTCATTAGCGGGCTACGTCCCGACTTGAGGTGGGCCATGGCTGGTCACCTCTGCGACACCTTGTCAGTAGCAGTGGCGAGAGCTACGGCCCTGGAGCGGGAGTGTCAGTTTCAGCCGCAGCAGAGTGGAGGTTCAGAGAGATCTTCTCCGTACCAACGCCCCGCAGGTAGTCGGGGGAGTGTGTCTTCTTCGTCCTCTTCGGGAACAGGCGGTGCTGGCATGACCTCGAAGTTGAAGAAGTTGTTCACTCGTGGAGGCAGGCGTCACTCGCAGCAGCAGAGGCGTCAGACCTTGCAGTTTCCAGCAGAGCAGTCCGTCCAGCAGGGAGCAGAGCAGAGCCAGCAGGGTACGGGTTGTTACCACTGCGGGCAGGAGGGGCACTTCAGGCGAGAGTGTCCATTGAGGCAGCAGTAGGAGCAGCACCAGCAGGCACCCCAGGCGCAGTACCGTTCACCCCAGCCACCTCAGCGCCAGCAGCAGTACCAGGGTCAGCAGCAGCAGCAGCAGCGTCCGCAGCAGCAGCCTCAGCGAGGTCGTGGACGCGGTCGGGTGATGAACATCACCAGAGAGGAGGCGGAGGCCTCTAATCTGGTCATCGGTACGATTCCCATCCTTGGTAGAGCTGCTAGAGTTTTGATTATCCGGGTGCTACGCACTGTTTTGCTTCAGAGGAGTTCTTTGCTGCTTTGACCGAGTTTGCTCCGGAGCGGATCTGCGACCTAGCTGTTGAGCTTCCGACGGGTGACTTCGTTCGTACCCTTGGTTACTTGGAGGGTGTCACCGTCGAGGTGCAGGGCCACCAGCTACCAGCCAGACTGTTTGCCTTACAGCTCCACGACTTTGATGCCATTTTGGGCATGGACTGGTTAGAGGCACACTCTGCTTTGGTAGATTGTCAGCGGAAGACCGTGCGGTTCGAGTTACCTGGAGCACCTGTGCTTTGCTTCCGAGGTACCCGGTCTGTCCGCCGACCCTTTGTTTCTTTCTGTAGAGCTCGACGTCTTATCCGTGACGGTTGTGTTGCTTTCCTGGCTTCCGTTTGTGCCTCGGATTCGGGTGAGTTGACTGTTTCTGACGTGCCGGTTGTTTGTGAGTTTGCTGACGTGTTTCCGGAGGAACTACCTGGGTTGCCGCCTGAGCGGGAGGTAGATTTCTCCATTGAGTTGCTTCCGGGGACGATGCCTGCGTCCAAGGCACCGTACCGGATGGCGCCGGCGAAGCTGCGGGAGTTGAAGCGCCAACTAGAGGAGTTGCTTGCGTTGGGCTTCATTCGTCCTAGCGCTCGCCGTGGGGAGCGCCTGTGTTGTTTGTGAGGAAGAAGGATGGTAGCCTGAGAATGTGTATTGATTATCGTCAGCTGAATCAGGTTACCGTGAAGAATAAGTATCCTTTGCCCAGGATCGATGACTTGTTTGACCAGTTGCAGACAGCTTCAGTGTTCTCGAAGATCGACTTGAGGTCGGGTTACTACCAGTTGCAGATTCGGGAGTCAGACGTTCCGCGATCAGCCTTTCGCACCCGCTATGACCACTTCGAGTTTGTCGTGATGCCTTTTGGGCTCACGAATGCCCCAGCAGCGTTCATGGAGATGATGAACAGTGTTTTCAGTGAGTACCTGGACCGGTTCGTGGTGGTGTTCGTCGACGACATCCTGGTGTACTCAGCGACGGCGGAGGAGCACGAGGTTCACTTGAGACTGGTTTTGAAAACTTTGAGGAGTAACCAACTTTATGCCAAGTTCAGCAAGTGTGAGTTTTGGCTAAAGGAGGTGCACTTCCTTGGGCACGTTGTTTCTGGTGCAGGTGTGGCGGTCGATCCCGCCAAGGTTGAGGCTGTTGTTTCTTGGGGCCAGCCCACTTCAGTTGCTGAGGTTCGCAGTTTCCTGGGGCTGGCAGGCTACTACAGGAGGTTCGTGCAGGACTTCGCCAGAGTTGCAGAGCTTTTGACCCGTTTGACCAGGCGGGAGACCCAGTTTGTGTAGACGACAGAGTGCGAGCAGAGTTTCCAGGAGCTGAAGAGTCGGCTGACTTCAGCTCCGATCCTTGTTGTTCCTTCTGGCACTGGCGGCTTGTTGTCTACACAGACGCTTCGGGTACTGGTTTGGGTGCTGTGTTGATGCAGCACGGTCGAGTAGTTGCCTATGCTTCTCGTCAGCTGAAGAAGCATGAGCAGAACTACCCGACGCACGACCTGGAGCTTGCAGCGGTCGTGTTTGCCTTGAGGTTGTGGAGGCACTACTTGTACGGTGAGGTGTTCGAGGTCTTCACCGACCACCGCAGCTTACAGTATGTCTTCACGTAGAGGGATCTCAACCTCAGGCAGCGCAGGTGGCTCGAATACTTGAAGGACTATGACTTTAGTCTTTCCTATCACCCAGGGAAGGCTAATGTCGTGGCAGATGCTTTGAGTAGGAGAGCCCACCTGAGTTCTTTGTTGGTTAGACACTGGAGACTCCTAGAGGACGCCGCTCAGAGTGTGTTTGTACCATCGAGCCTCCGGGAGAGGGCAGTGGCAGCCGTCCTGACCGTTCGTCCGTGGATTTTTCAGCAGGTGCTTGAGGCTCAGAGCGCAGATGAGGACTTGGCAGACGTGTTGCGGTTGCCCGAGGTAGCACTGGACGAGGACAGCGAGGTTCGTTTCCGAGGTAGACTCTACGTTCCAGAGGATGCCAGGGAGGAGGTACTGTCCGAGGCTCACTAGTCGCGAAACTCTATTCATCCAGGCTCTACCAAGATGTACCATGACTTGAGGGTACTCTTTTGGTGGCCGGGGATGAAGAGAGATATCGCTGAGTTTGTTTCGCACTGCCTTACCTGCCAACAGGTGAAGGCAGAGCACCAACGTCCTGGTGGTGAGTTGCAGTCGCTTCCCATTCCAGTGTGGAAGTGGGAGCATATCACCACGGACTTTGTTTCTGGCTTACCTCGTACCTCTCAGGGGCACGACAGTGTTTGGGTCATCGTTGACAGGTTGACGAAGACCGCTCACTTTCTTCCAGTCAGAGCAGCTTGGTCAGTTGACAGACTTGCTCGGTTGTTTGTGGACAGAGTGGTGCCTTTGCACGGAACCCCGGTCTCTATTGTCTCAGATAGAGATCCGAGGTTCACCTCTCGTTTCTGGTGCAGCTTTTAGCGTGCACTTGGCACTGAGCTGAGGCTGAGTTCGGCGTACCACCCACAGACAGACGGGCAGTCTGAGCGGACTATACAAACCCTCGAGGACTTGTTGAGAGCGTGTTGCTTAGACTGGGGAGGCACATGGGAGTCGCACCATCCCATGGTGGAGTTTTCTTATAATAATAGCTTTCACTCCAGCATCGGGATGGTGCCCTACGAGGCTTTGTATGGTCGGCTGTGCAGGACACCATTGCACTGGCACGAGGTTGGCGAGAGGCAGTTGCTGGGTCCGGAGCTAGTTCAGCAGTGTGTAGACTCAGTGAGGCTGATCCGGCAGAGGTTGCAGATAGCGCAGAGCAGACAGCAGAGCTACGCCGACGTCTGCAGGAGACCACTTCAGTTCGAGGTTGGCGACAGAGTGTTCCTTTGAATCTCGCCTACCAAAGGCGTTCTCAGGTTTGGGAAGAAGGGCAAGCTCAGCCTGAGGTTTGTTGGCCCTTTTTCCATCCTGGAGCGTGTGGGCGAGGTCGCTTACCGGTTAGCCCTTCCGTCTGAGTTGGCAGGTGTTCACAACGTCTTCCACGTTTCGCAGCTGAGGAAGTACATGCCAGATCCATCGCATGTGCTCGACTACTCGCAGCTTGAGGTCGCCCCCGACTTGTCCGTGCCGGAGTACCCAGTCAGCGTGGTGGACCGCAGAGTGCAGAAGCTTCGCAGGAGGAGTATCCCACTCGTCAAGGTGGTTTGGGAGCACCGCGCTGGTGGCGAGGCCACTTGGGAGCGTGAGGACGAGATGCAGGAGCAGTTTCCTTACTTGTTCGAGTGACAGGTACGCTGTTTTACTTTTGTTCCTCTGGTTTTGCCCTGAATTTTGAGGATGAAATTATTTTTTTTGTTGGTTAGATTGTAACATCCCATGTTACCCTGACCAGTCGCCCTCCATCAAGGGTGGCGACATAGGGTATGTCGCCTTCTGAAGACGACATGAGGCTTGTCGCCTTCCAGTTGGGAAGGCGACAGGCCCTATGTCGCCTTCTGTCTGTGCTGCCAGCCGCATGCACTTTGTCGTTTTGCTGCCTAAAGAAAGGTGATAGGTGTCAGCATCTGGCAGTAAGGAGGCGATAGGTCCTATGTCGCCTTCTGGTGTCAGGCCTGCATGGCTGACACGTGGCGATGTCGCAGGCCGACTTGACCGTTGAGCAGGGGAAAGCGACATGTCCTATGTCGCCTTCAGGTTTACTGAAGGCGACGGGGCCCATGTCGCCTTCTCAGTTTCAAAGGGTTAAGTGACCAAGCCGTGAGCACAAGCCTCAGTTCGTCCCTTGCTTGGAGAAAACCTTCTCCTCTGGCGAACTGAAGCTTGGGAGCTCCTTGGAGGCTTGGGAGGAGGTTGTTTGGCCATCTTGCAAGGTAGGTTGATGTGTTTCGTTGCTCTTGAGTGTTCCCCCTTGCTTGTTTCCCCTCTCACTGTTCTTCCTCTCTCTCTTGGCATGCATGGATGTTCTTCAAGGGAGAGGAGTTATCCGGCTCGTGGGAGGAGGTTCGTGGATCGCCGGAGCTCGAGGTGGAGGTTGCTAGCCTACGAGAAGGGCCCTTGAGGTTGGATCTTCATCTCGAGGTAGAGAACCCAAACCTTCCCCCTAGATCCACTTGCTAGGATCCTAACCCCCCTTCCAAGCCTAGATCTACCATGCTAGGAGGTTGATATGCTTTGTGTGATTGTGGTGGTTGGTGTGTTTCTCTTGCATGCAATGGTTTGCTTGGGGTTTGAGGGTTCTCCATGTTGAGTGAGATGCATGTGAGTGTAGGTTATTGTGCATGCTTGTTGGGGTTTCTAGAGGGTGGTTTGAGCTCTTTAGAACCATGCTTAATTGCCTACATGATCCCTTCCCCACGGATGTGTTTGTGGTGTGGTTGAGGCCCTGAAGAAGGGAGCCTCGGTGTGTTGTGCACTGTGAAGGCGACACCTTTGGTGTCGCCACCCAGGTGGCGACACATTGATGCGTCGCCTTCAGGAACTTCTGAAGGCGACATCACCTATGTCGCCTTCTTGGTGGCGACATGGGAGCCGTCGCCTTCTGCCTGCTTTTCCCCGTTCCGGTTCCAGGGTCTGTTCTGGAGCACTGACCTGGTTGCGACATAGTCTATGTCGCAACCAGATCAGTAGGGTTGCGTCGGCCTAGGTGTCGCCTTCCTGAAGGCGACACCAGGCCTGTCGCCTTCTCAGTCAGAGAAGGGACTTGGCAACCTGCTCAGCGTCTTGCTTCCGCTGCGACTTGGTTTTCTCGGCACCTGTGCTGTTTCCTAGTACAGTGCTACTGCTAGTCTCTCTCTTCGCCCGGTGCTAGGCACTTGAGGGCTTGTCCGCGAGACAGGTTGTTACCGTTACCTGGGACCCCCGGTTCCCGCGCGTCTGTGTCAGAGGGTGTTGCTCCAGACGGCGGAGTTTGCTCGAGTCGTTGACTTTGGTAGCAGTAGGGGAAAACGGTGGGACAGCGACGTGGTCGTTTGTGGAGCTCTCTTAGCTGAGACTGGGACGCCGGTTGTATGTGACTCGTATGGTGCAGTTTAGCTAGTCCGTTCTCACTGCCTCACTCTACGTGGTTCCGGTACCACCTAGAGGTGTCAGGCGTGGGACCGTAGTCCGGCCAGACTACGGCAGTTGTGGTTACTAGTGGTTCTGCATCTCACTCCGACGGGAGGTGTCAGACACGAACCGTTGGTCGAGGGTAAGACGCGTGGCGCACCTGACCAGCTGACTAGAGTAGTGTACTGTAGCTAGTGTACTTGTCCAGGCAGTTCGCTGTCTGTGTTTACAATTGGGTTCTTGTGGTGCCTTGGTTTACACGGGTTTTCTGGTCCCGCCGAGTGGCCTAGACCGATGACTGTGTAGTTCTTTCACGCTTCCGCACTTTACTCTGTTTAGTAGATTAGACTTTACTGCTTTATTTAATTATTGCTCTAGTCTATATATGCTTGTGGAACCAGTGGGAGATTGGTAGTCCCTACTGGGCTTCTTCGTGAAGCTCACTCCCTGTTTTGCAGGTGAGACTTCACAGCAGTTCCCTCCGCGGCATAGCGAGGAGACGGGCCCGCAGTAGTCGGCGTCTCTAGTGGCAGTGTTTTCCCTAGTTCTGTACTTCACCCTCGAGGTATGCCCTTAAGGGACGTGTTATTCCTTTTCTGTTCTGCACTTGTACTTTTACTACTTTGGGACTTGTACTAGAGTTGCACTTTGTGTTAGACTACTTCTTGCACTAGTTGGTACATCTTTAGTACGTTTGTCGTTACTTACTTTCCGTCACATATCTCGTTAGACCGATCCGTTAGCCCTTCCAGGTCTCCGGACCCGTGGGCGGCGGTGCCGACGGTCGGATCCTTGGTGGGAGCCGGGGACCCGGGTGCCGAGGCCGTTACACCAACCACCCACTACCTCCACATCGCACTAACCCACTCCTCTCTTTCTTCACAACACCACCACGACCACCATGCCATCACAACCCAACCCCACACTCATACACCAACCCTCCACCATCCCCATCTCACAGCCATCACCATCCAATCCACCTCTTCTCCACACACTGCCCTCTACCCCCATCATTACCCCTACCCCACAAGCTCCTTTCCTACGTACCACTACCTCTGCCCCGAATCCTCTACCATCCACTTTCTTCGTGCCACCCCCAAATGTAGTGAACATCAAACCACCACACCAGATGTTCAACACGGAACACTCCACCATCCACCCAGCTCCCAACATGCCAAGCAAGCCATTGGTACAGGAAGTACACATAGAGGGAGATGAGACTGAAGAAAATTTGGTGCTCTGGAGTGGGCGTATATTTAACAGGCTATTCCCCCAAAGTCAGGACCAGGCACCCCAGCAGCAGGAAGAATAAACCCCAGCTGAAGAGTCCATTCTAGGGACTCAGTATGATTTGTTGAAACATCTAGACAAAATGCCGGCTAGAATTTCCATTCTAGAATTGATCAAAAGGTCATTGGTACATTAAGAAGCCTTGATGCAGTATCTTTAAAAAGTGATGGTGAATGAAGACTTTCCAGGAAATCAGATCAGCTTAGTCTTAACCCCCATAAGTCGGCATCCGACCATGGAATTCCACGAACATGAACTAGCACCTGTGGAAGCCCAACGGTATGCCTTATGTTTAACTGTAAAAATCCACAGGACCGCGTGTCTCAATGTTTGGTGGACACTGGAGCTTCCATTAATGTGGTCTCTTTGGACACATTGAACTTGTGTGGGGTTTCATTAGAAACGGTTCGGCCCTCCTTAATTACAGTCACTGCCTACGATAACACTAGTAGGCTGCCAAAAGGGGTAGTTACACTGAAGGTGGGTTTGGGTCCCTCTATAACTAAAATTGATTTCCACATTCTAGACATGGACCTAAGCTTTCGAATGATACTTGGCAGGCCATACATCTAGGCACTTGGTATCGCCACTTCTACTATACATCAATGTCTGAAGTTTCCATACAAGGGACATGTCGTCAAAGTAACAAGTAAGCCAATGATCTTAGAAGTGGATGTCATGTCCGATAACTCTATTCCTTCCATCTGGCCAAGCAACCAACCTCTCATGTCAGTACTAGACATGTATGGCATACAACAAAACACAACACATCCAACGGTATCATCTACACCATCAACTATTGCACAAAAGAGAAGTAAGATTATGACTGATAAGGTTTGGCAAATCATGCTGAAGATGGCGTACCATTGAGGTAAAGGACTGGGGGCATACTTACAAGGTAGGACCAAGGCAGTGCCAGATAGAAAGATGAGGCCCAGGACAGGACTGAGGTACAAGCCAAAGAAAGAGGACTATGAGCAGAGGGCAATGTCAGCTAAATCTTGAGCAACCATGATGTCAACAATGAAAACTGATAGGCAGCCACTAACAGGTCCCTTTTCTACCATTTCAAGAAGGGGCCTTTGCAGTCATGAAACGAACAAACAACTTCCATCATCACATATGAACTCTCATGTCAAGACGTGCACGCTCGTCAGTTTGCACGCCACATTGCACCCCTGGCTACATATAAAGCTTTAGAAAACCTCAGGCCCCGAAAATTGAGAATAATGGGAGACCCTGAGTGTGAATGGTACTGTTGGTTCGACATGAATGACATTGCTATATCCTTACGTCGACTCTTCATGCCAATAGACCTTGAATGGCCGCCACTCATACATGATCTCCTGAAAAAGCCAACAGTAATTACAACTAAGAGGTAGCTGCTAAATGACTGGACAGATGAAGGGGAACCAGATATCCCCTTTAAAGAGGGCTTCACAGTTGATAGGCTCTGGGCAGACCTCTTTTCCTTAGGCATCGCGCCCACTTTACTTCAAGCCACCACGTGGCCTCTTTTCCTCTCCCTTAGCATTCCATGAGCACCAACGCCCCATCTCATAATTTCACTACACTCCCCTGAGTAGATGCTTACCCTCCAACTCCCTCTTTCTCTTAATCTCCCCCCGATCGAGCATACACTCATTCCTTAATTCTCCAATCTTTCAATTTCACCTCATTCCCTTTCCATGATAAACAAAAGCCATAAAAATTTGAATAAATCGGAAAAAAAAAATCAAATTTCAAACTCTTAATTCAATCATCTCCATCGAGGAGACCTCTTATCTCTCCTCCAAGTGTGCCCAGACCTACGGGCCACTCCTCCCCAGTCCAATGACTGGCCTCCTCTATCCCTCCACGCAGGGACCTCCATTTACTGCTTTTCCTCCTCCCTCACCTCCTTTTGTAGAGTCTAGTAGTTGTAGTAAGAGTCTAGGTCTGGTTAGTGAAAATCTAGGGGTAGTATCGAAGAAGAAGTCCAAGGAGAAGAGGGTTCCTCACCTCTTATTAGCGGATGTAGCCCGTAGATGCAATGCGTGTCTAGAAATCCCTGAATTTATTGAAGAGCCATTGCTGTTTCTGGATATAGAATGCGAGGAGTCATTGTGCTTTATTGATGGTGGGTTTGGAGTCTATGAGATCATGGATGATAATGACCGAATTGAAGAAAGGGATGAAGAGTTTAAGGACGAGGCTGACACATTCGCAAGCAGGGTCAGAAGATTTGATGATCCGTCAGCTACAGTAGAAGAAACCACTAAAGAAATTAATCTGGGAATCGAGAAAAACCCTAGGACCGTCCTCATAAGCAGCAACTTGTCACCAGCTAAAGAGGAAGCAATTATTGAGGTTCTCAGATAATATAAGGACACGTTCTCTTGGAGCTATAAGGATATGCCAGGGCTTGACTGTGTGCTTGTTGAACATCACCTTACACTTAAGTCGTGGTCTGTCACCATTAAGCAGCGGTTAAGACGTTTCCACCTACAAATGGCTTGAAAATGAAAGATGAGGTCGACAAGCTCCACAAATCCAAGTTCATTAGAGTCATACTTTATCCCAATTGGATGGCAAACATTGTCCCAGTCATGAAAAAGGACGGAAGAGTCAAAATTTGCATTGACCTCCGGGACCTTAGCCACTCATATCCGAAAGATGATTTCCCCTTGCCTCACATTGATGTGCTGATTGATAACACGGCCGGGTATGAAACCCTCTCCTTCATGGATGGCTTCTCAGGGTACAACCAAATCAAATTAGCTGAGGAGGACCAAGAGAAGACATTGTTCACTACACCTTGGGGCACATATTGCTATGTGGTCATGCCATTTGGACTCAAAAACACTAGAGCTACTTACCAAAGGGCAATGATGGCCATCTTTCATGACATGATTCACATCTACATTGAGGTGTATGTGGATGACTTGGTGGTTAAGTCTAGAACATTAGAGGAGCATCCTGGGGTTCTAACTAAGGTGTTGCCAAGATTAAGGGAATTTCAATTGAAAATGAACCCCAAGAAATGTGTGTTTGGTGTGTCATCAGGTAAACTCCTAGGTTTCATCGTGAGCAAGAGGGGTATTGAGATTGATCCCAATAAGGTGAAGGCAATAAGGGAAATGCCACCTCCTAAGAATTTGAAGGAAGTTTGAGGATTGATTGGGAGATTGCAGTTTATTCTCCGATTTGTCTCCCAACATTCACAGAGGTGTAGACCCTTCTACGACTTAACTAAACCAGGGGTGAAATTTCAGTGGGATGAGAAGTGTCAGGCAGCCTTTGATGAATTAAAGGAGTATCTGGCTAATTCTCCTGTCCTGAGGCCACCGACTCCAAGCAAACCACTAATGCTCTATGTCTTTGTCCTGGAAAACTCAGTAGGAGCTGTCCTTGCATAAATAGATGAAGAAGGCAAAGAAAAGGCAGCTTACTACTTGTCTAAGTTTCTCAACCCCTATGAGCAAAGGTTCACAACCATGGAGAAAACATGTGTCGCTCTTGTCTGGATAGTGTAGAAACTGAAGCACTATTTTCTTGCTCACGAATTCCACCTTATAGCCCGCATGAATCCTATCAAGTTCCTCCTTGAAAAATCTGTTCTCACTGATAGGCTGGCATGTTGGCAAAGCTTTCTTTCTCAATTCGATATCACCTACATTTAACAAAAGTCAATCAAAGGCTATGCCATAGCTGAACATCTCTCTCACCACCTTATCCCTCGATTTGATCCTGTCCATTCAGAGTTCCCAGATGAAGAACTAATGTCTCTTAGTCAATCTGATCCTATGTGGACATTACATTTTGATGGAGCTATGAATTCTCATGGTAAGGGTGTCGAGATTGTTCTCCTATCACTTGAAGGGGTCACCATTTCGCAGGCTTTTTAGTTAGCATTCCCTGTCACCAATAATATAGCTGAATATGAAGCCCTACTGGCTGGACATGAGGCCACACACTTCTATGGTGTCACCCATCTGTGAGTTGTAGGTGATAGTCAGTTGATTCTTCGCCAAGTGCTCACCAAATATTGCACACGCGATCCAAAGCTCAAGCCTTATCAAGAGCTCTCCTTAACCTATGCTAAGCTATTCTCCAAGCTAATTTTTTCCATGTTCCTCGCAACCAAAACATTCTAGCTGATCCTCTTGCTTCTCTTGCCTCATCTCTAAACTTTCCTCTTAGCAGAAGCTTTGAATCTATCCTTATCCATCGACGTTTCACCCCTGCTACTCAAGATCCTGCTTTCCTTAGGGTCAAAGAGGAGGTGTCTAGGAAGTTGGAGAGAGGCAACAAGAAAGAAATCATGCAATTGAAATTAGAAGAAGAATTGGAAGATGAGGGAAAACCATGGTTTTATAAGATAGCTAAGTACTGCAAAGATCAATCCTACCCTGAGGAAGTCACTACTGAGGAGAATGTCCCAGAAATACACTATGGTTGGCAATATACTTTACAAAAGAGGTCTCACTGGTGTTCTGCTAAGATGTCTGGATGATGATGAAATTTGGAAAGTTGTTGAGGACGATCAGTCAGGTGTTTGTGGTGGCCATGTAAATAGCCAAATGCTTGCAAAGAAAATCCTTAGGCAAGGCTTTTACTGGCCCGCTCGAGAGGAGGATTGCTCTATCTATGTCTGTCGATGTGTTAAGTGCTAACTGCACTCCGATAAAATTCATTCTCCATCCTCTTCACTACACCCTATGTCCTCCCCATGGCCTTTCACCATGTAGGCCTTCGACATCATTGGTCCCCTTAGTGATCCAAACTCCCAAAATAAGTCAAAATCATACATTCTCACTGCAATGGAGTACTTCACCAAATGGGCAGAAGCGGAAGCTTATGCGGAAGTCAAGACAACAACACTATGCAAGTTCATCATCAAAAACATCATCACCAGATTCGGCATACCCAGTACCATCATCACTGACAATGGGCCTCAATTTATCTCTCAGGAGCTTTAGGACCTCAGCAACAGGTATAAAATTACATTGCATCATTCCTCTCCCTATTATCAGTAAGGCAACGGCCAGATAGAGGCCATAAATAAAACTCTAATCAAGATCATAAAGAAGACATGTGAGGCTAACAAATTCTCGGACTGGCCAGACAAGCTTTTAGAAGCTCTATGGACCTACCGCACTTCAATCCACACTCCTACAAGGCAAACACCATTCTCCCTCACGTATGGAATGGAGGTTGTAGTCCCATATGAAATTCTTATTCCTTCACTGAGAGTCCAACTTGACAAAGACTAGTCAAATGATGAGCATCACGAGTCACTCCTTGCACAACTGGAACTCTTAGATGAAAAGCGTTTGGCAGCCGCAGAAAACACCTAAGCATATCAAAATAGACTCACTCATTTTTATCAAAAGAAAGTGATGGAGAAAAAAATTCAAAGTCGGTGAAATGGTCATCAAAAGAATCTTTGTAAAACTTGGTGGGCCTCGTTCAAAACTTCAACCACACTGGGAAGAGTGGTATGTAATAAAAGAATCATATCCAGGCAACGCGTATAGGCTAGAGAAAGTTGAGGGTGAAAAGCTTGCTCACCCCTGGAATGAGCTATATCTTAAAAAGTACTACCCCTAGATAGGCGTACAAATTTACATGGTACATGGACCCTAAAATAAAACATCGTCATTCCTAATTCATTCTTTATTCTTTGTGAGTTAACCAGAGGAATCAATACTCACACACACTTACACGCCCCACCCTTGGGTTCTAGAAGCACGGAATCTAAAGAAGATCAATGCTTAGCTAAGAGTTTAGGACACCACCGTTTCTCTTCCTTTCGGTTCACCAATAGAATTGGGAACCTGTGGGATTGACCTTTGAACCTGTCCAACGCTCTAGTGGGTAGATGTCATGGCCCAATAGGGGAAGAGAAAAGAAAACAAGGAAAATCAAAATCAAAAGAGCCAAAACAAGGCAAATCACAATTAAAAAGCACGTCAAGAGTGGCAGAGTCCCCGCAGAGATTCAAATGAACCTAGTCATAAGCATGCCATAAAAACCCCCACAAGCCAAAACTGAACCCTAATGAGCGTAGGGCAGAGAAATGAGTGTCTCCCTGGTCACCCAAACTGTTGGCAGACTTTATAAATCATGCCTTCCCTTCTCCCTTATCGGTATGTACCAGGGTCAAGGCAAGGCAACGATCAACTAAAGAGGATGTCGCCAAAAACCACCTTGAGTGAAGGCACCACTTAAACACATCTAACCTCTGCTTAAAACATCTAAGAATCACTAATTAATTTTAAATGATGATTGAGTAATTGAAGGGTCCGAGTATCGCATTTATCCATTTAGAACAGGATCCCCTTCATTCTATGTGTCTTTTTAAGAAGGGACCACGCTGGGTTGCGGCATATTTTTAAAATTTTAAAAAAATAATGAATACTTCAAAATCTAAAAACATTGATGAATATTTTAAAATCCAAAAAAATGAATCCAAAAAAAATTGAATATTTCAAAAAAATAAAAATAAAAACATTGAATATTTTAAAATAAAAAAAAACTTGAATATCTCAAAGTTAAAAAAATAAATTGAATATGCCAAAAGCCAAAAAATGATGAGTTTATTCTCTTCTCATTTGTATGAATGCATTGATTGCTTGCTCATCTTTTAATTCCCTACTAGCATATGCCTGCTCGCTTATTACAGTTTAAATTTTGTCATTTTCTTCGTTCTATGCCTTATTTTAATAAAGGCTCAGCCCCTTGACAAACCACGAAGTTCAGTTGCTTGTTATTAAGAAAGAGGTTGAGTCAGAATAGTTAAACTAATCTGTTTGTCAAGTGATCCTCAGGCACAGGTAGAAGGGAGACAAAGCATAGTCTACTTTATCATGGCCAAAAGAGACACGTCAAAAGTACATCATACATAAAGAAGTACCCTACTAAGTATACATCATCATAAAAAGAAAAGTAAAAATACAAGTCATATGTTGGTGGCCTAACTCTCGCCGCCACTCTCTGCCGGCCGGGGATGTCGACTGCTCTCGGCCTCACCAGGGTCAGCTGTCATGTGAGGAGGAGGCGGCCTCATGGAGGCATGAGAGTCAGCGGACCACTGGGCATGGTGCTCCACCTGGACCTTCCTCTGGTGCTCAGAGGAAGTCACCAAATAGCTAAGAAAGTAGGCGCTGGCTTTCCCCTCCCTCACGGCGCGCTCCCTGTTAGGATCGGATGGGTGGATGGATCGGATCTAGAAGGGGGGGTTGAATAGATCTAACACCAATTAACGCGGAAGCTTAAGCAATTAAAAATTACTTCGAATCAGAGATCAATTCACCCAAACAATTTACTGATCTGAAGTGTGATTAGTGTGTGTGAGCAAATCCATTAGTAGTGTGAGCGAAATCCCTATGCATGCATCTATCGTAATACAAAGTCAAACCACAATTCAAACCACTGCACAAAGGATTTTTAGGTGGTTCGGAAATCACCTCCAGTGACTCCTACGTCCACCCCTCACACAGTAAGGCCACACTACTCAAAACCTTGAGTACAACTCACACTGGAGCACGACGACTCCAAACACCCTTGAGCACGACGACTCAAGAAACAACCAGAGCACGACGACTCCAAACCCTTTGAGTACGACGACTCAAAGAAAACCCAGGAGATAGGTACGACGACCTACTCCACAAACCACTTATGAGTACGACGACTCACAAGCACTTGAGCACAACGGCTCCAGAGCACTAAGGCTCCAAACCTGAGCACTACGGCTCCAAATATTTGGACCACGAAGGATCCAAGTTCTGCTAGAACAAGCTCGGTTAGAGAATAGATCATCTAGCATGATCTATCTCAATACAAAGATAAAAATAGAACAAACAGAATTAAGTGATCTGTGTAGAACACATACACAGATCACACAATGAAAACCTGGATGAACACTCCAAGAAAATGAATGAAATAGATGTGACTTGGATGTTCCTTGATGAAGAAGACTTGCAGAAGCCTAGATTGAAGACGCTTGAAGGAATTCGTTGAAGATCTTCTTCAATCCATGATGCTATGCTTTGATGGCATCTGAAATGCCAGAAGTTCTTCTTCTACTACTCCTCTTCAGTTGGATCTGCTCCTTATCTCAGCACAGCAAGCTTCTCTCCATAGATTCTCCTTGATTCCCACGTCCTTCCTCTTGAAAGGATGGTCTGCAACTTTTGGAGATGGAGCAAGATCTGGAAACCCCCTTTCATCCGCCAAAAAGGTTCTTCAGGAAGTGTGTGGGCTCTCTTGCCTTTGGGGTACAAGGAGCATGGGTATTTATAGCCCCATAAGTCCATAAAGTGCCTTGGGGTGCATGGGCACGGAAACCTAGGTCAAATCCCCTAATTCCCAAGCAGCCACGTGTTCAGAGAAATTCACATTTTTGAGTTTCAGCCGGAGTGTGTCGACACCACCAGGGAGTGTGTCGACATACTGTCCCATTTCTGCAAAACTGTTCTTATGGAAACTGAGACTAGTGTCGACACTACCTGGGACTAGTGTCGACACTGCCTGGGACTGTGTCGACACTACCTGGGACTAGTGTCGACACTGCCTGGGACTAGTGTTGACACTGCCTGGGACTGTGTCGACACACTGTCCTAGTCAGGCAACTGGGTCTTCTGGAGACTGGGACTAGTGTTGACACTGCCTGGGACTAGTGTCGACATTGCCTGACAAAATCTGGATATTCCTAAAAATTTAACACATAAGCCATTAGTACAAGATATTATCATTAAAATATGAGATATTAATCATCAAAAACATGTTGTTTAAGTATTATTGTGATATGTATAAAATGTATTACATGTTCAACATGTCATCATCAAAATCACAATATGTCATCTTTGAAATCACAATATGTCATCATTGAAATCACAATATGTCATCTTTGAAATCACAATATGTCATCATTAAAATCACAATATGTCATCTTTAAAATCACAATATGTCATCATTAAAATCACAATATGTCATCATCAAAATCATAATATGTCATCATTAAAATCACAATATGTCATCATCAAAGTTAAAGTATGGGTGATGTTCATTGGATATCATTAAAATACAACTTTAGGAAATTCCAAAACACACTCAACCCAACAATCTCCCCCTTTTTGATGATGACAAAACATATGCACAATCTCCCAATATCTTGACTCCCTTGACTACAATAACTCCCCCTTTGACTATATACACCCTTTGACCTTTCTCCCCCTAGAGACCTTTCTCCTTTAAAGAACTTTCTCCCCTTTGAACTTTCTCCCACTAGAGACCTTTCTCCCCCTTTTTGACAGCATCAAAAAGATATATAAGAGAGAGAAACAAAGAATAGTAGGAGATCAAGAAATGAAATGGAGTAAAGGAATGATCAGAAATGATCAAAATAAATGAGACAAAGTGATATTGACATATGAGAGAAATGATTGTGTTTTTGGCATTGTGCCATAAAGTTTAATCACAAAGACACACTCAACACAAGGTATTGCAAGATATAATGATCTGAATGTGGTTAAAATAATGATGCAAATGTGAAATAAAGTGACCTATATGAGTGAGCAAAAATATTTAACAAGGATGTTAGGAGCTTTAAGTTTAACACACTATAAAATAATAGGTCTAAACTCAGTAAACATGAAATTTATGAAGGTCTTAAGCTTTTTCATCCTGTCAATTTGATTTTCTTTCATTCTTAACAGGGAAAGAATACAAGAATAAATTAGTTAAATCTCACTTTTCAGTGCAAGAGATCACATTGATCAGATGCAAGATCTCCTGATTACTCAGTGGTTTAACTTTCATTATCTTATACAGAGTTGAAAACTTTGATTTTCACTTTTTGACGCGAAACAAATCACTTTTTAGGTGAAATGGCCCGGTTACTCAGTGGTTCAAGAATTTGCATTACTCTGTTTGTATCTTTCCAGATTGTTGATCATTTTCTTTTGACGTTTTGTAGGAATTTGTTTGCTTTGACCAGACAAGTCATGACTATGAATTTAGATAAATTATTCTTAACACGTGGTAAAAATGAAGCTTAAACATGCACATGTTAAATAGTAAAGCCACTCATGTGCCTACAAGTGTTTTGCAAGTCATTTTAAAGACATTCAGTATTAAGATTGCTTAACCTTGAAATGATACTGAATCTTTGAAATTAAACTAAATGCACAATGAGTTTAGTTTCAATGTTTTAATTCTCTCATAAGAAAATAGCACAATGACTCAAAAATTCTGATGATTTTGGGGTTCAAAATAGACAAGTAAGATCAAGGAATGCAACAATGACTTCCCCTTTCATGTAACTCCCCCTCACAAGGTGAACATGAAGATTATAGGAGGAATAGGAATGGAATGAAGTGAAAGCAGAATGAACATGAACGTTTTATTGAAAAATAGAAACTCCCCCTCAACAATTGCATATGAGGCTCTTGATACTTGGCGGAGACATATACTCACGCATAGTGAAAGAGTCCAGACAAGCCTGACTTGTCTTTCTTCAATTCACCATTTGATATACCAAGAATGCCAATGCAATGTGAGAGTGAGGAATTTATGTGCAAGAAGATTTGTCAATAAATTGAATGGGAGTTGATGATAAGTCAGATATGAAAGAATATTTCTCCAACATTTCACTCAAAGATTCTTTTGACTTACTCCCCCATAAGATATGCATGAAATTCATTGCATTTTCAAGAACATTTTTGTACTTTTTCAAATTTACTCCCCTTTAATATGTGCATGGAATGAAAAAGCTAGCAAGCAATTCACACATGATTATGCACACAGTTAGCTTTAAGCATAACATGACTTCTAGTACTTGGCGGAGAATTTTACTCATGCATAATGATAGCTTCCAAACAAGCATAACTTGTTTTTCCACATGTCATCATTTGATATACCAAAAAGTCAAAGCAATTGATATGCACACAGAATCATGGGCACAGTTATGCAAGCATGATAACATAAACATGATTCCAATTGTAATGACACAAAGTTCATTGTTGGGAGTACCATTGAAACACATTTCTTATTGTTCAGATAAAAATTAAACATTCATTTCAATTCAGGCAATTCAAATTTGAAATGATAAAGAAGTTTTACCTGAATGGAGTACAATTATTTTCAAAGATTTTACCTGTGTTCTCCAATCATTTCTTACCTTGCACAGCCAATATCTTGAGTCCATTTACAATGTATGGCTGCAAGTCTCCTCAGCTTGCTGATTAAGTTGGTTTTGGGACCCACACTTGCTTGGGTCCTGCAATGAAATATCATTAAAATATGAGATATTAATCATCAAAAACATGTTGTTTAAATATTATTGTGATATGTATAAAATGTATAACATGTTCAACATGTCATCATCAAAATCACAATATGTCATCTTTGAAATCACAATATGTCATCATTGAAATCACAATATGTCATCTTTGAAATCACAATATGTCATCATTAAAATCACAATATGTCATCTTTAAAATCACAATATGTCATCATTAAAATCACAATATGTCATCATCAAAATCATAATATGTCATCATTAAAATCACAATATGTCATCATCAAAATCAAAGTATGAGTGATGTTCATTGGATATCATAAAAATACAACTTTAGGAAATTCCAAAACACACTCAACCCAACACTCCTTGCCACGCTGGTACTGGTCCCCTGACTCCCAAAGCAATCGCTTGGAGATGCCCAGGCTGATACGTGCATCCACCACCTGCTGGACGAGGTGCTTCTGCTCCTGCTCCCATCAGCTACGCTCGTGCTCCCAGTCGACGTGACCATGCACGCGCTCCCACTCTGTGTGACCACGCTTGCACCCCCTCCGCTCCATGGTAAGCAGCACACGCAACTCCGCTGCCTCACATGGAAGGTCAGAGTCGCACTGGGAGGCTTGGGTCCACAACTTGGACAACTGCTTGATCAGGACCGCTACCTCCGCTCTCACCAGCGTCACCTAAGTGATGGCTCCCTGGAGCTCGACAGTCTGCACAAAAGGCAACACATGTAAGTTACAAGCAATTCATTTTCATATGTATATATCATTGTCGAAACTTACCCGTGTAGCAAGGTCGTGCTCCCTCAGTACGAGCCATGGCCACTGTTAGCTGCTCTTGGAGAGAGGCCACTTGAGGATCTGGCAGGCTCGAGCTCATGGAGGCACCCGCAAGGTCGGTGCTCTCCACAGCTGCCTGCTCGGTACGTTGCACAAGGAATGCCAGGTCAGAGCAGGGAAAGGTAAATAGGATAGAAGTAAATTAGTCATACTTACCAGAATCGCTAGGGCCTCTCTTGCCTCGGCTAGCTGTGCCTTCGAGCTCGTCAACTAGGCACGAAGGGTCTCAATCACGGCATCCCAGGCATCCTGCATATTCACACGCTCGTCAATCACATATAATGCAAGGATAAACAGGTTATGTTTAGGGCAGTCATCGACACTGGGATCATAAAGTCTCTGCCGCCAAAGACCTCACGGTACCTCTCTAGGTAGGCTAGGCTATCCTCCCCATCGGACACCACTACGATGCCACCCCTCTGCCAGTCGGTGTAGGTCAGGGAAGTGGAGGTGCCAATCCACTCGCTTTGCCTTGCCACGGGTCTTCCGATCGATGTCCCTCAGCTCGGTCTCATCTGTCCACACTTGGTGCAGGCCTAGGGTCAGCATGGCCAGCCTCAGATAGAGGGGCTCAATCTTGTTTAGGGAATGGACCCACAAGTCCCACCCGAAATGAGGTCGGCCGCTCTCAACCCAAGGCTGCCCAGCATCGAGGATGCCCAAGTATGGCCCACACACAACCTACATGCACACACCGAGGTCACTTATTTCATGAAAACAAGAGAGAACATGGAAAATTGAAGTGAGAACACATACCAAGAGTGATGGGTAGCCCCTGAGAGCCCTCCGCAGGGTGTCCAACTAAGATTGGAAGGAAGCCACCGGCACCACTGGCAGCCACCTCCGTGCAAGAGGACCACCTCGGGGCTCACCTCCGTGGCCCGTGCCAGTGAGAAATAAGAATAAGACCACACCTGCATACACGAGCACAATGATTATTTAACTAACAAGTTTTATGCAGATAAAATAAAGGGCTAGGGAAGAACAAGTACCTGAAGGAAAGGGGAAAACCCACCCACCGTGGTCTCTCTGCCAGTGCCGCAGGAAAGGTCAACAAAAAGATGAGCAAGCATCGCTGCTCCCTAAGCATACTGGCTGACATTGTCCAAGTCCGCCAGGATCTTCAGGAACTGATAGTGGATGTCGTTCCCCTTCATGGCCAGTAGCATCTTACCGAAGAAAAGCATCAGGAACCTCCTCAAGTCATGGTCCACCCACTTCCGGTCCTGAGGGTCCTGACAGTAGGCCACCCTCGCCAGCTCCGCCGCTCTCTGCACAAAATCTAGAAAGTCCTCCTCGCCAGTCTGCCTCACCCCCCCTCCCCAAGCACAAACCCTTTTCCTGATCATACGCCTGTCTACTAGCTCGTCTACCCCGGCAGTTTCCATGCCCAAAAGCTCATGTGCAATGTCCGTGTAATCCGCATAGGTGACCCCCATCACTGCCTCTCCATCTACGTGGAGACTCGTGATCTAAGTCACATCCTCCAAGCTGTGCACCATGTGGCCCCAGGGCATCAAGAATTCCATGCTCACTCTGTCCCACCTCTCCCTGAGAGCCTAGATCAGCAGGATGTCTACACAAAAGGGCTCGTTGTCTAAAATCGGCCCAAATCCCATCTCCCTCACCCTCTCCCTCTAGAACTCTAGCAATCCTCGATAAGCTGCCACCACCACTGGCCAGAGGATTCGAGATCTCATGATGCCTTGCAGGTATTAAGGAATCAATCAGCACATGTAATGCACACAAAGAGATAGAAAACAAATCAAAACATGGTCAAATTTGGGGCCTCGGGTGGGTCTTTTGAATCGCGACCACCACAGTGGTCGCAGTTCAAATTTTGAATCACGATGACTGTAATCTTCGCGATTTTCCCCACTGTCTTCTTCGGCGACCGTGGTCGCCCTTCCTCCCCTTTTCCTTTCTATGCCATCCAAACCACAGAGAAGAGTTTGAGGCTTACAGTGTCGCCCCGAGGTGGCGCTTAGCGGCCCTTCCTTCCCCCGACCAAAGCTCTCGCTGCTGCCAGTCCCTCCCCTTCTTCCTCTTCTCCTTCTACCATCGTTGGGCGTTCTTCACCCAGCACCACCACTTCCATGGTCACCATCACCGCCGCGCTTTCCTCCTCTTCCACGGTCACCTCCAAACCTTCTTCTCCTGTCGCCGGCCCTTCGGTGGTCGCCGGAGCCTCCCCTCATCGGTGCTTCATCCCCGTCATCTTTGTCATGGAGAGGTTGAGAGGGATTGAGAGTAGAAGAGATTGAGAGAGGATGATTGAGAGAGCTGAGAAGAGAGGAGAAGAGAAGAAATGGGGGTCAAAAGAAAGAGTTCTTCAGGAAAGAATCAGAAGAAAGGGGGTGTCAGGTGTTTTGTTTGGCGATTTTGAACTTGAAGAAATCGCGACAGATGCAGTCGCCGTGTTTTTTGAAACACTTGAGCAATTCGCGACTTATCAAGTCGTCGCTATTCATAATGTCATGATTACCCTGGGCATTGAGTTTGAGGCACAAATTTTGAATTTCAAGGTACAATTTAAAAGTGACGGGGTGAGTGGTTGCCTTTTAAGTAAAGTGCGACAACTTGAGAAGTCGTGAATCAAGAGATGAAGTGTGATGCCTACATCCGTCGCAGTTTTAGCAGTACACCCGAGGACTATATTTTGAGGAAGAATCACAGTAATTTGGAGGATGTAATCATTGTACATATTGGTTTTTGGTCAAATGAAGGATGCTATTATTTCTTATTGAGAGAATAATCATTGCGCTTACAACAACCACCTTGGGCCAAAGTTTCTTAAAATCTCTTACATAATTCATCCAGTCACTTTCAATCTCCTCTACATTTGGGACCGGCCGTCTATAGGTGCAGATCTTCTAGAGCGCTTTAATCATGTACGCTTCCTCTCCATCGCCGTTAGTTCCAAGTTCCCTCTTCTTGATTGGTGGGAGATGTGAGGGTCCTTCAAAGTTGCGCCTAGGAAGTTCGAGCTGAGAAAGGCAACGATGTATGTTGTAGAGCATGAACTCGGTCACCCCAATATGTTGGAGTTCCACACCGGGTGCTTGTAGCACCCCAAAAAATTTATTAATTGAAAAATTATAATAAAATGAAAACAATACTTTTATATTCTTTAAATAGTAAAAACGTACGTACCAATGTCATATGTACGTAAACACATCGAAACATTATGTAAAAATCATTGTTCAACTCTAAATAATACTCCCAAATGACCCACGAAGAAATTCGTGCAAGAAAAAATTCAATTGGCCAAGTTTAAGGCATTTTGTAACTTACTATCGTAATTAGGGAATAACTTGGATAATTACTATCATAGGTACTTAAGTGAGTCCAAAAATAAAATAAAAATCATGGATGGACTTTAAACAATGGGTATTGACAACCCAATGAAAAAATTGGACCAAAGGAGGTCTTTTGGGCCACAAAATAATTCATGCTAAGAAAATAATCCGAAATTTAGAAATATTCACTAATGGACCATGATAAGGTAAATTCTCACCTAATAGACCACCAATGGACTTCAAACCAATCCCAAACTCATGGTTACCACCTAAGGGAGGTTTCCATAAGCTTCCCATCATGAATTGGGGTGAGAAATCCTCCATGGAGGGAAGGATACACCAAATTCGTACCCATTAGTTTCCTAATTTAAATTAGGCAAGTATAGACCCATACCTCTTTAAATAAGCCCCCTCTCTTCCATGGGACGACCCCTAGGGTTGCTGAGGTCGTGCTTGGAGTCTTTGGAGGCTAGGAAATGCAAGGAGGAGGCTTGAGCAAGAAGCAACTCGTGCTCTTCTTCATCTGCGACCTGCACACGAGGCCTCCCTAGATCATCACCAAAGGTTAGTAAAACCTCGACCAAACCATGCAAACCATATATCCCTGGAAAGATATCCGAGTCTAGTTTCTTATGGAACTATTTTGCCCAATTTCTGCCTAGTAGATTGTGAGTATTAGGCGTTCTTCTCCAAGCAGTCAGAACTAGGGCTTTCTGGAGAACGAATTTGATTCAACTCAAAAGGTAGGTCATCTCCATGCCAAACTCTAATTAAACTCGTTCATGATTGCATGCTTGTGTATAAATCATTTTCTTACTGTTTTCCCATTTTTTATCATGTGGGTTTCACAAATTAAATCTAGTATGATCAGTACATTGTGCTGCCTTGATTAAACCCTGACTTGTCTTACGAGTTTTATATCTCTTTGTGAAGTCATTTCCAGACCAAGAACTTACATAGAACTTGTTCCCTTATGAGTCTAGTTTCATTTGGCACTAGTTTCACCAATTTTCTCTGTCCGTATAGAGAGTATTAGTCTGTACATGGATACTGTGTGAGATTCGCATAGACAGCCACAACACATCTTGTTACCCTATTAAATGACTATTGTTTCTCGATTACTTGTTACTGTGCATGGTATAAGAAGTACTCTAACTAACAGAGGTGGTTTCATATGATTTGGATCACCCTAGCATTAGTTTTTATTTTTCAAACATCTCTGTGTCAAACCCAATCCAAGTCGGAGTTGGAAATAGGTAGAAAAGGCAACCCAAACGTCATATTTAGGTAGTGACAGGTCGACACGTCGCTACCAGAACGCGACAAAATCATGGTTGCAACCCATACCAAAATTCAGACAGTTTCATGGTCTTTTTCAGAAGGTGCCTTCATCTTCAGAAGGTGACAGACAATGTGTCGCCTTTTGCCTATGTCCACTTAACCGGCCATAACTTTTTATATAGACCTCGGATTGATGAGCCATTTTTTGATGGATTCTTCATTCAAAGGGCTTCAAGATGGTATATTCGTGTGTGAGATTTGAATAAGAAATCAATGAGTTATGACCTAAGGAAGTGAAGGGATGGGACTGCATTTGCCTTCTAAGGGGCATACGTCTTGGTTTCCATCGTTTTGTGTCGTTCTTTGATGTGTGAGTTTGATCTGTTGCCCAGCTAGCTAGCCCAGAGGGAGGGGGGTGAATGGGTTATTAAAGAAAGTGATCTTTGATACCTGTTTACTAAAAAATTACACAACAACTTAAATTAAGGTTAGAGTTAGAGGAAATGAGATAGCAATCACACAAAATACAACCACAAGACAGTAGGATTTTTATCCTGGTTCGGAACTCCTTTCCACAGGAGACCTACGTCCAGTCCCTGAGCAATACCTCAGGATTTCACTAATGAAGGGTACAGTCCCCCTTAAGGACACAACAACACCAAGCTCAGCTGGTCTTCCTTCACACCCGAAGGGAACAACACCCTGGATACCACCAGGTCTTCCTTCACACCAGAAGGGAACAACACCCTGGATACCACCAGGTCTTCCTTCACACCCGAAGGGAACACCACAAAGAGAGGTTTGAAAGACAAGCCCCTAGATCAAACTACAACAAGAACTTACGGCTACCAAGTCGTTACGAGTTTCAAAGAAATCGTTACGAGAACTAAAGAAATCGTTACGGCTAGTAAGTTGTTACGAGTTTCAAAGAAATCGTTACGAGAACTAAAGAAATCGTTACGGCTAGCAAGTCGTTATGAGTTCTAAAGAAATCGTTACGAGAACTTACGAAATCGTTACAGCTAGAAAGTCGTTGTGAGCTCTAAAGAAATCGTTACGAGAACTTACGAAATTGTTACGGCTAGAAAGTCGTTATGAGTTCTAAAGAAATCGTTACGAGAACTTACGAAATCGTTACAGCTAGAAAGTCATTGCGCTTTCAAAAGAAATCGTTGCGATGTCTTATAGAATCGTTATGAGATCTTTAAGAAATCGTTACGGTATCGATTTGTTTGAAACATCACGGTTTTTCGATCAGAAAGGAAATTGATCATAATACTTATGAAATCGTTATGATGACTCTATTATGAACTTATAAAGGAATCGTTCTGATTGTCAATAGAAGTCTATATGAAGTATGAAGAAGTTGATACAAAGACTTGGACAAGACATGAAATGAGACTTTACCTGATTGTCTTGAACTTTCTTTTTGCTTTTATTTCCTGTCCTCAAGACTCAAGTAATTCATTAGTAATGTTTTGTTAATCATCAAAATTAATATATAAATAAATGAATTATTTTATATGGGGACAGTTTAGTCATCATGATCTATTCTAGGAAGGTTCTAGAAAGTCTTATCATGCATTTATAAACCCATATGAAAGTTAAAACATGTTCACATGATGTTTAATTGATCTTAAGTTAATGATCATGCCCTCTACCTGTCGATTGTTCACATTCTTACCGTATTATCGAACTTGCTAAAACACATGGTTACTTGCTAAAATTGGTCATGCATGATTAGTAAACCCTGATTTAGCACTCATGATACTTGTCATAATTGGAGTTTCCATAAACAGAGTTTCCATAATCGGATTTGCACACACGCACTTGAGCGATTCTCACGTGCGGCATGCGCATACACTCTAGCACGATAGGAAAGCCCCTTCTTGGATTGTGGTGAACTCTCCATCGGATATTCCTTCTGTCGGACTAGTGACTCCTTGACCAAGGCCTCCATAAGTCTCCTCTGACCATGGATTCCCACATGGCCGACTAGCAAGTTGTACCAATGAAGTACCCGGAAGTTAGTGTGCACGTATCTCTCTTCTCTTGGCATTCTTGACGAGATCTTTCTCTTCTCATCTTGATTATGGAGTACACCTCTATTGAACATAAGACCAAGTTGTTAATAAGTGATTGGACTAAATTGAAAATATGTCGTTATGCTGCTGGATTGAACTCTTGAACTATCCCCTTAACCATCTTGACATTTTTGAACTCTCATTAAACGACCATACTTGATTGTGGGTATCTGCATTTAAATTACTTGAGATGCTGGATCGGGCACGGTGAGTGTCCAAGGGCTCCAGTCTAGCCCCAATGACAGTGAGTTATAAATATACTATTAACCATAGGGTATAATGATTACTGACGTTGCATCTGTGCTGGGAGTATTTGCGTGTTGATTGTTAGATACATAAACCACATACACGTGTCCTAGTGTGCATTCCAAGGTGGCATAGATCCGTAGTGCACATTAGTGTCTTCGTGCCTGATTACTATTACATGTTAAAAGTTCTTGCTCATGTGTGCTGGCTTGCTTGCTTGTGAAATGGTCATCTTGTTACATGCTATCTTGTTCTTGCTCGTTACCATCTTGCTAGATCATTGTTCACAATCTTCTTGCTAGACTGATCTTTACACCTCTTGATCGTACTATCTTGCATGATACACTGTACATGTGTTACTACCGTCGTTTTAATTGCATTGTACATATCATGTTCATAACTTCTAGCTTTTAAATTGTTAAATACTTATATCATTGCTAGAAGATGTAAATCCTACTGGGTGAGTGCGCTCATTACCTACTTTCCAACCTTTCAGGAGAACAGGAGTTTGAGGAGGAAGAGAACCAAGATTATACTTGGATGAACAAGAGTGAAGAGTGCTCTCAAGCCTTAGTATTGAAGTCAAGTTATCTTAGCATCATAGTATTATAGATTGAGTATGAGAGTACTAGAATGATGTAGTAGGAGTGAGGATAGTATGTAATTTTCCTTTTTATCGAGTCTTAGTCCTATAGTTCATCATGGAATTGAGTATGTACTAGTCCTCATTATTGAAATGGAATAAAGAGTTTGAGTTTTATTATGAGCACAAATAGTTGTGTTATATGTGATTGCTCTCTAGAGGCTTATTTGCTAACTGTTCACGTCTCAACGATCAAATAAATTCTTCCGCTGCCATGCTTTGGGATGTGATAGTGCTAGTCTTGTCCGCAAGTAGTTAGAAGTTGATTTGGAACACAAGTGAAGGTGTTTTGTGGTATGCTTTGGGGATGATCACGCCAATCTTCCTGCGTCTTGAGCTGAGGCACATGATTAGCAACCCGCCCTTCTAAGCCAACCACGCTATCCATGTGCCGGAGCAGGCTCTTGAAGAAGATCCGGGACGAGCTTGTTGCATCATTGTTCACATCAAATTTGAAATGCACGTCAACCCAACATGTGAATATAACATGGATCCGTAAGGAGGCTTACCCAAGCTCGCTGCCATGAGTCTACTATAGAGGTAGGCTAGCACAGCCGGTCCCAATCTTTCGCCTTCCCATATGTCGCATACCACACTCAATTGTTCCTTTTCAAGTACATTGTCTACGGATGGAAAGAGAAGTGCTCCCGCTCGGCATATGGCGAAGCCTTT
Source organism: Colocasia esculenta (assembly GCA_014218235.1). NCBI lineage: Eukaryota > Viridiplantae > Streptophyta > Magnoliopsida > Alismatales > Araceae > Colocasia > Colocasia esculenta. The sequence goes on along the minus strand of CM024760.1, from coordinate 100,342,710 downwards.
CATCACCTTCTCAAGCTTCTCGTCATCCTCCACCTTCGGCAACTCCTTGATTGTCCAAGCCGCAAGCTTTTGCAAGTTGATTACTTTCACGGCTTGGACATCTTGGCGGCCCTTCTGCTCCCCATGAAGCTCTCTAGCATGTAATTCCCCTCGGCATGATCACCATGTCATCTTCATTACCTCTTTTCATCCACTTCAAACCTAGTAAAAGTTCAACTTCTTTCAACAGGATAGTGGCTTCAAAGGTTTTGAAAAGGAAAGTGTGGGTTTGTGGATGCCAAAGTTCAACTAGAGCCCCCATAGCTGCCCAATCAAGATTGATTGCATGATAACGTTTAGCATGGATGGCTAGGTTTTGGATACCCCACTTGGAGAAGATGGCTTTAATGTCAAGGATAATGAAAGAGGTCAATTTTTGGATCCAAGGTAACCTCATGTATCTTCTAGTGTCAGGGAAAAGTAGGTAATCCTAGGGAGTTGGAATAACAAAAAGAATAAAAAAAGGGGGGCCATGAGGGTGGCGCATGCATAGGTTGGATAATGGTAACATGGTCATTGGAGTATGAAGGTAAGTTGGATCGGCCATAAAGAGATTGGAAGAAGAAGAGAGAAAAGAAAAGAAAAAATAGAGAGAGGAGAACAAGAAGACATCAAGAACAAGAAGAACAAAGAACACTATATCAATACACAAAATCAAATCAACTTACCAATTTGGCTTGAATCAAAATGCAAATGTGTCCTTCCACCTTATGTAGTCGCTGGAAATCACTGATTCATTGTCTCTTGGAGGGGGGAGTATCACCTTCATCTATGGTTTCTTCCTTGAAATCCTCCTCTTCTCTTCTTCTCCCTTGGCCAATGCTTGATTCTTGAGCTTTGGAGAGTGTCAAATGCTTGGGGAGAGCAAGGAGAGGGGTGTTTTATAGCCCCATGATTATGCAAGCTCTGGAGGCCAAGTCCCAAACCCACTAGAACCATGAAACAAACAAGTTAATTTGCCCTGGGGTGGAACTTGGAACATTGGTGAAAATTGCGAAGAACACATACATCGCGATTCGTGAGTTTCACTCCAATTCCCACTCCAATTGATGAAGCTAATGTGCGACTGATTAAGTCGTCGCGATTCAAATAAGTATGCGCGACTAGTCAACCTGTTGTAATTTACAGGCATCAATATTTCAATATCTGTGCTTTATATCTATGCTTGTCATTACTGATCAGTCTTTGAGCGCATGCCTGGATACGCATCTCTCACTGTGAACTTAACGCCCATCTTCGGCAACTTGTGGTATCACCCTTCTGCATTTATACTATGCAGTATACTTTATTAGAGTATATCAAAGACCTTGAGGCTCTGATGAATCTAAAGTTTGAGTTCCCCTCCATAAAAAACGGTGATAGTTTCAGAAAATTCTTAGACTTGAGGATAGGCCGTTACGCTTTGCCCAAAGAGGAGGACGGACCCACTCTTGGAAAACCTAGTGTCTTGACTTAACTCAGCATCGTAACATTATTATCCTTGATTATTTTATGTTGTTTCCTTGTTTTAATCTTTTCCTTTTAGCCCAACATGCATCATGTAGGATTTTGAGCTCATTACTGGAACATTACTCTCATGCTTAACTAAGGAGAGTCACTTATCTTCATTTGAATTAACATGAAATATTTCATTCCGAGTCAAGTACTCAGTTCATCTTGTTGATGTTTGCAGACTGTCTTTTGAGAAACCCCTCGTTTTGGATTCCTATATCAGTTCATATGTTTTTACCATAGATCCACCTTGGCTACAACATGTCCACAAGCTGGTAAACACTCCCCAATGGTGAAACCTATCGGATTATGTCTGTAGGTACTTCTCTTATGTTGGAAGTTGATCTCTCCCTTTTGTGCCCATGTGCACACTCTTTCCTTTCATCCGAACATCAGTTTATCTCTTGAGGCTTCATCTAAGCTGCTTCATTTTGAGCTGAAGAACCACTCCTATCATATGTTGTTGAAGGCGTGTCTCATCACACCTTGGCATCTACTTTTCAGTCATTCCACTAAATTCACTTCATTCAGTTGCTTTCATTTCATGTCTCTATGGTTCACATCCTTGCAAAGGAGATGCCAAGGCGAGGTAACTGTAGACACGCTAAATTTGACAGCATATTGAGTAAATTTCATGTTATAATACAATGACTCAAAGTGGCCCTCCCTAGTTAACCATATTAGTAATTTTCCTAATTTTATGATTTTTTATAGAAAATTTAGGAATTTTTCTAGGGATTTTGGGGGTCCTGTTTAAACAAGTTGATTTGCGACGAGTCAAGTGGTTGCGTTTAGTGAACCAATCGATTATTGAGGCTTGAATCGATTGAACTTATACATTGATTGATGAATAACTGTATCTGTGTCGGCCGAAACCGTCGTGTTTCACACATCGATTGATGAAGACTGAATCGATTAAACAACGATTGCTGAACAACGATACGCGACTGGTCAAGCTGACGCATTTCTCTGTATCATTTCTCTTATTCCAATTAGGTCTCTATCGATTGGTAATGTAAACATCGATTGGTGAGATACGCGGTGGGTCAAGCCGACACGGTTTTGTTCTGATTCCCACTGTGGTTCCGATTGATGTCATAAGAATCGCGTCTTGTCAAGTCGTCGCGATTAATAGTTTCTATACTTGATTTTTGTCAATTTCCCAAAATGGTTTTTAGAAAGTGTTTATTGCTAAATAGATACGCGTCCACTCAGGTCATCGCATTTCTAACCTTCCTTTATTCATAAATCAATTCCTACTAAAAGATCGATTCTTTCCAAAGCACGACAGGTATTATCGTTACGATTCAAGCTTTCCATTTAAAACATTTGGTAAGAATTCGATCAATATTGGAAGTGTTCATAAGTATGACGACCCTGATGATCGCGGTTTAGAATTTCTATGTTTCAAGTGAGTCATAATGTAACATCCATATCCCCCTTTGTGGGTTTGCCCTCTCGGCTGAGGTCACAACAGAGCGACCCGTCGCCTTCTGAAGGTGACGGAGGTGATCGTCGCGTTCTGATTATGAATGCACCGGCCGCCCCCGTCGCGACAAGACTCTGACAACAGACAGTTCTTTTGTCGTCTTGTTGTCGGAGAGGTGGTGACACCTGTGGCTTTGCATGCATGAACGCGACGCGCTGGCCCATCGCGATCAGATGTCAGTGTTGCATGCATGCCACATGGTGGCTTTGACCGTCAGGGTCGCAGACGTTAAGATCGCGACATAGTAGGGCGTCGCATTAGCATTGCTAACGCGACGACCAGGGCCGTCATGTTCTCAACGTCTTTGTTTAAGTTGCTCTGGCTGAGAGCACAAGCCCTTTTCACCCTTCTCCTGTGCGTTCTCCTCTCTGGCATTCTCTGTGCCTGGGTGAGCTCCGTGGTGAGCTTGGAGGAGACTTAGGAGGAGAGTGTTCTTGGTTTGGTTGTGGTAAGTGCTTGATTGGGTTAGTGTGTGCCTTTTTGGTGTATAGTTGTGAAGATCTCCACCTCTTTCTCTCTCCCCCTCGATGTGCTTGTTCTTCCTTGTGGTGGCATGCTACGTGGATCTTCACTGTCATTGGCTCATGAAGATCGTTCATGGATCGTGGGCATTGGATCTCGGAGGTGGAGGGGTGCTATCCTACGAGAAGTCCCTAATTGGGTAGATCTTTGTTTGGAGGTAGGGAACCCAATCCTTCCCCTAGCTCTAACATGATAGGGCCAAACCCCCTTCTCCAAGCCTAGAATCCTTCTCTAGGATGTGCACTGTGCTTCATGATCCTTGTGTGATGGTTGCATGATGTTGGTTTGGTTGAATTCATGCTTGGTTTGGGATGTTCATGAAGAGTGTTTCATGTTGTGCATGTGAGGATTAGAGTATAGCTGATAATTGTAAAATATTTCATGTTAAAATTCATACATATAGTTGATTTTAGACATCCATTGTCTATAAATAATGTGCATTTGATTTTAATTGTCATTTCGTCCATAAATAGGTTTTTGAACATATTAGTTAAATTTTCGGGTATAACACATAGCTTATTTTCATTTAATAAAATCAATACTTCTTGAATAGTTTTGACTAATAAACATGTTCTCATTTTTTTGCAAATACATTGTACATAAATAATTTTTAGTCTTATTATTACTTTTATATTTTCATACACATCTTTTAATAATTCTTGTACATATTAGTTGTAAATAAATCACATTTTTAAATAAACTATGTCACATACCCCAACCAAATCTCATTAATAAAACAAAAATCAATATATATATATATATATATATATATATATATGTCCCACCCCAACCACATCTCCACGTACCCCACTTAACCACTTCTTAACCTCTTCCTTTCTTCCCTACCAGATGAAGCTGGAAGCTACTGGAAGCAGATTTGGGTAGCTCACGATGGAGGTGGATGGCGATTTGGGGCTGCTGCGTACGGAAGCGGAGGCAGGGGCCGGATCTGCTATGCGGCTTGCTGGAGCCCGGTGTGCGCACGATGTTGAGATGGCCCTGCTAAGCTGGATCATGGCGATGCAGACTAGGAGCGCTGGCGGTGCTGGCGGGTGTGAAGGCGCTGTAGGATTTGAGCGGGAAGAAGGCGGTGTCTGGAGCTTGTTGCGCATCTAGCGTGGCTGGGTGCTGTGCGCGACAGGAGGAGCTCCGGTGCGGAGCAGAGGTGTGTGCAAGCAGAGGTGCGGTGCGCAGCAGAGGCGGAGCAGTGCCAGGAGCTGGGCCGGGTGCGTACGGAGCTAGGCGATGTGCTGCCGAGTGTGGCCAGGTGTGTCCGAATCGGGTGCATCTGGAGGAGGGCTCATGCTGAGGGCTGTGTGCTGGGCCGTACGATGGCCAGGTGAAGCAGGGCTGAGGTGATGGTGTGGAGCGGATGTGCAGATGGCGCAGCGACTGGAAGCAGGGGCGCCTATAAAAGGGACCCCAAGGTCCTCTTCCTGGAGGATTGGCCAGTAGAAGTTTTTAGGATTTTAGTTTTTGCTATTTTTTTCTATACTTTTCTTTCCGCAGAGCTGTGATGGTTGAGGGTTTTGGTTCAGTAATTTTTGGGTTTTCTTCTTCAGTTTTGTAAGGGCTTCGCCAGTAGAGAGTTTGGAGATATTTTTCTTTGCCATTTCTTTATGTACTTTTCCTTTCAGCAGAGCGGGGGAGGGAGAGTGCAATTTTTAGGATTTTGTTCTTTCCTTCTTGTTCTCTTCACTGTTGCTGTAAGAATTAGAGTTTGGGATTCCAGGGGTTCGCCAGTTTAGAATTTTTGGAGAGTTTAGCTTTTCCTTTCTTCTGTATTCAACATCTGTAGGGGAGTTCGACATTTTTGAGAGTTTATTGTTCTTCTGAGTTCAGATGCTTCTCTAGTTCAGTATCTTTTTTGAGTTTTTTTTCAAGTTTTATTTCTTCTGTGAATGATTGGGCTGTGGTTTGGCATCGGGGAGAGTTGAGTATTTCAACTGAGTTTTGCTTCTGCTGCTGAGTGGGAGCAATTCGAGGTGCTTTGTCTTCCTCCTTTTCTCAGTTCTGTGAGAGATTCCAGAGGGCTGAGGAGATCGACCCAGTGGAGCTTGCTATTTCCATTTTGCTCTGTGTTTTCTTCTTCCTCCTTTCTTCTGTGTGGATTGCTGAGATCGGTGTTATGTTTCTTCTCTTATGTGGAGATTGTGAGGAACTGATGGCAGCTAGCTTCTGGTGCATCCGAATTTCCTGAGGTAGCAGTAGGCGTTTGATTTAGCAACATTAAATTTTTGTCTCTGAATTTTTTGTTCGATCCTTTCTAAAGTTTCTATTCGATTCTTGAGCTGTGAGGGCAGTGATTCTGGTGTTTATGGTGAGCTACTATTGTAGATTTTTCTTCCCCTGAGCTATAGGGGTACATTAGTTTGGTAATTTCTTGTTGAGATCTTGTTCTGCTATTCGCTTTTGAGATTCAGATTGTTTGGAATGAGAGCTTGCATCTGTGCATAACTTTCTGTTTTGGATTGAGCATTCAGAGAGGTGAGTGTTCTTTGGCTAGCTTTGATTGAATATGTTCATCCAGTCATATGAGAATTTCCAGTTCAGATTTTTGTTTACCTGTTTGATCCTTCAACTGTGAGGGTACATTGATATCAATTCTCTTTTCATTTCAATTCTGCTTGTTATTTTATTAAGTTTGACATGCCAAGTGTGAGGGATTTGATTGGTGTTGTTTACACAATTGAAATTAATGCAATATTATTTTGGTGAAAATGTGTCTGTTAGAATGGTTTCAAGCCAAAGTAGTTTAATTCAAGCTTTATTCAGCCTCACTGTGGAAATGACATGTTCTCACCACTCTATTAGTTCATGTTCACTATTTTAAATCTGTGAGACAATTTAGAGAAGGTTGGTATATTGATTCGTGCATGGAACTCTAGACAACGGAAGTGTACAATCAACAATGCCGCACTTCAATAGCTTTACCTTCCTTGGCATGTATGGGTTTGTTGGGGTGGTTTGGATGATATTTAGCATGTTTCCCATGTCTCTATGCTTCCCCTCCCGTTTGTATCAATTTGTGTGGTTTTTAGGTTGTTAGGTGTTGCTCTATCTGAGCACTCAGCTGTGGTCGCGACGGGTTTCCCAGTCGGGACCAGGTCACGACGTGTCATTGCGTCGCATTCTCTTGAACGTGCCCCAGCCCCCGCTGCGTCTAGCAAACGTGATAGGGTACGTGGCGGCGTCCAGGAGTTCGGGGTTCTATCGGAACGCAACCTCTATCCCCGTCGCGATAGCACTGCGACGGGGTACGTGTCGTGTTCAGATGAACCAGTCTTGTTGTGGCGCCCTCAGCCGTCGCGTTCTTATCGCAACGGGCTCAAGGGTCGACTTCTGGTTTCTTGTCGCGATAGGCAGGATCGTCGCGATCTGGTCGCGACGCATCGCTGTGTCGCCTCTCTAACCGAGAGGGACTGGCGACAGGTTTTGACATTACGCTTCCACTGCGACTCGATTTTCTTAGCACCTGTGCTATTCCTAGTGCAGAGCTACTCTAGTCTCTCTTCGCCCAGTGCTAGGCACTTGAGGGCTTGTCCATGAGACAGGTTGTTTCCGTTACTTGGGACCCTCGGTCCTCGCGCGCCTGTGTCAGAGGGGGTTGCTCCGGGCGACAGGGTTTGTTCGAGTCGCTGACTCTGGTATTAGTAGGGGAAAATGGTGGGACGGCGGTGTGAGTCATTTGTAGAGCTCTCTTAGTTGAGTCTGGGACGCCGGGTAGTTGGTAGCTTGTATGGCGTAGATCAGCTAGTCCTTTCTCACTGCCTCACTCTACGTGGTTCCAGAACCATTTAGAGGGGTCAGGCGTGGGACCGTAGTCTGGCCAGACTACGACAGTTGTGTTTGTTCTTGTTCCACGTCTCACTCCGACGAGAGGTGCTAGACAAGGACCATTGGTCGAGGGTAAGGCGTGTGGCGCACCTGACCGGCTGACTAGTGTAGCGTTCTGTAGCTAGTTTGTTTGTCCAAGCAGTGTCTACTGTTTGTGTTTACAGGTGAGTTCTTGTGGTGCCTTGGTTTACACGGGTTTTATGGTCCCGCTCTGTAGCCTAGACCGACGACCGTGTAGTTTCTTTCACGCTTCCGCACTTGACTCTGTTTAGTAGAATAGACTTTACTGCTTTATTTATTTATTGCACTTAGTTATATTCTGCTGTTAGAACTAGTGGGAGATTGGTAGCCCCTATTGGGCTTCTTCGTGAAGCTCACTCCCTGTTTTGTAGGTGAGACTTCATAGCAGCTCCCTCCACGGCGGACTGAGGAGACGGGCCCGCAGTAGTCGGTGTCTCTAGTGAGCAGTGTTCCCCCAGCAATTGTACTTCACTCTTGGGGTATGCCCCTAAGGGACCTATCTTTCCCTTTTATATTTAGCACTTGTACTTTATTTACTTTGGGACTGTACTAGACTGTTACATTAGTGTTGGACTTTTTCCCTTCACTTGTGGTAAATTTTAGTTCGTTGTTGTTATTTATCTCTATTACATATCTTGTTAAGCCGATCCGTTAGCCCTTCTTGGTCTCCGGATCCATGGGCGGCGGTCCCGATGTTCGGATTCTTGGTGGGAGCCGAGGGTCTGGGCGTCGGGGTCATTACAGTGGTATCAGAGAAAGAGGTGGAGATCTTCACAGCTATACACCAAAAAGGCACACACTAACCCAATCAAGCACTTATCACAACCAAACCAGGCACACTCTCCTTCTAAGTCTCCTCCAAGCTCACCACGGAGCTCACCTAGGCACAGGGAATGCCAGAGAGGAGAACGCACAAGAGAAGGGCGAAAAGGGCTTGTGCTCTCATCTGTGTTCATCGCGTTAGCAATGCTAACACGATGCCCTACTATGTTGCGATCTTAACGTCTGTGACCCTGACGGTCAAAGCCACCACGTGGCATGCATGCAACACTAACATCTGATCGCGACGAGCTAGCGCGTCACATTCATGCATGCAAAGCCACAGGTGTCACCACCTCTCTGACAGCAAGACGACAAAAGAACTGTCTGCTGTCAGAGCCTTGTCACGACGGGGGCGGCCGACGCATTCATAATCAGAACACGACGGTCACCTCCATCGCCTTCAGAAGGCGACGGGTCGCTCTGTCACAACCTCATCCGAAAGGGCAAACCCACAAAGGGGGACAGGGATGTTACAATCACTGTAACGACCCCGACGCCTGGACCCTCGGCTCCCACCAAGAATCTAAACATCGAGACTGCTGCTTACAGATTCGGAGACCCAGAAGGGCTAACGGATCGGTCTAACAAAGATATGTAATAGAGATAAATAACAACAATGAACTAAAATGTACCACAAGTGAAGGGAAAAATTCCAACACTAATGTAACAGTCTAGTACAAACCCAAAGTAAATAAAGTACAAGTGCTGAATATAAAAGGGAAAGATAGATCCCTTAGAGGCATAACCCGAGGGTGAAGTACAACTACTGAGTCCAAAGTTGGTGCAGCAGTGTGCAAACACTGTGAGGCTGATCAGGCAGAGGTTGCAGACAGCGCAGAGAAGGCAAAAGAGCTATACCGACGTCCGTAGGAGACGGGCCCGCAGTAGTCGGCGTCTCTAGTGAGCAACAACCACCGCAGCCTGGCTGAGCTGCGGCCCCACGCCTAACCTCCCTACGCTGCTCCGGAACCAACGCAAAGTGAGGCAGTGAGAAGGACTAGCTGGTCTGCACTGGAAGATCGCCTCAACCACCTCGACGACCCAGACCCAGCTAAGAGAGCTCTACAAATGACTCTACACCACTGTCCCCACCGTTTTCCCCTTCTACTCCAAGTCCGTGACTTGAGCACGCCTGCCGCCCGGAGAAACTCCCTTTGACACAGACGTGCGGGGCTGGGGGTCCCAGGAAACGGTAACAACCTGTCTCGCGGACAAGCCCTCAAGTGCCTAGCACCGGACGAACAGAGAACTAGCAGGGCAACCACCACAGAAACAACACAGCTGGCTTGTAACCAAGACAAGCCCAGTAGGCACAGGCACGCACAGCACCCCCTCTGGAAACCCCCAGAAGGGACGCCGGCCAACGCCGACACACACAGCATGGCCCGAGAAACCGGAACACCACCAAACAGAACAGAAACCAATGCTCTACTAATAATCGATTGGCAGTCAGACAATCGATTATTAGACAGATGCGAGCCTCCTAGGAACGCCGCTAGGACACGGCCACGAAGGTGTCAACTTTGGTCAACTGAACGCAGCGAGCCAACCTGCCGTGTTCCCACCAGAAGGTCCTAAGGGCAACCCTGCCCTGGGGTACATGCCGACACGCCAACCATGACCATGGAAACACCCGAGGCAAGCCTGGTCTTGTCGCGCCCTCCTAGGCCGCCTCGATAATAACGCGATGGCTAGGGAAACTGCGACAAGCCTCAAGTCACGCTGGGGAGGCGCATTGCGACAAGAACCTTATCGCGACGGGAAACCTGGTCGCGACTCGACTCTTATCATGACGGCCAACCACGCGGTGATAAGGTCGCGCTCGACCGGGGCGATGCCTTCTCTGATGTCGTGACGTGCTCGGCGATCGCAAAATCAGCTAGAAGGCAAACCGCCGGGATGCTACATCCTAGGGTCGCCCACACACTACAACAAGCACCACAACGGGGAGGGGAGCATGGGGAAAGCTGTAAAGCATGCAATCACACAAGAGGGCTCCCAATCACCTGGAATGGAAAGAGTTCTAGAAATTCCTACAGATTTTGGAAGAACCGAACCCCAAAGGGGCCTTCACAATGCCAAGGCCGCCACCTCCTCACTCCACACCACGCTCTAGCGCTCCACACGAGCTGCCGCCGCTCCTCCAAGCTCCAACTGTCGGAGGAAAGGAGGGAGACCTCTCCACCTCGGAGAAGAGAGGAAAAGGAGAAAGGAGAGAAAGAGGAAAAGGGGAAAACCGGCCAAGGCTTCAGCCTCTGGCCCCCAGAACGCGACGGGGCGAGGCGTCGCGTTACCAACCTTAACGTGACGGCCGCTCACACCGTGACCAGAATGCGCCCCCAAGGGACACCGTGACAACCCGACAGGTCAGTCTGCCACGCCTGCCACTCTAACAGGCGTCAGACGACCAAAAAGCGGAAAGTAGTTGCGACCCGTTGACCGGGCGCGACAAGAACGTGACGCAGGCACTGGTCGCAACACGGATAACTGTTGCGACGGCTAGCTCCATCGTGACACTAACGCATCGCCACGGTCGGACGCGTTAGTGGCCAGTCATCCCACACACAAACGGAGAGCCGGAAAGCCCGAGATGTTACAATACATCCAACAAAAAAATAATTTCGTCCTTGAAATCAAGGGCGAAACCCGGTCAGAGAAAAACAATAGGTGCAAAGGGACCACTAAGTCACACCGTGACTTCCTGGTGGTCGCCACCATGACCCTACCACAAAGGGAGTGCCTAACCGGACATCTGACAGCTCATAGAGTGCACAACAATGGCGTAGAGCACACAAGCAGACGTTGACAACTCCACACGCACGGCGCACACCAAGCCGACCAGAAACACTGAAACCGCCAGTCGAAAAACCACGACTGAGCCCTCAACAGTTCACACTGTTGAGACCAACCGTTTAATAACTCACTCTGTCACCAACGGCCAGACAGAGGTCCCAACTACTGATGAAAACCGAGGAAATGCCAAGAGGTCATCCATAAGACACCACTGTATGGCTTCGTACAACTTAGCAACAGCTAGCACCTAGGGCAAGGCCAAACGAGAGCTTCTTAATGGTGACCCAAAACCAAGTGGAAAACACACACGTGGAGAACCCACGGCGAGCAAGACAGTGTCCACTGACACCACTAGATCTCACCCAGATCGTCCTCGTGGTCCGACGAGGACACACAATGACTGTGGAGCCCCATAAAGCTAAACCACACACTCCACAGGCACACGAGCAGAGACAAAACCAAGGAAGACGTCTGAGGTTGGTAAGGCTAGACAACTCAAGACGTCGGCAAACTGCATGGAAAATGAAACAACTGCAGAGGTCAAAGACAGCATGTCAACCTCAAAGGGACCCCAATCTCTATTGTCTCAGATAGAGATCCGAAGATCACTTCTCATTTTTGGCGCAGCTTTCAGCGGGCACTTGGCACTAAGCTGAGGTTGAGTTCAGCCTACCACCCACAGACAGATGGGCAGTCGGAGAGGACCATTCAGACCCTCGAGGACTTGTTGAGAGCGTGTTGCCTAGACTGGGGCGGCACGTGGGAGTCGCACCTTCCCATGGTGGAGTTTTCATATAATAATAGCTTTCACTCTAGCATCGGGATGGCGCCCTATGAGGCTCTGTATGGTCGACCGTGCAAGACACCGTTGCACTGGCACGAGGTTGGCGAGAGGCAGTTGCTGGGTCCAGAGTTGGTGCATTAGTGTGCAGACACCGTGAGGCTGATCAGGCAGAGGTTGCAGATAGCGCAGAGCAGGCAGAAGAGCTACGTCGACATCCACAGGAGGCCACTTGAGTTTGAGGTCGGCGACATGGTGTTTCTTCGGATCTCGCCCACCAAGGGCATTCTCAGGTTTGGGAAGAGGGGCAAGCTCAGCCCGAGGTTTGTTGGCCCCTTTCCCATCCTGGAGCGGGTTGGCGAGGTCGCTTATAGGTTGGCTCTTCTGTCTGAGTTGGCAGGTGTCCACGATGTCTTCCACGTGTCGCAGCTAAGGACGTACATGCCGGACCCGTCGCATGTACTCGACTACTCGGAGCTAGAGGTCGCCCCCGACCTGTCCGTGCCAGAGTACCCAGTCAGTGTGGTGGACCGCAGGGTGCAGCAACTTCGTAGGAAGTAGATCCCGCTCGTCAAGGTGGTTTGGGAGCACCGCACTAGCGGAGAGGCCACTTGGGACCATGAGGATGAGATGCGGGAGCAGTTCCCTTACTTGTTTGAGTGACATGTACTTTGTTTACTCTTTCTTCCCCTAGTTTCGCCCTTAATTTCGAGGACGAAATTATTTTTTTGTTGGTTAGATTGTAACATCCCTGTCCCCCTTTGTGGATTTGCCCTCTCGGTTGAGGTCGCGACAGAGCGACCCGTCGCCTTCTGAAGGCGACAGAGGTGACCATCGCGTTCTGATTATGAACGCACCGGCCGCCCCCGTCACGACAAGACTCTGACAACAGACAGTTCTTTTGTCGTCTTGCTGTCGGGGAGGTGGTGACACCTGTGGATTTGCATGCATGAATGCGATGCGCTGGCCCGTCGCGATCAGATGTTAGTGTTGCATGCACGCCACGTGGTGGCTTTGACCATCAAGGTCGCAGACATTAAGATGGCGACATAGTAGGGCGTCGCGTTAGCGTTGCTAACATGACGAACAGGGCCGTCGTGTTCTCAACGTCTGTGTTTAAGTTGCTCTGGCCGAGAGCAGAAGCCCTTTTCTCCCTTCTTTTGTGTGTTCTCCTCTCTGGCATTCTCTGTGCCTGGGTGAGCTCCGTCGTGAGCTTGGAGTAGACTTAGGAGGAGAGTGTGCTTGGTTTGGTTGTGGTAAGTGCTTGATTGGGTTAGTGTGTGCCTTTTTGGTGTATAGTTGTAAAGATCTCCACCTCTTTCTCTCTCCCCTCACTGTGCTTGTTCTTCCTTGTGGTGGCATGCTACATGGATCTTCACCATCATTGGCTCGTGAAGATCGTTCGTGGATCGTGGGCATTGGAGCTCGGAGGTGGAGGGGTGCTATCCTATGAGAAGGCCCTAATTGGGTAGATCTTCGTTTGGAGGTAGGGAACCCAATCCTTCCCTTAACTCTAACATGATAGGGCCAAACCCCCTTCTCCAAGCCTAGAATCCTTGTCTAGGATGTGCACTGTAACGACCAAGAATCCGCATTACCAGTAACAACCAGTAACCCGAATTCTGACCCGCTAACCCACGAGACAAGCTCGGAAGGGTAGGAAGTGAAAGTCCGAGGAGACTATATGTAAGAAGATACACACCATGCAAGCAGTAAAATTCCACTATATGAACATATATATACAACTCAGAGTCTGAGCAAAGTACAGAGTACAGAAGTACAACAAAAAAATACTACTCACTGCAGCTAGGGAGCACCAACACCGGAGTGGCTAGACTCACCTGGAACGGGAGTCGACGAAGACCCACCTGAAAGGGAAGGGAGTGAGTCTCAAGAAAAGAGACCCAGTAGGGAAAAGTAACCCCACCGGCTACAGAACTAGAGTGCGGAAAGTAAAGACTGAAAGTAAGTACACGCCGCACCACAACACAAATGTAAACCATGCGGCTCAGTAACACACACTCACACACACAGCAAGTAGGACTCAGCTAGGGTCTGTGGCTCGGCGTCCCGTCACCACAGAGGCTCTCAACCCCAGTCACGTGTGCACACTACAGACGCTCTCTCTCGCGCTGGTCACGACTGGTTTTTCCCCTACGCTTGACCCTAGCGGTAGAGAAGGGGCTCCAAGGAGACCGGCTCAAAACCACCACAAGGAGTACGCACAGGACAGAGTCGCACTCGACGTCCTGGCTCACTAGCAGAGGATAACCACACACTAGTCGTCTAGACGGAGTCACACCCACGCCTAGGTAACACAACAAAAATGGGTACACGGTAACGCAACGCACGTACAACAGACGGAACACACTCAACGTCTGAAACCCCGTACAGTAAGTAAATACCTCGAGTCACAACCACTCCAATGCACAGGCAGAGTCACACTCTAAACCTGGCCCACATGTGCTATTAGAGCGGACATCACATGTCAATCGCCTCTAAACACACAACTCAAGTTTGCTGGGAGACAGGAGATTAACGGCCACATCGATTGCCGCCAATTTGAGGTAAACGGCACTCACCATGTCGTTTATCCTAATTAAACGGCAATCGACCTTGTCGTTTAAATCACCCCTGAAGATCTCAACGTCAACAGATGTGGACGTTGAGCTCTTCAGTCCCCTATACCCAGAACTGAACCGAATCAGTTCAAATGGGCAGAAAAACTCAACAGAAATCTGGCTGATGGAGGGAAACACTTCCTCTCATCAATCCACACTACCAGAACATTAAATTTAAACAGTCTAACACCTAGATTGTCCAATTCACCCTCAATTCCGGCATGATATAACCCAAACCCTAAACCATGATTTGCATACCAATTCACTTAATTGGGCATGCTGGTTTGCTGGGAAAGGTTATAGGGGTTAAGTCCCTACCTCAAAAAGCCTTAAGAATCCCCAAACAGCCACTTCTCATGCCGGATTCCCCCGAAGACTCCGCGCGAATCGCACCAAAACCACGCGTTTCCCGCCCGATCAAGCAACACCACACGATCCAGGGGCTTCCCACGAGCTCAATTCACCCAACAGAAGCTGCGGAAATCAAGAAAAGCAAAGGTGGAGGGAAGGAGAGGAAAGGAGAAAGATAGGTTCTGCTCTCGGGCTGCCCTATTTCAACAGGCCCGACCAGTCGACGTCAACATCACTGGTCGCCTACTGAACCGCCTACAGACTGACGTCCAGATACCATGTCATTGAGTTCAACATCAGACGTCCACATCGCTGGACGCTGACTCTGACTCAACGGCAAGCCCTGGCCGTCAACCACACAGGACCACTACAGACCCAATAAGGATCCACTAAAGACCTGAGACCTTACATGCACTGTGCTTCATGATCCTTGTGTGATGGTTGGATGATGTTGGTTTGGTTAAATTCATGCTTGGTTTGGGATGTTCATGAAGAGTGTTTCATGTTGTGCATGTGTGGATTAGAGTGTAGCTTTACCTTCCTTGGCATGCATGGGGTTGTTGGGGTGGTTTGGATGATATTTAGCATGTTTCCGATGTCTCCATGCTTCCCCTCCCATTTGTATCAATTTGTGTGGTTTTTAGGTTGTTGGGTTTTGCTCTGTCTAAGCACTCAGCTGTGGTCGCGACGGGTTTCCCAGTTGTGACCAGGTCGCGACGTGTCATTGCGTCGCGTTCTCTTGAACGTGCCCCAGCCCCCGCTGCGTCTAGCAAACACGACGGGGTATGTGGCGGCGTCTAGGAGTTTGGGGTTCTGTCGGAACGCGACCTCCATCCCCATCGCGATAGCACTACGACAGGGTACGTGTCGCGTTCAGATGAACCAGGCTTGTTGCGGCGCCCTCAACCATCGCGTTCTTATCGCGACGGGCTCAAAGGTCACCTTTTGGTTTCTTGTCCCGACAGGCAGGATCGTCGTGATCTGGTCGCGATGCATCGCTGCGTCGCGTCTCTGACCAAGAGGGACTGGTGACAGGTTTTGACGTTACGCTTTCGCTGCAACTCAATTTTCTTGGCACCTGTGCTGTTCCTAGTTCAGAGCTACTCTAGTCTCTCTTCGCCCAGTTCTAGGCACTTGAGGGCTTGTTCGCGAGACAGGTTGTTACCGTTACCTAGGACCCTCGGTCCTCGCGTGCCTGTGTCAGAGGGGGTTGCTCCAGGCGGTGGGGTTTGCTGGAGTCGCTGACCCTGGTAGCAGTATAGGAAAATGGTGGGACAACAGCGTGAGTCGTTTGTAGAGCTCTCTTAGCTGAGTCTGGGACGCCGGGTAGTTGGTAGCGCATACAGCGCAGATCAACTAGTCCTTTCTCACTACCTCACTCTACGTGGTTCCGGAACCATTTAGAGGGGTCAGGCGTGGGATCGTAGTACGACCAGACTATGGCAGCTGTGTTTGTTCTTGTTCCGCGTCTCACTCCGACAGGAGGTGCTAAACATGGACCGTTGGTTGAGGGTAAGGCGCGTGGTGCACCTGACCGGCTGACTAGTGTAGCGTTATGTAGTTAGTGTGTTTGTCCAGGCAGTGTCTACTATTTGTGTTTACAACTGGGTTCTTGTGGTGCATTGGTTTACACAAGTTTTCCGGTCCCACTGTGTAGCCTAGACCGACGACCGTGTAGTTTCTTTCACGCTTCCGCACTTGACTCTGTTTAGTAGAATAGACTTCACTGCTTTATTTATTTATTGCACTTAGTTCTATTCTGCTGTTAGAATCAGTGGGAGATTGGTAGTCCCTACTGAGCTTCTTCGTGAAGCTCACTCCCTGTTTTGTAGGTGAGACTTCATAGCAGCTCCCTCCGCGACAGACTGAGGAGACGAGCCCGCAGTAGTCGGCATCTCTAGTGAGCAGTGTTCCCCCAGTAGTTGTACTTCACCCTCGGGGTATGCCCCTAAGGGACCTGTCTTTACCTTTTATATTCAGCACTTGTACTTTATTTACTTTGGGACTGTACTAGACTATTACATTAGTGTTGGACTTTTTCCCTTCACTTGAGGTACATTTTAGTTTGTTGTTGTTATTATCTCTATTACATATCTTGTTAGACCGATCCGTTAGCCCTTCCGGGTCTCCGGATCCGTGGGCGGCGGTCCCGATGTTCGGAATCTTGGTGGGAGCTGAGGGTCCGGGCGTCGGGGTCGTTACACATAATGTGGAAGGAGCTAGTCAAAGTATGGAAGTGTTTTAAATGTGACAACTTGATAGGACACGATTTATCTTTAAAGGCGACCACTGTGTCCGTCACGGTTTACATTTTTACCCTTATAAAAGGACCCCCATGGCCATATTTTTTAAGGGAGCATCCAAGAGTGTTTGCAAAGCCTTGCTGCATTCCAGCGCCTTCAAACTTTGAGGTTTGAGGAGAAGAGCCTTTCAAGCTTGTTTGAATTGTTCTTCAATTGAAGGGGCGGTGCCGCCGACTTTCAAGCTTCGTTGGAGCGTGGAGGAGGAGTCTTCTTCTTCTCAACCTTTGCTGCACTTGGAGATCCTAGATTCTTCTTCCTTCTCTCCATTTTGCTTTTTAATTCTTTTTCATTAGTGCATTCATCTCACTATCACACAATCACCATAGTTTCTTCATTACCAACACACACACATCATTCACTTCGCATCCATATTCTTAGGGGTTTTAAAACACCACCACAAGGTGTGTTCAAGCCCATGCAAGATTTCTTCTCACTTCTTTTGGATTTGATTCTACACAATTTGTTCGAATCATTACTTCACTTGTTTATTTGTGTCTTTCTTGCAAGGTAACCAAGAACTAAAGTCTTCTTCGCAGGCCTGCCGGTTGAAGAAGTAAGAGTCAACCGGCACCTCAACTCCCGCGATCTCTGAGTGAAGGTAATTTAACCCATCCTTTGTTCTCTCCTTCAATATCTACGCATACCTAGCGATCACACTCCATCTCTAGTGCACATACGTGCTCTCTTCCTCTTTCTTTCTTCTCCATCCACATTATTATTATTATTATTATTATTTCTTTTTTTATTATTCTTTGTGGCGTTTAAAGCACGTTCACAAATCTTGGAGTAGAGTTTGATTTGCTCTGGCTCTGAGAGCACATGTTGGAATTTGGTGGCCATAGACCTCCAACAGTCAGCAAACTGTATAAAACCTCATCAGACCTCACCTTCTCGGATGCTAGATCTGTGATGGAGAGAGATGGGCTGACGCGGTCTTTGTATTTCTAAATGAACTTCTTGTGTAAAATACGAAAATCCTCTGCCTCTCTTGGCTCCAACGGGTAGAACCATTCAACTGTAGGGCTGTCAAGAGATTTTCTAAATAGAAATGCCATAATGAAAGGGTCACATTGCCAACGTGATGAAACATAGAGAAATTCTTTGACATGAATGTAGGGATTACTCGTCCCGTTGTACAGTTGGTACGATGGCATCTCCGAAGGATGAATGTGAAATTTGGGGAGAGTCGGCATGGCAGCAACAAGGTTACCCTTGGAATTGGAGATTTCATGGATTTGTCTCTCCAATTGATTCAATTTTATGAGAAGAGCTTGTTGAGCTAATGTCAATTGCTTCTGGGTAGGAAATTTTGTACAAAAGGACAAAGGCCGTGAAGGAGGGGGCCTTCCTAAGGGTTGGTCCATATGGACCAGAGCACAGGAGCTAAAATGGTCAAGGGGCCAAGGTGATGGATGTGAAGAAGGAGGAGGTGGCGAAGCCACTGGAATATACAAAATTGGGTGACTTTTCAGAGAAGGGGAAGGAGAAGGAGTCATACCCTCAACTAAAGATTGAATGACATTGAGTTATTGAGGGGCGAGTTGATCTAATGCATTCAGGATGTCTTGTACATTTGAATTGTGGTGGTGAGAAGGCTCTCTCTGAATTTTGATTGGAGTTAAAGTGGAGGGGATATCAGATTGGTTAGTGCGCAGTGTGCGTACATAACCATTGAAAGTGGAAGTTTGTCCCTCATGGTGGTGAGATGCACAGACATGAGATTGGAATGAATAGTCACTAACAATATCCTCATAGTCCACATTAAAATTGGCGTGATGATATGGGTCCATTTTAACAAGCAAGCAATCACACAATTAGAACAAATATGTGAATCAATCAATATAGTTCCTAATAAAGACTAGGCACACATGTTTTGATGCTTACGCTTGTTTTTAGGAGTTTCAAACTGAATTAAGTGGATTGAAAGAACTTTATGCCACTCCAGAGAAGATCCTAGTTGTGTGATTTGACTTCCTCAGGGTACAACTAAAATCACAACTCATCACACAATAAGATTTCTAACCCAGGACTATGAAGTGGTACAACCTGCTCGGTCCACCATGAGAGAATCCACGGGGTACGGAGACTTACGAAGGTTTTGGTTAAGAGTCCCCTAGTTCAATGAGAGGGAATGCCCAAAGGAGAGGTCGTCCTTACCAAGAAGGTGTGTGGAACCTAGGGAGTGAGGGAAGGAGGTCCCCCAGCCAAAATATGTCATGGAATGCAAAAGACTAATATGCACAGTTCTGGATGACAGAGAAAGTCGCGCCTCTGTCTGCAGTCAAAATCGCGACAGGTTTAGTCGCCGCATAAGAACATGTGAATCACGTCTAGTCACCTGGACGCGGATCTGATAGTCTATACAGAGTGTCAGAGCAGGGTCCGATCCCTGTGGAGCAGACCACAGACAAAAGAGAGATGCACTAAGCTGTCGTAGAAACAACAAAAATAGCGACTAGTTAACCATTAGTAATGTCAAGAGTAAATCACGACCGCTGAACCGATCTCGATTTCACAAGGTCACCCGAGAAGCGAAAAACAAGTAGAGACAGGAAGATAATACACAACAATCAACACACATGCATGTTTCTTTGTTTCACAAGATATTAAAGCAGTAAAAATAGCACAATCTCCATACACTCAATCAATCAAATTAAAATCCTTAAAACAGATGAGGCTCCTTTATCCTCAAACTTTCTTTTGGAATCCACACACTGCTAATCATGAGGAGCAAAGTGAAGAAGAAAGAAGAGGGAAAAGGAGGAGGGGTGTACATCAGCACCGAGAGAGGAGTGTCACGTAGGGCATAAAGGGAGTGGGTAATCAAGAAAGAAGAAACAACAAGGGTCCCACCATGATCACCAATTTGTATATCCCGACTCTCATCTTAAAAAGACTTAAGTCTTTACAAAGAAAATATGAGAAAACAAAGAGAAAGATGAAGCACAACTCCTAAATGTGTATGTGATTGCCAGAGACATGAGGGGTCTCAAAGGAGTATAAATAAATAAAGATTGCAGCAAAGTGAAAGAAGGAGGTGATTGTGAGAAATACCTAAAAAGCAGGGAGATTGGGATGATGGGGTTCTTCTCTACTTCTACGAACACGGTAGGCCGTGGTAGAAGTCGTCTTCAATTTGATTACCATGAAACAACATAGATTAAAGAAAGACAATATGGATTAGCCAAATGAATGTGCAGTATCGACTCTCAAATAAATGGACATGAGATACAAAAGGAGAAGTGCTCACCTTGCTTATGGCTTTTTTACACCCCCAAAGACATTGGTGAGAGACATGCATGTTGTGTGTGATTTAAAAGATTGTGTGTGATGTGCAAGTGTGCACTAAGAAGAGATCTCATTGTGGTGATATGTAAAGAAATTAAAATAAATAAATCAGAGAGAGATTGATTGGCATATGGACTTCTTTTATGGCATGGCTTATTTGTATGACTTTCATGGATATATTTAATTGCATGGCTTATATAGATAGATTAATTACATGAGAAGACCTCTTGCATGAAGACAGATGAGAAATTAAAAGAGAATATTTAAAAAAAGATATAGATTAGAAAAGAGAGATGGTGGGAAGGGAATTAAAAATAGAAGAAATAGACAGGGGAATAGAAGAGAGAGGAGTGATAAAGATTAATAATTAAAAATAGAAGAAGAGAGAGATGGAATAGAAGAGAGAGAATGGTGGTAGAAGAGGAAGAATAATATTAAAAAAAGAAGAATAGTAAGAGTGGTTGAGAGAGAAAACAGTTGAGGGGAGAGTACTTAAAAAAAGAATAATAAGAGAGGTTGAGAGAGAGAACGGTGGAGAGGAGAGTAATTAAAAAAAAAAGAATAAGGGAGGTTGAGAGAGATCGGTGGAGGAAGACACTACAAGAAATCCCAGATCTGCCTACAAAAGTTGCTTACGGTTCAGTATATTCGTAGGCTATTCGTATAGATAGATATATCTATACTACAGACTATACGTGTCGTAAGCATATCAGACAAACTTTGTTCTTAAACTTTTAAGATATGCCTATCCCTATGGCGTAATATCATAAGCATATAATGTTATTAATATACCTACGGAGTTTGATACAGTAAATATATAATAAAATATTATTTTTAAAATTGGGCGCCCATTGAACTTTGGCCTCCCGTGCCCCGATTGAAGGGAAAAAACCCCCCTCCTTCCCCTTGCCTCCACTCTCCTCCTTCCCATTGCAGCGGCGAAAGGGCAAGCAAGCAGTGGCATCGTCGGCAGGCCTCGGTGACGGCGTCTGCACTAGAGAAGACTCACGGTGACGGCGTCCGCACTGGAGAAGACTCGCGGCGAAACTTGCGGCAGAAGGCGGTAGCAGGCGGCGTTGTCGGTGGTTTAGGGCAAGCAACGGCCCGTGCCTGACGGTTTAGGACAAGAAACGGCAGCGGAAGTAGGCGGTGAACTTTCGGCGACGGCAGGGGAAGGACACTCCGGCCACCCCCTCCTCCTTCCCCTATTCCTCAGCGTGTCCTCCAAGCCACCGGGCGTCTCCTGCCGACCCCATCGCCTTCTTCCTCCTCCGCTTCAGAGTGGGAGATTGGCCTCTCCCGCGGCGCGGTCCCCTGCCGCCCATTCTCGCAGAGGCTGTGCCGCCGTGGTATGCTTTTTGCGGAGTTGAGGGCCAACTGATCGCCGAAGGTGAGTCCGTCGCGCCAAAGGTGAGTACTCTTGTCCGTTTTCTTTCCTTCTGTTGATTAGGAGAAGGTCCGGGGGTTTCCTTGCGTCTTCTGAAGTAATTTCGGGATCTTAGTTCCCGTTGCTGTAGTGGTTAGTCTCTTAACAGCCTCTGGATCTTATTGACACTGGATGTAAAGACTCTATGATTGTTGTCGGTTCCCTTCTCGTCCAAGGACATTAGAATCCTCTCCATATGTGCGTGAATTGCATGGTATCTGTATAAGATTAATATTCATGGATTTCATCCTTGTTGAATAGAATATAGCTGAAAACATGGTTGGTTCTCTTTGTTTCTGTTCAAATTGATTGCTTTATTGTGTGTGTGTGGCGGATGCAAGAATTCAGGTACCCGTGGGTTCTCCTTCTGCTCCAGCATACTTGTCTTTTAGAACTGTGACGACCCTCATTATACCGGTACGGTTATACCAACTCACGTCGGTATAGTGAACGTTATCACAGTGGGGCATTTACCCAAACAATAACATACGATTGAGATGCTCATAAATATAAATATAGAGTAGCGGAAGCAAAAGAACTACTTGTCTTCATTTCATCATCCACATTTAACATACATGATTCAAATGACAATTTAAAGATAACTAAAGTACACGTAAATAAAGTGCAAAAAAATCAGATTACATAGCTTGTCCACAATTACATAATAGTTTCATTACAATGCCTCAATTACATACAATGAAAGCAAAATGTCACGATGACGTCTCTACCAGGCTACTCGCCACGCTCGGAGTCACTCTCCACGGTCTCCTCTAACGATGTAGGGTCACCAACTAGACCTGTACGCCGAAGCAAGGAATGAGTCTAAAAGACTCAGCAAATAACACCACACACCTCATACATGCATATATCACAGTAGGTTTTTCATTTCAATTTACAAAGCAAAACATATAGCATGCTTGGACATTGATAAAAGACAACCTATCATGACAATTCTACAAAATTTTAAACACATGGTACATGATTTAAGCCATTCCAAAATAAATATCCTATCACATGCTTTCTACTCATTCAATCACATGAAAGCTATATTTCAAATCAAGCTACAACATGGAAGCAACCACACATGGATTCTTGCCTACATAAAAGAAACATCCTATCATGGTTTCTACACATTCTTGCACATGCAATTTATCATTTCATACACATTAAGGTAGCTATTTTGACATACTTTAGCAATTCACATCCTATTGCATGAGAGCTACAATTCCAATTAATTACAACACGATAGCAATTAAACATGGAATTGTTCACACATATGCAAGAAATGCTCCTAGCATGGATTCTACGCATTTTTACACACATAAAACATTCTTATAAACACCTTTAGTTGCTGTATAACATAATTTCACATGTTTACCACATTACTCATTCACATAGTTCCCTTTTACACATTGCACATTTACACATATTCACACTACACAATTTATACATAATCACACTTCACATTTCACAATTTAGTGCCGTGACACTAGTCCAAACCACCATTAGAAGGACACATCACATAACACATACACATAGAAGTCACCTAGGCAATACAGTGACGACTCTTGGACTGCGCAGACCGGAGAACAAGTCTCCACCCTAACCAGTGGTACTTGTCCACCTCCAGGATTTCATCCTAATGCCTTAGGATTTTAACACATTGAACCTTCCCATGGGGACTTTTCCATGGTACGGTTCCACGGCCCTCTATGGAAGCAGTGTCACACATGGCACACACTTTTACACATTACACATTCGATTTTTAACACACTGTACACATGAATTACACATGGTTTACATTCTCTTATTTATACACATGGTTCTGTTCTTTCTAACAAGATACTACTGTTGGCAGAATTGACATCCAGTAATTACATTAACCAGGTTGAGAGGCACATATCAAACCATTTCATGATAGCATGCGTATTTACTTGTTTTCATATGGAAAATTCATAATACACTTTACAGTCATCCAATAACATGAAAATTTAACCACACACTGTTTGTAGTTTAGGACCACACATGCAAATTCCCTTATTTTTCTGAGTTATCATGCATTTACAGAAAATAAAACGTTCAATTCATGCTATTTATAATTCAATTCACATGGAGCATAACATGAATATCAGATTTGCTGCTCAGAACCCTGAACCTAACTTACACATATGACAGCAATTTTCCACGGATTTATGGCACATCACATGATTTACTGTAAATTTTACAAATCCTACGTAGGTTTTCTATTTTTAAAACAGAAATTTCAGTAAATCACATGCTCTTAGAAAAAAATTCCAAAATTTGCAGGGCATAGACTGACACATACATACATGGTTTATAAAAATTTGGGCACTCGAATTCTTCACGGATCATGTGAACAGTAGATAGATATGTACAACCATTTCTTCCAACATGTATTTAATAAAACTAATAACTCCTACCATCCACAAATGCACAAGAAATTTCCCCACACATCACTGTATCTATTTCACATAACATACAACAATTACTTTATATCCTCATGCGAAAACACTTCGGAAAATAATCGTATACAAGGGAAACAACTCACTGTTCTGCCCTGAAGAACTTAATGCACAGTCTGGCCGTTAATGGGCTTAACGGCAACATCGTTGGCCGTTAATTGAAGATCTTAATGGCAAGGGGTCTTGCCGTCAAGTTCAGGACTGTGCAAAACACAGACCCGAGCTCCAAAAGAAGGAGAAATGTGAGGATCCAGGACACGAGAAAAATCTGTAAAAATGGTAAAACCCTACTAGACACTACATGGACGAAGTGAATGGGTTACTTGCCTTTCTAAAAACCTCCAAAGGGATCTAAGTTGCTTTGAAGCTCTCCTTGGGCAGTCCCAAGAAGCCTCCAAACTCTTCTGCTCTGGGTTCTGGTCGATGTAGACGCCAAACCAACGCGGGGAAGCCTTCCCCTATGTCCCAGCTATCCTCCAGTGGTGTAGATCGCCGGGAGAAGCCTTCCCCTATGTCCCAGCTATCCTCAGTCGTTGTAGATCGCCGGGAGAAGCCTTTAGTCGCCGGATCAAAGCCTTCAAGGTTCAGGTTTCCTTCAGTCCAGAGCTAGGGTTTCTCTCGTCTTTTCAAAGAGTCAAGAGAGTTCTTCTGGTGCAGAAGAGTTTGGTTATAAGAGAAGGGGTTTGGGATATCCCGGAGGGGTGATGGGATGGCCTGATAGCCGTTGGGGACATCTCCCCAATGGCTGGACTGCTTGTCCCCCGAATTTCAGGGTCTGCAACGCATGCAGGTCAGAGATATTAACGCCCACATACATGGCCGTTTATTTAAGTATTGGCGTCCATCGAGGTGGACGCGGACTCATCATGGACGTCCATCCATGTTGACGCCAATTTGGCCCTTCGGCCAGAACTTAAAACATGTAGAAACCATGCTTAACTTATACATATATATACATGCCATATATATACTCTCATGTACACACTACCACCATGCAATTCAAGCAATATTTATAATCTATTTATACACATGCACACATAAGTATAACTAGTTAATACGTACGTAGATATGTACATTCTATGCATACACAAGCATGAATTATTTACACGTAATAATGTAATACAACAAAATTCGAGGGCCTTACACCTTCTCCCCCTTAAAGAAACTTTGTGCTCGAAGTTTAAACAAAACTACTCAAACAAACAGGGATACTTCTTCTTCATCGCATCCTCAAGCTCCCAAGTAGCCTCCTCTCGCGAGAAGTTCCGCCACAGAACTTTCACCGACGCAATACCCTTGTTCCGGAGATGCTGAACCTTCCGGTCAAGAATAGCTACTGGTTGCTCCACATACGACAAATCTGGCTGAATCTCCACTGGCTCATGACTAATCACATGAGATGGATCTCGGACATACTTCGGAGCATAGAAACGTGGAAAACGGGATGAACACTAGCTAAAGCTGGGGGTAAAGCTAGCTCATATGCCACTGCCCAATCGTCTGAGAATCTCATACGGGCCAATGAATCTAGGGCTCAGCTTACTATGCCTGCCAAATCTGACGACACCACGAGTAGGTGATATCTTCAAGAAGACATGTTAACCCACCTCGAACTCCAAATCCTTCCTTCTGTTGTCGGCTTAGCTCTTCTGCCTATCCTGCGCCGCAACAAGCCTCTTCCTGAGAGCTGGACCTTATCCGAAGTCTCCTGAACTAACTCCGGACCGATCAGCTGCCTATCACCGGTCTCCTCCCAACATAAGGAGATCTGCAAGGCCTTCCATACAACGCCTCAAATGGAGCCATACCAATACTCGCATGAAAGCTGTTGTTGTATGCGAACTCCACTAGAGGTAGATGACGCTCCCAATCATCCTTCCAATCCAGTACACATGCTCTCAACATATCCTCGAGCGTCTGGATAGTCCTCTCGGACTGTCCATCTGTCTGGGGATGAAACGCCGAACTGAGCTTCAGCTCCAAACCTAACGCATCTGAAGACCTTTCCACAACTCGAAGTAAATCTCGGATCTCGATCCGAAATGATCGACTTTGCACACCATGCAATCTAAACACTACTAACATACCATCTAGCTAAACTCTCAACCGACTGCTTCTTCTTCATAGGCAAGAAATGCGCAGTCTTCGAGAATCTATCTACAACTACCCAAATCGAGTAATGTCCCCTTCTAGATCGAGGCAAACCCGAAACAAAGTCCATAGTGACAGCTTCCCACTTCCACACTGGGATCTCCATCCTTTGCATAAGGCCGGATGGTCGCTGTCGCTCGGCCTTCACTTGCTGACACACTAAAACACGGGATACATAATCCGCTACATCCCTCTTCATGCCAGACCACCAAAAGGACCTCTTCAAATCCTGGTACATCTTAGTGTTACCCGGATGAATAGAGAATCTCGACCTGTGAGCCTCCGCTAACACATGCTCACGGACATCTACCAAATCAGGGACACAAACACGGTGATGGAATCTAATCACATCGTCCTCATCACGAGCAATGCCTACCTTGCCCACTAACTCTAAAAGTCTAGGGTCGGCTTTCTGTTGCTCGATCACCTCATCCAAAACCGAGGACCTAAGGGATAATTGAGCTACGAAAGCCTGACATAGCGATGGCTCTAACTCAGACAACGCGCAAGCCGCATCCTCCAACATTTTCCAGTCCTGCTAGAGAGATGGCCTCTTCCTACTCAGGGCATCGGCTATGACATTCGCCTTCCCAGGATGATACTGAAGGACGAAGTCATAGTCCTTCAAGAACTCAATCCATCTTCTCTGCCTCAGGTTTAATTCCTTTTGGGAGAAAAGATACTTCAAGCTCTTGTGGCCGGTAAACACCTCAAATCTGACACCATAAAGATAGTGCCTCCAGATCTTTAGTGCATGAACCACTGTTGCGAGCTCCAAATCATGAGTTGGATAGTTCTTCTCATGCTCCTTCAACTGACGAGAAGCATATGCCACTACCCTTCCTTGCTGCATTAGTACACAACCTAAGCCAATCCGAGAAGCATCGTGTAGATAGCAAAACCCTCTACACCGCTCGGTAAGACTAACACCGGGGCTGACGTGAGCTTAGTCTTCAACAATTGAAAACTACTCTCACACTTCTCAGACCAGACAAACTTCACTCCCTTTCTGGTGAGTTGAGTCAATGGGGCGGCGATGGATGAAAATCCCTCAATGAATCACCGATAGTAACCAGCCAAACCCAGAAAACTACGAATCTCCGAAGGGGTCTTGGGAGTCTCCCAATCCATAATTGCCTGGACCTTTGCTGGATCAACTGCAACACCGGCACTGGAGATAACATGCCTGAGGAAATGAACCTCGCGCAACCAGAAATCGCACTTGCTGAACTTAGCATACAACTTGTGCTCACAGAGAACCGCTAATACTACCCTCAAATGCTGACAGTGTGTGGCCTCGTCCGAAGAGTAGACCAGCACATCATCAATAAACACTACAACAAAGCTATCTAGAAACACCCTATTCATGAGATCCATGAACGCTGTAGGGGCGTTGGTCAATCCGAAAGGATGGACCAAAAACTCATAATGTCCATAACGGGATCTGAATGTGTCTTGGACACATCCTCACTCCGAATCCTCAACTGATGATAACCAGATCGCAAATCAATCTTAGAAAAGACTGATGCATCTTGCAACTGGTCAAACAAATCATCAATACGAGGTAAGGGATACCTGTTCTTCACAGTCACTTGGTTCAGCTTTCTGTAGTCAATGCATAACCTAAGTGACCGTCTTTCTTTGACGAATAATACAGGTGCGCCCCAAGGGGAAACACTAGGGCGAATAAATCCCTTATCTAGCAACTCTTGCAACTACCTTCTCAACTCGGCTAACTCCGCAGGTGCCATCCGATATGGAGCCTTCGAGATAGGAGAGGTGCCCGGAAGCAACTCTATGGTGAACTCTATCTCTCTATCCGGTGGCAACCAGACAAATCATCAGGAAAAATGTTGGAAAATCCTGCACTACTTCGATCTCTGCAAGAGTAGGTGACTCATCAGCCTCTGGTACTAATACCACACTGGCAAGAAAAGCGTCACAACCCTTGTTACCATGCGCATCGCCTTCATGGCAGAGATGACTAACTTCCCGCCAAGTTCCTTGGCAAGGGATGAGAGAACTCGTCCTCACCAGGAATGGGGAAAACAATCCTCTTCCCACGACAATCTACTAACGCATAGTGCTCCTCTAGCCAATCCAGACCAAGAATAGCATCATAGTCCTTCATCTTTAGTAAGAAGAAACACCCTTCTAGGATTCTATCCTCAATGCACACAAGTAACGACGAAATGCACTTTCTAGTCGATACCGTACCCGCAGGGGTGTGCACAGACAAAGGGACCTCTAAATCCTCAGACTCTATGCCTGACTCTAGAGCTAACTGCCTAGCAAACCGCTCAGAAATGAACGAGTGAGTAGCACCCCTATCAAACAAAACCCGAGCGTGCACACCTAGAAGTAAAACCGTACCTTCGGTGACATGCTCTGCCTGCTCGGCGTCCTCGCGCGCCAAAGTAAACACTCGAGCTGGGGCTCGAGGCCTTCCTGGTCTTCCTGTAGCTAGCACTGCTGCTGCTACCGCTGCTGGGGTTGGCGCTCCACGCTAGACTCCCTGCTGAAGTCTCGGACAATCCTTGATCTTGTGGTCGCTACTTCCGCACTTCAAGCACTTTCCCACAACCATCCAACATTCGGAACCACCATGTGTCTTCCCACAATGGGGACACTTTTTCTTCACACCAGGGGAACGTACAGAAGGTACCTGAGTACTGTCGATTGCTACTGATCGCTGCTGTGTCTGGTACACCGCTTTCTTCTTGTCCTATCGCTGGAACATAGTTGCAGGTCTCTTCTGCAAAGCCTTCTTCTCTTCAAGGTATTGCTCCATATCACCCTCCTGCCTACAGGCAGCGCTAAGGGCCTCGTCCAAGGTGCAATGGTCGAATGCCACTCGCCTCGTCCTCAGTGATGGTTTGAGTCCCATCACAAACTTCTTTGCCTTTCTGCGCTCATCATCCACAACGTGAGGTGCATACTTAGATAGTTCTGCAAACCTTGCCTCATACTCTAGCACGGTCATGGAGCCTTGAGTCAAAGAGAGGAACTCCTGCTCCATCCGATCTTGAATATACTCAGGGACGAACTTGGCCCGAAAGAGCCTCACGAACTCGTCCCAAGCAACATCAACTGCGCCGTCCTCAAACCGTGTACGTAGTAATGAATCCCACCATACATCAGCTCTTTCCTGCAGTACACCGTTCATAAGCACCATCTAAACAAATCTAACTTAATAGAACATACAAACATACAAAACTAACACATACCTGAAGCATATAGGTGGCTAAAGTAACCTTATCCTCATTCACGCACCTAATAGCTCGGAAGATCTTTCAATCTCCCTCATCTAACTCTCAGCTAGTAACGGATCGCTCTCCCCCTTAAAAGAGGGTGGCAGCATCCTCTTGAATCTTTCCATGATGGAAGGTCCACCATGGTCCTGAGCTGGAACTTGAGCCTGCTACATCCAACAACAATTAATACACATTCAACATAACATCATACAATTAAATAAAACAGACTACACTTTGATTGATTATGCTAACCTGAGCCTCCAACTGAGCCTGGAGTGCAGCCTGGGTGTGGGCTTGCGTCTGCATGGCCTGCACCAAACTTTGCATGAACACTCCATAATCCACAGGCGGCGGTGGGGGAAGTACAGGACCCTGCGGTGCCGGGGCCTGCTGCTCCGCCTACTCCTCACATCTCGGCTCATCCTCACGGGCCGGCGCTCCGCCACGCCTACCTCTCGAAGCCATGGCTGCAATAAATTTCAGCCACCATTAGAGCTACGTTAATTTATTTCCTAACCATTTTCTTATCTATTTTCCACTCATTATTAATCAATTCTACACATGTGGACAATCTATAAAGATTTAGCATGTAATGAAGATGATGATTCATATATATTCATGTGCAATCTCAACCGGTCGCTCTGATACCAATCCCTGTGACGACCATCATTATACCAGTACAGTTATACCAACCTACGTCGGTATAGTGAACGTTATCACAGTGGGGCATTTACCCAAACAATAACATACGATTGAGATGCTCATAAATATAAATACAGAGTAGCGGAAGCAAAAGAACTACTTGTCTTCATTTCATCATCCACATTTAACATACATGATTCAAATGACAATTTAAAGATAACTAAAGTCCACGTAAATAAAGTGCAAAAAAATCAGATTACATAGCCTGTCCACAATTACATAATAGTTTCATTACAATGTCTCAATTACATGCAATGAAAGCAAAATGTCACGATGACGACTCCACCAGGCTACTCGCCATGCTCGGAGTCACTCTCCACGGTCTCCTCTAACGATGTAGGGTCACCAACTAAACCTGTACGTCGAAGCAAGGAATGAGTCTAAAAGACTCATCAAATAACACCACACACCTCATACATACATATATCACAGTAGGTTTTTCAATTCAATTTACAAAGCAAAACAATAGCATGCTTGGACATTGATAAAAGACAACCTATCATGACAATTCTACAAAATTTAAAACACATGGTACATGATTTAAGCCATTCCAAAATAATATCCTATCACATGCTTTCTACTCATTCAATCACATGAAAGCTATATTTCAAATCAAGCTACAGCATGGAAGCAACCACACATGGGATTCTTGCCTACATAAAAGGAAACATTCCTATCATGGTTTCTACACATTCTTGCACATGCAATTTAACATTTCATACACATTAAGGTTGCTGTTTTTACATACTTTAGCAATTCACATCCTATTGCATGAGAGCTACAATTCCAATTAATTACAACACGATAGCAATTAAACATGGAATTGTTCACACATATGCAAGAAATGCTCCTAGAATGGATTCTACGCATTTTTACACACATAAAACATTCTTATAAACACCTTTAGGTTGCTGTTATAACATAATTTCACATGTTTACACAATTACTCATTCACATAGTTCCCTTTTTACACATTGCACATTTACACATATTCACACTACACAATTTACACATAATCACATTCACATTTCACAATTTAGTGCCGTGACACATAGTCCAAACCACCATTAGAAGGACACATCACATAACACATACACATAGATGTCACCTAGGCAATACAGTGACGACTCTTGGACTGCGCAGACTGGGAGAACAAGTCTCCACCCTAACCAGTGGTACTTGTCCACCTCCAGGATTTCATCCTAATGCCCTTAGGATCTTAACACATTGAACCTTCCCATGGGGACTTTTCTATGGTACGGTTCCACGGCCCTCTATGAAAGCAGTGTCACACATGGCACACACTTTTACACATTACACATTCTGATTTTTAACACACGTGTTACACATGAATTACACATGGTTTATATTCTCATATTTATCCACATGGTTCTGTTCTTTCTAACAAGATACTACTGATGGCAGAATCAGACATCCAATAATTTACATTAACCAGGTTGAGAGGCACATATCAAACCATTTCATGATAGCATGCGTAATTTACTTGTTTTCATATGGAAAATTCATAAGACACCCTATAGTCATCCAAATAATATGAAAATTTAACCACACACTCTTTGTAGGTTTAGGACCACGCATGCAAATTCCCTTATTTTTCTGAGTTATCTTGCATTTACAGAAAATAAAACGTTCAATCTCGTGCTATTCATAATTCAATTCAACATGGAGCATAACATGAATATCAGATTTGGCTACTCAGAACCCTGAACCTAACTTACACATTATCACAGAAATTTTCCCCGGATTTATAGCATGTCACATGATTTACTATAAATTTTACAAATCCTACGTAGGTTTTCTATTTTTAAAACAGAAATTTCAGTAAATCACATGCTCTTAGAAAAAAATTCCGAAATTTGCAGGGCTTAGACTGACACATACATACATGGTTTATAAAAATTTGGGCACTCGAATTCTTCACGGATCATGTGAACAGTAGATATATATGTACAACAATTTCTTCCAACATGTATTTTAATAAAACTAATAACTCCTACCATCCACAAATGCACAAGAAATTTCCCCACACATCACTGTATCTATTTCACATAACATACAACAATTACTTTATATCCCCATGCGAAAACACTTCGGAAAATAAATCGTATACAAGGGAGAACAGCTCACTGTTCTGCCCTGAAGAACTTAACGACACAGTCTGGCCGTTAATGGAGCTTAACGGCAACATCGTTGGCCGTTAATTGAAGATCTTAACGGCAAGGGGTCTTGCCGTCAAGTTCAGGACTGTGCAAAACACAGACCCGAGCTCCAAAAGAAGGAGAAATGTGAGGATCCAGGACACGAGAAAAATCTGTAAAAATGGTAAAACCCTACTAGACACCTACATGGACGAAGTGAATGGGTTACTTGCCTTTCTAAAAACCTCCAATGGTATCTAAGCTGCTGTTGAATCTCTCCTTGGGAAGTCCCAAGAAGCCTCCAAACTCTTCTTGCTCCGGGTTCTTGGTCGATGTAGACGCCAAACCAA
This sequence comes from Colocasia esculenta, assembly GCA_014218235.1. Taxonomy (NCBI): domain Eukaryota; kingdom Viridiplantae; phylum Streptophyta; class Magnoliopsida; order Alismatales; family Araceae; genus Colocasia; species Colocasia esculenta. The sequence goes on along the minus strand of CM024760.1, from coordinate 100,309,827 downwards.
CATCGGGGAAGCCTTCCCCTATGTCCCAGCTATCCTCCAGTCGGTGTAGATCGCTGGGAGAAGCCTTCAGTCGCCGGATCAAAGCCTCCAAGGTTCAGGTTTCCTTCAGTCCAGAGCTAGGGTTTCTCTCCTCTTTTCAAAAGAGTCAAGAGAGTTCTTCTGGTGCAGAAGGAGTTTGGTTTATAAGAGAAGGGGTTTGGGATATCCCGGAGGGGTGATGGGATGGCCTGATAGCCGTTGGGGACATCTCCCCAATGGCTGGGCTTGCTTGCCCCCAGAATTTCGGGGTCTGCAACGCATGCAGGTCAGATATATTAACGTCCACATACATGGCCGTTTATTTAAGTATTGGCGTCCATCGAGGTGGATGCGGACTCATCATGGACGTCCATCCATGTTGACGCCAATTTGGCCCTTCGGCCAGAACTTAAAACATGCAGAAACCATGCTTAACTTATACATATATATACATGCCATATATATACTATCATGTACACACTACCACCATGCAATTCAAGAAATATTTATAATCTATTTATACACATGCACACATAAGTATAACTAGTTAATACGTATGTAGATATGTACATTCTATGCATACACAAGCATGGATTATTTACACGTAATAAAGTAATACAACAAAATTCGAGGGCCTTGCAAGAACAGAAGGGCTCATGCAAAATGGTCGATGGTCAACTTGCTTTCTTTTATTTGAGCATCTCAATATGAATGTGTAAAGTTGCCAATACAAATGGTATGGATTTCTCTCATGTTTTGAAAGCCCCGTATATGTCTTCTTGATTCTACTGCATGAGCATTTACTCCATTGTTTCTTAGTGACAATTCTCTGTACCTTGGAGATCACTTTGATTCCTCTCATGCCTTCTCTTCTGAGTGTAGGTGCGTGTGTGGAATACTCTTTCTTAGTTTACAAGGAAGTCTGATAGCTGTTCAATGGTAGTTGACAAACTAGCATTTACATAATCACTAGGGAAGGATCAAATGGTGCATTCATTACTAATCCAAAATTGTTTTGCGCAGAAAATTAGACTGTGTGTGGAGTGCTGGTATCCAAGAGAGTGTTCTCATTAAAAGTTCTCTCATCTCCCTTTTTTTTATGTGTTGAAGAGAACTTCCAGTCTCCATCATTGGTTCGCATCTCAATGGCAGTTTAGAGCAGCTTATCTTAGCAGTTGCTCTGAGCAGCAGTGATGTAAACTTTTATGGTTATACAGTTTAAATGCCATGATGTCTATCAGAGTTCTTGGCTTTATACTATATTAGACTGCTCTGGAACTCATCTAGTGTGACAAACAACCGAAACAAAATGTTATGTGTGCTTGCCTCTGTTTCACCCTCTGTCATTAGAATATTTGTGTCTCAGTGAAATGCACTTTACAGAGAATGCAATTTTTTAAATCCTTGATGGGGCATGATGAAGCCACACGTACTCTACCTTGTCATGTAATTAGACAATTCATTGGACATCTTGCAACATTTATAGTATGATGAATATAATGTAAATGATTTTTTTTTTATAGTGAGACGTTATGGATTGGAGTTGGATGGATAAATTGAAGAATACAAGAGAATATATGTATGGATAAATTGAAGAACACAAGGACATAGAAATGTCAATATTTACTGTCTGCCTTTTTTTTGTCAATATTTACTGTTCTCACAATGCCAGGACTGTCTTATCTGTTTTCAGCAATGCCAGGTCTGTCTTATCTGTTCTCAAGTCTCATGATTATTGGTTATATTATTTTTTTGATTCTGCTATTGTGAACTTGTGTTTTACCCTCTCATTTCTAAGTTTCTTCTTAATATTGCAGTTTACAGTTGCCAGGAGGCTACAACTTCAAAATGTATCCTTGTTTAATTTTTACACCTTGCATCATTTTCCCCCTCCCTTTACACCATTTGCCGTCTCACTGTGGAAACCATGCCTCCACCAGAGCAGGGTTGCTTGCATTTCAGTGTGTGCGCTTGAGATCTGCTCTTGATTGTTCAATCTTCAAATTTAATTGTTCTTTCTCTTCTGTCTTGGGTTTCCCCATGACCCCAATGCAAATATGATCTGTCAAAGAAGTGCCTCTTACATAAAATTAGTTGGAGGTATAATAAAGAAACAATAAGAGTGAGAAAAAAGTGTAGCAGCAGCAATGCAAAATTTTGAAAACAATGGACATATGGAAAGCCTGAGGAAAACTATACTTGCTGTTCAGTTATTCTATTCAGGAGGCATTCTGAGGTGTGAAGATGGCTTTGTCTTGATTTTGCTTTTTTTTATGTTGTTAACATGTTCTTTGCAATTTGAAGGGGCCGAAGGAAGAGATTGGAATTGGTGGATTCCAAACAAGACAGAGAGGAATCACCGAAGAAGAAAACCGGGCCATCATGCGATATCGATGCAAAAAAAGCTAAAAAGAAAACAATGAAAGAAGTCTATGACGGGGAGCCCGAGATGTTGGACACACTAATATTTCAAGAACATGTTGAGTGAGTATTTGTGTGTTTTTAGTTCTCTTTACTATTTTTTCCAAGGCTAGTAGTTCTTCACCCCAATATAGTATGTCTGTGTGTTTTAAATTCTTTTAAACTTGCAGGTATTTGTGGGGTGTGATTCCATTAACGCTTTTAAAGCGTTTTGAGATATTCGACAGTTTGTGGTTTAACTTTTGTAGATTGATATCTGATGGTGTCAATAGAATTAAATCAATTGTATAGAAAAATTCTTTGTTGGAGAGGTCATACTCTCTACTTCCAATCTGTATATGGTATGCCTAAACTATTTTATGTATTAAGTATCCAATACTAATCCAGTAAGAAATAATCATTGTTTATTTTTTTGTTCATTTGTAGGAATCATTGACAGCTTGTTGTCATATGTAACAAAGGGGATAATGACATGTCGTTCCTTAAGCTCCTTGACTCCCTTCACATGGGGGAACCAACTAGGATCGAAAATGAGTTGAAAAAATAATATCTTATATTTTTCATATATATAATTTTGAAACATATATATGTATAAAATGTATATTTGGTATGATGGTGCAGTTTCTTAAAGATTTCATATGAAGGGAAAGAGATGAGAGCAGTGGCCGATGAACTGAAAGTAATTGATCTACACGTGCCGAAGGTAATCTTTTAAATTTGGAGTGTTTGAATTGTATTTCTAAACGAAATAAAAGTATCATTAATATCTTTCATGTAGTAGGTGCCCCAACGAAAGGGGAGTACAGAATGTGGATTCATGGTTCTTTATTTCATATTCTGTTTCATACTCGCTGCTCTTGCATCCTTTGGCACAAATGACTACCCATATTTTGTAAGTTGAATAATGTTACTTGTTCTTTTCTCACACTATATATGTACTTTTGTTCAATGGTTGAATATCTTCAATGATTTTGTTTGTTTGTTTTTTTTTTGCAGCTCACAGATGATTGGTTCTCAAGAGAAGAGTATGAGAAATTTAGAGAGGACCTGCAAGGGAAAAGAGTTCACATAGATGCTCAGTCTGCTTCCACTTCTAAAGTGGTTAAGAGAGGCCCAACAATGTTAAGATCTGTACATGGATTGCAAAGTAATGAACGCATACCAGTGAATGTTAATCAGTTGGGGCAGCCACTAGGAGAGGGGGGGGGGGGCAGCTACTGAAACAATTTTTGGGTACTATGGCAAGGATGGGGGATAAACTGCCGATCGATTGCATTTCTCAGAGGGTATGCCATCGCCTAACAAGGACGGTGTTTGGGATTTTATCCAGGTGATGTAATACATGTGTTTGTTTAATTTTCTATTCCACTTGATTACATCTAACTATTTATTTTAAAAATGTAGAGAAAATTTGATGTTCCCATCAGCTTGCGTGATTTTGTAATGAAGGATCTAGATCAGAAATGGAGGTCTTAGAAGTATGACATGAGAATGAAGTTCTTCACGCCATATCAAAAAGCGCAACAACACTTTGCATGTTCAGACACAAGAGTAGTTGAAGATCAATGGAAAAATCTTGTTCAGATATGGTCTTCGGGGAATTCAAGGTAATTGGAATTGGATTACAATTGTCTAAATACATTAATATTCATAATTATTCTAACAGTTGTCATTTGATTTGTAGAAACGCAGTAAAATAAACAAGCAAAATAAGTCCAACACACATTTTTTCATTGCGCTGGTAGTAAAAGTTTTGCTGACATATATCAAGAGGAGGTAACATATATACTCAACATAGCATCTCAGTTCATCTCTTCAAAATAATTTTGTTTATGTCTAAGTTAACTTCTGTACAATGTTGTAGTTTCTAAAAACTGGGGCCACTCTTGATCATCGGGACTTATTCATAAGGACCCGTATGAAGAAAGCTGGCGGTCCAGTTAATGAAGAGAGTGCTACAATGATTGTATAATTAATTAGCTTTGTTAATGATCTAATGTTCACATAATTCTCATTATGTTTGGATATTCTAATGTTGACATAATTCTTTTTATGATAGTGCTGCAAATTCATGTTTTTTGTCATTCAAATTGTAGGAGAAAATTCGAGACATTAAGTTGACACAGCAATCAAGTACATCAAGCTCAATTGCAAGTGTGGGGGATGCTTATGAGCAAGTTATGGGACAGGATAGAACTGGAAGAGTCTGTGGCATAGGCATGGGCCCTACCCCAAAGAGCTTGTGGGGTTCAAGAAGTGAACAAAAGCTGCGTCAGGACAATGAAAGCCTAAAACAACAAATTGATGCTCTCGAAGAAAGAATGAAAATAATTGAGTCTCGTGGCAATAATGAGGTAATGAGATTCTGTTGACATATTTCAATATTAAAATTGCTTAATGTTGACAATCTACATATACTTGTGCAGAGTTCTGCAAGTGTTTGTCCTCAAAGAAAAAAGGTAAACAAAATCTAACTGATTTAATATGTTGGAATGCATGTATATCTGACATCTATATCCAAGATTTTTAACAAGATTCATTGGCGGGGAGGAGGGTGAGGATCTTAAATTTCTCTGGACAAGTAGTTGCCAACGGCATTCTTATGTCTGATGATAATGATAATGTGGTCATGGGGAAAATTAGGTGGTGAGTACTATGAGGTTTTTGTACTCATCGCCCATACCCGACTGCATCTTTATTTATCAAAGATCCAGATAGAAAAAAATGAACGATGCTGTTGGGATCCCATAATATGGTTCAGAGAATATGTGAGTTTATTTATATTTATCTCATTCTTATTTATATGTTGCTAATTGTCAACTCTGATGTTATTACATTTTGACATGTAACAGGTTGAGCATGAGGAGGATTGATCTTCACCTCCACCCTTTTTGGTAAGTAACATAATATGGTCCAAATTTTTTAACATCTGAGTTGCACTGGATCTGAGTCTTAATTTGGAGTGTTCAGTTGAATTTGGATTTTGCATTGCCACCTTCACTTTCTAATAGTATCTGACCTTAAGCCATAGTCGCCACAACTGCTCCCTTCAAACCGTGTCTAACTTGTAAGAGTGAGTAGATACACTAATAGCAGTTGCCTTTAAATCTGTGTTAGTAAATGGTATTCCCACACAGCATTAGAAAAAGGAAAAAAAATAGGCCCCGTTACAGTTATAGTCTAGATTATTAGTGACCCAGCTCACTTTTTTTCCCCAATCTAGAAACCAACTTATATGGGAAAGCAAAATTGTCGTTCTGGTTGGTGATCAAATGGCTATAGCTTACGTTTTATTCTTGGGTGTGGTAGCTTCTGTGAAAAACCTATTCACAAAATTCTTGAACAAGACACCTTCTTGTCCACTAAGTGATAAAGTTTTCTATCTTCATAGGAACTAGAAGCCATAAATGATGGCTGGAATTCAGGAGCACATGTGTTGTCCCCAAAATCAGAGAAAGGGCTAGTGAATTTATTTTCTTGCATTATAGTTTCTAAATCCTTCTATAATAGACTTTGTGAATTTTCTCCTAAACTCTACTCGACTAATGTTTCTATAAGTTCTCGAAAGTAGCTGCCAACACCTTTAGTTTCCTCCTTCAAAGGCAACTCCAGATTATAGTTTTCAAAAGAGTTTCTTGTGCATCTTGACTCTGAGTCTGAGGTTTCACTTTTGTTTATATTCCATTTTAAATTACATACTACTGAGAATTGTTTTTACTATTTGTTGCAAAAGAAGGTTCCATGCAACTTGAATATTATTGTCTACAAACTATAGTTGTGATGCACCCATGATTTGGTCTATGCAAGTGTGGACACAGTTCAATCCAGTATGTATCTTACCAAATATGTTAGTTGATGATGGCCTCAACCCACAGTTACCTGGTCACCTTAGCTATCAACCTCCGTGACAGACCATTCTACTGCCCCACCTTTCCTAGATCTTCTTCAGAACATGGGCCAAAGGCATGGTTGTCATTCTTCATAACATCTTCCAAGAAACATGGTCAATTGTCAGTGTTACATATGCACATATACAAGGATTCATCCCTTACTCAAAAGAAGGGAAAACTTGCTTATTGACGTGTGATCTTAACTGATGGTAGTTTTATTGTGCTGGTGACCTTTCATTATGCTAAATATATTGCTGATGGTAGTTTTCCCGTTCCCTCTTTGAGAAGCTGAATGAGAAAAAGAATTATGTCAAGTTGATGTGGAGATTAGAGATGTCATCCTCCAAACTCACAAGCTACTACTTAAATCTTTTTAATTCCGCTTGCCAGTCACTTCACATCTGAAGTAACCCAGTCATGTAAACCATTTGAAGTAACCCAGTCACTTCACATCTGAATTAACTTGTGTCCTATAAATGTATACATATTACATCTGAAGTAACCCAGATCATCTAACACAGACTTTCCCAAGTTATTTAATACAATGTAACGGTTTGATGACGTATTTCCCAAGCATATTGTTCTTTTGTTATATATTCTCACATAGTACTTATTGACCACATATTGTTGCTCTTGCATTTTGTCTGCTGCAACCTCTCTTGGTCGAAGGAGAAAGCAAGTTCATTTGGAGAAATCACAATCTCGTCTCCTCCCACATGTGAACAATTTCATTTACTAATAATTACTTCCTCTTCTGAACAGACTTTAACACCAGTATGTGTATGTGAACAATGATGTTTGATGTAATCTTTCATTAACATTATTGTTTGTTAAACTTTAATTTTTTAATATTATTAATGTGTTGTGCATTGTGAATGAGTGGGTGTGAATGTGTGTGTGGATCTAAATGTGGATGTGTATGTGTTGATCTAATGTGGATTATGGATCTAAATGTGGATATGCATGTGTGAACTAAATGTGGATGTATATGTGTTGACCAAATGTGAATGTGTGGATCTAAATGTGGATGTGTATGTGTTGATCCAATTGCTTGTGAATGTGATCTCTAAATGTAGGTGAATGTGGATCCATCTAAATATATTAGTATTTTTTTTTTCTGAAACAAAACTGCTTATGTGTATGCGGCCGTAGGGAAACATACTTGCTTATGGTGTACGCGGCCGTAGGGAAACATACTTGCTTACGGTGTACGTGGCCGTAGGGACACATGCTTACGGTTTACAATGCCGTAGGGATGTTCGCAGCTGTAACTGAGTATCCTTACAAAAAATATGACTACGGTTAACATCGCCATAGCAAAAAGAGGATATCCTTATGGTGTTACTTACGGCTACCAACACCGTAACTATAGTTCTATACTTACGGAGTTTAAAACACCGTAGTCCTAGACCTTGCCGTCGGAGCTTAGCCGACGAAACCGTATCGTAGGGTAACACCATAAGTAAGGCTATGCTTACGATTTTCAGTTCTCTACCTACGGTGTTTGGACGTAAGCAAAGCCTGATTTTCCTGTAGTGAGAGGAAGAAATAAAAGAAGAATAAGAGAGGTTGAGAGAGAGAACGGTGGAAAGGAGAGTAATGAAAAAAAAAGAAAAATAAGAGAGGTTGAGAGAGAGAACAGTGGGAGAGAGAATAAAATAGAAGATGCATGGGACGACCACTTAACACACCCATACCCATCTCAATATACATGGAATAACCAAATTAAAGGACAACAAAATCGTGGCTTGCATGCACGGATGGGAGGCTTCTGCATTCATGGCGCGTGGACATTCAACTTGCAGAGGCGTGGCTCTTCAACACGCAAGGACGGTGGATTGCTGCATGGACATCGTGCAGAGATGGAAAGACAGCAGTGTCTGGGCAACACAGGTGGCTCCTCTCGCGATCGGCTCTCTCCTCGTAACTCTCAAAGAAATAACTTGAAGCACTAGAAGAGATAGAGAGAGAGAGAGAGAGAGAGAGAGTAGAGAGAGAGAGAGAGAGAGAGAGAGAGAGAGAGAGAGAGAGAGAGAGAGAGAGAGAGAGGCTTATTGCACTTGCATATTGCACTTTAAGTGCAATATGACTAGACAACAAGTCCATGTGGCTTTCAACAATTGGATTGCCACTTCCCCACTCCTCATGTGAGGGGTGTCACATGTGTTATTGCCTAATCATATTGTTCTTAAAGTGCAATATGTAAATATAATAAGCCTTTCTCCTAGATCTTAGGGGGCAAACAGGACGAGAGACAGTGTTTTATAAGGGTTGGCATGCATCCCAATATTCCAAACACAATAAGATTGAGAGATCTGGTTCAAATCTTGAAATTCAGTACTACTGTTAATCGCGACGGTTAAAAAGTACGACCAGATGACCGGACACCCATTAGACAGTCATTTTTAGGAAAAATATTGTTGCAAAATAAAAAGACTCCGTGCCCCGACGGAACCTGCCAAAAAATTATTTTAAGAAGATTTAAAATCGTGACCACTTAAGGGGTTGCAATTTATAAACCTTTTTCTTACCTTTTTCAGCCACCGCCACCGCCACCGCCACCACCATTTGAAAACATCAAAATGTCGTCAACTTCATATGTCGCCATTTTCAAATCCCTTTTTTTCTTTACTTCTTCTTGATTTTGAAATAATTTCTAATAATTTCTTTTTCTTTTTCTTGCAAAGCCCCTTTTAAAAATGTCACAAAATTTCAAAAAATCCCAAAAAATCTCAAAATGGGAAAAGGTGACAAAATAAAGAAATAAGGGAAATCACGCAAAAATCGTACTTTGGAGGGCCACTTGTGTCTTTACAGTGTAATATGAAATTTACTCACTGTGGTGTCATTGTTGACATGTCTACAGATAGGAGATAGATACGGTGGTAAGAGAGGAAAAATTAGAACGATTAAGATAATGCAACCACACAAGCATGCACACAGTGTGCACAATGATTTATCCTGGTTTGGTGTTGATCTACTCAACACCTACGTCCTAGTCCTCAGGGAATAGTCTTGAGTTATCCACTAACTTGTTGAATCACAACCAAGTCTACGCCACTGGATACAGACCTGCAGTCGGTCCATAATTCACCCTGAACCTTCCAAGTCTTCACCTATTATTGGCCCACTTAGTTAAGGCAGCAAGGATATACCTAGAAGGGGGGGGGGGGGGGGATAGGTATCACAGAAATCTGAAACTAAATCAAACACTTGAAACTTTGGTTAGTGAAAGTAAACATTTGTACTAAAGAGTCGCAATGTGGAAGCAATTAAAAACAATCACACACATGAACACAAGGAATTTATCTTGGTTCGGTACTTCCCTAATGGAAGACCTACGTCCAGTCCCCAAGCAAATCTTGGGAAATCACTAACTAGGATTCGATCCCCCCAAGGATATACAAACCCCCAGCTCCCTGCTGGTCCTCTTCCTTTCCGAGTAGGAATGAAACTCACTTCTGTTACAGGTTAAGAAGCCACCCTCTTGGAACAAACCCCAGTGAGGTTCTGCTAGACTTAAACCCCCAGCTAGGTTCTGTTGACACCAACCCCAACTAGGTTCTTCCCTCAACCCAAGGGGAACACTGTGTACAGTCCCACAGCCGGACAGAATCCACTAGCACCCTGCTGGCCTTCTCTTCACATCGGAAGAGGAACACTATATATAGTCGTACAACTGGACACAAGTCTTTATTAAAAAAGAAAGAACAGACTGAGATCTATACAATATGAACACTAAGGAACTCAAACTCTCAGCTTACATACTCTCCCCCAGATTTACAATGATGCACAGAGAGAGTGAAAGAGAAAAGAATCTTGAATGCTTGAAGACTTCATATGGCTGCTTGTGCGAACACTTCTTCTTGGGCTCTAGCTGCTTCTCTCTTGCTTTGAGTGTGTATGGCGTTGAGGGCTTCTCACTAGATGTATACTCTTTCAGAAGGATCTTGTTCTTCTGCTTCAAACACTTCATCCTTTATAGAGTAGAAAGATAGATCTATTGAGGAGATCCGTTGGAACTCTTCTAGCCGTTGCTCATCTTCTTCTTCATCTGCTTTCCTTCTTCTTCTGTCTAATAGACATCTTCATGTGTCTAACGGATGCTAACAACATGTTCAAGATGTTTTGACTAGGAGTAGAATAGTCCTGTAGACATTTAATGCAAATAGGAACATGTTAGACTAGAGAAGTCTTCTGACAGATAGCCCATACTCTCTTTTTCCTTTTTGTCCATATTTTCTACTGACATCCAGACATGTTAGGTACGACTCTTTTTGTATAGCAGGAAGGAAGGAGTCCTTTTAGTCCTTATTTTCGCTTCTTCCTTTTCTCCTACCTCCCTGATAAGATAGAAGGTACAGAACATGAATATCTTATGGATTTGAAAACATATTTGAATTTTCATTTGGCGCCACAAATGTTTGAAATCAAGTAAGCATCAATTGTTATATAAACAACATTAATTAGAATATTATATCACTAATTGAAATGAACGGAAATCCATATGATATATGTTATTTGTTCTTCAATCGTTATATTATAACAACAATCGATATGAAATATGGAAAAAAATCGATGTTGTTTTAAAGGCAATCGATGGTTTATAAAGACAATCGATGTTTATGAAGGCAATCGATGTTTTATGAAGACAATCGATGTTTAAAGAAAATCGATCTTCAAGTTTAACATCAATTGTTTTTAAGTTAAAAACAATCGATGTTTAAAGACAATCGATGTTCAAGTTTAACAACAATCGATGTTTAAGTTAAGAGACAATCGATGTTGTATAAAGACAATCGATGTTAAGATGTTCAGCAATTGATATGACAATTCGACTAGACAAAATACAACGTGGTCAGTCAAAGTAGACTGCTTCGACTGGCCAAGATTAACGCAATTAGTCAAAATGAAGCTTCGGATATGACGAAGTGTAACTTCGTATATGACGAAGTGAACTTCGGATGAATAGAAATTAACATTGCCGGTCGAAGCTGAAACATGCAGTCAGTTGAAATGAAGCTTCGGATATGACGAAGTGTAACTTCGACTGATCAAGACAGAAACAAGCATGATGAAGTGCCAACTTCGGATATGATTAACTGGGCTTCGGATATGACGAAGCTAGGTTTGTATATGATGAAGTAAGCTTCGACTGACTATGATAAAAACATGCATGACGAAGTTGAAACTCAATATAAATCTGAAGTAATAATGCAAGAATATATTGTATTCATGGGAGAAACATTGTATAAAATATATTAATGATATTTTAAGCCAAACATGGGTTTTGTTATCACCAAAATAAAGAGTAAAATATAGGAGTGGTTCAACACCTATCACCAGGTGGAATCAAACACGAGAAACTGACCTCTAGCTAGTCCAACACCTGATCACTCAGGTCTTCACCTGTTACTAGATGGAACAAGCACGCCTGAAACACATGCCTTCACCTAACACCAGGTGGAACAACTTTTTAGCAAGAGTAAATGGTGTTTGAAAGAATGTCTACAAATTAGACAGAAATGACACAGATAAAAGTGCAGTAAGGAAGCCCTTTAGAACGAATGTTGCTTGCAACAGAATGATAATTGGCTTTGAATACTTAGCAAGGAAGCTCTTGAATGTGTAGGAGCTGAGCAGCTGGTGAGATCCTCTTCAATGAACAGTTCATTGCAGTATGCAGAAGAGGTTGGACGCCTTTGAATGCTGAAGTGAAAAAGCTATTTTAGGTGCTCACTGAAGTTTGAATATTTTTCACAGTGTATATTTTCTAGGCTCTTCTCTTTTTTATTTTTATTCACACTTTCTGTGCTTTCTTTTATAATACTCGGCACAGGGTTTTACACACGTAACCCTTCTTCCATCTATTATCTCTCATGCAGATATATGTTAGGTATAACATATGAGAGGTAATTGTTGAGTCTTCAAATGAGACTATAATAGTAGCATGCAAACCTGCTTTTTCTAGTCCAAGCTACCTTATTTGGTGTAAACCTCGTATAGTATGTCCTGTCCATTAAATGGTCATGCAAAAAGATATTTCTATCTGGGTAGACCAGTGATCCTGTCCGATTTTCTTCTAACTATGATGTTAGAACAAATAGTAAATAATATATTTCACATACAGAAGATCAACACGTGTAAAGTACCTTTTTAGAATTTGAACTAAACAATAAATGTGCATCATCTTTCTATCATTAAGCAATCTGATCATATGAAAAACTTTCAATCTAATGTTCATGGTATGCCATATGACAAATAAGCATATCTTTATGTGATACATGCATATTTTTACAAAAATAAATGTTACATTGTCATGCCATTGATTATTTTAACCATTGCTGCATGAACACAAAATAACCGATTATTTTTGTTCATAACCAGAAAATAATCGATTAATCTATCTAACAGATTAATGGGTTATTTTGTAACATGTTGGTGAAATAACCGATTACTTTATGTTTCAACATGAAACATGGTTATTCGAGTAAGCAATCATTTAACATTAAAGAGAGTTTTAAATGAACATTAATTTATTAAGTAATTATTAATTTTGTTAATCATCCAAAACATAAGGAGGGTGTGCAACATTCTCCCTCTTTTTGGTGATTTGACAAAATAATGTGTTCATTTAGTTCATCACAAGATCACATGAAAACTGAAGTATTATTTCAGTGAGAGTTTTGCATATATGGTGAAGAACAAAAATGAGCATCCACAATATATGTCTCCCCCATTTTTATCAATATGGCCAAAAAGGGTTCACACAGAAAAAGAAAGCAAAGCATAGAGTACAATAAGAATCAAGTAACTGTCATCATAGCAAAAAAACCAGAGAAGTGGGAATGTGTAACACCTCAAGTTTATTTATAAAATAATTGGTCATTTTTATTGTATGATAATGTTATGATTAATTGAATTATAGCCACTTTGTCAGTCCTAAAAATAATCATTGGGAATAAGCACACATGAGTTACATAAGTTGACAACCTTCGCCATCTTTCCGCTTGTGGTGAGATGGACACCCGCTTGCCTACGGCAGGCGGCGAGGGTTCGAGGGCCCCGGTTGGGTGCAGGAGTTTTTCAGGATTTAAGGTTTGGGGAGCACGGTGGCTCCCCAAGAGGATTTTAAGGGGTTTTTTCTGGGTTTCGAACCCGTGTGGGTTTTGTTGGTCGGGCGGTGGTCTAACCCACCACACTGCATACCCAAAAATAAAAGTTGACAACCTAAATAGGTAAAATTTCATTATAGAAAAGGATTAAAAGAAAATGATAATCTATATATATATATATATATATATATATATATATATATATATGTAAGGCCCTTCATTTCACCTTGTTTGCTTAAGTATATATGTATATACATATAAGTGTATACTTTGATGTATAGATATTGTGCATAGTATTATTTATACGAATTGTATGAATTAGTATTATTGTAATGTACATATTGTATCAAGTATATATATATATATATTTATGTGTGTGGTGTTTATAGATTCTACATATTTTAAGTGTGTTTTTGTCGACTAGTCGCGTCAACAGCAGCTGACGTTGACTAGTAATAGGCGGCAATATCGATGGACACCCACTCTGAATAGGCGACCAGTGATGTGGACGTCAATATCGCAGACCAGTTACATTTCCAATCCGGAAACGCCTCCGGAAATTTCGCCATATGTTTTTAGAAACCGTCCCCACGGCTCTATGACTTACCTCTTACGCTTGTCTGGCCCTCAACCCTTTATATTGCCAAGTTTTCGGCCAGATCTATCCTTTTTGACTCTTGGGTCAAAAACCTAGTTTTATGTGCGAAACTCCAACTTGAATCTGGGAGATCTGACTTCGGGAGGCTTCACCCGGTGATCTGCATCGACTGGTGACAACTCTGAACATCCGGGAACGACTTCCCCACGTTGGTGTGCAGTGAAGATCAACAGAGAACCCGAATAAGGAGAGATTTGAAGGCTCTTTGGCACAGGCCGAGGAGGGCTTCCCCGGCTTAAACTGTTGTTTGAGGATTTTACAAGAGGCAAGTACCCCACTCACATCAACCCTACATGTGTCTAGTATGTCCCAGGAATTTTACGGATTTTTCTCATGTCCTGGAACCCCCCATTCAAGTGATCTGTTAGCGTTCAGTCTGTGTTTATGCAGACAGGATATTAACGGCAGGATCCCTTGCAGCTAATATCATATGTTGGCGGCATCATATATTGCAGTTAACTTATAGATGGCTACCCCCATGCCGTCAAGTTCTTCAGACTGCAACAGTGTGCAGGTCTGCCCTTCTATAAGCTAATTTTCGAGATTTTTCGCATGAGGATATACGGTAAATTTTATATGATATGTAAATATACATGTTGGGGTGTACTGTGAGTTATTGTGAAATTTTGTAATCTGCCCTAATTATTAGAATTCTTTGAATGTTCGACCGACGGAATTTTAATCTTGAAAAATCTCGTTTGTGAAATATGTATGGAATTTAACTATCATGAAATTTCTGTACACTGTTTATGAGATCTAATGCATGATGTAAAAATTTAGGAAATTTATAATATCTGTATAGTGTATTAAATTTTCTGAACCGAAAATAGTGAATATGTCTACTCAGTGCAGAAATGTTAACAATTCGTGCGAAATTAGTTAAATTCCTATAAATTGACATATAATTAGTACTATCAGTATTCATGAATATAATAAGTTGTGGGTCTGAACAATGAAAATTTATGTCAGTTTGACTATTTTTACATTTGATAACATCACTGTTAGAATTTTTAAAAATTATGCGTGATTCAGAAAAATGTGGATCTTAGTATGCATGATGGTTAGACTGTGATAGATTTTTGGTTAAATTTTTGTACTGAACTGATGACAGTAGCTATATATGTTTGTTTTATGTTAGATATTAATAAATAATGCTTGTTAATATGATTAGTGTTTAATTCTGTAAATTTCAGCATGATTAGACTTGTTTTTAAAACTTGGTTAATACTGAAGACAGTAGTACCATGCTAAGTAATACTGAAGAATGTAAATGTGCGAGCATGAGATGAATGTGTAAAAATTGTGCATTTAGAAGTGTGTTGAAACTTGAGAAAATGTATAAATGTGCCAATGGGTGACACTGCTACCTTAGAGGGCTGTGGAACTGTACTGTGGTAAAGTCCCCACGGGAAAGTTCAAAGTGTGTGATGTCCCATGGGCATTGGGATTAAATCCTGGAGGCGAACAAGTATCGCTGGTTAGGGTGGAGAGTGCTTCTCCCGGTTCTGCGTAGTAACTAAGATTTATCACTGGAATGCCTAGGTGATAGATATGTGATGTGATTAGTGTGTGTCCTTCTAAAGTGGTTTGGGCTATGTGTCACGGCATTAAGAAATTGTGAAAATGTGTTTAAGTGAAAAGAAATGTGTAAATTGTGAAATTGTGTAAGTGAATATTCATGTAGTTCTTATGATAACATGCAAAAAGGATAAATTTCTTGTGAATGTGACATGATAGTAGCAAAACTGCGAGCTTTTCATGAATGTAAAAACTGCGAGCTTTTCATGAATGTAAATGTGTTAACTATGTGAAATTTATTTTAGAATTCATGCTAAAATAGTCGTTATGAAATGTGTAAATCTATGTTTAAAATGATCAATATTTAGCATATGAATGGTTGAATGAAATTAGTTTAACATATTGAGAGTATGTAGAAAGCATGTGATTGGCTTAAGTTATGTTGTACAAAAGAAATTCCATGTGTAATATGTGTAGAAATTATGTATAGGTCTCTATTTGAATAAATTGTCAAATCCATGCATTATGTGTTAATGGTGTAGCATAAGGATATGGAGATTACTGATGCATGTATGTTTAGTGTGTTTGGTGTTACTTGTTGAGTTCTTTTGAACTCATTCTTTCTTCGGCGTACAGGTGCTGACGTTTCTACTTCTTCCGAGGAGATCGTTAGGAGCGACTCGGAGCGGGAGTAGGAGATATTGTTGTGGATTTAACATTGTACTTTTCCTTACTTCATAGTATATAATAAAGACTCTGCGTAGTCTCACGTGGACAATGTATTTATTTTATTTTCAGTTATAAAATTCTCTCCCAGGCGGGCAGAGCGGTTCTTATCCGTTCTGTCCTTTGAGTATTCCAGTGTATTTGGCTAGTTCGATTTCTATTCCTAAAACTGTTATCTCTCAATTAGATCGCATCTGTGCTAACTTTTTCTGGCAGAGTGGGGATGGTGAGCGTAGGCGCCACTGGGTGGCATGGTCTACGCTGCAAAAGCCGTATATTGAGGGTGGATTGAACTTCCGGAACTTACATAATCTGCAAGTGGCTATGGCGGCCAAGCAAATATGGAATGTCTTGCATGGTCATTCTCTTTGGTCTTCTTACGCCAAAAGCAGGTTCTTGTCGAATTCCCATCTCAGTGAGATTAATTCTCCTTTTCCTTTTGGTATCTCTAAGGGTATCTTCATTAAAGCTAAAGAGGTGATTTTGGCTAATATGAGGTGGATTGGTGGGGAAGGTACAATGGTTAAGTTTTTTCAGGATACCTGGATTGGTGATACTACCCTTCTTCATGCCTTGCCTGGCTCTGTTCCCATCCCGTCACCTTGTGCTTCGGTTAGAGAGGTGGTAATGGATGTGGCTCATCCTGTTTGGTCTTTTCTCACTATCTCTCCACAGAATGTTCGGGATCTTCTCTCGGATCAGCCGGATAAGTTTATTTGGTCTCCTACTCCTCACGGTGCATTTACTGTCAAATCGGTTTATTTGTTTACTTCTGCCTCTGGTATTTCTCGCAGTGCTTGGCTAAAGTTATGGACTCATCTTATTCCTCCTCGTGCTGCAATGTTTGCATGGAAGTTGCTTCATCAGGCGGTCCCGGTTGATTCTCGTATTATGGAGTGTGGTATCCCGCTTGCCTCTAAGTGTGATTGTTGTACTCTTCATGAGCAGGAAAGCCTGGACCATTTATTTGTCTCCAGTGTTATTGCCAAGGATTTATGATCTTGGGTAGCCCCCCTTCTCTGCGCCAACATGAACTGGAGTGCTTGTATTTCGATCAGGTTATGGAGTATCTTATCAGGATCTTCTATGAGTTCGCCCTTACACTCTGCTGGATTATTTATGTCTATTCTTATGCTCTGGGAACTTTGGAAGTCCAGATGTCGTGCTCGGATGGAGGGTGTCCTTCCTTCGGTCACCTCTATCAAATCATCTACTTTGGCGGCTGCCCGTTCCATCATGGTGTTGGCCAAGTTCTCTGGGTCTCTCTCCTATTCCCAGGCCGCCACCCTCCAGATATATGATTTCAATGTTCTGATCACTACTAAAATGCCCGTTCAGGTAAGATGGATCCCTCCTATTCAAAGCTATTGTTTGAATGTTGATGGTGCTTCTAAAGGCAATCCGGGTATCTGTGGAGGTGGGGGTTGTATTCGAGACGTGCATGGCAGTTTCATATGTGGGTTTGCTATTTATTATGGTCTGGGCAGCAGTACTGTTGCTGAGGTTCGTGCTATTTATGATGGTCTTCGGTTGGCTTTGAGGCATAGGATTCATATCTCGGTTCTATATTCGGATTCTCTTACCACCCTTCAGGCTATTGAGTCTGGCCGATTCCCCCACTGGGCGGTCTTTCCTTGGTGGCGTGGGCTTCTCCACATGGTACATTTGATGCAGCCACAGTTCAAGCACATTTTTCGGGAGGGTAACCAGGCGGCGGACTCCTTGGCTAATCATGCTTGCTCTACCACCTCTAGTTCGGTTTTCAGTGATTTGAGTTCTTTGCCACATCCTGCTCGTGGGGCTATCTTAGTTGATAAGGCTGGTTTGCCTAGTTTTCGCCGGCATTGATGTATTTCTTGGGTGGTTCACTTCTTTGTATTGGGTGGGGCTTGTTTTGGGTTTCATTGACTTTGTACGGTCTGTGTGGCAGGGGTATGCCCCGATGGATTTGCATCATCTCTTTCTTTCTTATATATATATTCTAGCACAGTGATTCGCACCAGGGGAGTGAGTACACTATTCCCCTTTGGGGAGTAGTGCGCTTATCTGGTTCGCTGATCCTGTGTTCTTTTATTAAAAAAAAAAAAAAAAAGTTAGCTCTCTTTTCTTATATACGGACTGTGAATAGAATGTGGATGATGGAATAAGAATTTCTTTTCAGTTCTTTCAATTCCACTGTCATATGTTATATATTTGTGTATGTTTCAGCCTATAATACTAGTGTTGGGTAAATGTCCCACTGTGGCGACGCTTTCTATATCAACGTGGGTTGGTAGAACCGTACCGATATAAAGAGGGTCGTTACAATATATATATATATATATATATATATATATATATATATATATATATATATATATATATATATATATGTGACATAGTCTGTAACACCCCGGAAATTCATGAATTGAAAAAATAGAAATAAATTGAAAACGATAAAATTGAAATAGCAAAAACATACGTGCCATTAGCGTACATACAAAAACCCATTAGAAAATTCAATAGAAATTAGAGCTCAACTCTAAATATACTTCCTAATGACCCACGAAGAAATTCGTACAAAGGAAAATCGGATGGTCCAAGTTTAAGGCATTTTTGCGACTGAGTATCGTAATCAGGGAATAAGTCGAGAAATCATTATCACACATACTTAGATGAGTCAGAAAATTAAATAAAAATCATAGATGGACTTTAAATAATATCATCTAATGATCCATCAAGAAATTTGGGTCAATAAAAATCATTTGGGGTAGGTTTAAGAGTTATTGTGACTTATTATTGTAATTAAGAAATAAGTTGGGAAATCCATTATCATGTGTATAAAATATGATCATGAATCAAATTAAAAATGAGGGGTGTACTTTAAACAACATGGATTGATAGCCCATTATCGGAATGGTGTAGCACCCCAGAAAAAGTAAGTGATTTAAAAATTGTAAATAAATGGAAAGAAATAATTTCCGTATTATCGGAATGGTAGAACGTACGTACCACTATCGTACGTACAAGAACACATCGGAACATTTCGTAAAAGTTATAGATCAACCCCAAACATTATTCCCAAGTGTTCCACGAAGAAACTCGTGCAACGAAAATCTGATTGGACAAGTGTACGTCACAATGTGACTAATTATCCAAATTAGGAAACTAAGTCGGAAAACCGTTAACACGGAAATATAACATGATCCCAAATTAAATAAACATGTTGGAGAGACTTCCAACATCAGGTATTGATGACCCATTATCGGAATTGGGCCAATGGAACACCTTTGGCCCAAGAATAAAATGAAGTAAGAAAAATACATGGAAATTCGTAACTCTAATTGAGCTGAAATTGGAAAGAGGTAATTAGGGCAAATTCTAAGGCAATTAGGCTCTCTTGGTAACCCAAATTCGTGCTTAACCATGGTGGGAGACTTCCTAAAACCTCACACACTCTATTGGGGTGTGAAGTCATCAAATTATGGAAGGTGGGAGGCCAAAACCGCACCCTTCCTTTCCTACACCCAATGGGACTTCTAAAACACCCTAGTTGTATATATACATGCCATGGAACCCTAGGGGATGAATTTACACATTTTTGGGGTCATGGGAGGCTGTTCTTGAGCACACAAGGTCGAAGAAATCTCCCCAACTCGGAGCTTTCTTCCTTGCTGCGTCTGCATCAACCTGTGCAGATAGCTCTTCTTGGAGTCGACCATAGATAAGCCAAACCTTAACCAAACTGTGCAAGACATATACCTCTAGAAATAGGGTCGAGTGTAGCTCCTAAAGGCACTGGTTTGCCTATTTTTCATTCAGTAGATCGGGTGTATTAAGCATTCTCCTCCAAGTGGTCTGAATGAGGGCGTTTCTGGAGGACGAAACTTCTTCAACCCAAAAGGTAGGTGATCTCGGGCCAAAACTAAACGAAACCTATACCATCTTGTAGTGCTGCATGTCTAGTTTCATATGCACTTGATTTTCCCAGCTTTCATTGTGTATCCATCGAGTTATAAGTGTTTTCCATAAGTTGCGCATGTTTAGGGATTTTTGTGTTCTTCATATGTTTCATGTGAATTGAGGCTGAATTAGATCCAACCCAAAACACGTCCTTGTCATTTTTCGTGTTGAGAGTTTTTTCTAAATGTCATTAGATTGTATGTTATAGGCCTGTCATGAAGGTCGCAGTGTTTTCTTGCATTTTCGGGTTGGAGTTTGAATCGCGACCGGATCAGACGACGCGATTCTAGCGCTTGGTATTGCGTCGGCCTTGGCCGTCACGATTAGGTAAAATGCGACTATGAAGTCCATCACGATTCGCTATCTGACCAGTCAACTGTCAGAACTACGCACTGCGTGGATTTCAGTGCTTGTCTGATTCGCGACGGGTATCCCCGTCGCGATTTGTCAAGTTTTCCCGCTCAGTCTTTTCGCCCAATTTTTATATTATTGTTTTAAATATTTTTTATGAACGCGATGGGGTATCCCGTCGCCATTCAAGGTTAAAGGAAACCTTGTAAGCTGTCGCGATTTCCATTATTCACAGTTAGCCATGTTTCGACTGTGCACTGCGTTATGAATGGCGTCTACTGTGTATGACGCGATTCAAAGACCGACCCAAGACTGTTCCTTCCGGCATGTCAGTCATCATATTTAGTCTCTTAGTTTGTAAGCATGTTACTTAGTGTGCATTGACCTAAAAGCAACCAACCCATTTGGAAAACGGTAATGACATGAATATGATTCTAATGTGAATTATGTGATTGATCTTATGATTTGATTATCATCTTGTATCTGCTTGATATGAAATCATAATAAGTATGTGATATGAATCTATGATGAATACATGTTAGAATGACTTGTTAGTTAAGCTTTTCTATTATGATTTGCATGTGGGTTTTCCTTACTTATATGCTTTCCGATGTTTCTATAAATTGTTCATACATTGCATACATGTCTAGGAAAGTTTCGTGACACGACACTTACACATTTACACGATTAGGCATACCCCTCTTGGGGAATTGGTAGCTCTTTGTCGGTCATTCCATATTGGCAGACTAGCAATCTTTTCCCTAAGACCTTCGTAAGTCTCCGTAGTCTATGGATTCCCTCATAGAGACCGAGCTGGTTGTACCATGAAGTACTATGGAGATAGAGAGCACTTGTACGATCTTTCATTATTCATTCTCTTGTCAAGACATTAAAGAATTATGAAACATAAGATACGTCGTTATGTTGTCTAATTGATCTCTCGAGCTTTCGTCATACCTTGACTCTATGAATGATCATGTCCTTAATACGATGAGCTTGTTATTGAAATTCTGTGGCCATAATGTGTATATGTTTGATCGGCACAACGTAAGACTTCGGTTCATTTGACTAATGCTTGTGCAATAGGGGCCCTGTCTGGTTCTGGGGAGGAGCGCCCCAATGTACTTATAACTGCGGGAGTATGGACTTGTGGTGCTTGGCTTGGCACTGATACGTGTGCAAGATTTGTGTGAATGTGCCTTAGTTTGATATGATATGATAAGTTTGATATGATATGTCTGATCACGTGAATATGTGATATCTATGTGAATGTGGCCAATCCTTGTGATATGATATTATTCTTGAATTACCTGTCCAATGTATATGAAATTCAGTATTTATTTCGTTATGATATCTGTTCTATCCTGCCATTCGATTTGTTAGAAATGCATGCATTGTCATCATGTTCACATTCAGATCTTGCCTATTTAAAATGTTAATCATGTATATTAGTGCCCGTACATTGAGATGTAAATCCTACTAAGCTAGTTTGCTCACCCTATCATCCTATCCTTTTTAGGTAGTGATGAGGATCTCGTGGAGTCTGATGGGGCAGGGCATGAGTGAAGAGCAACCGTCATATGAGGATAGATGTTTGAGTAGTTTATGTAATAGTGAAACATTTTCATGGAGTTTTATTTGAATAATAGACCCTTTAGTTGGTTCTTTTGATGTAAGGTTTTTAATTAGTGAATGGAAATGAAAAAAGAGTACTTTTGTTGACAATATTATTATCTCAAGTGCGTTGTTATATTTAGTTGTTACTCTGCATTACTCAACTGTGATACTTACGCTTGTATCGTTCACACATCTAGATATTTATTCTGCTGCTAAATGTCAGGGCATGACATAGTGATTACGTAGTCATTTCACTGTTCACCTACTTAATCCACATTACGTATTAGCACACCCTTACGTGTTAACATCGGGTTAAATCCCTCGCGGAGCTCATCCCTACCATCCACGATTTCACGCACACCTTACCCATGTAATCTCCATATATACACCCCTAGTGATCCGTATCCAAACCTCGCACTGTTGTTGTTGCTTCTGCTGAGGTCTGAAGAAGAAGGAGAAAGGAGGAGGCACTGGGTGCTATTAGGAAGGAGCTCCGGAAGCTCTGTTTCTTAGTGATTATTCCCATTTTCTTCTGGCTAAGGTAGGAAGCCTTGTTCCTTCTCACTTGCTATTTTTCTGAGTATTGTTCATGGTGGAGGAGACCCTCGTGTATCAGTCATAGCCATTAAACCCTCCTCTCCACTCTCCACTCACCACTTCTGAGCAGAAAAAGAAACCAGTTTTATGCATCGTCGGAATCGATCGACTGACCGATCATTTCGGTCGACTGATCCCCTCCTTTTCTACCTGCCCGAGAGTGAAAAAGAAGAGAGATAGGGGGCTTGTAGCCTTCCACTTTACTTGAAAAGTATATACAACTATAGACTAGACCCTGCTTGTTTATTTCCATTCCTAGGCCAGAAAAAGTGGTGCGATTTTGATCTGTATATTTTCAGGTTTTTCTAAAATTGGTCGACCGAAACCAGATATCGGTCAACCGATCCCACCTTTCTGGTCGACCGACTTTGTTATTTCGATCGACCGATCCCTCAGTCAAACCCAGACATAGCTACTGGCTAGGTCGGTTGACCGATCTTTCCTGTCTGGTCGACTGATTTGGTTATTTCAGTCGATCAATTCCTTCTGTTCGGCCGACCGACCTTGTGTTTTTCGGACAGAACTGATTCTTCCTGAAGTGTCAACAGAAACCCTGCAAAATTGAAACGCATACCTTTTTTACACTTCATATCATTTAAGTAAATGATATAATTTGATGTTTCATTTACTTAAAATATTACATGTAAATAAGGAAGTACCCCCCCATTTGAATCCAATAAAAATATCAGAAAAATTATATCTCCTACCAGTAAAAAGTCAACTCTCCCATCGAAGAAGAAAATCGTGATTTTGGTGATTCCATCAAAATAGCGTCTTTCTAATCTCTCACAATTTGGCCTATATGAAAATCTCATAATTCAAGTAAATCTAGTAGAATGCTAAAAATTCAAGGTCCTGTGAAAAATGATAAACCTGCATATGACTTCTCCAAGGGAGTCCGTCTCCTACTAAAAAAGATGTCAAACATGCCCTACCCTTTCGGTCGACCGATTTCCTTCTGAATTTGTACATAATGTCCCAACTTGTGTCTTTTTCCCAGATCCTTATATAACTCTATATTACTTAAATGTGGACCAAACTAACTAGCTAGCCTTACTTTGGCTTGCTATTGCTGTACTCTTGCACTCATCTTGCTTTAATATTGATGTTATTTCGAGAACTGCTCAAACCATATTAAAAGACTGATCAAATGGAAATGATGACACGTTGGGTCTTCAAACTCTACTGGACCAATGCTTGTGCAATGGGGCCAATCCAGTCTCGGGAGGAGCACCCGAACTCAACCACTGAATCGGTCAATTCAAATATGTACCCGTCGAGAATGGATCTACTAGGTGTTTGGCATAACACCACCTACTGCTAAATTTAGTCTACATTTCCATGAACTATATTATGGCATGAAATTTATTACTATTTGGGCTCAGGAAAATTCCATTTTGATATCTTCATTGAACTATACTCCAATATCATTATGTATGACAATGGTATCCTCTCATTGACTCATATACATATTGTTCTTTTCATGCTACAGTCATACCTTACTGTTATTATTGATAGCAATTTCCTACTGGGCATAATTGCTCATGAATCCTACTTTCCTTTCAGACATCTCAGATGGGACTAATTCGCCAGGGGATTGTGCACCGAGTGATCCATAAACTAGCAAACCTTACTGCCACCTAAGTTTTTGTGGATATATTAACTTGAAACTATCAGTTCATGTAATATACGTTTTCGCTGCACTCTTTATGAATATGCATGACCATCCCTATTTGTATTATCTCGATTATTTTGTCACCTCCAAAAATAGTCTATGAGTAGGACGTGACAGAATGTATGGAAAGGAGTAGCAAAAATATATACAACACAAGTGTTTGTTTATTAGAAACTAATCAATCAAATATGTTGTAAAATATGGATTAGCTTTCGAATCATCTTTAGAAGGAGGAGGCAAATCACTGATATGAGATGCAATCAAGTGAGTCTTGAGTTTCATGGTTGGAGAGGAGTGAAACTCATGATAGGACAGATGAGAGAGATGACATGAAGCTTGTCAAATATTCAAAAAGTTGTCATACTCCATGACTGGATTGGTGCCCAACTCACACTGCTGAAGATTGAGCTTAGCAAGAGTCAGGAGCTGATTATAGAAGATGCAGGCCCCTAACTGGTTGTCATGAATGGTTGCACTCAAACTCTTTAGCACATCATACCTTTTCTACTAGACTGTACTCATTCGTTCAAAATTGCCTAGATATCTGTCATGAAAGTAATATTTCAGTGGATAGATAGTGGTTGTAGAACCAAACGAGGCTAACTGTTGCAAATAGCCAGCATAAAGAGACTTAAATAATTCTCCCCATTGAGCTTCGGTATATCTCTCTAACTGTGCAAGATAGTGCCTAATTTTATGACTGTCAACTTTCCCTCTTTTATGCCATAACAACAGAAAATCCAAGAGGGTAATAACACTGCCTTTTTATGAAAACTCTTTTGCTTTGAACTGTGTAAATTGGCACAGTAATACTCTTCCTTCTAATCCATCAGCATCAATGAGACAAGCTATGGATGGAAAGAGATCAATGTATTTGGTCCTCTTCCCTTTTGATGCTAGGTGTTCCTAATATTCAACAAAAGTAAGATGACCTATCTTTTCTTTTGATCTCTGGTTATTGAATTCCATATACTTTATAATTCTGTTGACACATCTGTCAACATCATGTTGCATTACTTTATTGTGTTTTCGAAGTAGCTAGGAGGCAAAAGAAAAATCATCTTGCTCTTTAATTTTTGACAAACCCATGTAAGCTATGTACTTGGCTGTCAAACCTGGATGCTTTTCAGCCCATTCTAATTTGGACATTGATCCTGCCATTTCCCTTGCTTCATTCACAGTGTCATGAGATAATGTTCATTCATCCAAAAACATTTGAATCAACTCTTCAAGTGTATATAGAGGCAAATTCCAAAATTTTAGTCTCAAATTCAATTCCATCATTTGCCTATAACAGACTTTGTGTTGTTTAAGCAACATAAAAACATTTTTAAACAAAGGATATCCCTCATGAGTGTCAGACTCAAAGGGTAAGATATCAGAAGCATTCCACTCATGCTGATTGTAGAATTCCTTGTAGTCTGCCATGAAGATAGCTTCATAAACTTCCTCTTCTACCTTGATATCAAAATCAAACTCATCTGGTGCTAGTGCCCGAACAATGGAGGGTCCAGCAGGGGTTCCATCAAATGTAGCCAAGGGCTGGATGGGTGTCTGACCAAAAGCAAGTTGATCAGATCTATCTATAACTGCTAGAGTCTACTGAGTGGAGGCAAATGCCTCTTCTTCTGTACAAGCAGAATTGACCAGCTCTGCTCGCCTTGAAAGAGTGGATGGCTCAACCTCAATGTCACGCCCCTCCAATTTAGAAGTGGAATAAATCGGAGGGAAACATGAGCAACGAGTATGGTAACGTAGGTTGCGCATAAATATGCAAACATCAGAGCATCTAATGAAATAATTAGAATAACTCTTGATTTCATTATAAAATCACTAAGACTATTACAACCACTAATTCAGAGCCACTACATTGAGCTCATTGACATCATTACATTGGAAAGAAAATTTAAAGTAATAACTACTAGACTCCATAGTACTAGGGCAACTTCATCAACTGACTTCAGGTCGCTCATCACTCTGGTCCCGTCCCATTGGTGTGTGTGACGCCATTATCTGACTTACCCGAGACACAATAACAAATAACGAAGGGTGAGCGATAACGCCTAGTAGGACTTAAATCTCAATAGTCAAGTAGGCTTTAAATAATGAATGTTTTAAATGGTAGAGTAACTAATGATAGAGAGAGTCATGTAAAGTCGAGAAAGTAATAGCACAAGTAACATGGTTCAAATGGCAGATGTATCAAGTATAGCACGATGATTAAAGCCAAGTCACGATAGAAATGATAACAACAATAGCAAGTAACGTCGTGGTCAAGAAATAGCAAGCGACAAGTATAGCAAGGAGAGAAATAGTAGATGGTCATGTAAAGAGTAAATTGCACTTTGATTGATTTTCATCAATCGAGATAGTATAGCACTTTTGATTAACTTTCGTCAATCGAAATAGTAATGGCACTTTGGTTAACCGTAGATAGCCAAGAGAGAATATAGCACTTTTATTGTCAATGGACAAACGAGAGAATATAGCACTTTGAATGCGATTACGTCGCGATAGAACGCAATAACTCAAGATAGAGCAAGAAGAGAGTACGACAGTAGTCGCTGAATAATAGGACAGTAGCAGTTCAGTAACAGTCAGTGGTAGTACAGTAACAGTGCAGTACGTCTGAACTAACAGACGAACAGTAACAATGTAACAGTTAGATGTCTAGCTAATTCAGAACAGTCAGTCAGAACCGGTGTAAATGCAGCCATCGTCAATAGCCCTTGCAGGTATTTTCGGGTGGCTCTCCGCCCCCAGGACTAGATTGGAGCCCCTCGAACACTCTCCGTGCCCTCAGCAGTATGCCTTCAAGTCAGTAGAGTGACAAGACCCATTTTAGCGCTAGACAGTCATGAGCAGTACAAAACAGTAGGAGCCACATAGCTCAAAGGGTACCAAGAGAGTACTAGATGAATAGATGAGATAGTAGAGTGAACGTGAATAGATGAGCGAATATAGATGAGAGCTAGTGGACATTGCACATGAAACATCGAGTAACGAGCGATAGCAACAGTTGCACAACACACGCGTTTGGTGTTGGCAGTCAGGTGGAATACACAACCCTTCCGCTGGCCTCGTTATGCACAGGTCCAGAGGTCCGGCGTGATTCAAGATAAGAGCGAGAGCAACTACGACCGTTTGGATCTTGCTGATCCCTAGAGGTGTCATAGGTGTTAGGGTACAACCAACTCGTCGACCTTGTGAGAACCCATGGATAGAGGAGACTTACGGAGGCCTTGAACAAAGACTCACTAGTCCGACATAAGAAATATCCAACAGAGAGTTCGTCCAAGTCAAGAGAGAGTGTGTATATAGAAACAAGTACTCGACGTTCTAGAGGAATTCTAGAACAGTGAAGCGTCGATAACGGTACTCCAAAAACATGGCGAGAATCATAGACAAGTTCATTTAAAATAGGGAAAATTTAAATATATAATTGACATAAATTACTAGATGTATTATGAGATAATTTCATGCCAAGTTAAGCCATTATGGATGGTTCAAAGTGAGTGCCAGTGTAAGAGAAATTGTAGATAGAAAGAGATCATGTGCATGTATTTTAAAATACACAATATATGTTCAATATAACAAGTGTGTATTACTGCGTGTGGGACTGTTAACGAAGGGTATAATCACTGTATAAAGTTATAGCATCATGATTTATGGGTTTTTATGCAAAAGTCCCAGGTCGCGACGTACCCTTGTAAGGGTCGCGATGGGGCTAGCAAAGAATGCGACAGGGTCTTTTATAGATCGCGACTGGTCGGGCAGTGCAGGTTGCCAGAACGCGACAGGGTGGTTTGAGGATCGCGATAGGTCAGTCAGGTCAGGTAGGCAGAACGCGGCGACAGCCCCTGTCGCGTTCAGAACGCGACGGGCGGTGCTGTCGCGACAAGCCTTGAGAACGCGGCCTATCGGGCCGTCGCGTTCTTAGGTATTGCGCCTGAGTCCGACAGAGAGAAAGGACAGAGCATTGGATTGCGGGCCAGATTGCCTTGTTTTGACACAGGGTGCTTCAAAAATTTAGAACAAATTGTACAATATATGAAAAATCGTGAAACTAGTTCTAAACCGATCTAGACATGTAAGAGTACTTCCAGTAAATCAGAATTTGAAAACAGTCATGGTTTCGACAGGCTTTAATCAAGTCAAACATGGAGAATAGAAGACTATGTACAGTTGGGATGCAAGAATTAATTCTCAAGATAGGGTGGATGAAAATTAGGGCTTTTAGGGAAAAGAAGCCTAACAATCATCAGTATCTCCAGTAAAATTTTTGTGGCATGAGAACGAGTATACATGGAGATATGAATTTGACAAGAGAGTTTGGGGTCATGGAGTTTACAGAACTTCATAAATCAAGAACAAAATATTGGGTGAACGGATCATTATGAAACGAAAGGGGTTTTGTTCCTGATGCATGGAACAATCTACAGACAAATTTAATTAGATTTTGCTCGTGAGAATGTCTACCTTTAATCGTTTTCCTCTTCTAGGGCTAGAACTTGAAGAACGAGAGAGAGAGCTTGAGAGAGTCTTCTCCCCATGAGATCTCCTCCTCCTTGGCCTCTCCTCCTAGTCTAGCAACCCTTGGCAATGAGCTAGGGCCGGCCATGGGGGATTTATGAGAGTATTTATGCTTCATATGTTTCTATTTCCTAATAGGACTCTAACTCCTATTTAATTCTGAGATTTCCTATTTAATTCTACCTTCCAAGCTTGCCATGTCCAATTTGAGTTAGGTTGGGATCCAAATTCGTGGCCAAGCTATTAGGGTAGGTTTATGAATCCAATTCCATCTTAAATTAGCTATTTTAGTGCTTAAATACCTCTTTTCTATTTAAGCAATATTTAAGTTACGAATTTAGGGTATTTTCCTATTATTCCCCTTTTAAAAATCCCTATTTTGGCCCAATAAATTTTATATGGTCCATTTAACAAAGCCCATTATTTATTGGAATTTATCTTATGGGATTTCCCTTTTTAATTAGGGAATAATAGAGTTACGGATTTTTATTGCATTTCGTACTTGAATTTATTCATGGGCTATGAGAGGTCCATTGGTCCAATTTTGATAACGGGTAATCATTTCATGATGTTGGAAGTCTCTCCGACATGTTTGTTTAATTTATGGGCGCGCTATTTTTCTGTGTTAACGGTTTTCCGACTTAGTTTCTTAATTTAGATAATTGGTCTTATTGTGATTTACACTTGGCCAATCAGATTTTTGTTGCTTGAATTTCTTGGTAGAATACTTAGGAATAATATCTAGGGTTGATTTATAATTTTTAAGGAATTTTTTGATGTATTCTTGCATATATGATAGTGGTACGTATGTTTCTATTATTTCGATTTAAGGAAATTATTATTTCAATTTTTTTTTAAGTATTAATTTTTCGGGTTGCTACATCCTCCCCCACTTAAAAAGAATTTGGTCCCCAAATTCATATGATATGATACGACTACCAATTTATTATGGATATTTCATTCCATCACCTCCCCCACTTAGGGCTTTGCTACCGCGAAAATAATATGAAATTAAAATAAGGGTTTAGTGATGGTACCTTGTCCACCCTCAGTGGTATGATTTATGTCCACAAGCGCTTGTAATCGTCCTTGGCATAGGGTTTAGTTCTTCTTTCTTGGACAATCAATGACTCGATGTTGTTGACTTCCACATCGCAAGCATCTGCCCAATCTCTTCCAACAGTTATCAACCTGATGCCCAATCTCTTTCAAATTACGCTTCATATTCTACTACATACATCATTCGTTGTTTTAAATTTGCGAATTCATTTGCCTTCTTCTCATAAATCCTCCCGAAAAAATACATAGTGTTGAAGAGTTCTAAAAATTTATCCCACTCTATGTTGATGTTGGGTAATTGTCGACTGGCAGCTTCCCACCAAGCTCTAGCATCGCGGTCCAACTGGAAAGTTGCCAGAAGGACTTTCTCCTGCTCTGAACATTGCATAACTCTAATGATTCGTTCCATCGCTTTCACCCAATTTTCAGCTTCATCGGGATCCGGAGATCCATTAAACCTAGGGGGGTTTATTTGTTGAAAGTTCCCATATAAGGCTCCTGCCCCATTTCTTGCTCCTACTTGAATCACGTTGTTAAGGGCTTGAGTTAACCCCTGTACGGTCTGTAGTAATTCGTGCATTTATGCATACTCGCTAGCCATCTCCTCCAGTTCCTACGAGCAATAATACTTATTAATTTCTTCTTAAACTTAGGGTGCTTATACATATAGTTAAGCTCCTAGCATATCCCCAAGCTTTACACAATCTCTCACATAGGTATGGTGGTTGACTTAGACACGGTCATGGCAGTTCACCTAGAACATCCTAGACTTAAAATATCCTAATATGGACATCCTAGGCTCTGATACCAACTGTCATGCCCCTCCAATTTACCAGTGGAATAAATCAGAGGGAAACATGAGCAACAAGTATGGTAACGTAGGTTGCGCATACAGACGCAAACATCAGAGCATCTAATGAAATAATTAGAATAACTCTTGATTTCATTATAAAATCACTAAGACTATTACAACCACTAATTCGGAGCCACTACATTGAGCTCATTGACATCATTACATTGGAAAGAAAATTTAAAGTAATAACTACTAGACTCCATAGTACTAGGGCAACTTCATCAACTGACTTCAGGTCGCTCATCACTCTGGTCCCGTCCCATTGGTGTGTGTGACGTCATTGTCCGACTTACTTGAGACACAATAACAAATAACGAAGGGTGAGTGATAACGCCCAGTAGGACTTAAATCTCAATAGTCAAGCAGGCTTTAAATAATTAATGTTTTAAATGGCAGAGTAACTAATGATAGAGAGAGTCATGTAAAGTTGAAAAAGTAATAGCACAAGTAACATGGTTCAAATGGTAGATGGATCAAGTATAGCACGATGATTAAAGTCAAGTCACGATAGAAACGATAACAACAATAGCAAGTAACGTCGTAGTCAAGAAATAGAAAGCGACAAGTATAGCAAGGAGAGAAATAGTAGATGGTCATGTAAAGAGTAAATTGCACTTTGATTGATTTTCATCAATTGAGATAGTATAGCACTTTTGATTAACTTTTGTCAATCAAAATAGTAATGGCACTTTGCTTATCCGTAGATAGCTGAGAGAGAATATAGCACTTTTATTGTCAATGGAAAAATGAGAGAATATGGCAGTTTGAATGCGATTAAGTCGCGATAGAACGCAATAACTCAAGATATCAAGTATCAAGTAGAGCAAGAAGAGAGTACGACAGTAGTCGCTCAATAACAGGACATTAGTAGTTCAGTAACTATCAGTGGTAGTACAGTAACAGTGCAGTACGTCCGAACTAACAGACTAATAGTAACAGTGTAACAGTGTAACAGTCAGATGTCTAGCTAATTCAGAATAGTCAGTTAGAATTGGTGTAAATGCAGACACCGTCAATAGTCTCTGTAGGTATTTTTGGGTGGCTCTCCGCCCCCAGGACTAGATTGGAGCCCCTCGAACACTCTCCGTGCCCTCAGTAGTATGCATTGAAGTCAGTAGAGTCACAAGACCCATTTTAGCACTAGACAATCATGAGTAGTACAAAACAGTAGGAGCCACACAGCTTAAAGGGTACCAAGAGAGTACTAGATGAAAAGACGAGATAGACAAGATAGTAGAGTGAACGTGAATAGATGAACAAATATAGATGAGAGCTAGTGGACATTGCACGTGAAACTTCGAGTAACGAGCGATAGCAACAGTTGCACAACACGCGTTTGGTGTTGGCAGTCAGGTGGAATACACAACCCTTCCGCTGGCCTCATTATGCACAGGTCCAGAGGTCCGGCGTGATTCAAGATAAGAGCGAGAGAAACTAAGGCCGTTTGGATCTTGCTGATCCCTAGAGGTGTCATAGGTGTTAGGGTACAACCAGCTCGTTGACCATGTGAGAACCCACGAACAGAGGAAACTTATGGAGGCCTTGAACAAAGACTTACTAGTCCAGCAGAAGGAATATCCGACAGAGAGTTCATCCAAGTCAAGAGAGAGTGTGTATATAGAAACAAGTGCTCAATGTTCAAGAGGAATTCTAGATCAGTGGAGCGTTGATAACGGTACTCCCAAAACATCGCGAGAATCATAGACAAGTTCATTTAAAATAGGGAAAATTTAAATATATAATTGACATAAATTACCAGATGTATTATGAGATAATTTCATGCCAAGTTAAGCCATTATGGATGGTTCAAAGTGAGTTCCAGTGTAAGAGAAATTGTAGAGAGAAAGAGATCTTGTGCATGTATTTTAAATTACACAATATATGTTCAGTATAAGAAGTGCGTATTACTGCGTGTGGGATTGTTAACGAAGGGTATAATCACTGTATAAAGTTATAGCATCACGATTTATGGGTTTTTATGCAAAAGTCCCAGGTCACGACGTACCATTGTAAGGGTCGCGACGGGGCTAGCAAAGAACGCGACAGGGTCTTGTATAGATCGCGACGGGTCGGGCAGTGCAGGTTGCCTGAACGCGACAGGGTGGTTTGAGGATCACAACAGGTCGGTCAGGTTAGGTAGGCAGAACACGGTGACAGCCCCCGTCGCATTCAGAACGTGACGGGCAGTGCTGTCGCGACAAGCCCTGAGAACGCGGCCTATCGGGCCAAATTGCCTTGTTTTGACACATGGTGCTTCAAAAATTTAGAACAAATGGTACAATGTATGAAAAATTGTGAAACTAGTTCTAAACCGATGTAGACGTGTAAGAGTACTTCCAGTAAATCAGAATTTGAAAACAGTCATGGTTTTGACAGGCTTTAATGAAGTCAAACATGGAGAATAGAAGACTATGTACAGTTGGGATGCAAGAATTAATTCACAAGATAGGGTGGATGAAAATTAGTGCTTTCGGGGGCAAAAGAAGCCTAACAATCATTAGTAGCTCCAGTAAAATTTTTGTGGCATGAGAAGGAGTATACATGGATATATGAATTTGACAAGAGAGTTCGGGGTCATGGAGTTTACAGAACTTCATAAATCAAGAACAAAAGATTGGGTGAACGAATAATTATGAAACGAAAGAGGTTTTGTTTCTGATTCATGGAACAATGTACAGACAAATTTAATTAGATTTTGCTTGTGAGAATGCCTACCTTTAGTCATTTTCCTCTTCTAGGGCTAGAACTTGAAGAACGAGAGAGAGAGAGCTTGAGAGAGTCTTATCCCCACGAGATCTCCTCCTCCTTGGCCTCTCCTCTTGGTCCAGCAACCTTTGGCAATGAGCTAGGGCCGGCCATGGGGGATTTAGGAGAGTATTTATGCTTTCTATATTTCTATTTCCTAATAGGACTCTAACTCCTATTTAATTCCAAGATTTCCTATTTAATTCCACCTTCTAAGCTTGCCATGTCCAATTTGTGTTAGGTTGGGATCCAAATTTTTGGCCAACCTATTAGGATAGGTTTAGGAATCCAATTCCATCTTAAATTAGCTATTTTAGTGCTTAAATACCTCTTTTCTATTTAAGCAATATTTAAGTTACGAATTTAGGGTATTTTCCTATTATTTCCCTTTTAAAAATCTCTATTTTGGCCCAATAAATTTTATATGGTCTATTTAACGAAGCCCATTGTTTATTGGAATTTATCTTATGAGATTTCCCTTTTTAATTAGGGAATAATAGAGTTACAGATTTTTATTACATTTCGTACTTGAATTTATTCATGGGCTATCAGAGGTCCATTGGTCCAATTCCGATAATGGGTAATCATTTCATGATGTTGGAAGTCTCTCTGACATGTTCATTTAATTTATGGACGCGTTATTTTTCCGTGTTAACGGTTTTCCGACTTATTTCCTAATTTAGATAATTGGTCTTATTATGACGTACACTTGGCCAATCGGATTTTTTTTGTAGCTTTAATTTTTTAGTAGAACTCTTAGGAATAATGTATGTGGTTGATTTATAATTTTTAAGGAATTTTACGATGTATTCTTGCACATATGATAGTGGTACGTATGTTTCTATTATTTTGATTTAAAGAAATTATTATTTTGATTTTTTTTAAGTATTAATTTTCCGGGTTGCTACATCCTTCCCCACTTAAAAGAATCTGGTCCCTAAATTCATATGATATGGTACGACTACCAATTTATTATAGATATTTCATTCCAACACCTCCCCCACTTAGGGTTTTGCTACCGCGAAAATAATATGAAATTAAACTAAGGGTTAGTGATGGTACCTTGTCCACCCTCAGTGGCATGATTTATATCCACAAGGCCTTGTAATCGTCCTTGGTGGGGGTTTGGTTCTTCTTTGTTGGACAATCGATGACTCGATGTTGTTGACTTCCACATCGCAAGCATCTGCCCAGTCTCTTCCAACAGGTGTAATGTACATACATAATTTGTATGATATCTTCTTATCATTAACATTTGTTTATCACATTCATGACATTCTTTCATACATAGAAAATTTAATGAATGATTGAACGTCTAATTATGATAAAATTCCTATTTGATATGATATCTTGAGAAATGAGTTTTTCATACAAATACATAGATGATTAAAATCAAACCACTCTCTGAGAACATTGTAGATACTCTAAAAATGACACCATCGTGGGCAAATATCAAATTATGCCATAATGCCACAAATGGCTCTCTTTTTGCATTGCAAGAGTATTTTCTCCTTTATTTAGGGTCTCCCCCATATTTTCCACCATTTCCTAGTGCTGCCTCTTCATTCCCTAAGCTTGCCAAGGGTGTGGACAAAGAGTTCAAATCGCGACGACCTAGGTGGTCGCGTTCATGGATAACTGATGAATAATCGAAACGTGACGGGTCATGTCGTCGCGATTCTGTGTCAATCAATTGGTTATACCAATTGGTATTTAACGCGACGGGTCATGTCGTCGCGATTCTGTGTCCATCGAATTGTTGTATCGATTGGTTTTTAACGCATCGGTAAGGTGCGTCGCGATTATGACCTTCCATATTTTCTGATAATTTCTTGATTTCATTTATGGAAATAAATATTGCCTTTTATGAAATGCATCGGGTACCTCTGTCGCGATTCTAATTTCCATGTTTAGCTTTTGGCAAGTTTCCCTAACAAAATAGAGAAATTCATAAATGCATCGTATCGTACCATCGCAAATCAGAAATAGAATTTCTTGAACGCGTCCACTCAAGATGTCGCGATTCAAAGTTAATAGCGACCACTGCCTCCATTGCAATTTGCATTAGTTGTCCACCTCAAACTTTGAGCCTGTCTCCTATATATACACACATTGCTTCATTGTCAAAAAGGTTGGAGACCCCCCGAACACCTCACATCCAGCGAGTTGGAGAGGCTAATTCAAAGGCGAAGCCTTGTTGGATTGCCACTTCAAAGCACGTAGACGACGTCTTCTCCAATTCCACAGCTAATCCAGTAGTAGCTTGTCCTCTCCATTCAAGCCTTTACAAGCTCTAACAGCAGCCTCCTACATCTTCACTTCATTGGGGAAGCATCTCCTTCCATATTTTGTTTATATCAATCTCCATTTATTTCTCTTTTTAGTCAACTCTTCTTCAACACGCACACATGCATGCATACACACACACTCACCTAATTTTCTAGGGGTTTTAAAAGCCACAAAAGGTGTGTTCTTCTCCATGCTCTTTATGTTCTTTACTTTCTTTGATAAATGTATACTACACTTCGTTGGCTAATCCTCTCCTTTATGTGTTCTTATTCAGGGTAATCAATCAAGAAAGAGCCTTCTACCACGGCTGGCCGTGCTTGTAGAAGAAGAAGTGGACCCCAATCTCTTCCGCGTAATCTCCCCGCTCAAAAAGGTAATTCTCGCGATCATCTTTTTGCACTTGCTGCACCTCATTCGGTACCCACGTGTACCTGGCGATCACGATCACATCAAGGGAGTCGTGCTCCATATTATCTTTCTTTCATTTTCTCTATATATTCTTTGTAGCGCTTTGTAGTTCAAAAGAACGAAAAAGTAGGATCTACAAACATTACCTTCAATCTTTTGCAAAGCTCTCATAAAAATAATATCACATAAGCTTTTGCCTCATAAACCTAGAAATACCCGTATCTTGAACTTTTAGTCAAAATTTGCAAAAAACGTCTTCTGACACCTGCCACAAAACACCCACTTTGTCTTCTGTTAGAACAGCACAACACGATCTCTACCTACTACATATTCTATGATATCTGTGTGAACTTGTGCAAAACTTTGTCCACATATCATTAATTGTAAGCGCATAAAAGATAGACGTCAATATTTGAAATATCTCACAAGTACCCATGATCATATCCTTAGCTAATGTACTGGACCCAGTCTAGTATATCTCTTGGAACTTGTCTCGTTCAGGAAAAAGACAAAAACGATTAATGACTGTCTGACCAATGTGAACGTAAAAGACATGCATGTCATCCTCTGAAGGAGACATGCAACGACTCTCTCTCCAATAGATATATTCAAACAGACCAAAGCAACAGCTACAAAGGTGCAACCTATAAAAGGAAGACATTCATGAATAATAGAAGATACATGAGTGTGGAAGATAACCAGCCGGAGACAAGAAAGCAGGAGAGATACAAGCATATACATAAGAAAAGGTGAAAGAGTGCACGTGTGCTACGCCAAGCTTCCTCTCCTTAGATTCTAGTAGGTTGTTGTGTTGGAGTCTTGCCTGTGCATGCATTAGTGCAACTATCAAAATCTTGCCTTGTAAAAGTTCTCTCCTCAGACTCAGAAAATCTCTCTTCAGACTAGAAACCATATGTTGTATACTTCTAAGTTTGGAGTCACTCTGAGTTTAGTACTCCACACAAAAAGCTTACCACAAGTAAGTGTATCCCTTGAGAAGGGAAGACCTATTGAGCAGGGTGTTTTTCACTTTTGGAAGAGGGAAGGCCAAAGTAATCATGGTAGTTGGTTCCCCTTTTAAAAGGGAAGGCTAGTTGCAGTTAGCGGGTTGTCTTTCCCCTTGTGTAGAAGAGAAGACCGGTGAAAATCGGGCTGTTGTATCTTTGGAAAATATAGTAAAATCCTAAGCCATTGACTTAGGGACTAGACGGGACTTCCATTGGAAGGAAGGTCCGAACTAGGATAAAATATATGTGTCTTTTATGGTTTGACTAACATAACTAACATGTTAGTAAGCTCTTGTTAAATTAGCTTCCGCGACGAAAAAACACCTATTCACCCCCCTGTAGGTGAAAAGCTCTACTGCCATCAATCCAACACATAATTAGTAACATACTTTATCCTTCCACCAATAAGGGCGAAAATCTTCAACAAAAATTTTCCCATCTAAAATTTATATCCTGTTACAATCCCAAAAATTACAAAAGCATCTTCTTTAGTAACTATTGAATGATTGCTGCCTCTTCGAGTAAGCACCTCACAATAGAGCTTGTGTAGTAAGCGATGCAATGTGCTTAGTTGTTTTACTCCAATGATGTCTTGACCGCGGGCATTCTCCTCAATCAATTTCTCAAAGATGTCCTTTTGTGGAATCTTGGAACTGGGAGAGATTCTGGTGGATGAGCACTTGAAATAATTGATTAAAGACTCCTCAGATAGTTCAATCCTCTGTCCCTTCACAGAAGTGTGCATATTTTCATCGTTTGGGTGCCACCATATTGAAATAGAAATCCTTTACTGATTCAGAATAAACAATCTTCTTCATCAAACAAATACCATAAAGACCTGTTGTTCTGATCATCTTACTGATGTCAAGACCTTTCTGCTTAAGTTCCTCAAAATGGACAACTTTGCATGGAGAGAGAACACATATGATGTCGTCCAGAAAGGTGATGGAGGGTTTTGGTGCCATGGTCATCTTAAAGAAGAAAAGTAGATGATCAAAGGATAAGATATAAAAATTATTTTACAAAAAGATATGATCTTTTGAAAGAATGATTGATGATGAACCAAACTTACTTGAAGCAAGACACAAAGATCTTTAAGCACCAAGGAGAAATTCGTGTTGTAAGGAATGAGGTTTCGCTCGCGGAGAAGAGAAACAGTCGGTGTAGAAAAATAAGGTAAGAGAGAAGAGGAAAGAGAGATGAAAAGGTATCTTTAAATGAGGAGGAAAACAACCAATTTTCAAGAGATGTGAGAGACGATCTCACACAGATTACGACACATGGCAAGTGGTTCAGAGAACAAACGATCTGGATGGCCTCTTCCAAAAAGTAGGTGTCAAGTTTCTAGAGAGATGTCAAAGCGCACTTGAGTGCAGATGTGATTTACTAGGAATAATCAGTTAAACAATCACTTATTTCCTTATAGAAGAAATTAGCAGATTATTCTAGCCAAGGATTTAACTGATTATTTTTATATGAGGTCAAAAATTAACCGATTATTTCCACAAGGGTTCAGGAAATAACCAAGTATTTTACATGAGGTCAAGAATTAACTGATTATTTCCTTCAAGGATTCAGGAATTAACTGATTATATTAGAAGTCTAAAGAGATATGGATTCAGACACATTACACTAGTATATTTCCACTTACTCATATTCCAAATTGATGAAACATATGATTTTGACTAATAATACTTCAAGGTTGCACATACCCAATTCCCTTCGAATCGTAGAGAAACGATCATCACATAGTGTTTTAGTGAATATATCAGCCAATTGATGTATTGTGTCTACAAAGCTTAAAGAAATGTCTCCTAAAGCAACATGGTCTCTTATAAAGTGATGTCATATCTCAATGTGTTTAGTCCTTGAATGTTGTATAAGATTTTTCATCAAATTAATGGCGCTTGTATTGTCACACAACATAGGGATGTTGTTCACTTTGATTTCATAATCCTCCAACTGGTGCTTTATCTAAATAAGTTGTGCACAACGGCTTCTTGCTACCACATATTCTGCTTCAGCAGTGGATAAGGCCACGGAGTTTTTCTTCCTTGAAAACCATGAAATTATACATCATATAAAAACATGACAGGTACTATTGGTGTTTTTTCTAATTATCTTGCACCCAACATAGTCAGCATCTGAATAACCAATTAACTTTAAGTTGCAATTCTTAGGAAACCACAGTCCTAGTTCTAAAGTGCCAACAATGTGTCTAAATATTCTTTTGATGCAACTTAAGTGAGATTCTTTTAGATTTGCTTGAAACCGTATGCACAGACAGACACTGAAAAGTATATCTGGTCTACTTGCTGTTAAATACAAAAGAGATCCTATCATACCTCTGTAAACTTTTTGATCTATGCTCTTACCATTTTTCATCACCATCTTCATGCTACATGATTTGGAGTCCGAGGAATAATTTAGTTCCCCTATCATAGTCATCTCAAATTTGCCCTTGTCAAGTGGATCACCAATGATATTCTCTTTGAGATGATCTTTGGTAAACCTCATTTCCTTTGGCAATTTCAGATCTAGCTGATCAGTTATCTGAAGCTTCTCGATATGAAGTTCTTCTTCTTGTCATCATCAGATGTTTCTTTGCACATTTCATTGGCAAAATCATCTTTACAAGAATTATTTCCTTTCCTAGGGGGTTAGTTTCATCAAATACAATATGAATTGTTTCTTCTACAAGTAAGGTTCTTCTATTGAAAACACAATAACCTTTGGGTTTAGAAACATACCCGAGGAGTATACCTTCATCACTTTTGGGATTTGGTTTGCCTAGATCATCCTTGCCATTGTTGAGTATGAAGCATTTGCATCCAAATGGTCTCAAGTGACTGATATTTGGTTTCATGCTTCTTTAGAGCTCGTATGGTGTTTTCTTTAGAATTGGTCTGATCATGGCTCGATTGATAACATAGCATTCTGTACTTATTACCTCAGCCCAAAAATATCTTGGTAAATAATATTCAGTCAGCATTGTTCTAGCCATATCCATGAGCGTGTGGTTTTTCCTTTCTGCTACACCATTTTGTTGTGGAGTTCTAGGTGCAGAGAAGTTATGTTTAATTCCCTCTTCGTTGTAGAAATATTGAAACTCATGTTCTAGAATTCTCCTCCGTAATCGCTTCTTATGCTAACAATTTTGAATTTTCCATCTCTTTGAACCTTTTTATTGAAGCTCAAGAAGGATTCAAAGGTTTATGACTTGTTTTCCAGAAAATCAACCCAAATGAATCTTGAATAGTCATCAACAATGACATATCCATAGTTGTTAACACCAAGACTAGTTGTTTTCATTAGACCAAACAAGTCCATGTGCAGTAGCTCCAAAGTTTGTTGAGTTGTAACCACATTCTTACTTTAAAAGCTACTCTTCACTTGCTTCCCTTGATGCACTGACTACAAATGTATTTGCTTCTAAACTTTAGCTTAGAAAGCCCTTCCACTAGTTGATGCTTTTGTAATTTCTGAATAATTCCTTGACTTGCATGCCCAAGCCTTTTGTCACGTCCCGACGCAGAATATCAGAACGTGAGGTAGTTGCAAGTAAGCGAGTATAGAGCGCATAATAGACATCAATCCATTGGACAATTGAATAACACTAATTCAAATGTCTTTCATTGATAATTCAACTAATGTCTATTACAACCACTGATTCAGAGCCATTACTTAGGGCCCAATTGACATCATTACATTGAAGAAAAAGTAAAATGCTAAACAATGACTTCTATTATAATGCTAGTACGTTAGGACATTCTTGAATCACTCCCGGTCATCCCCTTCCTCGTGAGTGTAGGTATCCTCCTCAGTTTCACCTGAGAACACAAATCAAATAACGCAGGGTGAGCGATAATGTCCAGTAGGACGTAAATATCATGGTCATGCATGTTTTAAATGATTAATGTATTAAAGAGCAGAGTAACTAATGATAGAGAGAGTCAAGTAATGTTGAGCAAGTAATAGCACAAATAGCATGATTCAAATAGCACAAGTACCAAGTATAGCACAGAGAGCAGGATGGCCATAGCACAAATAGCATAACATAGTACATGATAGCACATAGTACAACAAGTCGAGTATAGTATAGCACTTTGATTGTCATTAGATAGTCGAGATAGATAGTAGTTGAGTGTAATGCCAAACACTCTGTTCAGTTAACTCCCGCGGGCATTGGCACTTTTGGGCGCACCTCCCAGGACTAGACCAGGCCCTTTATATTGTCAAACATTAGTCATGTTTGTTATCATTAGATAATCCATCAAATGGCCATAGAGAGTACCAAGAATAAATGATAGTAATTGAAGAATAGACGAGAGTATAGAGAGAATGAGAATAGATGAGCGAATAGAGTATAGATGAGAACTATAGGTTCATAAGCGTAAAATGACATTAAAACAAGTGATAGTAACAATTGCACAATACCCTCGGGTACATGATGACTGGTGAGTATCGTAGTCTACCACTTAGTCATGACAATATCATGGTCAAGAGGGTGACACGATGTCAAAATTAGTACTATGGCTGATTGGAGTATGTCGTACAGGTCCAGCATAACCCTTAAAGGTGTATAGGTGTTAATGGTACAACTAGCTCATCGACCATGTGGGAATCCATGGACAGAGGAGACTTATGGAGGCCTTGAAGAAGGATTCACTAGTTCGATAGAAGGAATATTCGACGAAGAGTTTGTCCAAGTCAAGAAAAAGTGTTGAACCAAATTGCTCGACATTGTAGAGGAATTCTAGAACAGTGGAGCGCCGATAACAATG
This sequence comes from Colocasia esculenta, assembly GCA_014218235.1. Classification (NCBI taxonomy): domain Eukaryota; kingdom Viridiplantae; phylum Streptophyta; class Magnoliopsida; order Alismatales; family Araceae; genus Colocasia; species Colocasia esculenta. The sequence continues at coordinate 100,267,621 of CM024760.1, read as the reverse complement.
TTCCAAAACAACAAGAGAAAATGAAGACAAATCCATTATTAAAAATAAGATAATTATGTACAATATTGAAGTAAATTACCAGATGTATTATGGAATATCTTAATACCATGGCAATTCATATTGGATGGTTTCTAGTGTGTGCATGCAATAGAGAAATCATGGATATGAGAGAATCAAGTGTATGACTTTTAATAAAATCATTACATGTTCATGATTAAATGAACTCTTTTACTGTGTTTCAAACTTAACACGAAGTATAGACACAGTAACTAGACAAGAACAAGAGAAACTAGGGTTTAATGTATAAAAATATAGAATGTGACGTACCCCTATGAGGATCGCGATAGGGTACATCCAGAACACGATAGGGCTTGTAAAGGAACGTGATAGATCCTTCTGGGACAGTCGAGCAGAACGCGACATAGTGCCCCATCACGATAAGAAGGCGACGGAGGGTGATATCGTGACCTAATTGAGAAGGCAACCTATCGAGCCATCGCGTTCTCAGAGTCACTACCCGAGCCCAGAAAGGAAATCAGAACTCCTTGGATTGCGGGTATTTCTTCCAAGGGTTTGACACATGGATTTTAAAAATAGAAATCTCAACAGATACTTGATTTAAAATCATGAAACTTGTTTTAAACGAAACTAGGCTTGCAGAAGTATAAACAGTAAAGAGTAATTTGTATATTATCATGGTATCAACATCCTATGATCAAGTTCTTTCACGATGAACCAAAAATATGACATAGTAGTGAAAAGATATTTAATTCGAAAAGAGTACTTGATAGAAATTAGGACAAAATATGTCAACAGGTTCCAGACATTACATAACATGTACAAAAAAAGTTTCATGGCACGAGAGCAAGCATAGACAAGGATTTGGGTTGAACATGATGAGTCGGGTACATGTTCTTAACAGAACTTCAAACATGAAATTGACAAGATAGGCACGATAAAAATTGTGGAAAATAGAGGGCTTTTGTTCCTAAGATCAAGAACAATCTACAGACGAGTTTAATTGAGTTCTGCTTGTGAGATTTCCTACCTTTGGACGAGTTGAACTTCTAGGTTAAGAACATGAAGAACGCTTGAAGATCTCCTTCCAAGCCTTCTCCTCCATGAATTCCTCCTCCTTTGGCCTCCTTTCCGCATCCAAAAGATCTCAGATGAACATTAGGGTCGACCATGAGGGATTTGGGGGTTTATTTAAAGGTTTTGTATTGTTATTTCCTAATACAACTCTAACTTTCCTCCAACTCCGAATTTTCTTGTTTATATAACCATTCTCCTCCTATTTGGGTTAGTATGAGACTCCAATTTTGTGGCTAGCAAGTTAGGGTAGGGTTAGAAGTCCATTTTAGATATATATGAATCATATTAATGATTTACTTGCCCCTTTTTAATTAGGGAATAATGGAGTTACGATTTTTATAATATTTTCTATTATTATATCTTTTAAAACTCCTATTTTGGCCCAATAACTCTTTTGTGAACCATTTATTAAAGCCCATTACTTATTTTTACTTAATGGGTTTTAATTAATTCACATTTCTTTATAATTTATATTTATTTATTTTTTAAAATAGTGGGTTGCTACATCCTCCCCCTCTTAAAAAGAATTTGGTCCCCAAATTCATATGATCATAACAGGGAGAATGTCTTACCAAATATGTCGGGGTAGTTTCACCTCATTGTTGATTTGGGTTCCCAAGTAGCTTCTTCTACTCCACAGTTATTCCATAGAACCTTTACCATAGGTATAGACCGGTTCCTGAGTTGTTGCAATTTTTGATCCAATATTTAATTGACTTTTCTTCATAAGTCAGATCCTTAAGCAGCACTAAGTCCTCATGGCGTATGATATGGGTAGGATCATACACGTACTTCCTGAGCATAGAGACATAGAATACATTGTGTATGAATGCTAAATGTGGAGGCAACGCCAGTCGGTATGCGACTTCACCAACCCTTGCGAGTACTTCGAAAGGGTCAATGATTCTTGGACTTAGCTTCCCTTTAACTCCAAATCTTTGAATTCCACGAGTATGAGATACCTTCAAAAGTACATGATCTCCCAATTGAAATTCTAAATATCTCCTTCTCTTGTTGGTATAGCTCTTTTGTCTGGATTGAGCTATCTTGAGCCGATCTTGAATAACCTTAAAGTCACTGGTTGCAGCTTGTACCATGTCTAGACCTAACCATTGTTGTTCACCAACTTCAGTCCAGCATACTGGTGATCTACAACTTCTACTATATAGTGCTTCAAATAGAGCCATCTTTATACTTGTCTGATAGCTATTGTTATAGGCGAACTCAATTAAGGGAAATTACTCATTCTAGTATCCTTCAAAGTCTATGGTGCAGGCTCTTAACATGTCTTTTACAATTTGATTAGTCCTCTCAGTTGTCCATCTGTTTGGGGATGAAAAGCAGTACTAAAATTGAGTTTAGTACCAAGTACAGTTTGCAGTCCTTTCCAGAAATAAGAGGTAAACCTTGGGTCATGATCTGAGACTATTGATGATGGAACTCCATGTAGTCTCACTATCTCTTTCTATAAGATCTAGCTCTCTTAGGCCTTGGCCCCGTCCTCAGGGTCGCGGCGGACCTGCTGGTCGCGACAGTGTCGCCACAGCAGGGCCGGATTCGACAAGTTTCTTATTGCGGCACCTTTGCCTGTCGCGTTATGGTGGCGATGGAGGTGGGCAACACGTTCTTCTCGGGGCGTCTGGAGGCAACGTGGCTTTACTTCTGACCATTCTAACGCTTGTCCTTTCTGTCAAAATGACCTTGTTGGGTGTCAGTGCGCGTACGGCTGTTGACACAACCTGGCAGGCCTTCACGTTCTGGTTGCCCAGACTCCGAAGTTTGACCGCCCTCGATGTCACACCGGGACAGGTAGTCGCGACAAGGGTCGCGACCTGCTGGGCGGTCGCGATAGGCTTCTTGTCACACCGGCCTGACCCGTCGTGTTTCTGGGGCCGTCGGTTCAAAATCGAGGTAGGCGCCCCATTTCCCCCTCTATCATTCTTCTTCCTTGTTCCTCCACCGAGCCTTCTTGTCTCCTCCGGTGGTTTTGTGGTGTCCTTGGCGAGGTGGTGACGTCCCCTTCGTGTAGGCGACGTCCATGTGGTGCTTGGAGAGAGGAGGTGGCGGTCATTCCTACGAGAATGCCCCAATGGGTTGGCTCTACTTCTTGAGGTAGGGACTTCTCTTCTTCCTCTTGCTCTAGCATGCTCCCCTTCCCATTGAGATCCTTGTTTCACCATTGTGTTGGGGTTTAGAGTGACAAATCCATGCTCCATTCGCGGAGAGGTTTCCTTGAGTGTAGAACTTCTTGTTTAATGCATCATCCATGGGGTTTGAGGGTGGTTTGTTTTAATTAAATGCTTTTCTAGAGTCTCCCATGCTCCCCTCCCACGGATGGTGTGCTTTGTAGTGTTTTTGGGGTGATCCTTGGGGGGACTGTACCGGGACCCCCATTGTTTGAGATCACGACCGGCCTGATGGTCGCGATGGTGTCGCGACGTATGCGCCGACCGCGACAAGCTTCGGCTATTGTGACGGGCATGAGCGTCGCGACATCATCGCGACGGCTTAGGGCATCGCGACATTGTCGCGGCCGGCCTTGGCGTCGCAACAATGTCACGACAGCCATGGGCGTCGTGACAGTAACAGATTCACACTACAAGAAAACATGGTTTTAGAGACCGACAACTTCGGTCCCAATTCGGTCACTAAATGATTCAGTGACCGAATAGGGACTGAAATTGTTGGTGAAATTTTTTTCTCACAATTCTGTGACAAAAAATTTCGGTCACTAATTAGTCGCTGATAGTGACCGAATTATTTCAGTCGATATCAGCGACCGATATAATCATTCACTATTTCGGTCACTATTTCGGTCGCTGATATCGACCGAAATAATTCTGCCACTATTTTAGTGATCGCAATAGTGACTGATTGTATCGGTTGCTGATAGCGAACGAAATAATTCGGTCACTATTTCCGTCACCACTCTAGTGACCGAAATAGTGACTGACTGTATCGGTCGCTGATAGCAACCGAAATAATTCGGTAACTGATAGAATCTTTAAGTAACTGACAACCGTGTCTGTTTTTGACAACCATCCCACAATGGATCATCAACATCCTTAAGTAACTAATAGAATCATTCGACTCCCTTGTTCGACACGTCTTCAGCGTATACAGGATCCTCATGTACATTGAATGTGGGACCAGCAGCATCTACAACCATATCCATGTATGTAATTGTGCCTTCCACATTACCAGGCTCGTGTGACCAGAGCTCCTCACCATGACATGTTCTATAACCTTCAACAAACCCTTTTCTGTATAAATGGCGTTGAACCTCCCATGGTGAATTCCACTTCAAATATTTACAAATCATACAAGGACACTGGATGCAACCTTTGCTGTCTACTGCTGCATTTGGATTCCCCAATGCAAACTAAATGAAAGTCCCAACTCTGGCGCTAAACTCCACAGACACCACATGATCAACTATTCTACGATACATCCATGAACGATCTGAAGCCATTTTTTTCCTGCGCCCAACCAATATTAACAGACAAATAACCTTAAAATTCAAACTCATAAAAAACTAAATCTGACCATTTTCACACATCGTTCGACGCAACCGAAATGAATAGGAAGGATATATTATTTAGATTATCACTTTTTACACATCTATGAATATTTGATCGCACTCAAATGGACATTTACTTTGTGTTTGTATAATTTGCTGAAAATTTCGGCAGCATCTCCCCACATCTCTCTGAAAATAAAATCATACATATAAACAAGTGCAATATTAAACTAATTATGATTGTTCTAAACTAATTCCCTAGCTACGTACGTGTAATATGACATTGGAGTTATCACAATAAAGTAGAAATAAATAGACTTTTATATTTGCTTAAAATCCAAATGTAACACCCCTCTTAGACCCGGTATAGTTGTACCAACTCACATCGGATCTAATAGTGGTGTTACAGTGGAAACATCCAACATTTATCGGTTCAGATTGAGATATACACAAATGATAATTAAGTTCCGACAAGTTTACAACGGAATATGAAATTTACTTTTCCATCAACATTGTATCCAAAGACCAAGTCTAAACCATACAAGAAGAACTACAATAGTTCAAGTAATAACAGTTCATAAATCCAGAAATAACATAATGTTCAAAATACAATTATTATCACATACATAGTCTCTCAAATAAACTCTCAATGTAAAGAACTAAGCCTCCATGTCCTCACGCTCAGAGTCGGAGTGGACTAACTCCTTGGTGTCCTCAGCCTCTCTTGAAATGTTAATCAAGTGTGAGTCTACTAGACCCAGCAAGCAACAAGGAAAGAGTTCAAGATTTATCTTATAATTAGTTTTAAAACATGAGAACATATCTAATTACTTATCCTTGATACAACATAGCTCTTACCTATCAACATTAATTCATTTGGCAATCATTCTTTACATAGGATGGTTACTTATCATGTAGAGTAAGACAAATTCATATGACATGTGGATTTCATCATATAATGAGACAAAGTATTTAAACAATATCATGTGGCATGGTATATAGACAAATTCTTATATCATGTATTTAATGTCATGTAACATATAGTCAATGTCATGTAGCATGTAGTCAATATCATGTAGCATGTAGTCAATATCATGTAGCATGTATTTAAAGTTGCCAAGACATAGCCCCACTATTAATAGAGATCATGTAAAGTGTAACATTCACTTATCACCAAGGCAAAACAGTGATGAAGTCTTGGTTATTACGAAATACCGAGGAAAGTCCTTCCCACCTTAACCAGTAGAACATGTCTACCTCCACGATTTCAATCTGTTGCCCACGGATTCATGTAGTCAATTTCATGTAGGTGAACCATTACCATAGGGGCATTCTATGGTGTAGTTCCATGTAGGCATCTCTATAATAACAATGTTTTATTGGCCATATCATTTCAGAAATTTAATAACATGTTTCTTGCAATTATTATCTAATTGAAAGTATATCATGCTTTTTCAAAAAAATCATGCATAATTATCAAGACATCAATGTGCAATTTTACATCACATTTCCTCAGTTCTGAAATCATAATTCCACTGTATAACAGCAACCTATCATGATACTATTTTTACTGATTTCATCAAAATTCAACATTCATGTCCCTTTTTCACCATCTACATATTTCCATGTATACTTTTATCATTCATAAAATTATAACAGTAAGTACAGTGTTTCGAAAATTCTAAAAATTTGATAGAAATTCGATTCCTGGTCATGCATCACACATATAAATTTTCACATTTTTATGAGTTCTGTATCATTTCTTAGGATTAATTCCCATAAACTTGGACTAATTAACATGGTACAAAATGTAAATGAATCATATAGTTACTGTAAAAAATGAGCATAATGGGTCCGTGATTCCCTCTGACAGCATTACAAACTCTCAATCATAACATCATAACATGATTAAGCTCTTAACTATTTCATTTTCTATTTACCTAATCAAAGAAAATTCTTTAAATTAATCATGCATAGCCCATACATCATTGCCATGACTCTCCTGCTGCATAACAGTAATGACTTACACATAACAAAGCCTAACCGAAAAACTCTACATATGCATAGATCACAGAATATCCACAAAATCAGAATTGCAGAAAAAATAGCACTGATGAACTTAACAGCAAAGTATGCTGCCATTTAGACAAGTTAATGTGAACATACCCTGTCGTTAATATTAGTTGACGGTGGCACATAGTCTGTTAATATATATATAGACGTCCAAAAGCTTGATGTTTACAAGAAATAAATGGCGGTCGATGTTGACATTTAGTTCATCTGACCAGAAAACCCAAAAACTGCACATGAAATAATGGAACTTTAACCCTTTCTTACTCTTTTATTCATGGGTTTAAAAATCCATAAAAATGATAATTCTATAGAATCTACTATCCTAAACTGTTCCCCCATGTTACTTTCCTATAACCCTCCTTCTTAAGTCATGAGGAAAGAGTTGAAGACGCCCGCCTTAGTCACAAGGTAGTCTCTTCCACCGTCTTCAATCGCTCAATCCGTCCTCCAGAAGAGCAACCACACTTGAAGAACCTTCTGCACTCGATCCTTCAAATCCTCCCTCTGTCTAGATTGCTTCAGTTTGCAAGAAACACTACACAAAAAACTCCTCCTTCGGCCCTCTTTTCTACTTCTGAAATAGTGGAAAAACCCTTTCCTAAAGGCCAAATCGAGGTCTTATAAGGACTCCTACGGTTTGTCTAAGCTTCAATCCTGACCCTTGAACCAAAAACGTCCCGATCCATCGATTAAATGTCGTGCAAACGACCGATCGTTTCTCCCCAGAATGGTAATAACAAAAACTGGCAAGTCAGGTTAACGTCAACATATGTTGTCATCGACCATGAAGTAGACGTCGATCGATCTTGCAGTCAAAAGATTTGCCCAAAAAACCAAATATTCTAGAAAAATATAAACAACACATTCTCCTATCATTAACAGCGAGTAGACGGTAATCAATCATGCTGTCAACTGTAGTCAACTTCAGTAAAGCTTGACATCAAGTTCATCAAATTTACAGTTCAATATTAGATGCAGAAAACACACACACAATTGCATATTTCAATCCAGAAAAATCTAGGGCACTACACCCTCTCCCCCTTAAAATAATCTTGGTCCTCGATGATTGGTTAAAACACTTACCGAATAATGACGGATATTGCTTCTTCATCATCTCTTCAAGTTCCCATGTTGCTTCTTCACGTGAGAAATTCCTCCACAAGACTTTTATGAAAGGAATAGACTTAGATCTCAATTCTTGAACCTTCCAATCTAGAATCTCTATAGGTTGTTCTGCATTGATAAATCTGGCTGGAACTGCACTAGTTCATAGCTAATCACATGTGCCAGATCTCGAACATACCTCCTCAACATGGATACATGAAAAACTGGGTGTACTCCTGCGAAGGATGGTGGCAAAGCTAGCTGGTATGCCACATTCCCCATCTTCCTCAACACCTCAAAAGGACCAATGAATCTAGGATTCAACTTACCTCTCTTCCCAAATCTCACTATACCCATGGTTGGTGACACCTTGAGAAATACATGATCTCCTATCTCAAAAGCCAAGTCCTTTCTTCTCGAATCCGCATAACTCTTTTGACGATCTTGCGCTGCCTTCAATCTTTGCACAATCAACTGAATCTTTGCCGAAGTTTCTTGTACCACTTTTGGTCCAACAAGATGTCGATCTCCTACTTCCTCCCAACACAATGGGGATCTACAAGGTCTTCCATATAAAGCCTCAAATGGTGCCATACCTATACTCGAATGGAAACTATTATTGTATGCAAATTCCACAGGGGCTAGGTGGCGTTCCCAATCTCCTCTCCAATCAAGAATACAAGCCCTAAGCATATCCTCCAACGTCTGAATAGTCCTCTCGGACTGTCCATCCATTTGTGGATGAAATGTCGAACTCAACTTTAATTGACTGCCAAAAGCTTGGTGCAAACTCTGCCAAAATCTAGATGTAAACCTCGGGTCACGATCTGAGATGAACAACTTCAAAATACCACGCAACTTCACAATACCATCAATGTACAACCTAGTCAAACTCTCTATGGACTGTTTCTTTTTCATTGCAAGAAAATGAGCACTCCTCGAAAATCTATCAACAATCACCCATATAGAGTCATTCCCTCTAGCTGATCTAGGCAATCCAGTCACAAAGTCCATCGTTATCTGCTCCCATTTCCACTGAGGAATATCCAGTTTCTGCATCAAACTTGAGGGTCGCTGAGGCTCTCTGCCTTTAGCTGCTGGCATATCAAACATCTTGCTATAAAATCTGCAACATCCCGCTTCATGCCGGACCACCAAAATGAACGCTTCAGATCCTGATACATCTTTCCACTGCCTGGATGAATAGAGAACTACGACCTATAAGCTTCTTCCAAAATTTCCTTTCACAGAATCACATCATTAGGAACACATACCCGATGATTCAGACGAATCACACCATCTTCATCTCTTACTATGCCAGATTTCCGAACCAATTCTTGCAATAGTGGATCATCCTTTTGCAAGGCAAGAACCTTATCATGCACAGAAGGTCTAATGGTCAACTGAGCCAAGAACATGCTACATAATTGTGGCTCCAGAACAGACAATGATTTGTTGCATCTTCCAACATCTTCCAGTCCTGTCGCAATGTCACACCCCGATATTTAGCAGCGGAATAAATATCGGGAGGCATGAACGATACAAATAGACGTATCACAATTGAGTAACGTAGAGTAACAATTACATATAACCACACATTTTAGATCATAATAACATCATCAAAGGTACTCTTTATTCCATTTCAATCCATTAGTTAAAACCTTACATAGAAAGAACTCACTCAAAAGGGTTCATTATTCAAATAACAATGTTTCTCTAATACATCGACTACTCAAATGTCTATTTCTAAACTGTCAACTCCTCATATAGCGGGTGCTCATCACTCTTGCCCGGCCCCATCGGACTCCACTGGTTCCTCATCACTACCTGAAAAGGGCAGGATGATAGGGTGAGCGAACTAGCTCAGTAGGATTTACATCTCAATATTGTGCGGGCACTAATATACGTGATTAACATTTTAATTAGGCAAGATATGAACATGTATATGATGACAATGCATGCATTACTAACAGATTGAATAGCAGAGTAGAACGAATATCATTTCAGATCAAATGTCGAGTTGCATATACAAGGGACAAAAATTTCAAGAGTAGAATCGTATCAAAAGAGATTTGGCCATATTCAAACAGATATCATGTGTTCACATGATCAGACGTATCATATCAAATCTTATCATATCATATCAGATCAAACTTATCATATCAAACAAAGGCACATTTTCACAATCTTGTGTGTTCGTTGTGCTATGCCAAGCACCAAGAGTCCATACTCCCGCGGTTAATAAGTACGTTGGGGCGCTCCTCCCCAAGACCAGACAGGGCCCCTATTGCACAGGCATTGGTCAAATGAACCGAAGTCCCACGTTGTGCCGAACAAACATATTCATATTATGGCCACAGAGTTTCAATGACAAGCTCACAGTAAAAGGAACATGATCATTCATAGAGTCAAGGTATGACAAATAGCTCAAGAGAACAAAAGGCAGTATAACGACGTATCATGTTTCATAATCCATTAATGTCTTGACATGAGGATGTTTCTAAAGACAGATCGTATGCAGGACATGTGCTTTCTATCTTCAGGGTACTTCATGGTACAGCCAGCTCAGCATCTATGTGGAAATCCATAGAGAGCGGAGACTTACGGAGGTCTTAAGGAAAAGGTCGCTAGTCTACCAATTCAGAATAACTGGCAGAGAGCTCCCAATTCCCCAAGAAGGGTGTGCCTACTCATGCAAATGTGTAAGTGACGAGTCACGGATCTTTCCTAGCATGTATGCATATGGACAAATAATTAATGGAACATCGAAAAGCATGTAACTATTGAAACTCATATGCAAATCATGACATTAACTTCACTAACAAGTCTATACTAACATGCATTTATCCCCATATTCACAACAAATTATTATCATTTCAATTGACAATAGGCAAGATCACAAGATAATCCAATGAACATAAGGACAATCACAATTACACATTAGAATCATATTTGTATCATTACTATTTTTCAATGGGTTGATTTCTTTTAGGTCCATGCATACTATATAACATCATGCACATGCTAGTAGGAATCATGTAATGATCAGACCCAAGATATGTAATTTTTTGCAAGGGTAGTGTTGACACACCCCTTAATGGTGTCGACACAATGCTTCAAACACAAGGCAAAATAATGCAGAACTAGTCAAGTAGTGTCGACACTAGATCAGGTAGTGTTAACACTAGAGACCTTCCCAGAAAACCTTTCGTGCCAATCTGGGACAGTGTGTCGACACTAGATCAAGTAGTGTCGACACTAGAGGCCTTCCCAGAACACCTTTTGGGCTAATTTGGGACAGTGTGTCGACACCAGATCAGGTAGTGTTGACACTAGAGGCCTTCCCAGAAAACATATAGGTCAAGTGTAACCCGAAAACACGTCTCATGCAGCGATTTACTTACCCCTCTTATAAATCTCTAACGAATGATAATTAGATAAAATGTTCAACACAAAATATGACGAGGACAACAATTAGAAGAACTTGTATGTTGGGTGTTTGGTCTAATTAGGTCTCGAATCCCGAGAAATATATGAAGAACATAAAGCTAAGTGCAACCTAAAATCGTAATATCATGCAGTGACTCCCTTACCATGCCTATAACTCTCTAATGAAAGACTTTTTGATAAAACATCCAACATAAAAGATGATCGTAACTACAAGTAGAAGAACTTTCATGAAGGAAGTTTAGTCTAATTCGGTGTCAAATCATGTGCATAATGAGAAGAACGGGAAAAGCCCTAACTGTGAGAGACTTAGGGACAACTATGAATACACAATGTATGCTCCATGAAATTTAGTCAAACCAAGTGCAAATGAATTTAGACTCGAAGAACTACATGATGGTGTTGGTTTTCTTTAATCTTGGCCTGAGAACACCTACCTTTGAATGCTAATAACTCTCTACAGATTTCTGGGTTGATGCACCACACCCACAACACCGGGCTCCTAGCTTCCTTCACCACCACGCCTGTGCTCACTTGCTCAGGAGGGGTAACAGTCGGCCCCCTCACCCACAACACCCCCTCCCCTCCCCTCCCCACCCATAGCCGGCCTCTGTGGATGTATGATTTTGAGTCAGTATGGATGAACCCAGGTCGACTCCTTCATGGTTTGAGGTCGACCTCCATACAAATGTTCTGCAAGTGCTACAGTAGAGGAGTCGACCTCAAGTTTCTAAAGGAGTCGACCCCACTTAGGCTGTGGGGATCAGAGTCGACCTCAGGTTTCTAAAGGAGTCGACCTCCATACAAATGTTCTGCAAGTGCTATAGTAGCGGAGTCGAACTTAGGTTTCTAAAGGAGTCGACCTCCATACAAATGTTCTGCAAGTGCTACAGTAGCGGAGTCGACCTCAGGTTTCTAATGGAGTCGACCCCACTTTTGCTCTGGAGTTTAGAGTCGACCTCAGGTTTCTAAAGGACTCGACCTCCATACAAATGTTCTGCAAGTACTACAGTAGAGGAGTCAACCTCAAGTTTATAAAGGAGTCGACCCCACTTCTGATTTGGAGTTCAGAGTCGACCCCAAGTTTATTAGGGAGTTGACATCTTCACAAAAGTTCAGCAATATGCTTAAGCGGAGTCGATCTCAACTTATGAAGGAGTCGACCTCAGATTTAAGTGAGGTCGACCCCAGTGAAAAGAATAGGTCGACACTAGTTGGACTGATCCTACACTTTGTGTGCGAGGATTGTGAGATTGATACAATCTTGAAGATGTGAATCAGATGTATTGAAGTTGTGAATCAGCAGGCTGTATGAAGCTGTGAATCAGCATTTGTGTGATTGTTTCACACTTTCAAGTTGCTGAGTGAAGCCCCACTTAGTTTAGTCAATATTATTCGTACTCAGGGTATATACATTGGTCCCCTTTAATAACTAGATAAGGGGTTTTATCCCTAGGTTATCACTATAGGCTTATATACAACTTTGAGATGGGGATTGAGAATGGGGATAAAGCATATTATATAAAGTGGTGTTAACCAAGAATATGACTTTTTCCTGCCTCTAGGTAGGGTCAAAACTTATCGCCCTACCATGGTGGGGCATGGTGGGAATAATGAAGGTCATTTTTCTATTCCTCCGCCTCCTTCAGTATTTAGACATTGTACTATTTCCTTGGCATCTTGATCTCTTACATCAAATCCTAGAATTTAATTCCATTAATATGCCATCAAGCTTTTACATTCTTTCCAAAGCTTTTCTTGAACCAAAAGGAATTTCAATTGCCCACGACCAATGCTAGTCTCCAAGAGTCCCTTGTTCCAGAAAAGGTTTCTCAAAGTTACAACATCTATTTTAAAGCCAATTTGCGATAAGTGACAAGGCCCAACAACAGGTATATTCATATCTAAGCCATACAGAACAATGCCGAACAGAACAAACTAACCTCACTCTCACATCAAGTAGACATATAAACATAATTGTCATGGTGACAAGGTAACCTAAGGGGTCCTGCAGTCCCCTGAGCAAGTAAGTGCTTAGCCACCTGCTTATGCACAGTCTAGGTAGTAGATGGAAGAGAGTATGTCAGTGACTCAGTGGGTGGGGAGGGTGTGAACACCCTTGATGCAGAAACCCCTGGTGGGCTGGCTCCATCTAGAGTAGTAGTGAATGAGTGAGTGTGCATGCGTGTGCGAGTGAGTGTGTGTGTGTGTGTGTGTGTGTGTGTGTGTGTGTGTGTGAGAGAGAGAGAGAGAGAGAGAGAGAGAGAGAGAGAGAGAGAGAGGAGAGAGAGAGAGAGAGACATCCTCACCAAAGAATACGAGGACTGTCATCTGGGAGGAAACACAAATAGAGCAGGAGAGAGCACCAATGGAGGACAACGAACAATTGTGAGGTAGATGACGGTGAGGCAGACACTGGTGGCACAAGAGGGCAGGATAGATGATGACAAAGTCACCCACAACAAATGATGTCATGGTGGACAACCAATGGCGAGTGAGGTCGCAAAGAAACACTGGTGGAGAAAATAAGGACTTGCCAAAAGGATAGGGGGTTGGGAGGCTTATTAAAGGACCTAGATAATCAGATCATGTTATCAAAATGGGCAGGCCAGGTGGCCCAAGATGTTACTTGGACTACCTACATGGGCACATGGGTCACCTTTCACAGCTCAGACAAGGCAGTCCAACTCTCAGACCTTCAAAAGTTGTCGTCACCTAGGCAACTGCCTTAACCATGCATACAAAGTAGAATCAAAGACAGAAATCTGATAGTCTTGCATGTAGACAAGGGAAAAATTAAGGAGCTGAAAGAGAAGTAAGCAAAACCCAAATTTGTGAATAGGCAAGCTCTAACATCACATTTGAACATCCAATAGAGAGCCAACTGGCAGTCACCGATGAGGTAAGGTCATATAAATGAATGTAATTAAGCCATAAACAACCCATGTATGATTAACCAAACTAAAGCAACAAAGCAGAGACTCAAAATTGCTTCAGATAAAAAAAAATGTTGCACTATTTTAATAGCCAAGATAATATACAAATCATCATGTACACAATAGTGCTTCCTTTGGCACCAAACAGTGGAGATGTATATAGAAAAATGCACAATGAAATGACTTTTTGAGACGAGCACATCAGGAAGAGGAAGGAGAAGAACAACTGCTTGTTTTTTCCCTTCCTTTTTTGCATGTTTCAATATATTCCACGATCCATAGAAATGGTGCACTTGGAATAAGGGAATTTTTCCTTGACGTCTCTATACGATCTTATTAAGCACAATCTGCTAGCTTATCAATCATGTAAGATGATCAGGAAAATGAAGGTGTCTCTTAAAATTAGGGCTCTTGCAGAGCTCTTACTTCAAGAAAGATTACTTACCAAAGTTTATAGGAGGAATGGGTTCCTAATAATGATGTCCTTCACTTTCTGCGTTGCCAGGAGTAGACATATCATTTTTTCTTTGTACATTCAGCTGGAAGTGTTTAGGAGGTTTTCAGTTAGTTATCAAGTGTCTCTGTCACTTCCCAAGATTCAAGCTCATTATTCTTCACTGTTTAAGACATCTGCAAAGAAGACATTATTTGCTAGATTTTGCAGCTTCTAGAAGATGTCATCTGCTGCAGCCTCTAGAGGGAAAAGTTAAGGAATCTACATAGATTGCTTCAAGCCTTATATCACATTCGTATGCGTCATTTTATTTTTAAGTCAGTTTAGAAGAGTAGAAAGACTTTTGGAAGCTTTGTTTTTTTTCTTCTTTTGTTTGATTGTTGGTTGAAGAGGGACCTCTCCTCTTCACCTTCTAACTGTAATACATCCATTTCTGCACTAAAATTAATGGTAAATCCAAGTTTCTTTTGTGAAAAAAAGGCAATTTTGATATGCCTCTGTAATCTATTGTATTTGCATGGCTCTCCTAGTCTTTAAAAAATAGTCAAAACAAACCGAATATATCCAAATTGTGATCATATCCTCCATGACTTAAGCATGGTGTCAATGCTGATATGCTTAATCTACCTCCAGGACAGGCTTTATAGGTGCTGGATGAGATCACAATCATTTTTAGGTTGGCATTTATTTCCATAGCAACTTTAAGAATATTCCTTCAGAACTGGAATCATGAGAACTACATGCATATAATTGATATTTTGAAGTATTTGGGTGTATTTTTTTGACGATTGTTAGAAGTTGAGAAATGCTAGCTACCCACGTGCCCGGGTATAAATGTTGGGTTTGAATGATTGGATGAAATTTCATTAGGCCACTTAAAAAGTAGGCCACAGAGATAGAGAGAGAGAAAGAGAACTTACCGACGGCGGCGGTGGCGACAGGGTCCGATGATGATGGCAGGGACTGGGCAGCAGCAGGGGTGACGATGACATTGTTTGGTGGCAGGGGCGACGGCGGCGACCTCTGGTTGGGGCGAACAAGAGAGAGGGAGAAAAGAGGTGAGGCGAGGGAGCGGCGGCGACGATGGGGGGTGATGGTGGTGGGGGCAACGGTAGGCTACGGTGGCACGAGCTCGGCGTCAGCGAGAGAGAGGGAGAGAGAAGAAAGAAGAGGTGCCGACGGTAGGGGGGATAAAAAGGGATTTAGCCACCGAATAGCGACTAAAATATTTCAATCACTATTCGGTCACTAAACCCGCATAAATATTGTAACCGAATAACTATCGGTCATAATTCGGTCTCAGATCTGAGACTGAATTTGTGACCGAAATATTCAGTCACAAAATTTCACTCCTGAGCCCGCCAGGAGATAGTATTAGTGACTGAATTTTCTTCAGTCACTATTCGGTCTCAGATCTGAGAGTAAATAGTGACTGAAAATTTTTCGATCACTAAATCTAAAACTTAGTGACCGATATTTTTTAGTCACTCTTCGGTCTCAGATCTGAAACCGAATAGTGACTAAATAATTCAGTCTCAGATTCGGTCTCTATTGCCACAATTTCTTGTAGTGTCAGGTAAGTTTAAGCAAAGTACGTTTCTCATTGAGTCTTCACCGTTCATGGTTCTTTCTGTACCCATGGCACTAGTGCTAGTTCCTTGTACGATCCTACACTAGTTGTTCACCTAGTGCTCGGCACCTGAGGGCTTCTCCTGTGAGAGGTTGTTACAATTTACCTGGGACCCCCATCCCCGTGCACCCGTTGAGGGAGTACTCTAGGCGACGGGTGTGCTCGAGTCACGGACTCTGGAGTGGAGGGGAAAATGGTGGTTAGGACAGCAGCGTCAAGTCATTTGCAGAGCTCTCGTGGTTGGTCTGGGATGGCGAGGTCATTTGGAGTTCTTCCCGGCGTAAGCCAGTCAGTCCTTCTCACTGCCTCACTCTTTGTGGACCCAGAACCACCTAGAGAGGCCAGGCGTGGGACCATAGTCTGGCCAGACTATGGTGGTTACTATTGTGGTTACTTTGTGTTCCTGGCTCCACTTTGATGAGACTTCGAGGTTTGGACCTGGGTCAAGGGTAAGACGTTAGTGGACGCTCCTGACCAGTTGACTTGTGGTAGTGGTTTCCGTAGCTAGTGTCACTTGTCCAGGCAGGGTTCCCTCTGCCTATGTTACCAGCCATGTGGTGGTCACGACGTGCAGGTCGTATGGAGTTTCTGACCGCATTATCCTTTCCCTATTGTTGCTAGTTAGTAGTTTTACTTCCGCACTTTCTTATGTAGGTTAGAATATATAACTGTTGTCATTTACTTTAATTATATATATATTCTTTCTCGCCTATTAGAGCCAGTAGGCGATTGGTAGTCCCTACTGGGCTTCTGTTGTGTAGGTCATCCCTCCTTATTACAGGTGAGACTTCCCAGCAGCGGTAGGGTGCGCGTCGGGCGGAGTAGATGGGGCAGTCGTCGTCATCCCCGTAGCTAGCATTGGGACTCCCCCTTTTCTTCAGTTGTACTTAACCCTCGGGGTATGCCCCTAAGGGCCTTGTTCTTCCCCTTCGCTTACTTGTACTCATTGTATGTTGGGACTGTACCTAGAGCAATGCGCAGCAGTCTCGCTCTTCTCTGCTTCCGCGTGTGTTCTCCTAGTTCAGTAGTTGACGTTTATTTCCTTTACATATTTTGTTAGACTTGTGTTATATCCCTTCCGGGTCCCCGGATCCGTGGGCAACGACTGCGAAAACCGGGTCCTCGGCTTGGCTAAGGGTTGGGTTCTTGGGGTCGTTACACTTTCACATAAAGAGCGGCTAACACATCCACAGTCCACTTACTTTTGATTGGTAGGAATTGTGCAGACATAGTTAGTCGATCAACGATGACCCATATAGCATCGAGTCCACCACGAGTTCTGGATAAACCCATGATGAAGTCCATGCCAATGCTTTCCCACTTCCACTCTGGGATCTCTAGGGGTCTGAGTACACATGTTCTTCCTTCACTTGTTAGCAAGTAAGACAATGAGCAGCAAGCTCCGCTACTTCTCTTTTCATGTTTGGCCACCAAAATGTTCTTTTCATGTCTTGATACATCATGGTAACGCCAGGATGGACAATGTACTTGGTTTTATGAGCTTCATCTATTAGCTTCTTTTTAAGATCTTCGTTGTCAAGTACACATGTTCTTCCTTGGAATACTAGTCTTCCATCCTCGGTCATAGCAAAATATGGTTTTTCCGCTAGGGTCTCCTTAACACGAACCAATAATGGGTCGTTGTCATGTTGAGCTTTGATCTCCACAAGCATGTCAAATTGAATCTTGATATTGGCAACCAAGATACGATCATATCTCTATTCAATATTCAAGTCTAACCTTGCAAATTGTTCTAATAGTTGCATTACGCCAAGAATTAGACTAGATAAAGATGCCATAGGCTTCCTACTAAGAGCATCAGCCACAACATTACCTTTTCCTGGATGGTATTATATGTTGAAGTCAAAGTCTTTTAAATATTCCAGCCATCTCTTTTGTCTCATGTTGAGCTCCTTTTGGGAGAATAGGTACTTCAAGTTTTTGTGATCTGAATAGATAGTGAATTGCTCACCATATAGATAATGTCTCCAGATCTTTAGTGCAAAGACTACAGAAGCCAACTCAAGATCATGTACGAGATAGTTGGTCTCATGAGTCTTTAGTTGTCTTGAAGAATAGGCAATGACTTTCTCTTTATGCATCAGCACACAACCTAAATCAATTCCCGAAGCATCGGTGTAGACTGAGAAACTTTCTCCCTCTGTAGGAAGAGCGAGAATAGGGGAAGATGTTAAACATTCTTTTAATATTTGAAAGATTTTCTCACACTCCTTGCTCCAGACATAAATATTCTCCTTTCGAGTAAGGCGAGTGAGAGGTACAAAAATCTTGGAGAAGTCTTTTATGAACTACCTGTAATAACCAGCTAGTCCCAAAAAGCTTTTAATCTCATTGACATTGGTTGGTCTCTCCCAATTAAGCACAGCTCAACTTTGGAGGGATCAATAGATATGCCATCTTTGGAGATGACATGGCCCAAGAAGGACACTTCTTCGAGCCAAAACACGTACTTGCTCAGTTTAGCATAAAGCTGGTTGTCGCATAGGACTTGCAGAGATATCCTCAGATGTTCTTCATGCTCTTCTTTGGTCTTAAAGCATATAAGAATATCATCAATGAATACGACCACAAACTTATTAAGATATGGTTGGTACACGATGTTCATAAGTTGCATGAAAGCTGCAGGAGCATTGGTCAGACCAAAAGGCATAACAATGAATTCATAATGTCGATACCTGCTCCTGAAGGCCATTTTGTAGATGTCATCGTTCTTGATTCTCATTTGATGATAGCCAGATCTAAGATCAGTCTTGTAGAAGTATTGTGCTCTAGATATTTGATTAAAGAGTTCATCGACTTGAGGCAGTGGGTATTTATTTTTGATTGTCAACTTATTAAGTTGCTTGTAATAGATGCATAATCTCATAGATCCATCCTTCTTCTTGACAAATAGAACAGGTGCTCCCCAGGGGGAAGTACTTGGTCTAATAAACCCTTTTTCTAATAACTCCATCAGTTGAGCTTTTAGTTTTTTTAACTCGGCAGGTGACATTCTATATGGTTGACATGACACCAGTGCAGCTCCAGGGATCAAGTCGATAGAGAAATTTACATCTCGTTTAGGAGGAATTCCTGGCAGCTCATCGGAGAAGACGTCAGGGTAATCCTGGACTATGTGTATGTCTTCTATCTTGAACCCTTTCTTTTCAACCACTACGACCGCAAGGAAAGCAATACAACCTTTCCTTATCATGTTGTGGGCTCGTATGGTAGAGACTAGAGACATTCATCTTTTATGTCTAATTCCAGTGAATGATATCTTAAGGAATTCACTAAACGTTACCTTCCCTTTTCTACAGTCGACACTTGCTCCAAAAGTGGATAGCCAGTCGGCTCCCAAAATCATATCATAGCCTTCCATGGGTATACACACTAGGTCGGCTCTTAGATTGAGTTCTTCGACTTTAACATCGGCTAAGGAGAAATATTTGTTCAGTTTTGCTTTCTCTCCCAGAGGTGCGGTTTAACATTCAGAGTATCAAAAAAGTTTTGAGATATGAACGAATGTGTAATACCAGTATCAAACAAAATAAATGCTGATTGGGAGAAAATTTGTAATGTACCTTCTACCACTCCTCCATCTTCAATGGTTCCTTCGTCTTGCAGGGCTTGCAATCTGCCTTGCTTTTTCGGCACATTGATGTGTTTCTCATGTTCCTTAAGCAGCGGGCATGCAGGAATTCAATGCTCGTGGCTTCCACAGTGCAGACATGCGCCAACCTTCCTTCAACACTCATCGGCAGTGTGACAGGCTTGTCACAGTGTTTGTAGTTGCCTTTTGCTAGAGTAGTGGGGACATTTACCCTTGGCTTCTTTTCATGACTCGACCCTTCAGTGATGTTGAATGGTCTCTTCTTGCCATTGGTCGGCTTGGCACTTGAAGAGCCAGGTGTCAACTCTTTCTTTATGATCCTCCCCTTGGTGCGATTGGTGAAATCTGTAGCATCTTCCAGGAGTTGAGCCTTCTTAACCATCTCGGCATATGTTGGGATGTCGAGAGGGGCAAGTTGTGTTATGTTTTTTGGCTTGAGGCCGTTGAGAAATTGCTTCGCCTTCATCCTTTCTGTGTTAACGAGACGATCGACGTAGTGTGCCAACCTGGAGAATTGAGCTTCGTATTCAGCCACAAAAAGGCTTCTCTGTTTGAGAGCAGCAAATTCTGTAGCCTCCCTTTCTTGGACATGCATAGAGAAGTACTTGGCGTTGAATGCTTCCTTGAACTCGTTCCAAGTGAATTGACCATTAGCTCTGGTCGCTTCCACATACTCCCACCAGGTGCGAGCGTCTATCTCTAGTTGAAATGTAGCTAGCAGCACCTTATCTCCTGCCGCACATTGCATGACGTAGAAAATTCTTTCCATTTCCTTAAGCCAGTGCTCAGCTTCATCCAGATCAGTAGTACCTGAATCGAGGTGGATTCATACTTCTAAAATTGCGATGAAGCTCGCCTGCTCCGTGGTTTCCCCCACCCTATGCAGCTTGTAGGAGGGCACGAGTAAGCTCCTGGAAGGTTTGTTGCATGCCACACATTTTAGCACATTCGGAAACCATCTCAGTATTTAAGTTCCTTCAAAAGTAAACTTAATGTTAAGGTATTAATGTGGAACTAAATGGGTGCGTGTGTGAATATCTTTTAGATCTTCACCATGGTTCAACCCAATTCTCACATAGGTATGGTAGTCAACGAGTGGTTAAGGCAGTTCATCCTAGAACATCTTAGATTTAACAAAGCCCTAAGCTATGATACCACAAATATAAGGCCCTCGAATTTTTCTGCATTATTGCATGTAAATAATTCGTGTCGTGTATGTACGTATGTATGTATCTACGTATGTAGTAATTGGTATACTTATGTGTGTATGTGTATAGCTTAGGTATAAATAATGTATGTAATGCTTGATGGTAGTGTGTACATGATAACGTATACATATAGCATGCATATAGGTGTAAAAGGTGCATGGTTTCTTCATGTTTTAGACTTCTGGCCGAAGGCCATATTGGCGTCAATAGCATGACATCGATGAGGTGTCAGCGTCCACCCATGGACGCCAACACTAATCCCAACATCCAATGATATGGATGCCAACTTCTCCTACCTGCATGCGTTGCAGAGCCAAAAATTTTGGAGGTAAGGCAACTCACCCATTGGGCAGCTGTCTCCCAACGGCCTGAGAGCCATCTTGTCACCCCATGCGTGGGAGAGAAGCCTCTCCCATATGTCTAAACCCGAATTTGCTCCCCAACCCTTCTCCTTACCCTTTTGCAAGAGAGAAAGAAGAGAAGAAACCCTAGTTTTTGAACTGAGGAAAACCCCCACTTTGGAACCCAAAATCTGAGCTTCTGGAGCTTGATCCAGCCACCTACTGCTTCAAGGAGTTTGCTGGATCGACGAGGAAGGCCTCCCCGACCTCGGAAGGCACTGGAGCTTGCTCAGGAACCCGGAGTAAAGCATTTCTCGGAGCTTCTTGGGACTGCCCAAGGAGAGCTTCTCCAAGCCCTATGTCCATTGGTATAATTTTCTAGAGGCAAGTACCCCATTCATAACGTCCCTGTATGTGTCTAGGATGGTTTTACAATTTTTATGAATTTTCCCTCATGTCCTAGACCCCCACATTCACCCCATCTTTAGAGCTCGGGTCTGTGTTCTGCACAGACCCGACATTAACGGCAATGTCCCTTGACGCTGAGATCATGCTTGGCATCCATCGACTATGCCGTTGACACTGAATTAGCGGCCAGAGACCGCCGCCAAGTTCATCTGGACAGAACAGTAACCTGTTCTGCCCTCCTATACGATTATTTTCGATATGTTTCACGATGAGGATATACTGTAAATCATTTATATGTATGTATAATGTTGAGGTGATGGATGTGGTGTGTGTGGATGGATTATCATGAATGTTAGGACTTAATTAATTCATGAAAATATATGTGTGATGAGTTTTAATCTTGTTAAACCATGTTTGCATGACTTAGGACAAGTTTAAATGCCCTAATTTGTGAGGATTGTGCATGTGAAGTTCAGTCCCTGTCCTAAAATTTTGAGATTATCTTCATGCTTGTGTGAATTATTGCAAATTTGTTTAGGAAAATAGAGATCATGCTAGGTCTTGATAAATCTTCCATAAACAAATGAATGGTCCAATGAATTTGTAAATAAATTCTGTAGTTCCATGCTTGTTAGGGTTCAGACAGTGAGTGGTTAAAACTGTGCTTGTGTTTAACTCCATGTTAAATCGAATTGTGCATAGTATGTGAAATTAATGTTAGATTTTATGTAATTCCGTTTTAGTTCAGAAAAATCTGAAAATTTGCATGAGGAATCCTAAACCCGAAATTGACATGTGGTTAAAATTTCAGGTCATTTGGACCAGTATTTAATGTAATATGAATTTTCCATGTAAAATATGAATTTATGCATGCCAATGTGAAACAATTTGATTTAGGTGCAATCCGACCTGATCAATGATATTTACCTGAATGTAGATTTTGAAATCTGTAGTGTCATGATAGGAAATCAGAGAATGTGAATGTGAGAGAGAAAGTGAATAGAATGAGAGTGACATGTGTAAACCCATGTGTAAAATCGGTAAAAATGTGTAATGTGTAAATTGTGCCAAGTGTGACATTGCTTCCACAGAGGGCAGTGGAACCGTATCAGGGAAAAGCCCCCCTGAGAAGGTTCAAAGTGTAAGTGACCCTAAGGGCATTAGGGGGAAATCCTGGAGGTGGACAAGTACCACTGGTTAGGGTGGAGACTTGTTCTCCCGGTCTGCGCAGTCCAAGAGTCGCCATTGTATTGCCTAGATGGCGTCTATGTGATGTGATGTGTTGTGTCCTTCTTTGGTGGTTTGGACTATATGTCACGACACTAAATGTGAAAGTGTAAATGTGCATGTGTTCATGTGTTAATGTGAAAGTGAACAATGTGTAATGTGTATGTGTAAAGTGCAATTTATGTGAAATGGGAAATTGTGTAAAGAAAATGTGAGACCAAAATGTGAGGATATGATATTGTAATCCATGTTGTGACAAATCTGAAACCATGTTAAATCAGTAGCTTCATTATGTTAGGATCATGTTTATATGTGTAAATTGCCTAGAATCCATGCTAGGGACAATTAACAAGTATGTGCACAAAATTCTATGTTTGGTTGTTCACATGTTGTATTTTAAATAACATTGTAGCTCTCATGTGTAGGGTTATGGTTGCTAAATCATGTGAAAACCAGCAAGTTAAAGTATGTAAAATGTTCATGTACATGCACAAGAATGTGTAGATTCCATGCTAGGTGTGTTTTGTTTCATGTACGTAGGATAATCATGCTAAGTGGTTTCATGTTTTAGTTAAAATGCAAAGTAGAAGTTCATGAGTAGGAATGACTAGAGAACATGTGTTAGGAATTTATCTTGATAAGGAAATCTGAAAGCATGCATCATGTGTTTACTTATAGAATTATCATGGTTGGTTATTCATGTCACACGTTAAGCATGATACATGTTGAGTTTTGCCATGGTGTGTGTAGAGCCTAATATGACATGTACGTGTATGGTATGAGTGGTGTTACTTGCTGAGTCTTTAGACTCACTACTTGCTTCGGCGTACAGGTGTAGTTGGTGACGTGGCACCGTTGGAGGAGACGGTGGAGACGGACTCCGAGCGTGGAGATTAGTCTTTGGAGTACTATTGACTTTTGCATTTCATAGTATGTAAATTGAACGTTGTATTAGTGTTATCATGGAAAGAATGTATAATGGTGGACATTTATGTATTAAATTTTCAGCAATTTAAATTATGTGAACTTTAAGTTCTTTAATGTCATTGCAATTTTCATGTATGTTAAATGTGGATGATGAATGAATGAAGACAGTACTTTTACTTCCACTACTCTGTTCTATATTCACGTGTATCTCAGCTGAATGTATCGTTGGGTAAATGTCCCACTGTGATGACACTTGCTGTACCGACGTGGGTTGGTATAACCGAACCAGTATAATGAGGGCCGTCACAGAGATTGGTATCAGAGAACCGGTTGAGATTGCACATGAATATACATAAGTCATCATGTTCATTACATGCTAAGTATGTCCACATGTCTAGAATTGATTAATAAGGAATGAAAGATAGATAAGAAAATGGTTAGAAAACTTAGTAACCTATCTCTAATGGTGGCTGAAATTTTATTACAGCCATGGCTTCGAGAGGTAGGCGTGGCGGAGCGCCAGCCCGTGAGGACGAGCCGCGACGTGACGAGCGGGCGGAGCAGCAGGCCCCGGCACCGCCAGGTCCTGTACTTCCCCCACCGCCGCCTGTGGATTACGGAGTATTCATGCAAGGTCTGGTGCAGGCCATGCAGACCCAGGCTCATACCCAGGCAGCACTCCAGGCACAGTTGGAGGCTCAGGTTAGACTAATGAAATGACTAATAGTCTGTTTAATTGCTTATGTGATATTATGTTGATTGTATATTGCTTGATGTGAGCTGTAGCAGGCTTAAGTACCAGCTCAGGACCATGGTGGGCTTTCTACCATGGAGAGATTCAAGAGGATGCTACCACCCTCTTTTAAGGGGGAGAGCGATCCGTTAATGGCAGAAAGCTGGATGAGGGAGATAGAGAAGATCTTCCGAGCCATCAGGTGTGCAGATGACGATAAGGTTACGTTAGCCACCTACATGCTACAGGTATGTGTTGATTTTGTATGATTGCATGTTTTGTTTAGTTAGAACTGTTAGTTGGAGCTTACGAAGGTGTATTGCAGGAAAGAGCTGATGTATGGTGGGCCTCATTGCTGCGTACCCGATTCGAGGACGGAGCTATCGATGTCGCTTGGGATGAGTTCGTGAGGCTCTTTCGGGCCAAGTTCGTCCCCGAGCATGTGCAAGATCGGATGGAGCAAGAATTTCTATCTTTGACTCAAGGCTCCATGACCGTACTGGAATATGAGGCAAGATTTTCTGAACTTTCTAAATATGCACCTCATATCGTAGCAGACGAGCGGAGGAAGACCAAGAAGTTGTGATGGGACTAAGCCATCACTGCGGACGAGACTCGTGGCGTTTGACCACCGCACGTTGGACGAGGCCCTCAGTGCTGCGTGTAGGCAGGAGGGAGAGATGGAGCAATATCTAGAGGAAAAGAAGGCTTCGCAGAAGAGGCCAGTAGCGACTTTCCAGTGGCAAGACAAGAAGAAAACGGTGTACCAGACACCGCAGTGAACCGTGGCAGTTGGTAGTTCACAGGTACCTTCTGTACGTTCCCCTAGTGTGAAGAAAGAGTGTCCCCACTGTGGGAAGACACATGGTGGTTCCGAGTGTTGGTTGGTAGCGGGTAGATGCTTGAAGTGCGGGAGCAGCGACCACAAGATCAAAGATTGCCCAAGACTTCAGCAGGGAGCTCAGCGTGGGGCGCCAGCCCCAGCAGTAGCGGCAGCCGCGCCAGCTACAGGAAGACCAGCAAGGCCTCGAGCCCCAGCTCGAGTGTTTTCTTTAGCTCGTGAGGACACCGAGCAGGCGAAGCATGTCACCGAAGGTACGATTTTGCTTTTAGGTGTGCACGCTCGGGTTTTGTTTGATACGGGTGCTACTCACTCGTTCATTTCCGAGTGGTTCGCTAGGCAGTTAGCCCTAGAGTCGGGCATAGAGTCTGAGGAGTTAGAGGTCCCTTTGTCTGTGCACACCCCTGCGGGTACGGTATCGACTAGGAAGTGTATTCCGTCGTTACCTGTGTGCATTGAGGATAGAATCCTAGATGGGTGTTTCTTCTTGCTAAAGATGAAGGACTATGATGCTATTCTTGGTCTGGATTGGCTGGAGGAGCACTATGCGTTAGTGGATTGTCGTCGGAAGAGGATCGTTTTCCGCATTCCTGGTGAGGATGAGTTCTCTCATCCCTTGCCAAGGAACTGGGCGGGAAAGATGGTCATCTTTGCCATGAAGGCGATGCGCATGGTAAACAAGGGTTGTGACACTTTTCTTGCCAGCGTGGTGTTAGTGCCAGAGGCTGATGAGTCACTTACTCTTGCAGAGATCGAGGTAGTGCAGGATTTTCCAGACGTCTTTCCTGATGATTTGTCTGGATTGCCACCGGATAGAGAGATAGAGTTTACCATAGAGTTGCTTCCGGGCACCTCTCCTATCTCGAAGGCTCCATATCGGATGGCACCTGCGGAGTTAGCCGAGTTGAGGAGGCAGTTGCAAGAGCTGCTTGATAAGGGATTTATTCGCCCTAGTTTTTCCCCTTGGGGCGCACCTGTATTATTCGTCAAGAAGAAAGACGGGTCACTTAGGTTGTGCATTGACTATAGGAAGTTGAACCAAGTGACTGTGAAGAACAGGTATCCCTTACCTCGTATTGATGACTTGTTTGACTAGTTGCAAGAGGCATCAGTCTTTTCTAAGATTGATTTGCGATCTAGTTATCATCAGTTGAGTATTCGGAGTGAGGATGTGTCCAAGACGGCGTTTAGAACCCGTTATGGACATTATGAGTTCTTGGTCCTTCCTTTCGAATTGACCAATGCCCCTGCAGCGTTCATGGATCTCATGAACAGGGTGTTTAGGCCTTACTTAGATAGCTTTGTCGTAGTGTTTATTGACGATGTGTTGGTCTACTCTCTGGATGAGGCCACGCACCGTCAGCATCTGAGGTTAGTGTTAGAGGTTCTTCGTGAGCACAAGCTGTATGCAAAATTCAGCAAGTGCGATTTTGGTTGCGCAAGGTTCATTTCCTCGGGCATGTTATCTCCGGCGCTGGTGTTGCAGTTGATCCAGCGAAGGTCCAGGCAGTTATGGATTGGGAGGTTCCCAAGACCCCATCGGAGATTCGTAGTTTCATTGGGTTAGCTGGTTACTATCGGCGATTCATTGAGGGTTTCTCATCCATCGCCGCCCCCTTGACAAAGCTGACCAGGAAGGGTGAGAAGTTCGTATGGTCTGAGGCATGTGAGCGTAGCTTCCAGCTATTGAAGGCTAAGCTTACTTCTGCTCCGGTATTGGTATTGCCTAGTGGTCTAGAGGGCTTTGCCATTTATACGGATGCGTCTCAGATTGGTTTGGGCTGTGTGCTCATGCAGCAAGAAAGGGTAGTGGCTTATGCTTCTCGTCAATTAAAGGAGTATGAGAAGAACTATCCGACTCATGACTTAGAGCTCGCAGCAGTGGTTCATGCACTAAAGATCTGGAGGCACTATCTTTATGGTGTTAGATTTGAGGTGTTTACCGACCACAAGAGCTTGAAGTATCTTTTCTCTCAAAAGGAATTAAACCTGAGGTAGAGGAGATGGATTGAGTTCTTGAAGGACTATGACTTCGACCTTCAGTATCACCCTGGGAAGGCGAATGTCGTAGCAGATGCGCTTAGTAGAAAGAGGTCTTCGCTCCAGCAGGATTGGAAGATGTTGGAGGATGCGGCGTACTCTATGACCGAGTTAGAGCCATCGTTGTGTCAGGCTTTTGTAGCTCAGCTATCCCATAGATCCTCTGTTTTGGATGAGGTGATCGAGCGACAGGGAGCCAACCATAGACTCTTAGAGTTAGTGGGCAAGGCAGGCATTGCTCGTGTAAGGCCCTTGATTTTCACCTTGTTTATATGTATGTGCGTATAAGTGTATACTATTATGTATAGATTATTGTGTATAAGTATTTATTTATATAAATTGTATGAATTAGTATTATTGAAATGTACATAGTGTATTCAAGTATATATATATATATATATATATATATTTAAGTGTGTAGTGATATAAATTCTGCATAATTAAAGTGAGTTTTGTCGGCCAGTCGGCGTCCACATCGGCTGACGCTGACCAGGGGTAGGCGGCAATATCGATGGACGCCCATTTTGGATAGGCGACCAGGGATATGGACGCCAATATCCCAGACCTGTTACGTTTTTAGATCCGGAAATGCCTCCGGAAATTGAGCCTCTTGTTTTGAAAACCCTTCCCAACGGCTCTGAGACTTGCCCCTTTAACCTATCCGACCCCAACCCTTTATAATATCCAGATTTCGGCCAGATCCACCCCTTTTGGCTCTTGGGTAAAAAACCTCTCTTTTCTGTGCAAAAACCCTAACTTGAACCTGAAAAATCCGGCTTCGGGAGGCTTCGTCTGGCGATCTACATCGACTGGTGTCAACCTTGAACATCCGGGAACGACTCCCCACGTTGGTGTGCTGTGAAGATCAACAGAAGATCCAAAGAAGGAGGGATCTGGAGACTCTTTGGCACAGGCCGAGGAGGGCTTCTCCGGCTTAAATCGTCGTTTGTAGATTTTACAGAAGGCAAGTACCCCATTCACATTAACCCTACATGTGTCTAGTATGTCCCAGGAATTTTCAGATTTTTCTCGTGTCCTGGAACCCCCCTTTCAAGTGATTGTTGGCTTTCAGTCTGTGTTTTGCAGACAGGATATTAACGGCAAGATCCCTTGCCGCTAATATCATGTGTTGGCGGCATCATATAATGCCGTTAACCTATAGACGGCTACCCCATGCCGTCTAGTTCTTCAGACTGCAACAGTGTGCAAGTCTGTCCTTATATGAACTAATTTTCGAGTTTTTCCGCATGAGGATATACAGTAAAATTTCATATAATATGTAAATATATATGTTGGTTGTACTGTGAGTTATTGTGCATTTTTGAAATTTTCACTAATTATTAGAATTCTTGGAATGTGCTACCAACAAAATTTTAATCTTGGAAAATGTTGTTTATGAAATATGTGTAGAATTTAATTGCCATAAATTTTCTGTACATTGTTCATAAGATCTGATGCATGATATAAAAATTTGAGCAATTTATAATATCTGTACAGTTTATTTAAATTTTTGAACCGAAAAATAGTTAATATGTCTACTCAATGTATAAAAGTTAAGAATTCATGCGAAACTAGTTAAATTCCTAAAATTTGTGATAAAATTTGTACTGTCAGTATTCATGTATGAAATAAATTGTGAATCCGAATAATGAAAATTTGTGTCAGTTTGGCTATTTTTACAGTTGATAACATCACTGTTAGAATTTTCAGAAAATATGTGTAACTCAGAAAAATGCAAATTTTGGTATGCGTGATGGTTAAACTGTGATGAATTTCTGGTTAAATTTCTGTACTGAACAGATGACAGTAGCTATATAAACTTGTTTTATGTTAGATATTAATAATTAATACATGCTAATATGATTAATGTTTAATTCTGCAAAATTTCAGCATGATTAGAATTGTTGTGAAAATTTGATTAATACTGAAAACAGTAGTACCATGCTAGGTAATACTGAAGAATGTAAATGTGTGAACATGAGATGAATGCGTAATTATTTGTATTTAGAAATGTGTGGAAATTGAGAAAATGTATTAATGTGCCAATGGGTGACACTGCTACCTTAGAGGGCTGTGGAACTGTACTGTGGTAAAGTCCCCACGGGAAAGTTCAAGTGTGTGATGTCCCATGGGCATTGGGATTAAATCCTGGAGGCGAACAAGTATCGCTGGTTAGGGTGGAGAGTGCTTCTCCCGGTTCTGCGCAGTAACTAAGATTAATCACTGGAATGCCTAGGTGATTGATATGTGATGTGATTAGTGTGTGTCCTTCTAAAGTGGTTTGGGCTATGTGTCACGGCATTAAGTGAAAGTGAAAATGTGTTTAAGTGAAAGAAAATGTGTAAATTGTGAAACTGTGTAAGTGAATATGTGTTCATGAAATTCTTATGAAAGCATGCAAAAATGATAAGTTTCTTGTGAATGTGACATGATAGTAGTAAAACAGCGAGCTTCTCACTAATATAAATGTGTTAACCATGTGTAAAATTGTCTTAGAATTCATGTTAAATTAGTTGTTATGAAATGTGTAAATATTGTGTAAAATGTTCAACATGTGGCTTATGAATGATTGAATGAAATCAGTTTAGCATAGTGAAAAGTGTAGAAAGCATGTGATAGGATTAGTTTATTGTGTATAAAACCAAATCCCATGTGAAAAATGTGTAGAAATCATGAATAGGCTTCTATTTGAAAAATTGTCACTTCCATGCATTATGTGTAAATGATGTAGCATAAGGTTATGGATATTACTTGATGCATGTATGTTTAGTGTGCTGGTGTTACTTGTTGAGTTCTTTTGAACTCATTCTTGCTTCGGCGTACAGGTGCAGACGTTTCTACTTCTTCCGAGGAGATCGTTAGGAGCGACTCGGAGCGAGAGTAGGAGATTGTTGTGGATTTAGCATTGTAATTTTCATTACTCCATAGTATGTAATAAAGACTCTGCGTAGTCTCATGTGGACAATGTATTTATTTTATTTCAGTTATGAACAGTTAGCTCTCTTTTCTTCTATACGGACTGTGAATAGAATGTGGATGATGGAATAAGATTTCTTTTCAGTCTTTAAATTCCGCTGTCATGAGATATATTATATTTGTGTATGTTTCAGCCTATTGTACTAGTGTTGGGTAAATGTCCCACTGTAGCGATGCTTTCTATATCGATGTGGGTTGGTGAAACCGTACCGATATAAGAGGGTCGCTACAGAGATTGGTATCAGAGAATCAGGCTGAAGTTGTACATAAATATGCATATACCATCATCTTCATTGTATACTAAGTCAGTGTAGATTGTCCTCATAGATAAGTAATTAGTTAGAATTTAGATAGTTTAGTTCTAAATGGTGATTAATCCGTTTTACAGGTTTTGGCTTCGCGTGGTAGGCGTGGTGCTCCTGCTCGTGATGGCGAGCAGAGGAGAGATGAGCCTCGGCGTGAGGATCAGGGTGAGCAGCAGGCCCCTGCACCCCAGGGTCCTGTACTTCCTCCACCGCCACTAGTAGACTATGGAGTGTTCATGCAGGGTTTGGTGCAGGCCATGCAAACGCAGGCCCACACTCAGGCTGCACTCCAGGCCCAGTTGGAGGCTCAGGTTAGAATAATAAGATAAAGTAGTCTGTATTTTAAATGCATGATTGTTATGTTATATGTGTTAATTTTGTTGCTTGTTGTAGCAGGCTCAGGTACCAGTTCCCCAGGCTGACCATGGTGGACCCTCCATCATGGAAAGGTTCAAGAGGATGTCGCCACCTTCTTTTAAGGGGGAGAGCGATCCATTATTAGCTGAGAACTGGATGAGGGAGATTGAGAAGATCTTCCGGGCCATTAGGTGCGCTGAGGACGACAAGGTTACTTTAGCCACCTATATGCTACAGGTATGTGTAATCTAATCTAGTGGTTATTACTTTAAGTATAAATTATGTTGGTTAGTTCTCATGGATGGTTTTGGCAGGAGCGAGCCGATGTATGGTGGTCCTCGTTGTTACGTACTCGGTTCGAGGATGGTGCCGTGGAAGTCGGATGGGATGAGTTCGTGAGGCTTTTCCGAGCCAAGTTTGTTCCGGAGCACATCCAGGACAAGATGGAGCAGGAGTTCCTCTCGTTGACTCAGGGCTCCATGACGTGCTGGAGTACGAGGCCAGGTTTGCCGAGCTATCAAAGTACGCCCCTCATATTGTAGCTGATGAGCGCAGGAAGGCGAAGAAATTCGTGATGGGTCTGAAACCATCACTGAGGACGAGGTTGGTGGCTTTCGACCATCGTACTCTCGAGCAGGCGCTCAGCGCGGCGTGTCGGCAGGAGGGAGAGATGGAGCAGTATCTGGAGGAGAAGAAGGCTTCTCAAAAGAGGCCAGCAGCTCCTTTCCAGAGACAGGAGAGGAAGAAGGCGACTTTCCAGTCACCGCAGCGTCCTGTGGCATCAGGCAGTGGTCAGGTATCCTCTCAACGTTCCCCTAGTGGTAAGAAGGAGTGTCCTCATTGCGGGAGGGCACATGGCGGTACGGAGTGTTGGCTAGTAGCAGGGAAGTGCTTAAAGTGCGGGAGCAGTGATCATAAGATTAAGGATTGTCCGAGGCTTCAGCAGGGAGCCCAGCGGGGGCCAGCCCCAGTAGCAGCAGCAGCAGCAGCGCCAGCGACAGGACGACCAGGGAGACCTCGAGCCCCAGCTCGAGTGTTTGCGTTAGCTCGTGAGGACGCCGAGCAGGCAGATCATGTCACCGAAGGTACGGTTTTGTTCTTAGGTGTGCATGCTCGGGTTTTGTTCGATACGGGTGCTACTCACTCGTTCATTTCCGAGCGTTTTGCTAGGCAGTTAGCTTTAGAGTCAGGGTTAGAGTCTGAGGATTTAGAAGTCCCTTTGTCTGTGCATACACCTGCGGGTACGGTATCGACTAGGAAGTGTATTCCGTCTTTACCGGTGTGCATTGAGGATAGAGTCCTAGAAGGGTGTTTCTTCTTGCTTAAGATGAAGGACTATGATGCTATTCTTGGTCTGGATTGGCTAGAGGAGCACTATGCATTGGTAGATTGTCGTGGGAAGAAGATTGTTTTCCGCATTCCTGGTGAGGATGAATTTTCTCATCCTTTGCCGAGGAACTTAGCAGGAAAGTTTGTCATCTCGGCCATGAGGGCAATGAGAATGGTGAACAAGGGTTGTGACGCTTTTCTTGCCAGTGTGGTTTTAATACCCAAGGCTGATGAGTCACTTACTCTTGCCGAGATAGATGTAGTGCAGGATTTTCCAGATGTCTTTCCTGATGATTTATCTGGATTGCCACCAGCTAGAGAGATAGAGTTCACTCTAGAGTTGCTTCCAGGCATCTCTCCTATCTCGAAGGCACCTTATCGGATGGCACCTGCGGAATTAGCTGAGTTAAGGAAGCAGTTGCAGGATTTGTTAGATAAGGGATTTATTCGCCCTAGCGTTTCCCCTTGGGGCGCACCTGTCTTATTCGTGAAGAAGAAGGATGGGTCACTTCGGTTATGCATTGATTATAGAAAGCTAAACCAGGTGACGGTAAAGAACAGGTATCCCTTACCTCGGATTGATGATTTGTTTGACCAGCTACAGAATGCATCGGTCTTTTCTAAGATTGATTTGCGTTCTGGCTATCATCAGTTGAGGATTAGGAGTGAGGATGTGTCCAAGACGGCATTTAGAACCCGTTATGGACATTATGAGTTTTTGGTCCTTCCGTTTGGTCTAACCAACGCCCCTGCAGCGTTCATGGATCTCATGAACAGGGTGTTTAGACCCTATCTAGATAGTTTTGTTGTAGTCTTCATCGATGACGTGCTGGTCTACTCTCCAGATGAGGCCACACATCGTCAGCATTTGAGGATAGTGTTAGAGGTTCTCCGTGAGCACAAGCTGTATGCAAAATTCAGCAAGTGCGATTTTTGGATGCGCGAGGTTCATTTCCTTGGGCATGTTATCTCCGGTGCTGGTGTAGCAGTGGACCCAGCGAAAGTCCAAGCTGTTATGGATTGGGAGAGTCCCAAGACTCCTTCGGAGATTCGGAGTTTTCTTGGTTTGGCGGGTTACTATCGGCGTTTTATTGAGGGATTTTCATCCATCGCCGCTCCATTGACTCAGCTGACCAGGAAGGGAGTGAAGTTTGTCTGGTCCGAGGAGTGTGAGAGTAGTTTTCAATTATTGAAGACTAAACTCACATCGGCCCCTGTGTTAGTTCTACCGAGCGGTGTAGAGGATTTTGCTATCTACACGGATGCATCTCGGATTGGTCTTGGCTGTGTGTTGATGCAGCAAGGAAGGGTAGTAGCATATGCTTCGAGGCAATTGAAGGAGCATGAGCGAAACTATCCAACTCATGATCTTGAGCTTGCGGCAGTGGTTCATGCACTGAAGATCTGGAGGCACTATCTTTATGGTGTCAGATTTGAGGTGTTCACTGATCACAAGAGCCTAAAGTATCTTTTCTCCCAAAAAGAATTAAACCTTAGGCAGAGAAGATGGATTGAGTTCCTGAAGGACTATGACTTCGACCTCCAGTATCATCCTGGAAAGGCGAATGTCGTAGCAGATGCCCTTAGTAGAAAGAGGTCGTCTCTCCAGCAGGACTGGAAGATGTTGGAGGATGCAGCGTGTACGATGACCGAGTTGGAGCCATCTTTATGCCGAGCTTTTGTAGCTCAGCTGTCCATTAGGTCATCGGTGTTGGATGAGGTGATCGAGCATCAGAAAGCCGACCCTAGACTCCAAGAGTTAGTGGGCAAAGCGGGTATTGCTCGTGATGAGGATGGTGTGATTAGATTCCATCATCGTGTCTGTGTTCCAGACGTTGTAGATATTCGTGAGCATGTTTTAGCAGAAGCTCATAGATCTAGGTTCTCTATTCATCCGGGTAACACTAAGATGTACCAGGATTTAAAGAGATCGTTTTGGTGGTCTGGCATGAAGAAGGATGTAGCCGAGTTTGTGTCTAGATGTCTTGTATGCCAGCAAGTGAAGGCCGAGCGGCAGCGACCATCTGGTCTTATGCAGAAGATGGAGATCCCAGTTTGGAAGTGGGAAGCTGTCACTATGGATTTTGTTACGGGTTTGCCTCGATCTAGACGAGGTAATGACTCGATTTGGGTAGTGGTAGATCGATTCTCGAAGACTGCGCATTTCTTGCCTATGAAGAAGAAGCAGTCAGTAGAGAGTTTAGCTAGACTGTATGTTAGTAGTATTATTAGATTGCATGGAGTACCGAAGTCTATTATTTCGGATCGAGATCCGAGATTTACTTCGAGGCTATGGAAGGGTCTTCAGGATGCGTTAGGTTCGGAGCTGAAGCTCAGTTCGGCTTTTCATCCCCAGACAGATGGACAGTCCGAGAGGACTATCCAGACGCTTGAGGATATGTTGAGGGCTTGTGTGCT
Organism: Colocasia esculenta; assembly: GCA_014218235.1. Taxonomy (NCBI): domain Eukaryota; kingdom Viridiplantae; phylum Streptophyta; class Magnoliopsida; order Alismatales; family Araceae; genus Colocasia; species Colocasia esculenta. Next base: position 100,232,639 of record CM024760.1, on the reverse strand, counting down.
GGATTGGAAGGATGATTGGGAGCGCCATTTACCACTAGTGGAGTTTGCATATAACAACAGTTTTCATGCGAGCATTGGCATGGCTCCATTTGAGGCTTTATATGGTAGGCCTTGCAGATCTCCTTTGTGTTGGGAGGAGACCGGTGATAGGCAATTGATCGGCCCGAGTTAGTTCAGGAGACTTCGGATAAGGTCCAGCTCATTAGGAAGAGACTTGTTGCGGCACAGGATAGGCAGAAGAGTTATGCCGACAATAGGAGGAAGGATCTAGAGTTCGAGGTAGGTGAGCATGTCTTTTTGAAGATTTCGCCTACGCGAGGTGTAGTTAGATTTGGCAGGCATAGTAAGTTGAGCCCTAGGTTCATTGGCCCGTATGAGATTCTCCGACGATTGGGCAACGTGGCATATGAGCTAGCTTTACCCCAGCCTTGGCTAGCGTTCATCCTGTTTTTCACGTATCTATGCTCAGGAAGTATGTCAGAGATCCGTCTCATGTTATTAGCCATGAGCCAGTGGAGATCCAGCCAGATCTTTCTTATGTAGAGCAACCAGTAGCTATTCTTGATCGGAAGGTTCAACATCTCCGAAACAAGAGCATTGCGTCAGTAAAGGTCTTATGGCGTAACTTCTCGCGAGAGGAGGCTACTTGGGAGCTTGAGGATGCAATGAAAAGAAATATCCTCAGTTGTTTGAGTAGTGTCAGTCTAACTTCGAGGACGAAGTTTCTTTAAGGGGAGAGGGTGTAAGGCCCTTGATTTTCACCTTGTTTATATGTATGTGCGTATAAGTGTATACTATTGATGTATAGATTATTGTGTATAAGTATTTATTATATAAATTGTATGAATTAGTATTATTGAAATGTACATAGTGTATTCAAGTATATATATATATATATATATATATATATATTTAAGTGTGTAGTGATATAAATTCTGCATAATTAAAGTGAGTTTTGTCGGCCAGTCGGCGTCCACATCGGCTGACGCTGACCAGGGGTAGGCGGCAATATCGATGGACGCCCATTTTGGATAGGCGACCATGGATATGGACGCCAATATCCCAGACCTGTTACGTTTTCAGATCCGGAAACGCCTCGGAAATTGAGCCTCTTGTTTTGGAAACCCTTCCCAACGGCTCTGAGACTTGCCCCTTTAACCTATCCGACCCCAACCCTTTATAATATCCAGATTTCGGCCAGATCCACCCCTTTTGGCTCTTGGGTCAAAAACCTCTCTTTTCTGTGCAAAAACCCTAACTTGAACCTGAAAGATCCGGCTTCGGGAGGCTTCTTCTGGCAATCTACATCGACTGGTGTCAACCTTGAACATCCGGGAACGACTCCCCACGCTGGTGTGCTGTGAAGATCAACAGAAGATCCGAAGAAGGAGGGATTTGGAGACTCTTTGGCACAGGCCGAGGAGGGCTTCTCCGGCTTAAATCGTCGTTTGTAGATTTTACAGAAGGCAAGTACCCCATTCACATTAACCCTACATGTGTCTAGTATGTCCCAGGAAATTCTCAGATTTTTCTCGTGTCCTGGAACCCCCCTTTCAAGTGATTGTTGGTTTTCAGTCTGTGTTTTGCAGACAGGATATTAACGGCAAGATCCCTTGCCGCTAATATCATGTGTTGGCGGCATCATATAATGCCGTTAACCTATAGACGGCTACCCCATGCCGTCTAGTTCTTCAGACTGCAACAGTGTGCAAGTCTGTCCTTATATGAACTAATTTTCGAGTTTTTCCGCATGAGGATATACAGTAAAATTTCATATAATATGTAAATATATATGTTTGGTTGTACTGTGAGTTATTGTGCATTTTTGAAATTTTCGCTAATTATTAGAATTCTTGGAATGTGCTACCAACAAAATTTTAATCTTGGAAAATGTTGTTTATGAAATATGTGTAGAATTTAATTGCCATAAATTTTCTGTACATTGTTCATAAGATCTGATGCATGATATAAAAATTTGAGCAATTTATAATATCTGTACAGTTTATTTAAATTTTTGAACCGAAAAATAGTTAATATGTCTACTCAATGTATAAAAGTTAAGAATTCATGCGAGGCTAGTTAAATTCTTAAAATTTGTGATAAAATTTGTACTGTCAATATTCATGCATGAAATAAATTGTGAATCCGAATAATGAAAATTTGTGTCAGTTTGGCTATTTTTAGAGTTGATAACATCACTGTTAGAATTTTCAGAAAATGTGTGTAACTCAGAAAAATACAAATTTTGGTATGCATGATGGTTAAACTGTGATGAATTTCTGGTTAAATTTCTGTACTGAACAGATGACAGTAGCTATATAAACTTGCTTTATGTTTAATATTAATAATTAATACATGCTAATATGATTAATGTTTAATTCTGCAAAATTTCAACATGATTAGAATTGTTGTAAAAATTTGATTAATATTGAAAACAGTAGTACCATGCTAGGTAATACTGAAGAATGTAAATATGTGAACATAAGATGAATGCGTAATTATGTTGTATTTAGAAATGTGTGGAAATTGAGAAAATGTATTAATGTGCCAATGGGTGACACTGCTACCTTAGAGGGCTGTGGAACTGTACTGTGGTACAGTCCCCATGGAAAAGTTCAAGTGTGTGATGTCCCATGGGCATTGGGATTAAATCCTGCAGGCGAACAAGTATCGCTGGTTAGGGTGGAGAGTGCTTCTCCCGGTTCTACGCAGTAACTAAGATTAATCACTGGAATGCCTAGGTGATTGATATGTGATGTGATTAGTGTGTGTCCTTCTAAAGTGGTTTGGGCTATGTGTCACGGCATTAAGTGAAAGTGAAAATGTGTTTAAGTGAAAGAAAATGTGTAAATTGTGAAACTGTGTAAGTGAATATGTGTTCATGAAATTCTTATGAAAGCATGCAAAAATGATAAGTTTCTTGTGAATGTGACATGATAGTAGTAAAACAGCGAACTTCTCACTAATATAAATGTGTTAACCATGTGTAAAATTGTCTTAGAATTCATGTTAAATTAGTTGTTATGAAATGTGTAAATATTGTGTAAAATGTTCAACATGTGGCTTATGAATGATTGAATGAAATCAGTTTAGCATAGTGAAAAGTGTAGAAAGCATGTGATAGGATTAGTTTATTGTGTATAAAACCAAATCCCATGTGAAAAATGTGTAGAAATCATGAATAGGCTTCTATTTGAAAAATTGTCACTTCCATGCATTATGTGTAAATGATGTAGCATAGAGTTATGGATATTACTTGATGCATGTATGTTTAGTGTGCTGGTGTTACTTGTTGAGTTCTTTTGAACTCATTCTTGCTTCGGCGTACAGGTGCAGACGTTTCTACTTCTTCCGAGGAGATCGTTAGGAGCGACTCGGAGCGAGAGTAGGAGATATTGTTGTGGATTTAGTATTGTAATTTTCATTACTCCATAGTATGTAATAAAGACTCTGCGTAGTCTCATGTGGACAATGTATTTATTTTATTTCAGTTATGAACAGTTAGCTCTCTTTTCTTCTATACGGACTGTGAATAGAATGTGGATGATGGAATAAGATTTCTTTTCAGTCTTTAAATTCCGCTGTCATGAGATATATTATATTTGTGTATGTTTCATCCTATTGTACTAGTGTTGGGTAAATGTCCCACTGTAGCGATGCTTTCTATACCGATGTGGGTTGGTGAAACCGTACCGATATAAGAGGGTCGCTACAGCTCGTGATGAGGACGGTGTGATTAAATTTCAGCACCGTGTTTGTGTCCCTGATTTAGTAGATGTCTGTGAGCATGTGTTAGCGGAGGCTCATAGGTCGCGATTCTCTATTCATCAGGGTAACACTAAGATGTATCAAGACCTGAAGAGATCATTTTGGTGGTCCGGCATGAAGAAGGATGTTGCGGATTATGTGTCAAGATGTCTAGTATGTCAGCAAGTGAAGGCCAAGCGACAGCGACCATCCGGCCTTATGCAGAGGATGGATATCCCATTGTGGAAGTGGGAAGCTGTCACTATGGACTTCGTTTCGGGTTTGCCTCGATCTAGAAGGGGCAATGACTCGATTTGGGTAGTTGTAGATAGATTCTCGAAGACTGCTCATTTCTTGCCTATGAAGAAGAAGCAGTCGGTAGAGAGTTTAGCTAGATTGTATGTTAGCAGTGTCATTAAATTGCATGGTGTGCCGAAATCGATCATTTCGGATCGAGATCCGAGATTCATTTCGAGGTTGTGGAAGGGTCTTCAGGATGATTTAGGTTCGGAGCTAAAGCTCAGTTCGGCGTTTCATCCACAGACCGATGGACAGTCCGAGAGGACTATCCAGACGCTCGAGGATATGTTGAGAGCGTGTGTTCTGGATGGGAAGGATGATTGGGAGCGTCATTTACCTCTTGTGGAGTTCGCATACAATAATAGCTTTCATGCGAGTATTGGTATGGCTCCATTCGAGGCGTTGTATGGTAGGCCCTGCAGATCTCCGTTGTGTTGGGAGGAGACTGGTGATAGGCAGTTGATCGGACCGGAGTTAGTTCAGGAAACTTCGGATAAGATCCAGCTTATCAGGAAGAGGGTTGTTGCGGCACAGGATAGGCAGAAGAGCTATGCCGACAACAGGAGAAAGGATTTGGAGTTCGAGGTTCGCGATCATGTCTTCTTGAAGATATCGCCTACTCGAGGTGTTGTCAGATTTGGCAGGCATAGTAAGTTGAGCCCTAGGTTCATTGGACCATATGAGATTCTCAGACGTTTGGGCAGCGTGGCATATGAGCTAGCATTACCCCCAGCTTTGGCTAGCGTTCACCCTGTATTCCACGTATCTATGCTCAGGAAGTATGTCCGAGATCCGTCTCATGTGATTAGTCATGAGCCAGTGGAGATCCAGCCAGATCTTTCGTATGTCGAGCAACCAGTAGCTATTCTTGACCGGAAGGTTCAGCACCTCCGGAACAAGATTATTGCGTCGGTGAAAGTTCTATGGCGAAACTTCTCACTAGAGGAGGCTACATGGGAGCTTGAGCATGCGATGAAGAAGAAGTATCCCCTTTTGTTTGAGTAGTGTCGTTCTAACTTCGAGGACGAAGTTTCTTTAAGGGGGAGAGGGTGCAAGGCCCTCGAATTTTTCTGCATTATTGCATGTAAATAATTCGTGTCGTGTATGTACGTATGTATGTATCTACGTATGTAGTAATTGGTATACTTATGTGTGTATGTGTATAGCTTAGGTATAAATAATGTATGTAATTCTTGATGGTAGTGTGTACATGATAACGTATACATATAGCATGCATATAGGTGTAAAAGGTGCATGGTTTCTGCATGTTTTAGACTTCTTGCCGAAGGCCATATTGGCGTCAATAGCATGACGTCGATGAGGTGTCAGCGTCCACCCATGGACGCCAACACTAATCCCAGCGTCCAACGATATGGACGCCAACTTCTCTGACCTGCATGCGTTGCAGAGCCAGAAATTCTGGAGGCAAGGCAACTCACCCATTGGGGAGCTGTCTCCCAATGGTCTAAGAGCCATCTTGTCACCCCATGCGTGGGAGAGAAGCCTCTCCCATATGTCTAAACCCGAATTTGCTCCCCAACCCTTCTCCTTACCTTTTTGCAAGAGAGAAAGAAGAGAAGGAACCCTAGTTTCTGAACTGAGGAAAACCCCCACTTTGGAACCCAAAATCTGAGCTTCTAGAGCTTGATCCGTCCATCTACTGCTTCAAGGAGTTTGCTGGATTGACAAGGAAGGCCTCCCCGACCTCGGAAGGCACTGGAGCTTGCTCAGGAACCTGGAGTAAAGCATTTCTCAGAGCTTCTTGAGACTGCCCAAAGAGAGCTTCTCCAAGCCCTAGGTCCATTGGTATAATTTTCTAGAGGCAAGTACCCCATTCATAACGTCCCTGTATGTGTCTAGGATGGTTTTACAATTTTTATGAATTTTCCCTCGTGTCCTAGACCCCCACATTCACCCCATCTTTGGAGCTCGGGTCTGTGTTCTGCACAGACCCGACATTAACGGCAATGTCCCTTGACGCTGAGATCATGCTTGGCGTCCATCAACTATGCCGTTGACACTGAATTAGCGGCCAGAGACTGCCGCCAAGTTCATCTGGACAGAACAGTAACCTGTTCTGCCCTCCTATACGATTATTTTCGATATCTTTCACGGTGAGGATATACTGTAAATCATTTATATGTATGTATAATGTTGAGGTGATGGATGTGGTGTGTGTGGATGGATTATCATGAATGTTAGGACTTAATTAATTCATGAAAATATATGTGTGATGAGTTTTAATCTTGTTAAACCATGTTTGCATGATTTAGGACAAGTTTAAATGCCCTAATTTGTGAGGATTGTGCATGTGAAGTTCAATCCCTATCCTAAAATTTTGAGATTATCTTCATGCTTGTGTGAATTATTGCAAATTTGTTTAGGAAAATAGAGATCATGCTAGGTCTTGATAAATCTTCCATAAACAAATGAATGGTCCAATGAATTCGGAAATAAATTCTATAGTTCCATGCTTGTTAGGGTTCAGACAGTGAGTGGTTAAAACTGTGCTTATGTTTAACTCCATGTTAAATCGAATTGTGCATAGTATGTAAAATTAATGTTAAATTTTCTGTAATTCCGTTTTAGTTCAGAAAATCTGAAAATTTGCATGAGGAATCCTAAACCCGAAATTGACATGTGGTTAAAATTTCAGGTCATTTGGACCAGTATTTAATGTAATATGAATTTTCCATGTAAAATGTGAATTTATGCATGCCAATGTGAAACAATTTGATTTAGGTGCAATCCGACCTGATCAAGGATATTTACCTGAATGTAGATTTTGAAATCTGTAGTGTCATGATAGGAAAATAGAGAATGTGAATGTGAGAGAGAAAGTGAATAGAATGAGAGTGACATGTGTAAACCCATGTGTAAAATCGGTAAAAATGTGTAATGTGTAAATTGTGCCAAGTGTGACATTGCTTCCACAGAGGGCAGTGGAACCGTATCGGGGAAAAGTCCCCCTGAGAAGGTTCAAAGTGTAAGTGACCTTAAGGGCATTAGGGGGAAATCCTGGAGGTGGACAAGTACCACTGGTTAGGGTGGAGACTTGTTCTCCCGGTCTGCGCAGTCCAAGAGTCGCCATTGTATTGCCTAGATGGTGTCTATGTGATGTGATGTGTTGTGTCCTTCTTTGGTGGTTTGGACTATATGTCACGGCACTAAATGTGAAAGTGTAAATGTTGTTGGCCCTTTTGGTACGGCAGCAAGCTAACCTAGAGGGGGGGTGAATAGGTTTTCTGAGATCTGAAATAGAAACTTAAACACAGAAATTAACACTTAAAGGTTTGGTTAGTTTGGTGTGATAAAGAGTAGCAGTGCGGAAGCAAATAAACAATCACACAAATAACACAAGAGATTTATCCTGGTTCGGCCCTTCCCACATGGAAGTCCTACGTCCAGTCCCCAAGCAAACTCTTGGGATTTCACTAACTAAGGGTACAGTCCCCCTTATGGACCTTACAACACCCTGGATCCCCCACCAGGTCTTCTTCTCTTTCCCGGGCAAGAAGGCAGCCCACTTCTCTTACAGGTAAAGAAGCCAACCTCCTGGTACAAACCCCAGTGTGGTTCTTCTAGACACAAACCCCTAGCTGGGTTCTACACTGTATACAGTCCTACAGCTGGACAGAAGTCTTTCTTAGAAAAGAAAGAACAAAGCTGAGAGTTGGAACAAATAAAAACCAACTACAAGAACTCTCAGCAAAAGACTCTCTCCCCCAGATTTACAAGATGCACACACAGAGAGAGAGAAGAGAGGAGAAGGAGCTTGAAGCTTGAGGGCTTCAGATGCTTGAATACTTCTTCTTGGGCTCAGGCTCTTTCTCTCTTTTCTTTTGAGTGTATGTGGAGTTGAGGTTCTTCCCGGATGTACACTCTTGAAAAATCTTCAGGAAAAAGCTCTTCCTTTTCTTCAGCTATGCTTCAGCTTTTATATGAGCAGCTTCTTGAAAGGATCCGTTGAAGAGATCCGTTGGAGTTCTAGCCGTTGCTCATCTCCTCTTCATTTGTCTTAATCAGACTCTGATGGTCTTCGATGTCTGTAAGCATAGAAGAGAGTGTTAGCATAAAAGAGTGTTTATGATAAACGATGCATGGTACTATGCTTCTGCTAACATACTGAAAATAGAGGTCATATCTTTTTGACAAGACTCTGAAATATGCATGCAGCTTTTTTGTCAGAAGATATTTGACTTTTCATTTAAGCGCCAAGCATATTTGAAATATAAAAGCAATCTGTGTTTCAACATAATCCATGAAGAAATCGTTATGAGCATGACTTATGAAATCGTTATGTGAGGAGTCGTTGCTCATTTATAAACAAATCGATGTGAGGGCAAATCGTTGTACTCACTTATCAAATCGTTATGAGACCGATTTCTTATCAAATCACTGCGCTCAAAGAAGAAATCGTTATGGCATCGACTTCTTGCGCTTTACAGAAGAAATCGTTGCGAACACTTATGAAATCGTTATGGCATCGACTTCTTGCGCTTTACAGAAGAAATCGTTGCGAACACTTATGAAATCGTTATGGCATCGACTTCTTAACAAATCGTTATGGGAACGATTTCTTACCAAATCACTGCGCTCAAAGAAGAAATCGTTATGGCATCGACTTCTTAACAAATCGTTGCGCTTAATATTTTGGCACTTTAAACAGAAATCGATGTATATTGATTAAACATCGATTTTATCATTTTAGTGCGCCAAATATTGCATCAATGAAAGACTTAGCTTTTGCTATGAGATTGATGCGACACAGATGAAACAAAATATTCAATTTAAGTTACATCATAAATTTTATTATCACCAAAATACAAGAACAAATAGAGAGTGGTTCAACAATCTCCCCCTTTTTGGTGATGACAAAATTTATGTGAATTTCTTGATAAAAATGTATATAGCATAGAGGTTAGCATAGAGGTTTCAGAAAATTCATACAAACTCTCCCCCTTTTTGTCACTAACCAAAAAGGATGGATCTTACCAGGATTTTCTCTCCCCCTTTTTGAGAGAATTTCTTACCATAGAGGGGTTCAACAATAATATTTAATGAATAACTCCCCCTTAGTCTGTGCTCCCCCTGAATGAGAGACTCCACCTGAATGAAACTTGCAAATAATTGTTAGTAATAAAGACTAATTCATTTTTGTGACTACTCTTTCTTCAGATGTGATTTGAATGAAAATCTGCAGTCACTCCTGCCTTGAGCATTCATGGTTTTTGATGCTCCAAGGCTAACCTGCAAATACATTACTCAGAGGTAGGTACCCAATTCTTTTTGGGTCCTTGATGGTTAGATGCATGAAAATAACATTTAGGAATCCAAACTAAGTGCCTTGTTGTGCAGGTGTTTACTGTGTGTCCTAATTTATTACAATGAGAACAACAATGAATATAATCTATTTTGTAGTTCTTATTGTTTTTATGATGTCTGTTTAGGACATAATTTTTTAAAACATTTTCTTTTACAGGGGCCATTTTCTGAGGCAACTTGGTTTCTTTTACAAATTTTGGTAATGGATATTTTCCTAGAATTACTGCTTGTTTTCCTTTTTCCAGAGGTATGTATCCAAGGCCTTGCTTGTTATTTTCAGGTTTTGACCCTTTCAAACATAGAGCTAAAGAAGTTTTTCCTTTTGTTAATTTTCTAACTGATTCTTTTAGGTAGAGATTTTCTTCAGTTAGAATTTTTAATTTTTCTTCTAACTCTAACTTTTCATTATTTTTGCTTTTCAAATCTTCATTCAAAAGATAATTATTTTCTTTACTATCTTTTAATTGTTCCTCTAATTGTTCCATTTCTGATTTAAGATCAGAATTAGTGTTTTCCAAACAAGTAAGGTTGTTCTTGATATTTCTCAATTCTTTTACAACAACCTTGTGTTTATCATAAAGTTCATTGAAAACTTGTTCTAAATCTTCAGATTCTGATCCTGAATCTGTGCAAGAATCAAAAGATGAGTTAGAATGTACCTCATCTAGTCCTACCATGAGGGCTAGATTTACCTGCTCTTTTTCCGAATCTGAGCTTGATGATTCTGAGCTTGTGACCTCATCATTTTCCCAAGCAGCCGCCATGGCTCTTCTTTTAAATTTCTTGTGCTGCTTCTTGGGTTTTTCAGTTTGACCAGTCTTCTTGAGTCTTGGACAATCCGGTCTCAGATGTCCAGGTTTTCTGCATTCATAGCAGACTGGTTCTTTCTCTTTTCTGTCTTTCTTTTGAATCCTTTTCGATCCATTTTTCTTCTTCTTGAAAATTTTCCGAAGCTTGGCCAGAACTTCATCTATGTCACTGTCTTCAGAATCTGCATTTTGGAGCTAGAAGAAGAAGTGGAAGGAGCAGCTACAACCTTAAGAGCATTAGTACATTTCTTCTTAGATGAGCTTTCAGACAATCGCTCCATATTTATTTCATGTGCCATGAGAGAACCTATTAAATTATCAATTGACAATTTGGTTAAGTCATGGGCTTCTTCAATAGCGGTTACTTTAGGTGTCCATGAAACGGTTAAAGACCTAAGTATTTTTCTAACGGTTTCTTCATTGGAAAGAGTTTTACCAAGAGAATTTAAGCCTACTACTATGCTTGAAAATCTATTATACATAGTAGTAATGTTTTCGCTTGAAAGCATTTTAAATTGTTCATATTGTGAAACAAGAATATCTATTCTAGTTTGTTTTACTTTATCTGTTCCTTCATAAGTTATCTGCAGTTTATCCCAAATTTCTTTAGCAGATTTGCATGCAGATACTCTACTAAATTCCTTTTTGGATAAAGCACAACATAAATAGTTCTTAGCTTTAAAGTTTAAAGATAGTTTATTTTTATCAGCTATTGTAATAGCAGTAGTGCCTGGAACAGGGACAACAACAAAATCACCTACCTCTATTACCTGCCACAGATCGAAGTCTGTGCCTCGAATGAAGCATTCCATTCGCATCTTCCAATATTGGTAGTCCTCTCCATCAAAGAATGGAGGTCTGGTGACTGATTGACCTTCAACATATCCTTGAGCTGCCATGGATCTTTACTCTAAGATCGTTGGATCTTCTTTGAATGATCAGAGACCCGCTCTGATACCACTTGTTGGCCCTTTTGGTATGGCAGCAAGCTAACCTAGAGGGGGGGTGAATAGGTTTTCTGAGATCTGAAATAGAAACTTAAACACAGAAATTAACACTTAAAGGTTTGGTTAGTTTGGTGTGATAAAGAGTAGCAGTGCGGAAGCAAATAAACAATCACACAAATAACACAAGAGATTTATCCTGGTTCGGCCCTTCCCACATGGAAGTCCTACGTTCAGTCCCCAAGCAAACTCTTGGGATTTCACTAACTAAGGGTACAGTCCCCCTTATGGACCTTACAACACCCTGGATCCCCCACCAGGTCTTCTTCTCTTTCCCGGGCAAGAAGGCAGCCCACTTCTCTTACAGGTAAAGAAGCCAACCTCCTGGTACAAACCCCAGTGTGGTTCTGCTAGACACAAACCCCTAGCTGGGTTCTACACTGTATACAGTCCTACAGCTGGACAGAAGTCTTTCTTAGAAAAGAAAGAACAAAGCTGAGAGTTGGAACAAATAAAAACCAACTACAAGAACTCTCAGCAAAAGACTCTCTCCCCCAGATTTACAAGATGCACACACAGAGAGAGAGAAGAGAGGAGAAGGAGCTTGAAGCTTGAGGGCTTCAGATGCTTGAATACTTCTTCTTGGGCTCAGGCTCTTTCTCTCTTTTCTTTTGAGTGTATGTGGAGTTGAGGTTCTTCCCGGATGTACACTCTTGAAAAATCTTCAGGAAAAAGCTCTTCCTTTTCTTCAGCTATGCTTCAGCTTTTATATGAGCAGCTTCTTGAAAGGATCCGTTGAAGAGATCCGTTGGAGTTCTAGCCGTTGCTCATCTCCTCTTCATTTGTCTTAATCAGACTCTGATGGTCTTCGATGTCTGTAAGCATAGAAGAGAGTGTTAGCATAAAAGAGTGTTTATGATAAACGATGCATGGTACTATGCTTCTGCTAACATACTGAAAATAGAGGTCATATCTTTTTGACAAGACTCTGAAATATGCATGCAGCTTTTTTGTCAGAAGATATTTGACTTTTCATTTAAGCGCCAAGCATATTTGAAATATAAAAGCAATCTGTGTTTCAACATAATCCATGAAGAAATCGTTATGAGCATGACTTATGAAATCGTTATGTGAGGAGTCGTTGCTCATTTATAAACAAATCGATGTGAGGGCAAATCGTTGTACTCACTTATCAAATCGTTATGAGACCGATTTCTTATCAAATCACTGCGCTCAAAGAAGAAATCGTTATGGCATCGACTTCTTGCGCTTTACAGAAGAAATCGTTGCGAACACTTATGAAATCGTTATGGCATCGACTTCTTGCGCTTTACAGAAGAAATCGTTGCGAACACTTATGAAATCGTTATGGCATCGACTTCTTAACAAATCGTTATGGGAACGATTTCTTACCAAATCACTGCGCTCAAAGAAGAAATCGTTATGGCATCGACTTCTTAACAAATCGTTGCGCTTAATATTTTGGCACTTTAAACAGAAATCGATGTATATTGATTAAACATCGATTTTATCATTTTAGTGCGCCAAATATTGCATCAATGAAAGACTTAGCTTTTGCTATGAGATTGATGCGACACAGATGAAACAAAATATTCAATTTAAGTTACATCATAAATTTTATTATCACCAAAATACAAGAACAAATAGAGAGTGGTTCAACAATGTGAATGTGTAAATGTGCATGTGTTCATGTGTTAATGTGAAAGTGAACAATGTGTAATGTGTATGTGTAAAGTGCAATTTATGTGAAATGAGAAATTGTGTAAAGAAAATGTGAGACCAAAATGTGAGGATATGATATTGTAATCCATGTTGTGACAAATCTGAAACCATGTTAAATCAGTAGCTTCATTATGTTAGGATCATGTTTATATGTGTAAATGCCTAGAATCCATGCTAGGGACAATTAACAAGTATGTGCACAAAATTCTATGTTTGGTTGTTCACATGTTGTATTTTAAATAACATTGTAGCTCTCATGTGTAGGGTTATGGTTGCTAAATCATGTGAAAACCAGCAAGTTAAAGTATGTAAAATGTTCATGTACATGCACAAGAATGTGTAGATTCCATGCTAGGTGTGTTTTGTTTCATGTACGTAGGATAATCATGCTAAGTGGTTTCATGTTTTAGTTAAAATGCAAAGTAGAAGTTCATGAGTAGGAATGACTAGAGAACATGTGTTAGGAATTTATCTTGATAAGGAAATCTAAAAGCATGCATCATGTGTTTACTTATAGAATTATCATGGTTGGTTATTCATGTCACACGTTAAGCATGATACATGTTGAGTTTTGCCATGGTGTGTGTAGAGCCTAATATGACATGTACGTGTATGGTATGAGTGGTGTTACTTGCTGAGTCTTTAGACTCACTACTTGCTTCGGCGTACAGGTGTAGTTGGTGACGTGGCACCGTTGGAGGAGACGGTGGAGACGGACTCCGAGCGCGGAGATTAGTCTTTGGAGTACTTGTGACTTTTGCATTTCATAGTATGTAAATTAAACGTTGTATTAGTGTTATCATGGAAAAAATGTATAATGGTGGACATTTATGTATTAAATTTTCAGCAATTTAAATTATGTGAACTTTAAGTTCTTTAATGTCATTGCAATTTTCATGTATGTTAAATGTGGATGATGAATGAATGAAGACAGTAGTTCTTTTACTTCCGCTACTCTGTTCTATATTCACGTGTATCTCAGCTAAATGTATCGTTGGGTAAATGCCCCACTGTGATGACGCTTGCTGTACCGACGTGGGTTGGTATAACCGTACCGGTATAATGAGGGCCGTCACAACAAAACTGTCACACCCCGACGCGGAATATAGGAATGTGAGGCAGTTGCAAGTTAGCGAGTATGTAGCGCATAATAAGCATCAATCTATTGGACAATTGAATAACACTAATTCAAATATAATTCATTGATAATTCAACTAATGTCTATTACAACCACTAATTCAGAGCCATTAATTAGGGCTCAATTGACATCATTACATTGAAGAAAAAGTAAAATGCAAAACTATGACTTCTAGTATAATGCTTGTATGCCAAGGCACTCTTGAATCACTCCTGGTCATCCCCTTTCCTCATGAGTGTAGGTATCCTCCTTAGTCTCACTTGAGAACAAATATCAAATAACACAGGGTGAGCGATAACGCCCAGTAGGACTTAAATCTCATGGTCAGGCATGCTTTAAGAGTAGAGTAACTAATGATAAAGAGAGTCAAGTAATGTCGAGCAAGTAATAGCACCAATAGCATGATTGAAATAGCACAAGTACCAAGTATTGCACAGAGAGCAAGATGGCCATATCACGAATAGCACAACATAGTACATGATAGCACATCGCACAATGAGTCGAGTAAAGTATAGCACTTTGATTGTCATTAGATAGTCAAGATAGATAGCACTTCAATGTAACGCCAAACACTCTAGTCAATTAACTCTCGTGAGCACTGGCACTTTTGGGCGCACCAGAAAGGAAATCAGAATTCCTTGGATTGCAGGTTTGACACAGGGACTTTAAAAATAGAAATCTCAATGAATACTTGATGTAAAATCATGAATTTTGTTTTAAACAAAACTAGACTTGTAGAAGTATAAATAGTAAAGAGTAATTTGAATATTATCATGGTGTCAACATGCTATGATCAGGTTCTTTCATAGGGAACCACAAATATGACACAGTGATGAAAAGAGATTTAATTCGAAAAGAGTACTTGATAGAAATTGGGGAAAAATATGTCAACAGGTTCCATACATCACGTAACATGTACAAAAAATGTTTCATGGCACGAGATCAAGCATAGACAAGGATTTGGGTTGAACATGATGAGTCGGGTTCATGTTCTTAACAGAACTTCAAACATGAAATTGACAAGATAGGCATGATAGCAATTGGAGGAAATAGAGAACTTTTGTTCTTGAGATCAAGAACAATCTACAAACAAGTTTAATTGAGTTCTGCTTGTGAGATTGCCTACCTTTGGACAAGTTGAACTTCTAGGTTTAAGAACGTGTAGAACGCTTGAAGATCTCCTTCCAAGCCTTCTCCTCCATGAATTCCTCCTCTTTTGGCCTCCTTCCCACATCCAAAAGATCTCAGATGAACATTAGGGTAGACCATGAGGGGTTTGTGGGTTTATTTAAAGGTCTTGTATTGTTATTTTCTAATACAACTCTAACTATTCTCCAACTTCAAATTTCCATGTTTATCTAACCTTACTAGCATAAATCCTCCTATTTGGGTTAGGATGGGACTCCAATTTCGTGGCTGGCAAGTTAGGATAGGTTATGAGTCCATTTTAAATATATATGTGTCATATTAGTGATTTACTTGCCCCTTTTTAATTAGTAAATAATAGAGTTACGAATTTTATAGTATTTGTTGTTATTATATCTTTTAAAACTCCTATTTTGGCCCAATAACTCTTATGTGAACCATTGATTAAAGCCCAATACTTATTGTTGCTTAATGGGTTTTAATTAATTCATATTTCTTTATAATTTTTATTTATTTGTTTGTTTTTTAAAATAGCAGGTTGCTACACCTTCTATGCCAAAGATTTGTGACATCCTCCTTTTGAACTAATATAGACACACATCTTGTTACTTCAGCTCATCTAGATTAATTACATACATATTTCTCTCCCTTCTAGCAGTGAACATTACTTTACTCGAACGAGGATGGGTAATGATACATCTATCAGTCTTGAATTTTATATCACGGCCTTCGTCATATAAATAACTTATGCTAATCAGGTTATTCTTGAGTCCTTCGACATATTTCTCCTTAATAATAAGACTGATTCCATGAATTTCAATTGATCCAAGTTCTGCTACGTTTCCTTTGCCATTATCACCATAGGTCACTATACTGCCTTCTTTAGCTGATAAACAAATAAATAATTGACGGTCACCTAACATGTGCCTGGAGCACCCACTGTCTAGATACCATTTAGTTCTAGACAGTGGGTGGAGCACCCTAACATGTGTCTGGAGCACCCACCTAACATGTGCCTGGAGCACCCACTCTCTAGATACCATTTATATCACGGCCTTTGTCATATAGCTAACTTATGCTAATCAGGTTATGCTTGAGTCCTTCGACATATTTCTCCTTATTAATAAAATTGATTCCATGAATTTCAATTGATCCAAGTCCTGCTACCTTTCCTTTGCCATTATCACCATAGGTCACTATAGTACCTTCTTTCACTGATAAAGAGATAAATAATTAATGGTCACCTAACATGTGCATGGAGCACCCACTGTCTAGATACCATTTGGTTCTGATTGCTCCAGCACCAACCTGCAAAGAATTACTTGAGAATTTTAGGTACCAAATCTTTCTTGGGTCCTTCATAGTTAGTGTTATCATTAATATATGTTTTCTTTATCACCCATTTCTTAAATATTTTAGGACAATTCCATTTGTTATGTCTAAGTTTTCCATAGTTGTGATACAGGTCATTTATATTGATTTGTTCTTTGACAAATTTTGGAGTTTGATAGACCTCATGATGTTTTATATTTTCTTCATTTTTCAGTGGAATATATCATATTCCCATTTCTTATGATTATGAGTTTGGCTTTCCAATATTATTCTTAAGTTCTTTCTTCCTGTTGAGAACATACTGTCTGTGTGTTTTAATTGGTTATTTTCTAAATTAATTGATTAATTTTACTGCTATTATTTGTTTGTTCTTTCTTAGTTTCAGAAGATTCTCCAATTTCCATATAGGATTTAGGTTCTTATGTTGTTTGGCTTTTATTGAGTTTTAGTTGATAATATCTCGTGGCTAATTTGTCAGCTTCAACCCAACTGCATTCTTCTGCCATATCTTCTACTTTCTTGATTAACCAATTATTTTTTATTGTTAATTTTCTTACTTCTTTAAATAATCGATTATTTTCGTCAAGAGTTTTTGTGTGTTCAACTTTTAACTCTTTTAATTCATTGTAGGTTTTCTTGTGGTTTTCAAATAGTTGTTTGAATGCATCTTCTAAGGTAAAATCATCATCATTTTTTTGCAAATGAATCATAGGAGGAATCAGATTATACCTGAACATCATTAGCCATCAAGGCCAGGTTTGCCTTGTCTCCCTCTTCTTCTAATTCTGAGCATGATGGTTGCTTAGAGTCTTTATCTTTCCAAGTGGCCATTGACTTTTATCCTGAATATCTTTTATATTTGTGAAGATTTCTCCCTTTGTTCTAACCATCCTTCTTCTTTAGTTTGGGACAGTCAAACTTCAAGTGTCCCAGTTGTTTGCATTCATAGCAAACCTCTTGACCTTTTTCCAGGAATTTCTTCCCTATTGAACTTTTTCTTGCCAAATTTTAATGTGGCAAATCTGTCGTTCCTCTGTAGAATCCATTGTATCCTTTTGGATAACATGGCCAGCTCATTTTCTTCATTTTGAGATGTTTGGCCTGAGTTTTCTTCTTTACTGACTTGAAGAGCATTTAATTTTCTTTTGGAAGTTCCTTCATATTGTTGACTCATGTGACACTCGTGTTCCATGAGTGATCTAATCAGCTCTTCTATGTTTAGTCTTTTCAAATCTTTTTCTTCTTCAATAGTCATTACTTTGGCTGTCCACAATGTAGGAAGAGAGCGAAGTAATTTTCTAATTGAATCATAGGTGGAGAGAGTCTTACCTAGTGCTATCAGACCATTTGTAATGTCTGCGAATCTTCCATACAATTCAGAGATGGTTTCTCCAAGTGCCAATTTAAAATTTTCGTACTTAGCCATCAAAATGTCCACCTTTGTTTCTTTAACCTTATTTGTGCCTTCATGAGTTAGGATGAGCTTGTCCCATATCTCTTTGGCACTGCCACAGGTGGAAACATGGTTGAATTACTTTCTTGAGATGGCATAGCTGAGTATGTTCCTTGCTCTTGTGTTTAAGGACAATTTTTCTTTGTCTTCCTTGGAGAACTCTGATGTTCCTTCCTTAAGGGTGACTTTTATGTCTCCCTTTGCAATAATATTCCACATATCATAGCTTTGACCCTGCAAAAATACTTCCATGTGTGTTTTCCAGTAAGCAACGTCAGTTCCATCATAAAAAGGTGGTCTTTTAATAGAATGACCTTCATCATTAGTGTCATCCATAGCTTAAATATTTTCTCTTTGGTTGTAAGACCTCAAAATATGAGAGACGTGGATCTAATATCACTTGTTGCCCAAGCTATAGAGACCTAGAGGGGGGTGAATAGGTCTTAATCATGAAATTAAATTATATTTGTTGATTTATCAAGTTGTAACACCTATTTAGCTAAAGATATGAATACTATAGCAAAGATTGGTTGATAAGTAGGAGATAGATATGGTGGTAAGAGAGGAAAAACCAGAACAGTTAAGATAATGCAACCACACAAGCATACACATAATGCACCATGATTTATCCAAGTTCGGTGTTGATCTACTCAACACCTACGTCCAGTCCTCAAGGGGAACAACCTTGAGATATTCACTTATAGACACACCAAATTTGACAGCATATTGAGTAAATTTGATGTTATACTGCAATGCCTCAAAGTGGCTTTCTTCAATTAACCATTTGAGTAATTTTTATATATTTTTTTATTTTGAGAAATTTTTCTAGGGCTTTTGGGGTCCTCTGCACACAAGTTGATTTGCGACAGACACAGTGGTCATGATTTAAGAAGTTGATTCGCGACGGGTAATCCCGTCGCGTATCAGGTTCCTATTTCGACTTTTGTTCTATTTTATAATCATGTCTGCTACCGTCGTCCCATTTAAGAGTTCTCATATTCAAATTTTGGCAATTTTAAAAATGATTTTAGAAAGTATTTCTTGCTAAATATGAACGCTTCCACTCATGTCGTTGCATTTTTAACCTTCCATTATTTAAAAGATCGATTCCCATCAGAAGATCGATTCTTTTCAAACCGCGACAGCTAATGTCGTCGTGATTCAAAATTTCCATTTATTAATTTAGAAAGAATCTGATCAATATTGGAAGTGTTAGAAATGCGACGGTCTATGTGGTCGTAATTTTCATAACTGCTATATTTGAAGTTTGAAAGACCCAAGTCAAAGTAAGGAAGACTTTTAAACGCGACGCTTTTGTCGGTCGTGATTAACCTTGAAAGGCGACCTTTGTGTGTGTCGTGATTTACATTTTACCCCTATAAAAAGACCCCCGTGGCCATTATTTTAAAGAGAGAGTCCAAGTATTGAGGCGAACCTCTGCTGCATTCCAAAGACAGAGCTTGAAGAGAAGAACTCCCCCCAAGCATTGCTTCAAGTGCTCTTCAATTGGAGAATTTTGCTTCAACCTTTCAAGTGCATTGGAGCAAGGAGGAGTCTTCTTCCTCATCATCCACTGCTGCGCCTAGACCTCTTCATCAGATTCTTCTTTCACTCCCTTGTGTTCTTTTAATTCATCTCTTTAGTGCATTCATATTACATCAATCACCATAGTCTTTCATCACACACATCATTTATTTCACACCCATATTCTTAGGGGTTTTAAACCACCTCCACAAGGTGTGTTCATGCCCATGGAAGATTTCCTTTCACTTCTTTTGAATTTGACACTACACAACTTGGTCTAATCCTCTCTTTACTTGTTTGTTTGTTTAATCTTTTGTGCAAAGTAACCAATCAATTAAAGTCTTCTTCGCCGGCCAACCGGTTGGAAAAGTAAGAGTCAACCCACCACTCAACTCCCGCGATCTTTAGGTGAAGGTAAGTAACCCATCCTTCGCTCTCTCCTTTGGTACCCACGTGTATGTGGTGATCACACCTCCATCCATAGTGCACACACTCACTCTCTCTTCTTTTCTATTTCATATTTATTTTATAAAAAATCTTCTTTTTTTAATTAATTCTTTGTGGCATATTAAGCGTGTTCACAAATTTGTGATCACTGTGAGACTCTTTTTATTTTAATTATTTGGTTACCACTCCTTCGGCACCCACGTGTGCCCCTTCCTTCGACACCCACGTGTGTCACTCCCTTCGTAGCCCACGCGGTACAATTCCCCTCCCCTCGTACCCCACGCGGTACTCTTTTGAAATCCCCGTGATTACCAAGTTGTGTTTGTTACTTTTTCCCATAAAGTTTGATTAAAAAAAATCATAATTCTGCTCCCTTCCCCTTTTACTTACCTTCACTTGAAGAAAGCATCATTATTTGACTCCTATTTCTCCAATTGGTTGGCCATATACCATGCTTGTATGATTTACTACTTCCATTAAACTCTTGGCTGTTGTTTAAATCGTGACGTGTTCAGACGTCATGTTTTTTGGTTGTTGTGCGACGGTTTGACCTGTCATGATTTGTGGCCGACTGCACCAGAGGGAGTTGTCGCGGCTCTTATAGCTTCTGTGAGCTATCAGATCCGCGATCGACTGAACGGTTGTGTTTCTATCTGTTCACAGAATGCTTGGTCTTCTGTGATACCTTGCATCTCATTGCATTATAGGGCATACTTGGCCGAGGAACCTCCTTCCCTCCTTATCGTTGGATTCAAACACCCTTCTCAGTGAGGACAATCTCTCCATTGGGCATTCCATCCCATTGAACTAGAAAATCCTCATTGGGACCTCTGTAAGTCTTCGTACCCCATGGATTCCGTCACAGTGGACCGAGCAGGTTGTACCATGCGAGACCCATGCTAGAAAAAAATCCTATCATTTTGAAGGAGTGTGCTTAGTGAACCCGAAGTTCTCCTCATACCCATCTAGGTTCATACTGATAATGGAGTGAAACAGTTCAATAAAAGCCACATTGAATCATATTGAAATAATTGAATTGGACATAAGCATCCCCAAAGTGTTTGTGTAAAAGCTATTAACTTCTTCTCTCAAACTCGTTTGAGTAGTTCGTTGTTAGTAAACTTTGTGTGCTTAATATCATGATGCTACGTTCAGGAAAATTTGTTGGAATGGTTGAATATGAAAATATTGGTTACCAAGATGAGTTGTATGATGAAACTTATAATTCTAACGATCAATATGCACAACTCCCCAATGAACCATACAATGATCAATCCAATCCGCAAGTTCATGCGGTGGATTCCAATCAAGTTGAGTCTCCCCATCACTCTCCGAGGCATGTTACTGGAAACACCTCTACCTCTATTGATTTGCCCAACTTGTAAACCTCCTCAATAATCTTCAACTCTCTCAACTCAAGGAGGTCCAACATGCCTTGAAGGGGAAATCTATCTTCGAACATGTTCAATCTCTTCACCCAAACATGGGTAACATCCACATTGAAACTACTTGAGACCAAATGGTCTGAGCCTCCCCTACCCCCTCGTGGGTCAATTCCATCATTCATTCACGCCCCCAAAGTCCTGTTGGGAGGCCTTCACTTATTCGGCCAAGCCCCTCTACAGCAAGGCCCACATACCTTCCTCGGGTTCCTACCCATCCTTCTGTGCCAACTGGCGCCCCTCCTTATTATCACTTCGTTCAAGTGAGTGCACCCCAACCTCATTATTTTGGGGTACCTCACAAACAATCATCCGATCAACTCACCCAAGCACTCTTGGCAAAGGCGAGTAGATTGGAGGAAGATTTGAAGAGGGTGTCCGCACCCAAAGATTCTCTGGAACTGGCCCTTCCTTCTATGTCTGTCTTCCACCTTCCCCCCTCCGAATTGCCCGTCTATCGCCGCTATAACAGTACCGACAATCCCTTTATACACATTAAAGAGTTCATGTACGAGTCCTCATTCTGGCAGAATGACAATAGAGCTCTGGCATTCCTATTCAGAAGATCTTTGGATGGTCCTTCCGTGGAATGGTTCTACTCTTTGGAACCAATTGGTGTTGAAAATTTTGAAGTTGTTCAAAGAAAATTTGTGCAAAAATACAGAGACCGGGTTAGTCCCTCCTTGTCTATTATAGATCTAATGGCTGAGAAAATGAAGGTAGATGAGGACTTTTTACACTATGCTGATATATGGAGAGCAATGGCTGAGAAATTGAGGGACCCATTGTTGGAGTCTGAACAAGTAGAGATGATAACTGCAAATGCTACGCCACAGTTTAGACACATTTTGGCTATGAATAAACTGACAACAATGGAAGAACTGTATGAGAGAGCTAGATACATTCAGACACAATTGAAGGACTCTCCCATAATGTCTATGTTTGAGCCAAAGGCTAGAACATTCAAGAAGAGCAATGACAATCCCCAAGCTGGTGGTCGGTTATTAATAATGAACAAGTGAGTGCTATGGGCAACCCAAACGCCACCCAATACCGCCCAAACTCCAACCCAAGCCCTCAACAACTACAGTACCAACAACAATAACCACAATTCAGGCCCAGTAATCCTCCCATGTTGAGAACCCTAGCTTCACAGCCTCAACAGCCTCCTCCACCACAATACTAGCAATACCAGCAAGCTCCACCTCCTAAATACCAATAGTTGTCACCACCTCCTCAATGCCCCCAGCATTACAATCAAGCACCTCCCCCAGGTAATTATGATCCCCAGCAGCCTAGATGTCCCCCTGGCCCCAGAAGAGCACAATACCCTCCACTGACGGAAACTCTCCCCGACATATAAATGCTCTCATGGCTGCCAATGCACTCACTCTGCCAAGGGAACGACTACAATGGCCACCCAATGTTGATACCTCTCACTATTGTGCATTCCATAGGGGATCATGTCACACACTAGAGGCATGCTTCCACTTCAAAGAGTATATCTATGATCTGAATGACAATGGAGGAATTGATTGGGATGAAATGAGGAAGTACATCACGAAAATTAAGACAAGACGGCCACCTGGGCAGACTGTACAATAGCAACAGCCACAACAACATCAGCAATAGCCCCAGCCACCTGCACAACAGCCCCAAGTTCCTTTGCAACAACTGAACATGGGCATTGTGTAGAACCCACTCTCGGAGCGCCTAGCTCCAAATCACCAAGTAAACGTCATCAGATCATCACCCCAAGAAGAGAGAAGGCCACGCAGGCATATGGAAGCACCACCTAACACCACACCGCAATCCACCTATTCATTACCCCCCTTGATTTGCGTTCCCTCACCTTCCAACCCACTCCCGTCTTTTCTCCGTATCCCTACAACCCCCGCACCACGTCCACCACAATTTAACCAACCGCTCGTATGCCAACCACCTACAACCTCCACATCACAACCCCCCAACCCAAAAGCTCCTTTCCTACGCAACACAACCACCATGCCATCACCATCCAACCCTCCACTCATACGCCAACCTTCCACCACCACCACCGTTTCACAACCATCGCCCTCCAATCCACCTTTTCTCCGTGCACCAACTTCTACCCCCATCATCACCCCTAACGCGCAAGCTCCCTTCCTACGCACCACCACCACCGTTACAAACCCTATATGTAGCAACCTTGAATTTTAAAATCAAGAAAAATAAAAATTTTAAATTAAATAAATGAGATAAATCAATTAAATTAGAATAAAGAGAGAATAAATAAGATTTGAGTAAAATAAAAAGGAATTACATCAATACCCATTAAGCTAAATTAGAAGTGGGTTGTAAAAATAACCCAAGCATGAGAGAATGGGCCTAAATGTGGATAGCCCATCATGGATTTGATTTAATTAGGTAAAATTCGCAATTAAAAATAATAGAAATTATAAAGGGGGTAAAACAATGATTTAATAGCCTAAATCTATCCTAAAAAGAGTCCTAGCCTTACCATAACTCCTCACCCACGAAATTAGCCTCTCCTCCATCCAAAATTAGGGGATAAATACAAGGAGAGAAGGAAATAAATAGGGAAATTCAGATTTATTAGGAAAGGAAGGAGTTTTAGTAAGTTTGGACTCTCTAAACATGCAAAACACCCCAAATTTCGACCCTAGCAACCCTAGCTCGTGTCTAAGCTCTTTGGAGACGAAGAGGAGAAGTTCTGGACGAAGAGCAAGGAGAGGAGGAGGCTAGGAGCTTGGGTTTTCTCTTCTTTTTCGTCATCAAACTAGGTTTTTCTTTACAACAAGCAAAGGTAGGCAATCTCTCAAGCTAAATTCGAGTAAAAATTAACCTAGGTAGATTTCATGAACCTCTTCAAAAGCCCTCTCATCTCGTTGTATTTCGTTCATCCATTTGAGCAAATTAATTGCTTGAATCCCTGCTATTACCATGAACCCAAAACCTCATGTTTGCTCTATACCCCCGCATGTACTTATTCTCATGCCATGATAAAATTATCATTAACACTACATCATATTAAGTTTCAAACGCCCCTAGCTTCGCTCTATTTTGATCTCCCATGAGGGAGAATTAATTCTTTGAATCCCTGTCAGATCCATGCACCCGACCCTTCATGTTAGCTTGTGAACCTTGTGCATAATTGACTTCATACCATGATAAAATTATCATAAATACTACATCTTGTTATCTTTTGAACACCCCTAGTTTTGGAATTTTTCATTATGTATCCATCGTTAATTAATTCATTGAACCCTGACTGCGCATGTTTAGGTCACCGAAAAGTAACCTGATCAAATCATGCCTAAACCTTGTTTATTTTCAAATTAATCGTGCATGTTGATAGATCAATATGTCTACTTTCGTTTAAAACTGGTTTCGTGCTTTTTGGATCACCGTGCTATGTTATATGGAATTTAGAACGTCTATGTATCAAAGAGGATTCACCCAGGGAAAAAGGGGAAAAGGGCAACCCCACTTGATATCGCATCGGCGGGATCCGCCGCGTTATCAGCGGGGTCGCGCCGACTGATGGCGTCACGTCAAGAACGCGGCGGCATAAGCCGCCGTGATTCCACTCCAGACCGGGCCATACCGGCCAGTCCACTTGTCGCGCCCGGCCGCCCCGTCGCGATTTGAATCGTGACGGGTAAGTCCGCCACGTTTTCAAGAATCCGACCAGAATTGAAATTTGTGCATATGTCCTGTTGTTTAGACTTTATACCCCTTAATTAGCCATGATTAAACCATGTTATAGTTAATTTGACTTGGTGAATTAATAAATGGCATTAATGATATAAATTTAATTATTTTTAAGAACAATTGCACGACTTATCATATCCTCAAGATTTCTTTACACTTACACACACATAACATTCTTAATTATCAATTGACCTTAATAATTATGCAATAAAGTATCTGGTAAATTAGTGAAATAAATGACTAATTTTCCCTATTTAATTAAATACAATTATCTTCGTTTTATTTGTGAGTTTTGAATACTGTTACTGTTCCCCTTGGCCTTCGAGCACTCGAGGCACGACGGACCCATTTTCTACACACTTTCTCTTGACTTGGACCACCTCTCCATCAGGAATACTCTCGACTGGGCCAGGGACTCCTTGTCAAGACCTCTCTAAGTCTTTTTGGCTTTGGCACACGTCCTTAGTCAACGAGCTGGTTGTACCCCAAAACCCGTTACATCTTAGGGATCAGTACGATCCATGGCCTTAGTGTGTTCTTTCCTTATCTTTTGATCACGCCGGACCATCTAGCCTGTGTACACAGCATGGCTAGTGGGCGGTGGTGACTTCTACCAGATTGCCAGCCCGCAGTGGTGTGTCGTGCAACCGTTACTATCGTGTGTTTACGTTGTTTTACAGAATGTCTCTATCTCATCTACTATCTATATTCTCTCGTCTATTCACGTTCTCTCAACACTCTCGTCTACTACTCTCATCTATTTCTTGGTACTCTATTGGCCATTCTTGTGATTGTCTAAGATAAAGAAATGACTAATGCCAGCACAATAGGGCCTGATCTGGTCCTAGGAGGAGCGCCCGAAAAGTGCCAGTACCCATGGGAGTTAAAATGATCAAGGATGTGTTACGGCATGCATCCAGTGCCAGTTTACTATCTAGATTAATCTATTACAATCAAAGTACTATCTCTACAAGTGCAAGCGTGATCGTTACTAGTGCACCGTTGTGCAATTTACATGTTATAATGTTACATGGCCATTCTATTGTCGTTCTCGTTGTACTATTTTCTCTGTGCCAGTTGCTATTGTTCTCTTGTTATCATGACATGCTCTACATGACTTTAATCTCTAGTTAGCCTGCCATTAAAACATTACCTATTTAAAGCATGCTTGTGTTTATGAGATATTATGTCCTATGAGGCGTTATTCGCTCATCCTGCGTATTTATTTTATGTGTTTCAGGTGAGTCGGATCATGACCACACTCACGAGGATGGGACCGATGAGGAGACTCAGGAATGACCATTTCAGCAACCAGTGCTATCTAGTAGTAGTCTGTTAGCATAGTTATGAGTTAGTGAGTTAGTTAGTCGTTATGTAATAGTTTGATTTTGAATAAAGTACTATGGGCCCTAGTTTTGGCTCTAATACGTTAATGTATTAGTTAGTTTATGAAGATGATGAGTTATTAGTGAATGTAATGGAGATTGGTGGATTATTAGTGAAATTAGAGTTTAATTGGTATTATCCAATTGTGCAATGGTTTGTATTTATTTCCTCGCTCTGTACTATTTAATAACTGTAATCCCGCTCTGATATTCCGCGTCGGGGCGTTACAGTTTTGTGGTATCAGAGCCTAGATTATTCTTAAGTATAGGATGATCTAGGTTTGACCTGACTTGACTTAGAGTCTAAGTTCCATACCTATGTGAGATGGGTAGAACCTTGGGTAAAAAGATAAAATAAACTCACACACGCACAACCTTAGTGCAAACTTATTTTCATATAAGTACATTCGTTTTGAAGGAAACTTAAAACACAACAATGGCAGCGGAGCGTGCACAACTCCGCGATATGTAGCAGACTATTCACCAGCTTACTCAAGCCTTACTTCAAGCAGCTGGAGCCAACAATAACAACAACAACAACCGAGGAGCCGGTGAATTACACCAAAATTTTTGCAACCTGAATCCACCCCGATTCAGCGGAACCACAGACCCTGATGAGGTAGAGAACTGGCTCAAGGATACTGAGCGCATATTCCGTGTTATGCAATGCGCGGATGGCGATAAGCTATTGTTAGCAACATTCCAGTTAGAAAGGGATGCTCGTGCGTGGTGGGAGTCCATTGAGGCCACCCGGGTAGATGCTCAGTTTACATGGGAGGAGTTCAAGGAGCGTTTCAACTCCAAGTACTTTTTCAAATGAGTCCAAGAGAGAAAGGCGTCGGAATTTGCTGTGTTAAAACAAAGGAACCTGACAATTGCTGAGTATGAAGCTCAATTCTCACGATTGGCTCGTTATGCCAATCATCTAGTTAGCACTGAAAGAATGAAGGCCAAGCGTGTCCTTAATGGGCTCAGGCCTGCATATATCACACAGCTAGCACCATTTGACATTCAGACCTATCCGAAAATGGTCAAGAGAGCACAGTGCCTGGAGGATGCGACTGAACTCACCGAGCGCATCAAGGGCAGAATGTTCAAGAAGGAGAAGACCTCCGGAGCGCCGAGCAAGACTACTAACGGCAAGAAAAGGCCGTTAAGTATCACTGATGGGCCAAGCCAGTAGCAAAAGCCCAAAGTCCCCACTTTTACCGCCCCAAACAGCAAGCCCAGATGCAAACACTGTGACAAGCTGGGCCATACTGCAGAAGAGTGCTGGAGGAAGGCAGGTGCATGCCTTCATTGTGGGAGCAGAGAGCATCGGATTCCCGAATGTCCATTTCTGAAGGAGAATGAGAAGCGTCCTGTGGGACAGAGGAAGCCCGACCGACTGCAGGCCCTACAAGAAGTGGAAACCACCGAGGAGGGTGGAGTCGTCGAAGGTACCTTACCAGTCTTTTCCCAATCAGCATTTGTTTTGTTCGATACTGGCGCAACACATTCGTTTATATCACAAGCATTTACTGATACATTAACTGAAAAACCTGCATCTATGCAATTTGAATTACCTGTCACAACACCACTGGGAGAAAAAGCTCAACTCAACAAATACTTTCCATTAGCTGATGTTATGATTGGTGAACTCAATCATAGAGCGGACTTGATCTGTATGCCCATGGAGGGCTACGACGTTATTCTGAGAGCCAACTGGCTATCCACGTATGGTGCTATCGTGGATTGTAAAAGAGGGAAGATTTCTTTTAGTGAATTCCCTAAGTTGATCTTTACGAGACGTAGACACAAGAGGCACTTGTCTCTCGTCTCTGTCGTCAAAGCACAAAACATGATAAGAAAAGGGAGTGTGGCATTTCTTGCCGCCATTATAGTTGAAAAGAAAACAGTTAAGATATCGGATACTCATATAGTGCAAGAATACCCCGATGTGTTTCCTATGAGCTGCCAGGCATTCCACCCAAGACAGATGTAAACTTCTCAATTGATCTCGTACCTGGAGCTGCACCGGTTTCACGACAACCCTACAGGATGTCCCCCACTGAATTGAAAGAGTTGAAAGAGCAACTGATGGATCTTTTAGAAAAGGGATTTATCAGGCCAAGTACTTCACCTTGGGGAGCACCAGTGTTGTTCGTCAAGAAGAAGGACAGATCTATGAGGTTATGCATCGATTATAGGCAGCTGAATAATCTCACTATCAAGAACAAGTACCTCTGCCTTGTGTCGATGAGTTATTTGATCAGATATCAGGAGCAAAGTATTTTTCTAAGATTGACCTTAGATCGGGATATCATCAAATGTGGATTAAAGATGCAGATATCTACAAGTCGGCTTTCAGGAGCAGGTACGGTCATTATGAATTTGTAGTCATGTCTTTTGGACTAACCAATGCTCCTGCAGCTTTCATGCAACTAATGAACAACATTTATCGACCCTACCTCAACAAGTTCATCGTGGTTTTTATTGATGATATCCTCATATACTCCAAGACCAAATAAGAGCACGAGGAGCATCTCAGGATCGCTCTGCAAATCTTGCGGGACAACCAACTCTACGCCAAATTGAGCAAGTGTGAATTCTGGCTCGAGGAGGTGTCGTTCCTAGGTCATGTCATTTCCAAGGATGGTATCGTTGTCGATCCTTCCAAGGTAGAAGTCGTGCTCAACTGGGAAAGGCCAACCAATGTCACTGAGATCAGAAGCTTTCTTGGACTGGCTGGATATTACAGATGGTTCATAAAAGACTTCTCCAAGATAGTTGTACCTCTTACACGTCTCACGTGGAAAGAGAACCCATATGTCTGGAGCAAGGAGTGCGAAAAGAGCTTCCAAACCCTAAAGCAGTTGTTGACTTCTGCACCTGTCCTAGCGTTACCAGCCGAAGGCGTAGGATTCTTAGTTACACTGATGCATCTGGAATCAGTCTAGGTTGTGTATTAATGCAGAATGAAAAGGTGATAGCTTATTCTTCAAGGCAGTTGAAGCCACATGAAGTTAACTATCTTGTCCATGACTTAGAGTTAGCTGCTGTGGTATTTGCACTCAAAATCTGGAGGCATTACCTATACGGGGAGTGGTTTATTAATTGTCTACTCCGACCATAAGAGTTTGAAATACTTATTTTCTCAGAAGGAGCTCAATATGCGACAACGGAGATGGCTGGAGTACTTGAAAGACTTTGATTTCAATATTCAATACCACCCAGGTAAAGGTAATGCAGTAGCTGGTGCACTTAGTAGGAAGCCAGTAGCTTCTTTATCCTGTCTAGTCATGGGCGAGATGCAATTACTAGAGCAATTCGCCAGTCTAGATCTGAATATTGAGAAGACAAGTGATAAGATGTTAGTGGCTAATCTTAAAGCGCAACCCGACATCTTTGTCGAGATCAGAGAGCAACAGGCTAATGATCCGTTTCTAATCTGAGTAAAGGAGACTATAGCTGACAAGCCATATTTCTCCATCACGGAAGATGGAAGAATATTATTCTAAGCCAGGACATGTGTGCCTGACAATGAAGAGCTGAAAAGGAAACTGATGGATGAAGCCCACAAGACCAAGTATACAATACATCCAGGTGCAACCAAGATGTACCAAGACATGAAAAGGTCATTTTGGTGGCCAAACATGAAGCGTGAGGTGGCTGAGCATGCCGCGCATTGCCTCACTTGTCAACAGGTGAAAGCCAAGCACCATCGTCCTGCGGGTGTACTTAGACCCCTGGACATACAGGAATGGAAGTGGGAAAGCATCGGCATGCATTTCATCATGGGTTTACCCCGAACTAGTGGTGGACTTGATGCTATCTGAGTTATTGTGGACCGTTTAACCAAATCCGCACACTTCCTTGCCATTAAGAGCACTTGGAGTGTGGATGTGTTGGCAGCATTGTATGTAAAGGAGATAGTAAGATTGCATGGAGTTCCCTTGTCCATTGTCTTAGATCGTGACCCCAGATTCACATCTAGATTCTGGAAGGGACTTTAGACAGCGTTGGGTACTAAACTCAACTTCAGCACTGCTTTCCACCCTCAGACGGGTGGATAGACAGAAAGGACAAATCAGATTATGGAAGACATGCTGCGTGCCTGCACTATAGATTTTGAGGGATATTGGAATGAAAAGTTGTCACTAATTGAACTCGCCTACAGTAATAGTTATCAGGCCAGCATCAAGATGGCACCATTTGAAGCACTATATGGCAGAAGTTGTAGATCGTCAGTGTGCTGGAACGAGGTAGGAGAACAACAATGGCTAGGACCAGACATGGTGCAGAACACTAGCAGGGATATACAGATTATCAGAGACAGAATAAAAGTAGCTCAATCCAGGCAGAAGAGCTATGCCGATAGAAGAAGGAGAGATTTAGAATTTCAAGTTGGAGATCATGTGATGCTGAAAGTATCCCCGACCAGAGGATTTCAAAGGTTTGAGATGAGAGGCAAATTGAGACCAAGATTTATAGGTCCATTCGAAGTATTGGATAGAGTTGGCAAGGTGGCGTACCGACTAGAACTACCTCCCCAGTTTGCAACAGTGCACAATGTGTTCCATGTGTCAATGCTGAGAAAGTATGAGTAGTATGAGTATGATCCATCACACGTAATCAGCTATGATGACATTATTCTGAACAAGGATATGACCTATGAAGAAAGGCCAGTGAAGATCTTGGACAAGAAGATGCAACAGCTTCAGAATCGATCTATACCTATGGTAAAGATATTGTGGAGAAATCACGAAGTTGAAGAAGCCACGTGGGAGCCCGAAGCGACAATGCGTTAGAATTATCCAGAATTATTCAGTAAGTCATTCTTCCTCTTACGATCATATGAATTTGGGGACCAAATTCTTTTTAAGAGGGAGAGGATGTAGCAACCTTGAATTTTAAAATAAAAAAATAAAAATTTTAAATTAAATAAATGAGATAAATCAATTAAATTAGAATAACGAGAGAATAAATAAGATTTGAGTGAATTAAAAAGGAATTACATCAATACCCATTAGGCTAAATTAGAAGTGGGTTGTAAAAATAACGCAAGCGTGAGAGAATGGGCCCAAATGTGGATAGCCCATCATGGATGAGATTTAATTAGGTGAAATTCGTAATTAAAATAATAGAAATTATAAAGGGGGTAAAACAATGAAGCCTAAATCTATCCTAAAAAGAGTCATAGCCTTACCATAACTCCTCACCCACGAAATTAGCCTCTCCTCCATCCAAAATTAGGGGATAAATACAAGGAGAGAAGGAAATAAATAGGGAAATTCAGATTTATTAGGAAAGGAGGGAGTTTTAGTAAGTTTGGACTCTCTAAACATATAAAACACCCCAAATTTGACCCTAGCAACCCTAGCTCGTGTCTAAGCTCTTTGGAGACGAAGAGGAGAAGTTCTGGACGAAGAGCAAGGAGAGGAGGAGGCTAGGAGCTTGGGTTTTCTCTTCTTTTTCGTCATCAAACTAGGTTTTTCTTTACAACAAGCAAAGGTAGGCAATCTCTCAAGCTAAATTCGAGTAAAAATTAACCAAGGTAGATTTCATGAACCTCTTCAAAAGCCCTCTCATCTCGTTGTATTTCGTTCATCCATTTGAGCAAATTAATTGCTTGAATCCCTGCTATTACCATGAACCCAAAACCTCATGTTTGCTCTATACCCCCACATGTACTTATTTTCATGCCATGATAAAATTATCATTAACACTACATCATATTAGCTTTCAAACGCCCCTAGTTTTTCTCTATTTCGATCTCCCAAGAGTGAGAATTAATTCTTTGAATCCCTGACAGATCCATGCACCTGACCCTTCATGTTAGCTTGTGAACCTCGTGCATACTTGACTTCATACCATGATAAAATTATCATAAATACTACATCTTATTAGATTTTAAACGCCCCTAGTTTTGGAATTTTTCATTATGTGTCCATTGTTAATTAATTCATTGAACCCTGACTGCGCATGTTTAGGTCACCGAAAAGTAACCCGATCAAATCATGCCTAAACCTTGTTTATTTTCAAATTAATCGTGCATGTTGATAGATCTATATGTCTACTTTCGTTTAAAACTGGTTTTGTGCTTTTTAGATCACCGTGCTATTTTATATGGAATTTAGAACGTCTATGTATCAAAGAGGATTCGCCCTGGGAAAAAGGGGAAAAGGGCAACCCCACCTGATATCGCGTCGGCGCGATCCGCCGCAATATTAGCGGGGTCGCGCCGGCTGATGGCGTCGTGTCAAGAACGCGGCGGCATAAGCCGCCATGATTCCACTCCGGACCGGGCCAGACCGGCCAGTCCACCAGTCGCGCCCGGCCGCCCCGTCGCGATTTGAATCGCGACGGGTAAGTCCGCCGCGTTTGCAAGAATCCTATCAGAATTGAAATTTGTGCATTAGCCCTGTTGTTTAGACTTTATACCCCTTAATTAGCCATGATTAAATCATGTTATAGTTAATTCGACTTGGTGAATTAATAAATGGCATTAATGATATAAATTTAATTATTTTTAAGAATAATTACACGACTTATCATATCCTCAAGATTTCTTTACACTTACACACACATAACATTCTTAATTGTCAATTGACCTTAATAATTATGCAATAATGTATCTGATAAATTAGTGAAATAAATGACTAATTTTCCCTATTTAATTAAATACAATTGTCTTCGTTTTATTCGCGAGTTTTGAATACTGTTACTGTTTCCCTCTGCCTTCAAGCACTCAAGGCACGACGGACCCGTTTTCTACACACTTTCTCTTGACTTGGACCACCTCTCCATCGGGAATACTCTCGACTGGGCCAGGGACTCCTTGTCAAGACCTCCATAAGTCTTCTTGGCTTTGGCGCACGTCCTTAGTCAACGAGTTGGTTGTACCCCAAAACCCGTTACATCTTAGGGATCAGTACGATCTATGGCCTTAGTGTGTTCTTTCCTTATCTTTTGATCACGCCGGACCATCTAGCCTGTGTACACAGCACGGCTAGTGGGCGGTGGTGACTTCTACCAGATTGCCAGCCTGCAGTGGTGTGCCGTGCAACCGTTACTATCGTGTGTTTACGTTGTTTTACGGAATGTCTCTATCTCATCTACTATCTATATTCTCTCGTCTATTCACGTTCGCTCAACACTCTCGTCTATCTCGTCTACTACTCTCATCTATTTCTTGGTACTCTATTGGCCATTCTTGTGATTGTCTAAGATAAAGAAATGACTAATGCCAGCACAATAGGGCCCGATCTGGTCCTGGGAGGAGCGCCCGAAAAGTGCCAGTACCCATGGGAGTTAAAATGATCAAGGATGTGTTACGGCATGCATCCAGTGCCAGTTTACTATCTAGATTAATCTATGACAATCAAAGTACTATCTCTACAAGTGCGAGCGTGATCGTTACTAGTGCACCGTTATGCAATTTACATGTTATAACGTTACATGGCCATTCTATTGTCGTTCTCGTTGTACTATCTTCCCTATGCCAGTTGCTGTTGTTCTCTTGTTATCATGACATGCTCTACACGACTTTAGTCTCTAGTTAACCTGCCCTTAAAACATTAACTATTTAAAGCATGCTTGTGTTTATGAGATATTAAGTTCTACTAGGCGTTATTCGCTCATCCTGCGTATTTATTTTACGTGTTTCAGGTTAGTCGGATCATAACCACACGCACGAGGATGGGACCGATGAGGAGACTCAAGAGTGACCATTTCAGCAACCAGTGCTATCTAGTAGTAGTCTGTTAGCATAGTTATGAGTTAGTGAGTCAGTTAGCCGTTATGTAGTAGTTTGATTTTGAATAAAGTACTCTGGCCCTAGTTTTGGCTCTGATACGTTGATGTATTAGTTAGTTTATGAAGATGATGAGTTATTAGTGAATGTAATGGAGATTGTTGGATTATTAGTGAAATTAGAGTTTAATTGGTATTATCCAATTGTGCAATGGTTTGTATTTATTTCCTTGCTCTGTACTATTTAATAACTATAATCCCGCTCCGATATTCCACGTCGGGGCGTTACACTGTACCACCCACCTTCTCCACCCCCCCCCCCCCCCCCGAATGTGGTGAACATCCAACCACCACATCAAATGTTCAACACTAAACACTCCATCATCCATCCACCTTCCAACATGCCGAGTAAGTCATTGGTATGGGAAATACACATAGAGGGAGATGAAACTGAGGAAACTTTGGTGCTCTGAAGTGGGGACATATTCAGCCAGTTGTTCCCTCAGAACCAAGATCAGGCACCTCAGAAGTAAGAGGAAGAAGTCCTAGTAGAAGAGTCCATCCCGGGGACTCGATATGATTTGCTCAAGCACCTAGATAAAATGCCGGCCAGAATATCCATTGTAGAATTGATCAAAAGATCGTCGGTACATCAAGAAGCCCTTATGCATTATCTTCAAAAAGTAATGGTGAGTGAAGACCTACCTGTCAGTCAAATCAGCTCAGTTTTAACCCCCACAAGTCGGCATCCGGCCATAGAATTCCGCGAACATGAGTTAGCACCTGTGGAATCCCAACGGTATGCCTTGTGCCTCACTGTCAAAATCAACGGAACTCACATGTCCCAATGCTTAGTGGACACCAAAGCTTCCATCAATGTGGTCTCTTTAGACATATTAAACTTGTGTGGGATAGCATTACAGTCGGTTCGGCCCTCCTCAATCACTGTCATCACCTACGACAACACTAGTAGGCCGCCAAAAGGAGTGGTTACATTAAAGGTGGGTTTGGGTCCCTCTACCACTGAAATTGACTTCCATATTCTTGACATGGACCCAAGCTTTCGAATGATACTAGGCAGGCCATACAACCAAGCATTTGGCTCCGTCACCTCCACTATACATCAATGTTTGAAATTTCCATACAAGGGATGCATCGTCAAAGTAACAAGCAAACCAATGATCTTGTAAGTGGACGTCATGTCTAATAATTCTGCCCCTTCCATCTAGCCAAGCAACCAGCCGCTCATGTCAGTGCTAGACATGTACGATGTACAACGAAGCCCAGTACTTTAACCTTCAATTTCACCATCAACTATTGCACAGAAAAGAAGCAAAATAATGACTGACAAGGGTTGGTAGATCATGCTGAAGATGGGGTACCAGCCGGACAGTGGGCTGGATGCACATTTATAGGGTAGGACCAGGGTAGTATCAGACAAAAGGACAAGACCCAGGGCAGGATTAGGATATAAACCAAGAAAATAAGAGTATGAGCAGAGGGTAGTGTCAGCTAAACCATGGGCCACAATGATGTCAACTATGAAGACAGACAGGCAGCCACTCACATGGTCCCTTTACACCACTTCAAGAAGGGGCCTTTGTAACCAAGGGATGAACAACACACTTAAGTCATCACATCTGAGCTCTCATATCAAGACGTGCATGCTCGTCAGTTTGCATGCCACATTGCACCCTTGGCCACATATAAAGCTCTAGAAAACCTCAGGCGCCAGAAACTGAGAAAAATGGGCGACCCTGAGTGTGAATGGTACCGTTGGTTTGACATGAATGATATTTCTATATCCCTTAGTCGACTCTTCATGCTAACGGACCCAGAATGGCCACCACTTATTCATGACCTCTTGGAGAAGCCAACCGCAATTACAAGAAAGAGGCAGTTGTTAAATGAATGGACAAATGAGGGGGAGCCAGATGGCCCCTTTGAAGAAGGCTTTATGGTAAACAGGCTCTGGGCGGGCCTCTTCTCCTTGGGCATCGCTTCCACTTTCCTTCAGGCCACCACGTGGCCTCTCTTCCTTTCCCTTAGCATTCCTCGGGCACCAACGCCCCGTTTCATAATTTGCCTACACTCACCTAAGCAGACGCTCACTCTTCAACTCCCTTTTCCCATCAATTTCCCTCCAACTAAGCACACGCTCATCTCCCAACTCTCCAGTCTTAAAATTTCATCTCATTCTTTTTTTATGATAAATAAGAATCATAAAAATTTGAATAATACTGAAAACAAAAAAAAAACACCAATTTCCAAATCGTCTATTCAATTGTCTCTATCGAGAAGACTTCTTACCTCTCCTCCGAGTGTGCCCCAACCTACGGGCCACTCCTCCCTGGTCCAATGATCGACCTCCTTTTTCCCTCCACACAAGGACTCC
Organism: Colocasia esculenta; assembly: GCA_014218235.1. NCBI lineage: Eukaryota > Viridiplantae > Streptophyta > Magnoliopsida > Alismatales > Araceae > Colocasia > Colocasia esculenta. The sequence continues at coordinate 100,196,061 of CM024760.1, read as the reverse complement.
CACCTCTCCCCACGTAGGGACTTCCATTTATTGCTTTTCCTTTTCCTTCACCTCCTTCTGTAGGTTCTAGTAGTTGTAGTGAGAGTCTAGGTCAGGTCAGTCAGAGTCTGGGGGTAGTACCAAAGAAGAAGTCCAAGGGTAAGAGGGTTTCTCATTGTTTCTTAGCCGATCTAGCCTGTAGATGCAAGGCATGTCTAGCAATCCCTGAATTCATTGAAGAACCCTTGCCATTGCTGGATATAGGATGTAAGGAGTCACTGTGCTTAATTGATGATGGGTTTGGAGTCTATGAAATCATGGATGACAATGACCCGATTGAAGAAGAGGTTGAAGAGTTTGAGGATGAGGCTGATGCGTTCGCAAGTGGAGTTAGAAGATTTGACGAACCGTCAACTACAGCAGAAGAAACTACCAAAGAGATTAATCTGGGAACCGAGGAAAACCCTAGGACCATCCTCATAAGCAATAACTTGTCCCCAGCTGAAGAGGAGGCAATCATTGAGGTTCTTAGAAAATATAAGGACACATTTGCTTGGAGCTACGAGGATATGTCAGGACTGGACCCCACACTTGTTGAACATCACCTTACACTTAAGCCAGGGTCCGTCGCTATTAAGTAGCGGTTAAGACATTCCCACCCTCAAATGGCTTTGAAAATGAAAGCTAAGGTCGACAAGCTCCACAAAGTCAAGTTTATTAGAGTCATACTTTATTCTAATTGGGTGGCAAACATTTTCCCAATCATGAAAAAGGATGAAAGAGTTAGAATTTGCATTGACTTCTGGGACCTTAACCGCGTGTGTCCAAAATATGATTTCCCCTTGACTCACATTGATGTGTTTCTTGATAATACAGCCGGGTATGAAACTCTCTCCTTTATGGATGGCTTCTCAGGGTACAATTAGATCAAACTAGCTGAGGAGGACCAAGAGAAGATGTCATTCACTACACCTTGGGGCACATATTGCTATATGGTCATGCCATTTGGACTTAAAAACACTGAAGCTACTTACCAAAGAGCAATGATGGCCATCTTTGATGACATGATTAACATGTATATTGAGGTGTATGTAGATGACTTGATAGTTAAGTCTAATACTTTGGCTGAGCATCCTGGGGTTCTAACTAAAGTATTGCAAAGATCACGAGAATTTCAAATGAAAATGAACCCCAAGAAATGTGTGTTTGGTGTGTCATCGGGTAAACTCATAGGGTTCATCGTGAGCAAGAGGGATATCGAGATTGATCCCAATAAGGCAAAGGCAATAAGAGAGATGCAACATCCCAAGAATTTGATGGAAGTTCAAGGATTAATTGGGAGGTTGCAATTTATTCACTGATTTGTCTCCCAACATTCACAGAGGCATAGACCCTTCTACGACCTAACTAAGCCGAGAGTCAAATTCCATTGGGATGAGAAGTGTCAGGCAACCTTTGACGGATTAAAGGAGTAATTGGCTAATCCTCCTGTCGTGAGGCCACCGACTCCGGGCAAACCATTAATTCTCTATGTCTCTGTCCTGGAAGACTCTTTAGGAGCTGTCCTTGCACCAGTGGATGAAGAAGGTATAGAAAGGGCAACTTACTACTTGTCTAAGCTTCTCAACCCCTGTGAGCAGAGGTACACCTCTATGGAGAAAACATGTGCTGCTCTTGTCTAGGTAGTGTAGAAATTGAAGTGCTACTTTCTTGCTCACAAAGTCCACCTCATAGCGCGTATGAATCCTATCAAGTTCCTCCTTGAAAAATCTGTTCTCATTGATAAGCTAGCACGATGGCAAAGCTTTCTTTCCCAGTGCGATATTACCTGCATTCAGCAAAAATCAATCAAAGGCTATGCCATAGCTGAACATCTCGCTCATCACCCTATCCCTCGATTTGATCCTGTCCATTCAGAGTTTCTAGATGAGGAACTAATGTCCCATAGCTAATCTGATCCTATGTGGACATTACATTTTGATGAAGCTCTAAATTCTCATGGTAAGGGTATCAATATTGTTCTCCTATCACCTGAAGGGGTCACCATTCCGTAGGCTTTTCAGCTGGCATTCCCTGTCACCAACAATATAGTTGAATATGAAGCTCTGCTGGCCGGACTTGAGGCCACACACTCCCATTGTGTCACCCATCTTCGGATTGTAGGTGATAGTCAACTGATTCTTCTCTAAGTGCTCACCAAATATCACACACGCGATCCAAAGCTCAAGCCTTACCAAGAACTCACTGTAGACACCTATTCTTGACCCATAAGCTGAGCCAAATTCCTTGTCACATCATTGACGCCCCATGTTGGCTCATCATCTCCAAGTTGGCTTTGTCTGATCATGGTATCTCCTAATTAGTTCATCACCCTGGTGGGCTCTTCCTAGTCAAATCAATCAGTCTTCATCATCATCTTGTAGCTCTCTGAGTTGAGAATCCAACGCTTCAAACCATATGTCAAGACGATACCCATGCAAGAAGATTAGACACTTTGAATAAGTCATATGCTGAAAGATCCTGAAGGCGACAATGTCTCTATCATGTTCAAATTCAGAAGGCAATGCCCTTCATGTCGCGTTCATGCCTCCATCGATTGTCTTCAGGAACTAATCGATTACCTCAAGAAGGCGACACCCTGATACGTCACATTCTCATTTGGCCTTTTAATCCCTAAAAATTCACCAGAAAATGCTTCAAGACTTCCCTCTATGGAAGGCGGCGTATTGAGGAGTCGCGACCTGGTAGCGACACAGAGCCTGTCGCGTTCTTGTTTCTGTCACAGCCCCAAGCAACGTGGCTTTCCTATTCATACTCCGTCCCTTACTATTGATGAATAATCTGACTTCTGGTGGGTCTACAGGTCTCCAAATCTTTCCAAACTCGGAGAAAACCTTCCTCAGAACCTTCTTACCACGTTCTGACTCTCCTTGCATGAGCACAATTGCCTAAACTTGGATTCCAGCTCATTATTCTCTTCCCATAACGTTCAGGAATAATGGCCTATAAAAGTGTCAATAGGGCACGGTTTTGAGGATGGTTGGCATCTGCTTCTTCCTCTCCTAGAGAGCTACAAATCTCCAGAAGACCTCTTAGCCTCCAAACGACTGGAAAGTGCCCACCAGGGCATTTTCTTCACCTCTATACTTTCTCTCTCCTATTTTTCATGCTTTTTTCTTCATACATGCACGTTTAGATCTATTTCTTTTCGTAGTTTTGCATTAGATCACTCCACACACACCTATTTTAAACATCTAAAGGGGTTAAAACACCACCCCATGTGAGTTCCCTCCATATTTAAATGTTCTTTCATTATTTTGGGATAGATACTACATCAAATGAGATTTTAATGGGTGTTATGTTGTTTTGATGCTCTTGGCAAGTTAAAGAAGACAGTACAGGTACAAGGCTCTTGCCCCTTGGCTGACTGAGGAGTAGGAAGACGAAGAACAACAATCTCCCTCTTCTGTTGCAGAAGGCGACATGCATCTAGTCGCGTTCTTTAGAAGGCGACAGTATTCTTGTCGCGTTTTGTGAACCGGGTTCCTTCTGCACTTTTATCATCTTTCCAAGGTATTTAGCACTTGTTCTTCATACTATTATCTTCTACAACTACTTCGGTGGCGATCATGGTCCTTTTAATAATTTTAATCATCTTTATTTGGGGATCAATTCCCGTGATTACACTCACCTCAGCATATGCCAAGCTATTATCTAACTAATTTTCGTCAATGTGCCTCACCACCAAAACCTCCTAGTAGATGCTCTTACCACTCTTGCCTCATCCCTCAATATTTCTTATCTTGGGGATTTTGGCAGCATCCTGATCCAGCGACGTCATATCCCAGCTGTACAGAACTCAGTTTTCCTTTTAATCAAGGAGGAGATGTTGAAGAAGGCAGAGAGGAAAAAGAAGAAAGAGATCATGCTCTTGGAATTAGAGGAAGAATGGGATGATGAGGAGAAGCCATGGTTCTATGAGATAGCTAATTATTGTAAGGATCAAACTTACCCTGAGGAAGCCAATAGTGAAGAAAAGAGAACAATAAGGAGAATGTCCCAGAAGTATACCATGGTTGGCAATGTGCTATATAGATGAGGTCTTACTGGAGTTTTACTAAGATGTCTGGATGATGATGAAATTTGGAAAGTTGTTGAGGAAGCTCATTCAGGTCTGTGTAGGGACCATGTAAATAGCCAAATGCTTGCCAAGAAAATCCTTAGGCAAGGTTTTTACTTGCCCACTTTAAAGGAGGATTGTTCTATCCATGTCCGTCGGTGTGTTAAGTGCCAATTGCACGCCAAAAAAATCCATTCTCCATCCTCTTCACTCTAGCCTATGTCCTCCCCATGGCCTTTCTCTATGTGGGCCTTTGACATTATTGGTCCCTTTGGTGATTCGAACTCCCAAAATAAGTCGAAATCATACATACTCACTAAAACGGAGTACTTCACCAAATGGGTGGAAGCAGAAGCTTATGTGAAAGTCAACGCAACAACACTATGCAAGTTCATCATCAAGAACATCATCACCAGATTCGACATCCCTAGTACCATCGTCACCAACAATGGACCACAATTCATCTCTCAGGAGCTTCAGGACCGCTGCAACAGGTATAACATTGCATTGCATCATTCCTCTCCCTATTATCAGCAAGGCAATTGTAACGTTCCGACTGTTCGGATCGTCTTCGTGTGGTTGTGGAGGCCAGTGTGTGGCCGCTGACGTGTGTGGCAGGTGTTTTCCGTAGGTTGTGAGGCTTCGTGGGCCAGAAGTTTCGGCCCAAAGTGCTCACTGGTTCACAGACTGTGAACGCGACAGTGAGGGGCGTCGCGTTTAGAACGCGACATCTCATGGCGTTGCGTTCATGGCACCGCCGGTTTTAGTTGACGCTTGCATGCACACCGCGTGTCGTGCACTGGGCAAGCATGCTGGCATCAGCAGGGTGAAGGTGACGGCCAATTACGTCGCGTTCAGGTCATGACTTAGAAGGGCGTCGCGTTCTTAACTGTACTATGTTTTTAAGAAACCTTGGCAGAACAGAGCTCACGGACGCTTTGCTCGGCGAGGGGGTTTTTGCTGTGGAATTTGTGGGCGATTCGGCTTGCTAAAGCTCGATTTGACGAGTTTCCACCGCGAGGACATTACGTGGAGCGGAGGAAACGTCGTGCGGGCTTTGTTCTTCACGTTCTTCGCGAAGGTAGGGAGATTTACCGTGGTTTGATCCATGGATTGCTCGTGTGATGTGGATAATGTGTTTCCTGCTTTCTAAACCTTAGATAGCATGTGTAGGAACACATTAAAGCATGAAAACAGAATGAAAACTGTAGATTCTAATGAGTTTGGGGTGATCCAGCTGGGGGATTCCGGATTAGGGTTTGCACCTGCTAAGGCGATGACCCTTAGCGTCATGACCACGTCGCGACACCACGATACGTCGCGTTCTATAGGCGACGCAGTACCCCGTCGCGATAGCAGTCGAAAGCTGTTATCTGAGAATGTGTATGATTATCCGATTATCGTGGTTTGTGGTATGTGACGATAGTAAGCGGTGCATTGGCACTTGCAGCGCTCTGGGAGCTTGTAGTGTGTATGGTTTATGTGGTGTTCACATGGTTCATGTGGAGGTTTCACGTGACTTGTGCGGTGTGCACGTGGTTTCGGTGTACGTGGAAGGTAGTAGACACCTACCGTGGATACCTCTTCAGTTGGGAGCCCCAGGTTTTGTGTGAGCCAGGCACGTGTGTGCTCGGCGCTTGTCCCGGTACTGGGTACCGATGAGGTCTTGTCGTCTTCCTGGAGACCCTCACTCCTGTGCTGAGTAGTACGTCCGGCTGAGGGAAAGACGACGGTGGGACATCGACTAGAGAGAGTTTGTTGTGTTGTTGCTTGTAGCGCGCTCGTAGTTGAGGGAGACGGACACCAGTAGACGTACTAGACCCCAACTAGTCATGTTTTCCAGTGCCTCACTTTTGGGAGCTCGGGCCAGAGTACCTAAAGGTGTCAGGCATGGGCCTGCGGGGTGTGTGACCTGCAGGTAGTGGTGGTTTGGTTGGACTCCATAGTTCTTGTACTTGTTTAGTGGAGCGGCAGCTGGACCTTTCGTCCATGGCTGCGAGACTGTGAGGTAGTCTTGTGTGCTTTGTCCAGGTCAGTAACTGGTGTCGCGAACTAGTCCACATGGCGCGAGTGTGGCGTTTCTCTACAGTAGCTCGTACACCTGTTTGGCTTTGCCGTTTATTTATTTACATTAGTTGCTGTTAGGCGGCAAATGGTAAGTGGTATTTACAACTTTATATCCTGCTAGATAGTTCTATAAATTGTTAGCGTAGCATTTTCTGCTTTGCTACTTGCGTTGGTTTGCTCGGTTTCTAGGGAGTTTCCCTACTGAGCCAGTTACTCGTGAGGCTCACCCCTACCTCCTACCAGGTGAGGGAGATCAGGAGATTTCGCACCCGTCGTCCAGTGGAGGGTCAGCACCACCAGCAATGTAATTTACTTTTCTGTTGTACACCTCGGGGTATGCCCTAGGTTCTGTTGTAGTTTGGTTACAGTTGTATTATGGCTATGTATATTTCATGTAAATATTTGTGAGATTGGCAAATCTTATATATATTTGAGCTGACTCCTTTATGATTCTACGGACTTGTGGTTTGATATCCCTTGCGAGGCTTCGGCCTATTCGTGGGAGGCGGACTCGAGTTAGGCTCGTTGTTAGGTTAACGGGTCTGAACGGAGAGGACAGCCACATTTGGTATCAGAGCAAAGTCCGTAAGAATATAAAGGAATTGGAAATTGCATAGCCATATCTTTACTGTAACCCACTGCTGGTAGTGACCCTAGTTTTGTATTGATTTGTCGTGTTGTTGGAATAATGTTTGTGCAGGAGCAGTAATGGCCGAAAGGAGAGATTGGGGAGGTGGTGGAGAAGGGGCAAGAGAGGATCCTACGCAGAGAATGATAGAAAGAATCTGGGAGAGCTTGACAAAGATTCGAGTAAGACTAGATCAGCAACCACAGGTGCAGCCAGCGGCAGCAATACCACCATTTCCATAGAAGGCAATGCCATTAGCTCCAGTTCCACCCTCACCCGGAGTAGAGCTACCTCCTGTAGTACCTGTACTTCCGGCAGTTCCAGCGAGGCCAACTACAGGGGAAGAGTTCACGGCACTTGTGGAGTGGTTTTTGAGGTTGCAGCCCCCTACGTACTCAGGAGGCCCCAACCCAGATACAGTAGAGCATTGGGTATATGAGGTTGAGAGGCTATTTGTGACGATGAAGTGCCCCCAGGTAGATAGAGTGGTTCTTGCAGCATACCAGCTACGAGGGTTTACACAGGAATGGTGGAGGCTGAAGATACAGACGGTTTTTGTAGGCAGGACGGAGGACACCATCACTTGGCCAGAATTTTTGACGGTGTTCAATGATACATTCTTCCCAGATCAGATTCAGCAAATGAAGAGGAAGTAGTCCAGGACACTTCACCAAGGGAATCTGTCAGTACTAAAGTACCAGATGAGGTTTATGGCCTTGAGTAGATACGCCCCATATGTGGTAACTGATAATACCATGATGGTGGAGTACTTTATTCGAGGCCTGAGGCAAGAATTGCAAGATGCAGTGATCCCATTGATGTGTGGGACTGTAGAGGAAGCGGCTCAGCGAGCGACAATACTGGAGAGGATAGTGTAGGCCTGGCAGGGACAGTCGCAGGTAGGTAGTGCTGGTTCAGGCAGTTTTCGGCATCCTTAGCCATTGGGTGGTATTAGTAAGGGAAAGGCACCTTCCAGAGCTTCTTCGTCATCCGGAATAGCTAAATGGGGAAAGCTGATCAAGAAGTTCTTCCAAGGAGGAGGAGGTCGAGGCAGAGGCAGACAGCAGGGCTTTCAGCAGGGTGGTTTTCAGAAGGGCCGTGGTTATAGACCCCTAGTTCCAGAGGAGTCCCAGCAAAGTACAGCAGGGCAGCCTGTAGCATATCAGACTTTCAGGTGTTATAATTGTGGGCAGCTAGGGCATTTAGCAAGGAACTGTCTGTATCCTCGTGAGCAGAGTTATGGTAGAGGGACCCAGCAGTAGCCTTTCCAGCAGCCGACAGAGAGAGGCAGAGGTGTACCGCACCAGAGAGGAGGACGGGGTCGAGTGATGGCAGTTACTAGAGCTTAGGCAGAGGCATCCAATCTCATAAAATGTATATTACCTTTCTTTGATTTTACTGCTAGAGTATTAATTGATCCAGGTGCTTCCCATTCATTTATTTCTGAAGATTTTCTGGATAGCATGGTACATCCTTTAGAGGAGAGGCCTTGTGATATGGTTGTAGAAATCCCTTCAGGAGGGTATTTACTTACCTCGTGCTTTTTAGAAGAAGTACCAATAGTGATCCATGAGAATCAGATGCTAGCAAGATTGTATGCTTTAACATTGAAAGAATATGATGTGATTTTGGGGATGTATTGGTTAGAGGCCCATGGGGCATTGGTTGATTGTAGAAAGAAGAGAGTCAGGTTTTGCAGACCCAGTGGTGAGGTGTTTGTATTCCAAGGTATGCCATTTTACACTCCCAAGTTTATTATTTTTGCACTTAGAGCTAGAAAGTTAATTAATGCGGGATGTGTAGCGTACCTTGCTTCTGTTAGTCTAGTAGAGTCTTGCAAATCTGTAGATTCGGTGCCAGTAGTCAGAGAATTTGCAGATGTGTTTCCAGATGAGTTGCCAGGGTTAGCTCCGCGCAGAGGGGTAGACTTTACAGTTGAATTACAACCAGGCAGTTTACCCATCTCTAAAGCACCATATAGAATGGCCCCAGCAGAATTGAAAGAGTTGAAGAAGCAGTTGCAAGAACTGTTAGAAAAGGGTTTTATCAGGCCCAGCCAGTCACCGTGGGGAGTGCTAGTGTTATTTGTCAGGAAGAAAGATGGCAGCTTAAGGATGTGTATAGATTACAGACAGTTGAATAAAGTCACAATAAAAAATAAGTATCCTCTTCCTAGGATTGATGATTTATTTGATCAACTGCAGTCAGCCAAAGTATTTTCCAAGATAGATTTGAGATCAGGATATCATCAATTGCAGACCAGAGAAGAAGATATTGAGAAAAGAGCTTTTCGGACTAGATATGGGCATTACGAATTTGTTGTGATGTCTTTTGGACTGACAAATGCACCTGCAGCCTTTATGAATTTGATGAATAGAATATTCCATTTGTATTTAGATCAATTTATAGTGGTCTTTATTGATGATATTCTGGTTTACTCAGCGTCAGAGGAAGAGCATGCAACACATTTATGAACTACTTTGCAGATATTGAGGAATCATCAGCTATTTGATAAATTTAGTAAATGTGAGTTCTGGTTGAAGGAGATTCAGTTTCTGGGTCATGTGATATCAGGTGAAGGTATTACAGTGGATCCAGCCAAAGTTGAGACAGTAATGAAGTGGGAAGAGCCGAGGACTGTGTTTGAGATCAGAAGTTTTCTGGGTCTTGTAGGTTATTATAGAAGATTTATCCAGGATTTCTCTAAAATAGCAGCCCCTATGACAAGGTTGACAAGAAAAGGTGTTCCTTTTGTGTGGTCCTCAGAGTGCAGGCGCAGTTTTGCAGAGCTGAAGAAGAGGTTGACTTCAGCACCAGTCTTGAAAGGTTTGCGGAATCCCAATATGGTAATCTAGGAGGGGGGGTTGAATAGATTACTATCAATTAAAAGTTTAAAACAACCCTTTTTAACCACAACAAAGTCTTTTGAGTTTTCAGTAGAAACTGAATGAGATTTAGATGTATTGATGACGTGTAGATGAATTTGCAATTTATCTAGCGTGTGTAAATGCAACGCACCTATCAAGCATCTAGCGTGAAAAATGTTCAAACCACAGGACACGAAGATTTACGTGGTTCGGAGTACACAAATCGTGTATCCTATGTCCACGGCACACACACACACACGCAGAGAAAACTGCTTATGAGAGAGTACAGTGACTACAACTCACACACACGCATTTTCTGATGTGCACCCACGATCAGAACAACACACACACGGATGGTAGAAATATGAAAATAGAGAGAGTTCTGAGTGAGAGAATAAATCCTGGTGAACAACTGTTCTGAGAACACCTGGAGGAAGTTCAATCTTCGACTTGAATGCTTTGAGTCGATGGAGAAGGTTGAATTCTCGACGTTCTATGTTCAGGAACTACTGGATCAACGGATCTTTAGGGATCTGGGCAGCAGTCTGAAGCAGAGCAGCAACAACTCTTCTGGAATTTAGAATAGCTCTAGGGTTTTGGTTGTGGCTGCTTCTGTACGAAATTTCTTCCAAAGAGGTGTTTAAATATAGGTCTTCTCACTTGGAGAAACGTGAGACTTGGAAACACTATCTTGGATAACTTAGAAACTTTTCGTTGTTTGAAATATTCTCCGTCTGTCGACAGGTCTTGGCCATCTGTCAACAGGCGACAGTGAGTTTGCATCAAACTGAAGTCTTGATCTTTGGCTCTGTGCAATCTGTCGACAGTCGATGACCATCTGTCGACAGATGTCTTCTTTTGTGCAAACGACAGAAGTCTGGATGTTCAGGACTGTGGGATCTGTCGACAGTCGACTTCCCATCTGTCGACAGATGAAGAATTCCTGAGCAATGTGACTTCGGGCTGATCTTTCCTGTGCAATCTGTCGACATGTACTTTTGTGTCTGTCGACATGTGACCTTATTTCTTGCTTTTTGTGATCTTTCTCACTTGCTTGGTGAGAGCTTGACTTTGGGCATTTGTACCTATATGATAAAACATGTAAAGTTAAGTATTTTTGAATACACAAATGATCAAGTATTGCATTGGGTTCTTTGTCATGTGTTAAGTGTATCAAACCTCAATTGAAGTTATTCATCATCAAAAAACATGTTGTTATAAATGTTTGAATGAAAACCCAACATAAATGTTAGAATGAAAACCCAACATAAATGTTAGAATGAAAACCCAACATTCTCCCCCTTTTTGATGATGACAAAATTATTCAATTAATGCATTGAGGTTTCTCCCCCTTTTGACAACATCGAAAAGCATGCATATCAGTCAATCATAGAGACAACATAGAGCAAGGCACTGTGAATTCATTTATATGAAATAAGCATACACAGTACAAAAAGTTGTTTGACTGAAAGGGAAAGAAAGTACATGACAACAAAGTGGAAAAAAATTAGCACAGGACTCAGACATGACAAGACACAGACACTACGTGATGACCCACTCCTAGACATAGAACCTATCTAAGCAGCATCATCTGCGGGCGGAGCTGGAGCCTGACGAGTATCGTGCATCTCTGTCTGAAGTCTGGTGATACGGAGCTGGAGTTGGACTTGAGTGTCCGCAAGAGATTCCAAACTCGAATCCACTATGTCCAATCTGGTATTTAGCTTCTCAAATCCATCGGTCATCTGGAGTTGTAACTGTGCAAGCAATTCTCGAACGGACGACATAGGTGGAGCATCACTACCAAGTGATCCAGACTGGGAGTCTTTAGCCTCGTCATCTTCAGCAAGATTTTCATCTTCTTCTTCAACAATCTCCTCTACGGCAACAGCAGGTGCGTTACCCTTAAGCTCCCGGGTAACAACGCCATCAACAAGCTTATATCCCATGCGATGTGCGGCAGTGAGATCAAAGCTGTTGCGGGAATTAAGCTCTATGCATTCGCTGTCCGGAATGACAATACCGATGAACCTTATCAGGGAGGTAAGTGGACAGGCAAAGGGCATCGACCTCCGGGGTTGGTAGAAGCATTGTTTGATGAGACCAACCATCAGAAGTGGTAGATTAATGGGTTCACATCGGAGGAAGAAAGTGAAGAGAGATTTGTGAACATCAGTGACCAATTCCCGACTGCCATGTTTTAGCGCAATCATGGTAGTGAATATGTGATGGATAATATGAGTCAAGGGAGGAAATAAATTGGCATTGAGTTTAGAGATTTTCTGGGTGCCATCATAATCCTCAAGTGTGAGGAGAGGGTAGTAGACAGAGGCATCCGAAGTGTGGGTTAGGATATCAGCTCCGGAGTTGGGGATTTGAAGGGCTTTGCAAATAAGATTTTCAGTGAGTTGAAATGTTGTGCCCTTCACTGTGGTAAAGAAACGATTATCTTGTGTGTAGCCAAGGTGGTTGTAGAAGTCACGAACGGCAGAAGGAGAATACCACTGGTGATGGTAGAGAAACTGAGTCCACCCCTGAGTGTCAAATAGGGGTTGGAGATTAGGAAACATATCAGCCAAGGACTCAAACTCTACATACCGTGGCTGGACAAACTTGGTATGCGTCCCCTTGGAGTGAGTGAGGTGAAGACGGGGAGGTACCACAAGCTCGGGAAGACGATCGTCCTGATGCTTTGTCCGGCGCTCAGCCTCAGCCCCGTCGTCACCGGCCCGAGAAGAGGAGGGACGGCGGCGAGACGCCAGTTTCTTCGATGGCCTGGAAGACATGAGGAAGGCTAGAACAAGATACATGAGCCGGAGAGAGAGAGATGTTGGTGAATGCTTGGGTGAGAGAGAGGAAGATCGGAGGGAATATAGGGTTTTCCCGTCCAGACAGGGGAAGGAGAGTTTGAGAGGAGGTGGAGAGGGGTTTTGGTGGTAGAGGGGGCAAAAGACCTGTGGGCACCCTTTTATAGAATGAGGATGGAAGTTTAAAAGGCAGGCCCCACCAAAATAGCCCTTGACGGCGCGCCCGTTGGAGTTCCCAAACCGGGTCGGCCGCCGGCTGTCAACAGATGCCAGGGGATCTGTCGACAGATCCAACAGGAAAGCTGCCTGTGAGCTTTATGCTTGGACTTTCAAGAAGAAGATGTGAGCAAGGTTCCACGACTCATATTGAAGGTGTAAAGTGGGTAAATACACATTATAACCTACCATTGTCATGGAGATTAATGCTCTCCCTCAAGCCTAAATGGTTCAAACATAATACCCAAGGGATTTCAAGTTAGAGCATGAAGAGAACCTGTCCCGGTCTTTGAGAAAAGACACCGTTACCCTTGATTGATTAAGAACATTGTAGATGAACACGATCCCAAGTTCATGAGGATCAAGTGATGATTGAAATAAATGCTTAAACTTCGTGATAATCATAGATAGTAAATGACCTTTAGATTTGAGACAATGTGGAGGCTTCACACTATTTCATTTTTTTTTTTTGCTTGCAAACATAGAGTGCAATGGGAAAAGTGGTATTCAAGATAATTTTACACCTTTTGACGTGAGGATAGACATGACAAATGCCCGTACCCCCAGTTACTTAGTGGAAGTGTCCATTATACCGTTGTATAGAGATGATGGGTTGGCTTTTTGACGCGAGGGTGGACATTTGTGATGCCCATCTCCCCGGTTACTCAGCAAGACACATCATTGCTCTACCTTTATCCCATTTGTTTTTATTTTGTATGATGTTCAATATTTTTCTGAAATAGGTAGCTTTTCTCCATTTTAGCTTAATACCAAAGATCAATGGAATGTATATGATTATCCATTAGTTCAAATTATAAGGTTCAATGACCATAAGATATTTCAGGTTGCTTGAGAATGGTGTTTGCTGACAAGGAAATTATTCAATGGAGTTAGGTGTTTATCCTCGAAGAGAGTTCAATGTTTTCAAAATGCTGCAACCTAAACCCAGGCATGAGTAGTATGTCCAAATCATGGTGGTTTAGGGGATAACATGAATATCATGTGTATACGATGGAGTTAAACATGCATAAACACCCAATAGACACCTTAGTTAAATGACATGAACATGCTCATCAAGTATGAAATGAAATAGGCATGTATTGCTTGAAGTGAGGTTGGCTGTCGACAGTTGGAAATGGGTTTGTCGACAGATTACACAGACAGAGGATTGATCAGCTCGGGGAGATCAGAAACTGTGGGATCTGTCGACAGATGAAATGGCGTTTGTCGACAGATTGCACAGACAGAAAAGATAATGGTCTGTGATGCCTGATCTGTTGACAGATGGAATGTGAGCTGTCGACAGATGCCTGTGCAAAACCAGTTGAGAGTTAGAATGAGGAGTGAGATGCTCATGACAAGTGAGGGAATTTAAGATACATGTAGAATGAGTGATTTCCTCCACTAGAAAGTCATCTAACCTGAACTAGCTCCCCCATGATGTGTGCTCATGTGTTACCAAAAAATTCAACACTCAATACACATCTAGCACAATTAGACCAATCAAGTGAGCACACTTAAGAATGTAAGAGAACAGATCATGAAGATATTCAAATTGTTCAAGTGAATTAAGGAGTGAGCAAAAGTGTAAAGAAACTATTCCTTATAGAAAGTACATGCTTTCATGCATTTCAACTATGGATACGTGGCGGAGGATCTTTCCTCTACACATAATGAGAGTTTCCAAACAAGCTTGACTTGTTCTTCCACAAACACCATTTAATAAACCTCATAGTTGGTGTACACAAGAGGCATATGCTTAGTATATGGATAAGTTTCATTGCAATTTGCACAAGCCCAATTCTCTTCTCAATGTGGTGAATCTATCTTCAGCTAGAGGTTTGGTAAAGATGTCAGCCAATTGTTTTTCTGTGGGTATGAAACTGATCTGTAAATTTTTGTTGGCTACCTCATCTCTCAAGAAATGGTGACGAATTTCTATGTGTTTCGTCCTAGAGTGTTGAATGGGATTCTTTGATAAATTGATTGCACTGGTGTTGTCACATAAGATAGGTGTGCATCCAATATTAATGTTGTAGTCACACAATTGACTTTTTATCTACAACACTTGTGCTGCACAACTCCCTGCAGCAACATATTCTGCCTCTGCGGTGGAGAGTGCAACCGAGTGTTGCTTCTTGGATGCCCACGAAACCATGCAACCGCCAAGGATTTGGCAATAGCCACTAGTGCTTTTCCTATCAATTTTACATCCAGCATAGTCAGCATCAGAATATGAAACCAAGTCAAAGCTACTACATGCTGGATACCAAAGACCCAAATTAAACGTACCTGAGAGATATCTGAAAATTCTCTTAACTGCAATTAGGTGGCTTTCCTTTGGACTAGATTGGTATCTAGCACAGAGGCAAACACTGAATTGAATATCTGGTCTACTTGTAGTAAGGTAGAGGAGAGAGCCAATCATACCTCGGAATTGTTTGGCATCTACCGGTTTACCTTTCTCATCTTTTTCAAGTTTTATACTTGTGCTCATGGGTGTTGAGGCAGACTTTGATTGTTCAAATTGAAACCTTTTTAGTAGCTCTTTGACATACTTTTCTTGGTTTATGAAGAAGCCATCCTCCATTTGCTTGACCTGCAAACCAAGAAAGAATTGAAGCTCCCCCATTAGACTCATCTCAAATTCACTGTGCATGTGTTTGGAAAATTCCTCACACAGTGAAGGGTTAGTAGATCCAAAAATAATGTCGTCCACATAAACTTGAACAACAATGATGTGTGTGCGAACTTTCTTTGTAAAGAGAGTTTGGTCTACTTTACCTCTTGAGTAGTTTTTGCTTACCAAAAATGTACTTAATCAGTCGTACCAAGCTCGGGGTGCCTATTTCAAACCATAAAGAGCATTGTGCAATTTATAGACATGGTTAGGTTTCTCATGATCTTCAAAGCCCAGTGGTTGAGAGACATAGACTTCCTCTTTTATGTAGCCATTCAAGAAAGCAGTTTTGACATCATTTGATACAATTTAAATTTGTTTGAGCATGCATATGCTAACAAAATTCTAACTGCTTCTAGCCTAGCTACAGGTGTAAAAAATTCTTCAAAGTCTACACCAAATTCCTGATTATATCCTTTTGCAACCAGTCTAGCCTTGTTTCTCACCACTTTACCCTCTTCATTGAGTTTGTTTCTAAAGACCCACCTTGTACCTATGATAGACATTTCAGGGGTTTTAGGAACTAAACTCCATACATTATTTCTCTGGAATTGCCCAAGCTCCTCATGCATAGCATCAATCCATGAATCTTCTTTTGAGGCTTCTTCAACATTCTTGGGTTCCACTTGAGAGACAAAAGTTAAATGGTCCTGTTCAACTATTTGATTAACCTTAGATCTAGTTTGAACCGACTCATTTAAATCTCCTATCACATTCTCAAGAGGATGATCTTTTGAATACCTTACATTCATGACTGTTGAAGGCCCTGGAAGATCTTGCATTTGAGGAGGTTGTTCTGGAGGAGGAAGTGCTTGAGGTGGTTCAAGTTGTTGTTCTTCCTCTTGTGGATCTTTGTCAGGTACATCTTCTGAATTGTTGAACGGAAGAATGTCCTCTTCATCATCATACCCGCGAAGAAATCCACTCTTAGTTTTTGAACCAGCTTGAGAATTTTCTTTTCCTTTACTTTGAAGTTCCCCAAATGTTGTTCCTTCAGATTCATCAACCCTGTAAGCATTTGAAATGTTAGGCTTGAGTTGAGTTTCATCAAAAACAACATGTGGGGTTTCTTCCACTGTTCTAGATTTCAGATTGAACACCCTATAGGTTGTAGAGTGTTCTGAGTATCCAAGAAAAATACCTTGATCGCTTTTGGCTTCAAACTTGTCCAAATCATTTTTATCATTGTTATGTATGAACACCTTTGAACCAAAAACTTTAAAGTACCCAATAGTGGGTTTCTTACCTTTCAGAAGTTCATAAGGAGTTTTCTTGAATACGGGTCTTACTATGGCTCGGTTAAGGATGTAGCAAGTCGTGTTTACCGCTTCTGCCCAAAAAGTTCTCGCAAGTTGATTCTCGACCAGAAGCGTACGAGCCATCTCTACCAAGGTTCTATTCTTCCTCTCCACGACCCCATTTTGCTCTGGAGTTCTTGGGGAGGAAAACATGTGTTCTATGCCTTGGTTCCTGCAAAATTCGGAGAAGGAATTATTGTCAAATTCTCCCCCGTGATCAGTGCGGATAGAGCAAATTTTATTGACATTTCCATGCTCAATTTTGTTGAATAATTCTTCAAAAACACTTAGAGCTTCATTCTTGTGAGCCAGGAATTTTACCCAAGTGAACCGAGAGAAGTCATCTACAATGACAAAGCCATAATGCTTGCCATTGAGACTAAGTGTTCTCGTAGGTCCAAATAGGTCCATGTGCAATAGCTCATAAGCTTTAGAAGTACTCACCGGTGCCTTTGATTTGAAGGATTTTCGGGTTTGTTTTCCCTGTGCACATGCATCACAGAAATTCTCATTCTTGTTAAAGGAAATTTCAGGAAGTCCACTCACCAATTTAAGCCTCATGATCCTGTGCAAAACATTATAGCTAGCGTGACCGAGCCTACCATGCCACAATGTAAGCTCGTCCTGTTTGTTTGATACAAGACACAAATCATTATTTTCTGGATCATCTAAGTCAACCATATAGATGTTATTTATCCTTTTTCCAGAAAACTTCAGACTTCCTGTTTCCTTATCAAGTATTTGACATGAATCTGATTCAAATATAATTTTGTGACCCTTATCACACAATTGACTTATGCTAAGCAAATTGTGATAAAGGCCATCAACAAGTAGCACATTATCTATTGAGTTAGAGGCAAACTTATCGACCTTACCTGAGCTGATGATCTGGCCTTTGTTGTTACCTCCGAATATAACCTGACCTCCATCCTTTTCCACGAGCATACATAATTTTCCTTTGTCCCCCATCATGTGCCTCGAGCAGCCGCTATCCAAGTACCATTTGTTTTGATTGTGAGCTGCTAGGCATTCCTGCACATGTGGATTAGACAAGAGGTTTTGGTACCCAAATCACTTTGGGTGCCAAGGTATCATTCATGTCAAACAGTAAATGCTTTGGAATCCAAACTTGTTTGAATTTTTGTTTATTTGGGTTATTCCAGCATTGTTTTTCAATGTGCCCAATCTTTTTACAGTTTTTGCATGAAGATGGTTTGTTTACAATAGTGGGCTTCATGTTCTTTGGAGCATGCATGGGCATCTTACCTTTCTGTTGCCTTGTCAATTTTTCTTTCGGGGTGGTTTTCCTGACCTGTCGACAGCTCTCCTTGGGGCTGTCAACAGATATGGAACCTGTACCCGCATTAAGCTTCTTTGCCTTGGTTTGGGGTTGCATTCCCTTAGCCTTGTTTTTGCTGTTCTTTGAGGGGGTACTCTTACTTGTACTTGGGCTTGATTCAACAAAGGATGTTATCAAATTCTGACCAATTTTCTTTTGTTTAACTGGTTGAAACCCAAGCCCATGTTTTGGAACAAAGACGTTTGACCCCAAGATTGCATCAAGGTTTTGTTTCCCTTTAACAAACCTTGAAAAATCTTCGGATTTCCCTTTTAGATTTTCTTCAGTCTTTTCCAATCTTTCTTTCAGTTTCTCATGCTCACCTTGAAGTGTTTCAAAGGAGTTCATTAAATCAACTTTTTCTTTTTGAACTTCTTGGAGTCTGAGTTTCAGATTATCCAACTCCTCATGGTGAGCTTCCTTATCAATTTTCATCATCTCAATGTCTTTCATCAATGATGCAATTTGTTCATTAGTTTCTGTGTTGTTAACAAGAAGGTTAACTTTCTTTTTGAGTGCTTTGTTTTCAGATTTAAGTTCACAGAATTTCTCAAACAACACAGTATAAGCCTCTTCCCATTCATCAATTGAATAGTTTTCAAAGGAAGAGTTTACCTCATTTGAGTCTTCACTTCTCGCCATGAGACAGTGGACTTCATCATCTCCGGAGGTATCTTGGCTGTTGTCATCCTCGTCTTCATCGCTCCAAGTGGCCAACATTGCCTTGGCTTTCTTGAAGGTGAACTTGTCTTTCTTCAGCTTTTTCTTGAGCTCAGGGCACTCTCCTCTCATGTGCCCTTGCTTTTTGCACTCATAACACACAATCTCAGATTTTTTGTTAGCATCAGATTTATTGAAAAATTCTTTCTTTTAGAAAGGTTTAGAGTTACCAGAACCTCTCCTTTTGTATTTCAGGAATTTCTTGAATTGTCTAGTGAGCATGGCCATTTCGTCATTCTCACTCTCACTAGACGATTCAGACTCATTACTTTCCTGAATGACCTCCTTCTTGGAAGCTGGGGAATTTTTCCTAGAAGCCTTCAGGGCAAGTGGCTTCCTAGGATTTTCTTCAGTTTCCTTTCTTTTCATGTTAATTTTATAGGTCATCAGTGAGCCAATGAGTTCATCCAATTTCATTTTTGAAAGGTCTTTGGAATCCTCAATGATAGTGGTTTTTTTGTTCCAGGAGGATGGAAGAGACCGAAGAATCTTCCTCACCAGGTCACTTTCTGAGTATTCCTTTTTCAGGCCTTTCAAACCATTAATTATCAACATGAATCTTGCAAACATGTCAGAGATGGTTTCAATAGAATTCATTTTAAACATTTCATATTTTGAAACCAACATGCTTGCTTTTGTTTCCCTTACCTCAGACGTACCTTCATAAATGAGCTCGAGTTTGTCCCACATCTCTTTTGCCGATGTGCACGTGGAAACTCTCGAGTACTCGTTGGGATGGACCGCGCATTGCATCATATTGAGGGCGCTCCAGTTGAGTGTCCCCTTCGCGATCTGATCCTTGGTCCAGGTACTCTCGTCTTCAAGAAGGATATATTCGCCCTTGTGAACAATTTTCCACAACTCGTAGTTCTGTGCTCTCAAGAACACCTGCATACGATTTTTCCAATAGGGATAGTTAGTTCCATAAAAAAATGGTGGCCTAGTCACTGAGTGACCCTCGGCCATGAACCCCTTGCTAGATTCCATTTGACCGTGAATCTCCTGACCGTAAGATCAAACAAACAAGACAGTAATTCGGAGAAACTCAGCTCTGATACCAATTGAAAGGTTTGTGGAATCCCAATATGGTAATCTAGAAGGGGGGGGGGGTTGAATAGATTACTGTCAATTAAAAGTTTAAAACAACCCTTTTTAACCACAACAAAGTCTTTTGAGTTTTCAGTAGAAACTGAATGAGATTTAGATGTGTTGATGATGTGTAGATGAATTTGAAATTTATCTAGCGTGTGTAAATGCAACGCGCCTATCAAGCATCTAGCGTGAAAAATGTTCAAACCACAGGACACGAAGATTTATGTGGTTCGGAGTACACAAATCGTGTATCCTACGTCCACGGCACACACACACACGCAGAGAAAACTGCTTATGAGAGAGTACGGTGACTACAACTCACACACACACGTTTTCTGATGTGCACCCACGATCAGAACAACACACACACGGATGGTAGAAATATGAAAACAGAGAGAGTTCTGAGTGAGAGAATAAATCCTGGTGAAGAACTCTTCTGAGAACGCCTGGAGGAAGTTCAATCTTTGACTTGAATGCTTTGAGTCGATGGAGAAGGTTTAATTCTCGACGTTCTATGTTCAGGAACTACTGGATCAACGGATCTTTAGGGCTCTGGGCAGCAGTCTGAAGTAGAGCAGCAGCAACTCTTCTGCAATTTGGAATAGCTCTAGGGTTTTGGTTGTGGCTGCTTCTGTATGAAATTTCTTCCAAAGAGGTGTTTAAATATAGGTCTTCTCACTTGGAGAAACGTGAGACTTGGAAACACTATTTTGGATAACTTAGAAACTTTCTGTAGTTTGAAATATTCTCCATCTGTCGACAGGTCTTGGCCATCTGTCGACAGGCGACAGTGAGTTTGCATCAAACTGAAGTCTTGATCTTTGGCTCTGTGCAATCTGTCGACAGTCGATGACCATCTGTCGATAGATGTCTTCTTTTGTGCAAATGACAGAAGTCTAGATGTTCAGGGCTGTGGGATCTGTCGACAGTCGACTTCCCATCTGTCGATAGATGAAGAATTCCTGAGCAATGTGACTTCGGGCTGATCTTTCCTGTGCAGTCTGTCGACAGGTACTTTTGTGTCTGTCGATAGGTGACCTTATTTCTTATTTTTTGTGATCTTTCTCACTTGCTTGGTGAGAGCTTGACTTTGGGCATTTGTACCTACATGATAAAACATGTAAAGTTAAGTATTTTGAATACACAAATGATCAAGTATTGCATTGGGTTCTTTGTCATGTGTCAAGTGTATCAAACCTCAATTGAAGTTACTCATCATCAAAAAACATGTTGTTATAAATGTTAGAATGAAAACCCAACATAAATGTTAGAATGAAAACCCAACAAGTCTTAGAGATTCCGTCAGGCAGTGGCGGATTTGTCTTGTTTACAGATGCATCCAAGAGAGGTTTGGGTGCAGTTTTGATGCAGCATAGTAAGGTGGTCGTCTACGCCTCTAGGCAATTGAAGAAGCATGAAGAGAATTATCATACACATGATTTAGAGTTGGCAGCAGTGGTTTTTGCATTGAAGATTTGGCGACATTATTTATATGGTGAAAGATTTGAGATTTTCATTGATCATAAATGTTTAAAATATATTTTCTCTCAGAAAGATTTGAATTTAAGGCAGCGCCGATGGATGGAATATTTAAAAGATTATGACTTTAGTTTGGCATATCATCCAGGCAGAGCAAATGTGGTGGTAGATGCACTGAGCAGAAAAGCAGTTATGAATCAACTTATGATCAGAGATTGGAAACTTTATGAGGATGTAGCAGAGAATTCCTTATATGTGCCAAGCAGTCAGCGTAGAGCAATATTAGCAACTAGTGTAGTGGAACCTTCTCTTTACTGGCAAATAGCGGAAGAGCAGAGAGCAGATACCAGTTTAGTAGATATTCTCAGAATGGATGAAGTAAATTTGGGTCATGATAATGTGGTCAGACTAAAAGGATGATTATATGTCCCAGCAGATAGCAGAATGATTTAGAATAAGCTCACAGATCGAGATACACCATTCACCCAGGCAGCACTAAAATGTATCAAGACATGAAAAAGCATTTTTGGTGGCCGCATATGAAGAGAGAAATTGCAGAGTTCATAACCAGATGTGTAGTGTGTCAACAGATTAAGGCAGAGCATCAGAAGCCAGAAGGATTGTTGCAGCCGTTGCCCATTCCTCAGTGGAAGTGGGATGATATAACAATGGATTTCATAGTTGGTTTGCCCAAGGCATCAGGTCATAATGCAATATGGGTCTTTGTGGATAGATTGACCAAGGTTTGTAGATTACTACTAGTTAGTATGACATGGTCAGTTGATAGATTAGCAAAGCTTTATGTAGAAAGGATTGTGCCTTTGCATGGAGTACCAGTCACCATAGTTTCAGACCGAGATCCTCGGTTTACTTCAGGTTTTTGGAGAAGTTTGCAGAGGGTAATTGGCACAGAGTTAAGATACAGTTCAGCGTATCATCCACAAACAGATGGGCAGACAGAAAGAACAATTCAGACTATTGAAGATATGTTAAGAGCTTGCTATCTTGTGTGGGGAGGCATTTGGGAGCGTCATTTGGGTCAGGTTGAGTTTGCATATAACAACAGTTACCATTCAAGTATTGGAATGGCACCTTATGAAGCTTTGTATGGCAGACCATGTAAATCCCCATTAAATTGGTATGAAGTAGGAGAGAGTCAGGTTTTGGGCCCAGAATTAGTTCATCAGTGTGCAGAAACAGTAAGATTCATCCAAGAAAAGTTAAAAACAGCCCAGAGTCGCCAGAAGAGTTATGTAGATGTTAGACGCAGACCTTTGCAGTTTGAGGTCGGCGAATATGTATTTTTGAAGGTGTCTCCTACTAAAGGGGTACTAAGATTTAGTAAGAAAGGCAGGTTGAGTCCAAGATATGTTGGACCGTTTCAAATAAAAGAAAGGATGGGTGAAGCAACTTATAAGTTAGATTTGCCAGCAGACTTCATAGATGCACATGATGTATTCCATGTTTCAATGTTAAGAAAGTATATCAAAGATCCATCCCAAGTTGTCAATTATCAGAAAGATGATTTAAATCTAGACATGACAATGCCAGAGTATCCGGTGCATATAACAGGTCACAGAACCCAAAAGATCAGAAACAAAGAAATTGAGTTGGTAAATGTTAGATGGGAGAACAGGCAGGGTGGTGATGATACATGGGAGTTAGCGGAAGAAATTGGAAAAACGTATCCATACTTGTTTGAGTAAGTCTTTAATTCTTTTTAGGTGATAATATAATATTGATTGAATTGAAATTTTTATAATTGACTCCTGTTTTAAATTTGAGGATGAAATTTCTTTTTAGGTGATAGTAATGTAACGTTCCGACCATTTGGATCGTCTTCATGTGGTTGTGGAGGCCAGTTTGTCGCCGATGACGTGTGTGGCAGGTGTTTTATGCAGGTTGTGAGGCTTCGTGGGCCAGAAGTTTAGGCCCAAAGTGCTCACTGGTTCCCAGACTCTGAACGCGACAGTGAGGGGCGTCGCGTTCAGAACGTGACATCTCATGGCGTCGCGTTCATGGCACCGTCAGGTTTAGTTGACGCTTGCATGCATGCTGCGTGTCGCGCGCTGGGCAAGCATGCTGGTGTCAGCAGGCTGAAGGCGACGACCTATTACGTCGCGTTCAGGTCGCGACTTAGAAGGGCGTCGCGTTCTTAACTATACTATGTTTTTAAGAAACCCTGGCAGAACAGAGCTCACGGAAGCTTTGCTCGGCCAGGGGGTTTTTGCTGTGGAATTTGTGGGCAATTCGGCTTGTTAGAGCTCGGTTTGACGAGTTTCCACCGCGAGGACGTTACGTGGAGTGGAGGAAACGTCGTGCGGGCTTTGTTCTTTGCGTTCTTCACGAAGGTAGGGAGATTTCCCGTGGTTTTATCCGTGGATTGCTCGTGTGATGTGGATAATGTGTTTCCTACTTTCTAAACCTTAGATAGCATGTGTAGGAGCACATTAAAGCATGAAAACGGAATGAAAACCGTAGGTTTCAATGAGTTTGGGGTGATCCAGATGGGGGATTCCGGATTAGGGTTTGCACCTGCTAAGGCGACGACCCTTGGAGTTGCGACCAGGTCAAGACACGCGATACGTCACGTTCTGTAGGCGACGCAGTACCCCATCGCGATAGCAGTCAAAAGCTATTATCCAAGAATGTGTATGATTATCCGATTATCGTGGTTTGTGGTATGTGACGATAGTAAGCGGTGCATTGGCACTTGCAGCGCTCTGGGAGCTTGTAGTGTGTGTGGTTTACGTGGTGTTCACGTGGTTCACATGGAGGTTTCACGTGACTTGTGCGGTGTGCACGTGGTTTCCATGTACGTGGCAGGTAGTAGACGCCTACCGTGGATACCTCATCAGTTGGGAGGCCCAGGTTTTGTGTGAGCTAGGCACGTGTGTGCTCGGGGCTTGTCCCGGTAGTGGGTACTGATGAGGTCTTGTCGTCTTCCTGGACACCCTTACTCCTGTGCTGAGTAGTACGTCCGGCTGAGGGAAAGATGGCAGTGGGACAACAACTAGAGAGAGTTTGTTGTGTTGTCACTTGTAGTGCACTCATAGTTGGGGGAGACGGACACCAGTAGACGTACTGGACCCCAGCTAGTCCTGTTTTCCAGTGCCTCACTTTTGGGAGCTCGGGCCAGAGTCCCTAAAGGTGTCAGGCATGGGCCTGCGGGGTGTGTGACCTGCAGGTAGTAGTGGTTTGGTTGGACTCCACAGTCCTTGTACTTGTTTAGTGGAGCGGCAGCTGGACCTTTCGTCCGTGGCTGCGAGACTGTGAGGTAGTCCTGTGTGCTTTGTCCGGGTCAGTAACTGGTGTCGCGAACTAGTCCACGTGGCCCGAGTGTGGTGTTTCTCTTCAGTAGCTCGTACACCTGTTTGGCTTTTCCGTTTATTTATTTACATTAGTTTCTGTTAGGCGGAAAATGGTAAGTGGTATTTACAGCTTTATATCCTGCTAGATAGTTCTATAAATTGTTAGCGTAGCATTTCCTGCTTTGCTACTTGCGTTGGTTTGCTTAGTTTCTAGTGAGTTTCCCTACTAAGCCAGTGACTCGTGAGGCTCACCCCTACCTCCTACCAGGTGAGGGAGATCAGGAGATTTCGCACCCGTCGTCCAGTGGAGGGTCAGCACCACCAGCAGTGTAATTTACTTTTCTATTGTACACCTCGGGGTATGCCCCAGGTTCTGTTGTAGTTTGGTTACAGTTGTATTATGGCTATGTATATTTCATGTAAATATTTGTGAGATTGGCAAATCTTATACATATTTGAGCTGAGTCCTTTATGATTCTACGGACTTGTGGTTTGATATCCCTTGCGAGGCTTCGGCCTGTTCGCGGGAGGCGGACTTGAGTTAGGCTCGTTTTTAGGTTAACAAGTGTGAACGGCGAGGACCGTCACAGCAATGGCCAGGCAGATGCCATAAATAAAACTTTATCCAAAATCATAAAAATGATGTGTGAGGCTAATAAGTTCTCGGACTGGCCAGACAAGCTTGTAGATGTTGTATGGGCCTACCGCACTTCAATCCGCACTCCTACATGACAAACCCCGTTTGCCCTCACCTATGGAATGGAGGATATAGTACCATATGAGATTCTCATCCCCTCACTAAGAGTCCAGCTTGACAAGGACTTATCAATCGACGAGCGTCGTAAGTCGCTCCTAGCACAACTAGAGCTCTTAGATGAGAAGCGTCTGGCCGCTGCAGAACACACAAAAGCATATCAAAATAGACTCACTCATTTTTACCAAAAGAAAGTGATTGAGAAAAAATTCAAAGTTGGTGAAATAGTCATTAAAAGAATCTTTGTAAAACCTGGTGGTCCTCATTCAAAACTCCAACCAAACTGGGAAGTGTCGTACGTAATTAAAGATGCATATCCAGGCAATGCGTACAGGCTAGTGAACACTGAGGGTAAGGAACTCTCCCACTCTTGGAATGGGCTATATCTTAAGAAGTAGTACCCCTAGATAGGTGTTCGAAGTTACGAGGTGCAAGGACCCTAAAACGAAAACATCATCATTTCTAATTCATCATTCTTGATGAGTAAACCAGAGGTGTCGACACTCCCACACACTTACACGCCCCACCATTAGGACCTAAAAGCACAGAATCTAAAGAAGATCAATGCTTAGCCAAGAGTCTAGGACACCACTGTTTCTTTGCCTCTCAGTCTGCCAATAGGGATGGGAACCTGTGGGGTCAACCTTTGAATCTGTCCAATGCCTTAATGGGTAGAGGGCATGGACCAATAAGGGGAAAAGAAAAGAAAATAAGGCAAATCAAAGTCAAAAGAGCCAAAAAAAGGCAAATCAAAATCAAAAGAGCCAAAACAAGGCAAATAATAAGTAAAGAGCACGTCAAGAGTGGCAAAGTCTCCGCAGAAATTTAGATGGACCTAATCGTAAGCGTGCTATAAAAAACCCCACAAGCCAAAGACTGAACCCCAATGAGTATAGGGTAGAGGAATGAGTGTCACCCCAGTCATCCAAACCATTGGCAGACTTTCTAAAAATCACACTTCCCTTCTTCCTTATCGGTATGTCTCAGACTCAAGGCAAGGCAACGATCAACTAAAGAGGATGTTGCCAAAAGCTACCTTGGGTGGAGGCACCACTTAATCATGTCCAACCCTTGTTTAACACAGCTAAGAATCATTAATGAATGATGATTGAGCAATTGAAGGGTCCAAGTACCATGTTTCTTCACTTAGAGCGGATCCCCTTAGTTCCGCGTGTCTTTTTTAAGAAGGAACCACGCCGGGTTGCGGCTTATTTTCAAAATCAAAGAAAAAAAATGAATATTTCAAAACAAGAAAAAATGGAATATTTCAAAATCTCAAAAAAATGAATATTTTCAAAACCCAAAAGATTGATGATTTCAAATCCAAAAAAAAAAAGATTAAATATGTAAAAAGCCAAAAGGTGATGAGTTAATCTACTTCTAATTTGCATGAATGCATTGAATGCATGCTCATCTTTTAACTTCTTACTAGCATTTGCATGCTTGATTGTTGCACCTTAATCATTTCATTTTATTTATGCCTTATTTGAATAAAGGCTTAGCCCTTTGACAAATCATGAAGTCTGGCTCGCTTAGTAAGCAAGGGGCTGAGTCAAAATAGTTAACTAATCTGTTTGCCAAGTGATCCTTAGGCACAGGTAGAAGAGAACAAAGGCACATTCTACTATATCATGGCCAAAAGGCATGTCCAATATACATCACATACAAAAGGGTACCCCACTGGGTACACATCATCATGAAGAAAAGCAAAAGTACAAGTCATGTCAGTGGCCTAACTCTCGCCACCACTCTCTGCTCGCAGGGGATGTCGGCTGCTCTCAGCCTCGCCTGGGTCAGCCGTCGTGCGAGGAAGCAGTGGCCTCATGGAGGCACGAGAGTCTGCGGACCGCTGGGTGCCACGTCCCTCCTAGACATTCCTCTGGTACTCACAGGAAGTCACGATGAAGCTGGTGGAGTGGACGCTGGCTCGCCCCTCCCTCACGGCCCGCTCCCTGCCGCGCCTGTATCGGTCCTCGGCCTCCCTAAGTAGCTACTCGAAGATGGCCAAGCTGGTGCGAGAGTCCACCACCTGTTGGGAGAGGTGCTCCCGCTCCTGCTCCCACCGGCTGTGCTCGTGCTCCCTCCGCTCCACAGCAAGCACCACCTATAGCTTTGCCGCCTCACAAAGAAAGTCAGGGTTGCGCTGGGAGGCCTGGGTCCGCAGCTCAGGCAACTGCTCCATCAGCTCCGCCACCTCTGCTTCCGCCAGGGTCACCCAGGTGATGGCGCCCTAGAGCTCGGCAGTCTGTATGGAAAGAAACACGTGTAAGTTTCCGACAATTCACTTTCATATGTATATTATGGTCAGAACATACCCGTGTAGTGGTCACACTCTGCACCCTCAGCGCAGGCCACCGCTGTGGCCAATTTCTCCTAGAGGGAGGCCACTCGTGGATCCAACACGCTTGTACTTGTGGAGGCACCCGCAGGGTCAGTGTGCTCCACGGCTGCCTACTCAGCACGTTGTACATGAAAAGGTTAGGTCATCATATACTAAGGTAAAGAAAGACCGAAGGTAAATCATTCAAACTTACCAAAATCACCACGGCCTCACATGCCTCGGCCAACTGTGCCTCTGTGCTCACTAGCTGGGCATGGAGGGTCTCAATCAGGTCATCCCGAGCATCTTGCACATGCACACATTCATTAGTCAAATCATTCATATCAATATGAGCAAAGGAAAGTTAGAAGTGCATATCCTATCTGGCCTCATGAAGTCCCTATCGCCATACACCTCCAGGTAGTGCTGGAGGTATGCACGGCTGTCCTCGGCGTTAGACTCTACCACGGTACCCCCTCTTCACCAATCAGCATACTAGTCGAGAAGCGGAGGTGCCAATCCACCCTCTTCGCCTTCCCCCAGGTCTTCCTACCCACACCCCTCAGCTCCACCTTCTCAGACTGCACCTGGTGTGGCCGCAACACCCTCATGACAGTGAGGCTCGATCTCGTTCAGGCAATGAACCCAAAGGCCCTGCCCGAAATGAGGTCAACCGCTCTCCACCCAAGGCTGGCCCTCATTGTCATGCCCAGGTAGGGCTGCCACACCACCCGCATCCATGCATCATAATGTCATATGTCTTATCATAAGGAAATGCATGAAAGAAATAAGTCACAATACATACCAAAAGGGCCCAGAAATTCCGGATGTCACGTCGGAGGAGGCGGCCATCACCACTGGTAGCCACCGCTTGGCAAGGGGAACTGCATCTAGCTGCACCTCCGTGGCACGCCCCAGGGGAAGTAGTAGTAACTCCACACCTGCATACATGAGCATATTGATTAATTGACTAACAAGTGTAATGCAAGAAAATTAAGAAATCTTAAAGGAAAATCATGTACCTGGAGGAAAGGGGCGAACCCGCCCACGGTGGTCTCTCGGCTGGTGCCACTGGAATGGTCAAAAACGTATGGCCTGGAAGGCCGCTTCCCAAGCATACTTTCCAACCCTCTCCAGATCGGCCAAGATCTCCAGGAAGCAGCAATGGATGTCATGCCCCTTCGTCCCCAGCAACATCTTCCCTAAGAAAAGCACCAGGAACCTCCTCAGGTCCCAATCCACCCTCTCCTCATCCTGGGATCCTGGCCGTATACTGCGCGGGCCAGTCCCACGCTCGCTGCATGAACTCAGGCAGAACCTCCTCGCCTGACTGCCTCACCCCTCGCAGTCCTAGGCTCTGCAGCAACTGCACTCAGTCGACCATCCTCCGGTCTTCGTGGTCATCTACTCCTGCTGGCTCCAAGCTCAATAAGTCGTGCGCGAACTCGGTGTAGTCCGCGTACGTCACTTCTATCACCGCCTCCCTGTCCACTCGGAGGCCAGTGATCCTAGCCACGTCCTCCAGGCCCAGCACCATATGCCCCCAAAGCATCAGGAACGCCCTGCTCATCTTGTCCCAGCACTCCCTCAGAGCCTGGACGAGGGTGCTATCTATATAGAAGGGCTTGATATCCAATATCGGCCCGAACCACATGCCCTTAACTCTCTCTCTGGAAGTCGGGCATCCTCCAGTATGCCGCAATCACAGTGGCCAGTGGATATAGGGCCTCATGATCCCATGCACATAAGAAAACCAATTGCACAAGTTATCACGAGTCAACACAAGTCTAAGACAATCAAAACAGTTAAAAATGTTCAAAACAGGGCCCAATTTCTACCTCGGGTGGCCGAGCTTCTTCCTCCGCCACCCCCCCAGTGCCGTTTCCTCTCCCACCGCCATAAGTTCTTCTATCATGAGACTCGTCATTGTGGCCGGTGTCTATAATTCCTCCATAGCCATCGTTGCCGCCGTCTATCCTTCTTCTTCCTGCACCGAGATCGCCTCCCCTCACCGGCGCTTGGAGGCCGCGAGCTTCGTCATCAGTCAGGATGAGAGGGAGCTAGAGAGAGTGGGAGAAAACGAGAGAGAGAGAGAGAGATCAGTGATGATTGAGAGGATGAGAGTTCAAGAGTTGAAAGAGACGAATGGAGGGGCTCTCAGGTGTTTTATGCATTGTTTGAACTGAATTGCAACGTGACGGACACAGTCGTCGCGCATTTGAAAATCTAATTTAATATGCGATGGGAAGTGTCGTCGCGATTCAGATGCTATCATTACCCCAACACTGAGTTTGAGGCGCAGAATTTTGAATTTTGAAGTACAATTTAAAGCACGATGGGTAAGTGGTCGTAGTTTTAGTAATGCGCGACGGCTTGAATGGTCGCAGATCATAACTTTAAGTGCGACGCATGTGTCTGTCGCGATTTCAGAAGCTCACCCGAGGGCCACTTTTTAAGGAAAAATCATAGGTTTTTGGAAGATATGATCATTATACATTAAGAATGATGGCTTAATAAAGGATGATATTATTTCTTATTGAGAG
Organism: Colocasia esculenta; assembly: GCA_014218235.1. Classification (NCBI taxonomy): domain Eukaryota; kingdom Viridiplantae; phylum Streptophyta; class Magnoliopsida; order Alismatales; family Araceae; genus Colocasia; species Colocasia esculenta. The sequence goes on along the minus strand of CM024760.1, from coordinate 100,165,841 downwards.
TATAATCGTTGCATTTACAAACAACCACCTTGGGCCATAATTTCATTACCTCTCTTACATAGGCCATCCAATAACTCTCAATCTCCTCGACATTTGGGACTGGTCAGCTAAAAGTGCAGATCTTCTAGAGTGCTTTGATCGTGTCCGCCTCCTCTCCGTCGCCATTCGTTCCGAGATCCCTCATCTTGTCGGCAGGAGATGTGACGTTCGCTCGAGGTTGTGTCTTGGAAGTCCAAGTTTAGACGGGCAGTGGTGTGCATTGTAGACCACGAACTCGGTCCCCTCGATAAGTCATAGTTCCACACCGGGTGCTAGCCTCGCGCGTAAGTCTTTGCTAGAAGTGGCTTTGGAACACAAGTGAAGGCATTTCTTGGCATGCTTCAAAGATGATTGCCCAAGTCCGCCTGTGTCTTCAGCTGAGGCATGCGATTAGAAATTCACCCTTCTACGCCCACCAAGCTGTCCATGTGCTAGAGCGAGCTCTTGAAGAAGATCTGGGATGAGCTTGTCACCCCATTGTTCACATCAAATTTGAAGTGTAGATCAATCCAACATATGAATAACAACATAGATCCATAAGGAGGCCTACCCAAGCTCACCGTCATGAGTTCGTTGTAGACGAAGGCTAGCACTATCGGTCCCAACCTCTCACCTTCCCATATGCCACATATCGCACTCAATTGTTCCTCTTCAAGCACATTGTCCACGGACGGAAAGAGGAGCGCTCCCACTAGGCATATAGCGAACCCCTTCATCACTTTCTCAAGCTTCTCATCATCCTCCGTGTAAGACCCGGCCCCCTTGGGCCCTTTGGCCCCATCCTCAGGGTCGCACCAGGCGCCCTGGCCGCGACGTGGTCGCGCCAGAGTGGTCTGCCACGACAGCGTTGGGTCGCACCGCACCCGGCCGCCGCGTTCTTATCGCGACAGAGGTTACCGTCGCATCCTTGTTGCAGCGTCTGACAGGGTCGCGACTGCATTTCTGACAGACGTGATCGGTGCCCTTTCTGTCAGAATGGCTTTGTCAGGTGTCAGACGCGTGCAGTGTTGACGCGGCCTATCCGGGCATCGTGACTGCTTTTCCGGTCTCCGAGGTTTGACCGCCTTTTTGGGGTCGCACTAGGGGCGACCGTCACGACATGGTTGTGACGCCAAGGAGCGTCGTGACACGCTTGTTGTCACATTGGGTTGGCTCGTCATGTTTTGGGGGCCACTGGGTTAAAACCCAAGGCTGCTCCCCATTTCCCCCTCTCACCCTCTCAGCTCTCTTTCTCCCCTCTCCCTTCCCTCTCGAGTTTCTCTTGCGGTTTCTTGGCAGATCGTGGTGCTTGAGGCATCTGTGCTGAGGTGGTGTTGTCCCGCTCGTGCAGGGGACGTGTTCGTGCCGTTTGGAGCGAGGAGGAGGCGTTCATTCCTACGAGAAGGCCCTAGCGGGTTCGTTCTTCGTGTGGAGGTAGGGACCCTTGATCCTCTCGCCCTAAGCATGCTCCCTTCCCCCCTCTACATCATGTTTCCTTTGTGGTTTGGGGCTTGGGAGTGTGAGAACTCCTTGCTCGAGGTTGAGTGAGGTTTTCCTTGAGTGTAGATTCTTATAAATCCATGTCTTTGGGGCTTTAAGGGTGGTTTGGGCACTTTAATGGCTTTCTTACATGTTGAGCATGCGCCCCTCCCCCTATGGTTTGCCCATTTCGTGTTTTGGGACGATTTCTGGAAAAAGGGTTCCGGAGCTCCCCCCTGCTGAGAACGCGACCCCTTTAGAGACCGCGATCTTGTCACGGTGGCCCGGCCGACCGCGACAGGATCGCGGTGCTCTTGGGCACCGCGACCTGGTCGCGACGGCTCGAGCTGTCGTGACAAAATCGCGATGGGGTAGGGCGTCGCGACCATGTCGCGACGGCTCGATGCGTCGCGACCTCAGCCGTGAGACAGATTCCGATCCTTGCCATTTCCGCTTCTTTTACTGTACCTGTGGCACCTGTGCTAGTACCCCGTGCGGTCTACACTAGACTTTCGCTCAGTGCTCGGCACTTGAGGGCTTGTCCTGCGTGAGAGGTTGTTACCATTGCCTGGGACCCCCATCCTCGGGAGCCTGTCGAGGGAGTACTCCGGGCTACGAGTGTGCTCGAGTTGGCAGCCACCAGGCGGACTCTGGAGCTTAGGGGAGAACAGTGGTTAGGACAGTGACATGTGAGTCACTTGCGGAGCTCTCGTGGTTGGACTGGGATGCTGAGGTCAGTTTTCGGAGTTCTTCCCGGCGTAGTCCAGCTAATCCTTTCTCACTGCCTCGCTCTTTGCGGCCCCGGAACTGCTTAGAGAGGCCAGGTGTGGGACCGTAGTTCGGCCAGACTACGGCAGTTACTGTTGTGTTACTTTGTGTCCTACCTCGCTCTGACGAGACGTGAGGGTCAGGACCCGGGTCGAGGATAAGACGTCGGTGGACGCACCTGACCTTGACTAGTGGTAGTGTTTCCGTAGCTAGTGTTCCTTGTCCAGGCGGAGTTCCCTCTGTCTGTGTTTACTAGACGTGTGGTGGTCATGACGAGCAGTCGTACGGAGTTTCCGACCGTGTGTACTTTCCATACCGTGCTAGTTGTAGTTTCGCTTCCGCACTTCTGTTGGTAGGTAGAAGATATAAACTGTTGTCATTTATTTTATATATATATATATATATATATTCTTCTGCCTGTTTAGAGCCAGTAGGAGATTGGTAGTCCCTACTGAGCTTCTGTTGTGAAGCTCATCCCTCCTTTTCCCAGGTGAGACTGCTCAGCAGCAGCAAGGCGCGCACCGGGCGGAGGAGACGGGGCGGTAGTTGGGGTCCCCGTAGCTAGCAGTGGCTCCCCTGTTTCAGTGTACGTCACCCTCGGGGTATGCCCCTAAGGGACTTGTTCTTCCCCTGCCTTTTACTTGTACTAGCGTGCGTGCGTTGGGACTGTACTTAGAGCGGTACACAGTGGTCTCGCTCTCTTTTCTGTTTCCGCCTGTACGCTCCTAGTTTAGCAGTTGACGTTTACTTTCGTTACATATCTTGTTAGATGCATATTATAGCCCTGTCGGGTCTTCGGATCCGAGGGTGGCGACCGCGAAAATTGGGTCCTCGGCGTGGGCCGAGGGTCGGGTTCTTGGGTCGTTACAGTGGTATCAGAGCTAGAGTCTGACAGGACTTGTAGTTGATTTAAACTGCAACAGGAAGTCCCAACGGTAGTACAAGTACACTACTAGCCGCCCAAGTAGTTTTGTTAACCTTGTTGGTTGTGTTGCCCTGCAGTTTTGACATGGCTCCGCATAGGCGTAGTCAGGCTAGACAGTTGGTGGAGCAGCAGGATGAGTCCGTTATGCCCATGCAGGGGCAGGTCCAGGAGGAGGTGTCGGCAGACGAGTCAGTGGCACAGCCTTAGGGTGCAGCGGCAACAGCAGCGACAGGTGGGCAGCAGTAGCAGGAGTACCAGCCTCAGCCTCAGCAGTATGCAGACTTGTTTCCCATGGCCGAGCAGATCTTTAGAAACTTGTACCAGGGAGCGTACCAGCCCAGGCAGGTAGCAGCAGGTGTTCAGTTTCCAGTACCTCCTCCAGTGGTGTCGAAGCAGCAGGTAGAGCCAGAGGTGGAGCAGCTAGAGCATCAGCAGCGGTCGGGCACTGGGAGTACCCGGGCCGGGCGGAGGAGGACGACGGTTACGGAGGATAGGACCGCTCTCTTAGAGAGGTTCTTGCATCTTCGGCCACCGATGTTTCACGTGAGTTTGATCCAGACAAGGCAGAGAGCTGGACCCATGAGTTAGAGCGCATCTTCGAGGCCATGGAGTGCGCTGAGGAGGACCAGGTTCGACTGACAGTGTACCAGCTCAAGGGAGCAGCCCATGAGTGGTGGAGAGTTTAGAGGCAGACTCATTTCCAGGGGCAGTGGTTGGATCACATCACTTGGCAGCGGTTTTCGGAGGCCTTTCATGGCGAGTACTTCCCCGACTACGCTCGACGTGAGAGACGGGACTAGTTCCACCCGTTGGTTCAGGGTGACCTCACAGTTTCGCAGTACCACCAGAGGTTTGTCCGGTTGTTGAGGCATGTGCCTAATGTCGCAGGCAGCGATCAAGCGTGTGCAGAGAGGTTCATAGCAAGACTGAGACCAGACCTGAGGTGGGGTGTGACGGCACACATGTGTACCACTTTGTGAGAGGCCGTGGCGAAAGCCACCGCCTTGGACAGAGAGACCTGGTAGCCTCAGCAGCAGCAGCAGTAGCAGCAGGGAGGAGCCTCTTCCAGGTCCTCACCTTACCAGTGCCCAGCAGGTAGCCGTGGTAGTGCGACTTCCTCTTCCTCCGGCTCGGGCAGTTCCGGAAGCGCCGGGATTCGCTCGCAGTTTAGGAAGTTGTCTACTCGCGGGGGCAGTCGGAGCTGGCAACAGAAGCGCCAGTCCAGGTTTGCAAAGCAGTCAGTTGTCCAGGGAGCTGAGCAGGGAAATCAGGAGGCAGATTGCTACACTTGTGGCTTACCGGGCCACTTCTGGAGGGATTGCCCTATGGGGCAAGCCTCACAGCAGCAGCAGCCAGTTCAGTACGCTCAGCAGCCGCCTCAGTACCAGTACCCTCCTCAGTAGTAGGCACTGCGTCAGCAGCAGCGGGGGAGTACCAGCAGCAGGCTCAGCGGTTTTCGCAGCCATAGTAGTACCAGCCGTACCAGCAGCAGTACCCTCAGCAGCCGCCGCCGCCGCCGCAGCCCCAGTAGGTGCCGCAGCGTGGGCGTGGTCGTGGTCGCGTGATGGCGCTCACCCGGGAGCTGGCAGAGGCGTCAAACCTTGTTATAGGTACTCTACCTATCTTTGGCAGAGCTGCTCGTGTTTTAGTCAATCCCGGTGCTTCTTTGTGTTTTGCTTCAGAGGAACTCTACGAGTCCCTTGCTTGTCACGCTCCTGAGAGGCAGTGTGACGTGATGGTCGATCTCCTGTCTAGTGACTATATGCATTCCTTTGGTTACCTGGAGGGTGTGGCAGTTGAGGTTGAGGGGCACCAGTTGCCGGCCAGGTTGTACGCACTACAGCTTTGCGACTTTGACGTCATCCTGGGCATGGACTGGTTGGAGGCTCACTCAGCCGTAGTTGATTTCCAGTGGAAGACGATTCGATTTAGGATACCTGGAGAGCCCATCCTCTGCTTTCGAGGTATCCGGTCTACCAGTCGGCCATTTATTTCTTTGTGTAGAGCTCGCCGTTTGATCCGCGATGGCTGTGTGGCGTACCTTGCTTCGGTTTGTTCTTTGGAGCCTAGCGGATCTTTAGTTTCTGACGTGCCGGTTGTTTCTGAGTTCACCGATGTCTTCCCAGAGGATCTACTTGGTTTGCCGCCTGAGCGAGAGGTAGAGTTCTCCATCGATATTTTGCCCGGTACGATGCCATTGTCCAAGGCACCTTACCGGATGTCCCCGGCAGAGCTGTGTGAGTTGAAGCACCAGTTGCAGGAGCTTCTTGAGCTGGGCTTCATTCACTCGAGTCGCTCGCCGTGGGGCACGTTTCTTTTGTTTGTGTGAAAGAAGGATGGTAGTCTTCGTTTGTGCATCGATTATCGGCAGTTGAACCAGGTTACTGTGAAGAACAGGTACCCGTTGTCGAGGATCGATGATTTGTTTGATCAGTTGCAGTCGGCCCGAGTTTTCTCGAAGATTGACTTGAGATCTGGTTACTATCAGATGCGGATCAGAGAGTCAGATGTTGGTTTGACGGCTTTCCGTTCCAGGTACGATCACTTTGAGTTCGTCGTGATGCCATTTGGGCTGACGAACGCTCCCGTAGCATTCATGGATCTGATGCATAGGGTGTTCGTGAGTACCTAGATCGTTTTGTGGTTGTTTTTGTTGATGATATTTTGGTCTACTCGGATTCTGAGGAGGAGCATGAGGAGCACCTGAGGATCGTGCTGGAGACCCTGCGAAGTCACCGCCTTTATGCCAAGTTCAATAAGTGCGAATTTTGGCTGAGGGAGGTGCACTTTGTCAGGCACGTGATCTCGGGTTCTGGTGTGGCAGTGGACCCTGCCAAGGTGGAGGCCGTGCTGTCGTGGGAGTAGCCCACGTCGGTGTCAGAGGTCTGCAGTTTTCTGGGTTTGGCTGGTTATTATCGGAGGTTCATTCAGGATTTTGCCAAGTTAGCAGCGCCGTTGACCAGGTTGACTAGGCAAGTCATCAGGTTTGTTTGGTCAGAGGACTGTGAGCAGAGCTTCCGAGAGCTGAAGATGAGGTTGACTTCAGCGCAAGTGTTGGTCTTGCCGTCGGGTAGCGGTGGTTTTATGGTCTACACCGATGCGTCGAGGTCATGTTTGGGTGCCATGCTGATGCAGCACGGTGGGGTCGTTGCCTATGCTTCTCTGCAGCTCAAGAAGCATGAGGAGAACTACCCCACCCACGACTTGGAGCTGGTAGCAGTAGTGTTCACTCTCAAGTTGTGGAGGCACTACCTGTATGGCGAGGCTTTTCAGATCTTCACCGATCACCAGAGTCTGCAGTATATCTTCACCCAGAGGGATCTGAACTTGAGGCAGTGACGATGGATGGAGTATTTGAAGGACTACGACCTAACCCTTTCCTACCACCCAGGAAGGGCTAACGTCATAGCCGATGCTTTGAGCAGGCGCGTGCGCTTGAGTTCGCTGATGGTCAGAGAGTGGAGGCTGTTCGAGGAGCTGTCCCAGGGAGTGTTCGTTCCATCGAGGACCAGAGACCGTGCAGTAGCGAGCAGTTTGTCAGTTTGGCCGTCAGTACTCAGGCAGGTGTTGCAGGCACAACAGGCAGACCCTCAGTTGTCAGACATTTTGCAGATGCCAGATGTTGAGCTCGACGAGGATAGTGAGGTCAGATTCAGAGGCCGCTTGTACGTTCCTGAGGAGGCTCACCAGGCAGTTTTGTCAGAGGCTCACAGATCGAGGTATGATGTTCATCCGGGCGCCACCAAGATGTACCATTGCTTGAAGAGGTTCTTCTGGTGGCCAGGGATGAAGAGGGGCGTGGCAGAGTTTGTTGCTCGGTGCCTTACCTGTCAACAGGTGAAGGCCGAGCATCAGTGTCTTGGTGGTGAGCTGCAGCTGTTGCCCATTCCCGAGTGTAAGTGGGACGACATCACCATGGACTTTGTGGTTGGTTTGCCCCGCACCTCGCAAAGGCACGATGGTATCTAGGTGATTGTGGATCGTTTGACCAAGGCAGCGCACTTTCTTCCGATCAGGATGTCATGGTCAGTGGACAGGTTAGCCAGGCTGTACGTGGACAGAGTTTTTTCGTTGCACGGGATCCCAGTTTCAGTCATCTCCGACAGAGATCTGAGGTTCACGTCAGGGTTTTGGCGCAGTCTTCAGAGAGCACTGGGTACAGAGTGGAGGTCCAACACAACATACCACCCTCAGACAGACGGACAGTCAGAGCAGACTATACAGACACTGGAGGACATGCTGAGAGTGTGCTATTTAGACTGGAGCGGCACTTGGGAGTCGCACCTTCCGATGGTGGAGTTCGCGTATAACAACAATTATCACTCGAGCATCGGAATGGCACCATACGAGGCTCTGTATGGTCGCCCGTGCAGGACACCTCTTCACTGGTTTGAGGTTGGAGAGAGGCAGCTTTTGGGTCCAGAGTTAGTACAGTAGTGTGCAGATACAGTTAGACTGGTCAGGCAGAGGCTACAGACAGCGCAGAGTCGGCAGAAGAGTTATGCAGACAGCCGCAGGAGACCGTTACAGTTCAGTGTTGGTGACCTTGTTTTCTTGCGGGTCTCGCCGACCAAGGGTGTCATGAGGTTCGGCAAGAAGGGGAAGCTCAATCCCAAGTATATTGGGCCTTTCCCTATCTCGGAAAGGGTCGGCGAGGTGGCATACAAGTTGAGTCTTCCGACAGAGCTGGCAGGTGTGCACAGTGTTTTCCATGTTTCGCAGCTCAGGGAGTACGTCGCAGATCCTTTGCACGTGTTGGACTACTCACAGCTGGAGGTAGAGCCAGACTTGTCAGTGCCAGAGTACCCGGTCAGAGTTTTCGATCGCAGAGTTCAGCAGTTGTGTCAGAAGCACATTCCGCTGGTGAAGGTCGTTTGGCAGAACCGCGTTGGTGGCGAGGCCACCTGGGAGCGCGAGGATGAGATGCTGGAGCAGTTTCCCTATTTGTTTGATTGATTGGTATGTTACTTCCCCTTGTACTACTTTCCGGTTTGAGACCGAGTTGTTTTCATTTCGAGGACGAAATGTCTTAAGGTGGGTGGGATGTAAGACACGGCCCCCTTGGGCCCTTTGGCCCCATCCTCAGGGTCACGCCAGGCGCCTTGGCCGTGACGTGGTCGGGCCAGAGCTGTCTGCCGTGACAGCGTTGGGTCACGCCGCACCCGGCCGCCGCGTTCTTGTCGCGACGGGGGTTGCCGTCGCATCCTTGTTGCGGCGTCTGAAGGGTCGCGACTGCATTTTTAACAGACGTGACCAGTGTCCTTTCTGTCAGAATGGCTTTGTCAGGTGTCAGACGCGTGCAGCGTTGACACGGCCTGTCTGGGCATCGGGACTACTTTTCTGGTCTCGGAGGTTTGACCGCCTTGTTGGGGTCGCATCGGGGGCGACCGTCGTAACACGCTTGTTGTCGCACCGGGTCGGCCCGTCACGTTCTGGGGGCCGCCGGGTTAAAACCCAAGGCCGCGACCCATTTCCCCCTCTCGCCCTCTCAACTCTCTTTCTCCCCTCTCCCTTCCCTCACGAGTTTCTCTTGCGGTTTCTTGGCGGATCGTGGTGCTTGAGGCGTCCGTGCTGAGGTGGTGTCATCCCGCTCGTGCAAGGGACGTGTTTGTGCCATTTGGAGCGAGGATGAGGCGTTCATTCCTACGAGAAGGCCCTAGCGGGTTCATTCTTCGTGTGGAGGTAGGGATCCTTGATCCTCTCACCCTAAGCATGCTCCCTTCCCCCCTCTACATCGTGTTTCCTCTGTGATTTGGGGCTTGGGAGTGTGAGAACTCCATGCTCGAGGTTGAGTGAGGTTTTCCTTGAGTGTAGATTCGCATAAATCCATGTCTTTGGGGCTTTAAGGGTGGTTTGGGCACTTTAATGGCTTTCTTTCATGTTGAGCATGCTCCCCTCCCCTGTGGTTTGCCCATTTCGTGTTTTGGGACGATTTTCAGAAGAAGGGTTCCAAAGCTCCCCCCTGCTAAGAACGCGACCCCTTTAGAGGCCGCGATCTTGTCGGGTGGCCCGGCCGACCGCGACAGGATCGCGGTGCTCTTGGGCACCATGACCTGGTCGCGATAGGGCATCGCGACCATGTCGCGACGGCCCGATGCGTCGTGACCTCAGCCATGAGACAGATTTCTGATCCTTGCCATTTCCGCTTCTTTTACTGTACCCGTGGCACCTGTGCTAGTACCCTAGTGCGGTCTACACTAGTCTTTCACCCGGTGCTCGGCACTTGAGGGCTTGTCCTGCGTGAGAGGTTGTTACCATTGCCTGGGACCTCCATCCTCGGAAGCCTGTTGAGGGAGTACTCTGGGCTACGAGTGTGCTCAAGTTGGCAGCCACCAGGCGGACTCTGGAGCTTAGGGGAAAACAGTGGTGAGGACAGTGGCGTGTGAGTCACTTGCAGTGCTCTCGTGGTTGGACTGGGACGTCGAGGTCAGTTTTTGGAGTTCTTCCCGGCGCAGTCCATCTAGTCCTTTTCTCACTGCCTAGCTCTTTGTGGCCCCGGAACCGCGTAGAGAGGCCAGGCGTGGGACCATAGTCCGGCCGGACTACGGCGGTTACTGTTGTGTTACTTTGTGTCCTACCTCACTCTGACGAGATGTGAGGGTCAGGACCTGGGTCGAGGATAAGACGTCGGTGGATGCAGCTGACCTTGACTAGTGGTAGTGTTTCCGTATCTAGTGTTCCTTGTCCAGGCGGAGTTCCCTCCGTCTGTGTTTACTAGCTGTGTGGTGGTCACGACGAGTAGTCATACAGAGCTTCCGACCGTGTGTACTTTCCGTACCATGCTAGTTGTAGTCTCGCTTCCGCACTTCCGTTGGTAGGTAGAAGATATAAACTACTGTCATTTATTTTATATATATATATTCTTCTGCCTGTTTAGAGCCAGTAGGAGATTGGTAGTCCCTACTGAGCTTCTATTGTGAAGCTCATCCCTCCCTTTCCCAGGTGAGACTTCTCAGCAGCGGCAGGGCACGCGCCGGGCGGAGGAGACGGGGCGGTAGTTGGGGTCCCCGTAGCTAGCAATGGCTCCCGTGTTTCAGTGTACCTCACCCTCGGGGTATGCCCCTAAGGGACTTGTTCTTCCCCTGCCTTTTACTTGTACTAGCGTGCATGCGTTGGGACTGTACTTATAGCGGTACACAGCGGTCTCGCTCTCTTTTCTGTTTCCGCCTATATGCTTCTAGTTTAGCAGATGACGTTTACTTCCGTTACATATCCTGTTAGATGCATATTATAGATTTTTCGGGTCTTCGGATCCGTGGGTGGCGACCGCGAAAATTGGGTCCTCGGAGTGGGCCGAGGGTCGGGTTCTCAGGGTCGTTACACTCCGCCTTTGGCAACTCCTTGATTGTCCAAGCTGCCAATTTTTGCAAGTTTATCCCTTTCATGGCTTGGACGTCTTGGGCCGCTCTTCCGCTCCCCATAAAGCTTTCAAGTACCTCTTGTAGATCTCACTTTTCATTCTTTGGGTGAACTACGAAGCGCTGCAAACAAAATAAGACGGAAAATAACGGTGCAAGAGTGAGAGACAAAGCACAACTCCTTGAATGTAACTGTGATTGCCAAACACACGTGGGTGTCGAAGGAGCTGCACATGACAGGTGAGAAGGAAGAGTGATCGCGTAACATACCTTTTGGAGCGGAGGGTGATTGTGCGGGATGTGGGTTCCTCTTCTTCTACTAACATGGCCGGCCATGGTAGAAGGCTTTTCATTTGATTACCCTTGCAAAACACATAAAAGAAGAGTGGTTTTTAAACCCCTAAGGAATGGGTGTGTGTGTGTATTCATGCATGTGTGTATGCTAAAAAAGGAGAAATAAAAGGAGTAGCAACGTTGGGGCTTAGAGGAGATTGGTATAAACAAGTATAGATAGAAAAGAGGGGGGTGCTTCCCCAATGGAGATGGCGCAGGAGGCTATTGATTGGAACTTGAATGGGCGAAGGAAGAAGAGCGTCCTCCTGCCTCGCTCCGATGCACGTAAGGATGACCACTCCGAACTCCAAGGAATGAAGGCTCGGTGTAGCTTGGAAGTGAGGATGCTCCTCCTTGGTTCGAAGTTGAGTCTCCAATCCGGCAGGGCTTCGCCATAGTGTGTTGGTGATGCTCAAAACAGTGGCCTCAGGTCTCTATTTATAGGAGGAAAAAAAAAGCTTAAATCACGTCGGGTATAGTGGATATGATTTAAGTTGAATCGTGGCTGGTATAGTGGATGCATTTCAAAATTTCTATTTTCGGCAAATAGCAAGATTATAAATCACGTCGGGATGCCCGGACGCGATTCAGAGCTTCCAAAAAATGTTTATAGAAGGTTTCCAAAACAAATATAGAAATTAGTATGACGCCGTGATTCAAAAAAGGCAATTTCGCTTGCGAAAAACCGATTTAGAAAGTAAGAATCACAACGGTCAAAAAAGGCAATTAGCGAAAAATATGGAAACTTCTGAATCACTGCGTTAACCCCCGATGCGTTTTAAGAAAGCCTGTGAATCAGGTCGACAGAGATTGTGAATCGCGACGGCATAGGACGTTGCGATTTTCACTTCTTGCCCATAACCCTAGAAACCCAATGGAGAAGCACCAGAAAAATTGGGAAATTTGGGAAAAATAGGAAAAACTCCCGGAAGGCAAAAGAGGGCCATTTTGTGGCATTATGGCGCAATTTGAAATTTCCCCACAGTGGTGTCAAATTTGCATGTCTACAACTGCCACGCCTTGGCGTCTGCTTTGCAGGGGAGTGAATTGGAAGGACATGAAGTGGAGTATAATGGAGTGAAATGAAATGAAGAGAAATGAAGCGGAGTGAAGCGGAATGAAGTGGGAGCAGATTGATAAGTAGACACCAAGGTGAAAAATAGACACGCATAATCGTTATGGTGAACACCACCTGATGAGAGTCTTTCACTAAAACCCAAGGAAGTTTTCCTCAAGGAAGAAGACCTAAATAACAAATGTTTGGATGGAAAGATGGAAGATGTGCACGAAGGGCACAAAGGAGGTGTGTACGTGGTACACGAAGGAAAGGTGCCACGTGGGACACGAAGGAGAGATCAACTTACAGCGAAGGGGAAGTACCTAAGGACACAATCCATTAGGTTGCACTATTGGGGGTGTCTGCCACTGCTAAGGTGGATCTATGGGAGTAAAGATGAAAATAGAGGGATGAATCCAAACAAAGGCTCTTTGAGGAGATCAACTCAGAGACGACATCAAACGGAGTTAGGTACTTGACCTGGAATGGAATATTTCAAATTGATTTGGAATTGAAGCGAGAATGGCTCCCAAATTGCATTGGTAGAGTGGTTTCCCATAGTGATTTCAAATATGCATGTATGTTGGGCTAAAAGAAAAATAAGGATAAAAGGAGTAGAAAATAATCAAGGATATTATTGTTATGATGGTGTTGAGTCAGGACCAGAGTTTTATGCATGGGTCCATCGTCCTCACGTGCCATGCGTAACGGCCTATTTGTGCGGCTAAGGATCCTCTGGGATGATCATTGTTTTTGATAAAGGGGAACTCAAATCCAAGATTCCTCAGAGCCACAAGGTCCTTGATATGATCTAAAGGTATAACATATAGTAAATGCAGATAACTAAATGGTGAAGGCAGCCTGCAGCTTGATTGCCACATGAGGTAACTCGAACCTGCACTCATGAGAGATAACAAATATCATGGAATAACATCATTTATAGCATGGAGCGTGGATAAATCATTCAATCACGGACATAGCTCATTCAATTGTTTGTTTAAACCATGAGGATAAGTGTACTTGGCCAAATCAAGATATTGGAATTTAATGGCAGGAGGAGCCAATGATTGGAAGAATTGAATTGATCTAGTACAATGAGAGATGCAACGTGCTTGCCTTGTGCAGTACCATCATGATTTTTTTTAGATTTTGAAGATATTCAAATTTTTATGGAAATTTTGAAAATATTCATTTTTTTGGTGATTTTTAAATTATTCATCTTTTTGTTGGTTTTGGAAATATTCATCTTTTTTGTTGGTTTTTGGAAATATTCATCTTTTTTGTTGGTTTTAGAAATATTCATCTTTTTTGTTGGTTTTGGAAACATCCATCTTTTTTGTTAGTTTTTGGAAACAATTGCCATGCCATGGCAGCATTAAAGTTATGAGAACTGACTGGCCATGGGTCCTCGTTACCTCCCATTTCATTAACGAATGCCCAGAGTAAGGCGTGCATCTAAAGTGGCACCCAACGGTCAATTGCTCTTGTTTAACAGTGCCACCATCAAAGCCATGCTCGAAAAGGCGACCTAGTCTGGTAGGAGAAGGGACGAAAATTTGGAGATAAGCTTGATATCGATGTTGAAGAGTTGGGTTTGACTTACTCCCTTGGCACAACTGTCAAAAGATTCAGTCTCATAGAATATTGGGGTTTGGAATTGATTGATGACCATTCATTTGTTAGGGACATGCGTATGACCAGGCTCATTTTGAAATCTACGGGGACTTTGCCGCTGTTTGCCATGCCCTGTTTGATGATTGATTTACTTGATTTTGCATGCATACGACCAGGTCCATTTGGATCTCTGCGGGGACTTTGCCGCTATTGACATGAATTTAACTTGATATTTTTTTTGTCATTTGATTGATTCCCCTTTTTGAGACCTTCTCTCATCAGGGAGTGCTTTAGGTTGGTTGCCTTGCTCAGACTACCTCTACTACCCATAATTCGGCCGAATAAAAGGACAAATAGACGTTCGTGCCTTTAAGACATGGCTGGGACATCGACTGTAACGACCCAGAATCCGCATTACCAGTAACAACCAGTAACCCAATTCTGACCCGCTAACCCACGAGACAAGCTCGGAAGGGTAGGAAGTGAACGTCCGAGGAGACTATATGTAAGAAGATACACACCATGTAAAGCTGTAAAATTCTACTATATGAACATAATATGTACAACTCAGAGTCTAAGCAAGGTACAGAGTACAGAAGTACAACAAAAAGTACTACTCACTGCAGCTAAGGAGCACCAACACCGGAGTGGCTAGACTCGTCTGGAACGGGAGTCAACAAAGACCCACCTGAAAGGGAGGGGAGTGAGTCTCAAGAAAAGAGACCCAGTAGGGAAAAGTAACCCCACCAGCTACAGAACTAAAGTGCGGAAAGTAAAACAGAAGTAAACACATCGCACCACAACACAAAACTGTAAACCTCGCGGCTCAGTAACACACACTCACACACACACACAGTAAGTAGGACTCAGCTAGGGTCTGTGGCTCGGCGTCCGGTCACCACAGAGGCTCTCAACCCCAGCCACGTGTGCACACTACAGACGCTCTCTCTCGCGTCTGGTCCACGACCGGTTTTTCCCCTACGCTTGACCCTAGCGGTAGAGAAGGGGCTCCATGGAGACCGGCTCAAAACAACCACAAGGAGTACGCACAGGATAGAGTCGCACTCGGTGTCCTAGCTCACTAGCGGAGGACAACCACACGCTAGTCGTCTAGACGGAGTCGCACCCACGCCTAGGTAACACAACAGAAACGAGCACGCGGTAACGCAACGCGCGTAAAACAGACGGAACACACTCAACGCCTGAAACTCCGTACAGTAAGTGAACACTCATGTCACAACTAGTTACTCATATGCATAGGCAGAGTCACACTCTAAGCCTGGCTCACATATGTTATCAGGGCAGACATCACATGTCGATCGCCTTGAAACACAACACTTAAATCTGCTGGGACATAGGAGATTAACGGCCATATCGATTGCCGCCAATATGAAGTAAATGACACTCATCATGTCGTTAACCCTGACTCAACAGCAATCGACCATGTCGTCAATATTACCCCTGCAGATCTCAACGTCAACAGATGTGGACGTTAAGCTCTTCAGTCCCCTAAACCCAGAACTGAGCCGAATCAGTTCAATTGGGCAGAATTACCCAACAGAACTCTGACTGATGGAGGGAAATACTTCCTCTCATCATTTAACACTACCAGAACTTCCAATTTAAACAATCAAACGCCTAGATTGCCCAATTCACCCAAAATTCCGGCATGGTACAACCCAACCCTAAACCACAATTTGCATACTGATTTACACAAATGAGCATGCTGGTTTGCTAAGGAGGGTTATAGGAGTTATGTCCCTACCTCAGAACGCTTTAATAACCCCCAAACAGCCACTAATCGCGCCGGAACCCCCCGAAGACTCTGCGCGAATCGCACCAAATCCTCGCGTTTCCCGCCCGATCAAGCACCGCCACGCGATCCAGAGCCTTCCCACGAGCTCCCATCAACCATCAGAAGCTGTGGAAAAAGAGAAAGGCAAAGGTGGAGGGAAGGAGAGGAGAAGAGAAGAATGAGCTCTGCTCTCAGGTTGCCCTATTTCAACAGGTCCGACCAGTTGACGTCCACCTCTCTAGCCGCTTACTGAACCGCCAAAGGCTTGACGTCCACATCGCTTGTCATTGAGTTCAACAACAAACGTCCACACCGCTGGACGCCAACACCAAGTCAACGGCTAGCCCCAGGCCGTCAACCCCAAGTCAACGACAATGGTCTTGTCGTCAACCACACAGAACCTCTACAAGACCCAATAAGGATCCGCAAAGACCCGAGACCTTACAGCCCTCCCCCCTTAAGGAATTTTGCCCTCAAAATTCAAACAACACAAGGAAAGAAGACTCACCAAAGAGGTACGAAAACTGCTCGCGCATTTCATCCTCTCGCTCCCATGTCGACTCACCACCGGAGTGTCGCTGCCACGCAACACGAACTAACGGGATAGCCTTGTTCCTCAACCTCTGAACTCGGCGATCCTCAATATGCAACGGAAACTCTGGTACAGTCAACACTGGAGTCACCTCAGACCACTCTACACTCTACAGAACGTGAGACTCGTCAGAAAGGTACCTCTGAAGCATCGACACGTGAAACACATCGTGGACTGCTGCCAACTCTGACGGAAGCTCAAGTCTGTATGCCAAACCTCCGACACGCTCAGAAATGGTGAAAGGTCCAATAAAGAGGACTCAACTTTCCACGCCTACCAAACCTCACCACTCCCTTCATAGGAGACACACGACAAACACCTGGTCCCCTACCTGAAACTCGAGCGGTCGCTGCGCTGATCTGCATAACTCTTCTGCCGACTCTGAGCTGACTGAAGCCTCTCACAAGCTGAACTACCTCAACTGCCTGCTGAACCAACTCTGGCCCCGTGACAACCCGTTCGCCAACCTCGAACCAGTCAAGAGGAGTGCGACACGGTCTTCCGTACAAAGCCTCATATGGTGCCAAACCGATACTGGAGTGATAGCTATTATTATATGCAAACTCGACCAACGGCAAGTGAGCTGTCCACGACCCCTGCCACTCCAGACAACAAGCTCTAAGCATGTCCTCCAAAGTCTGGATAGTCCGCTCTGACTGACCGTCTGACTGAGGGTGGTAGGCGGAACTAAAAGCCAACTCTGTCCCCAAAGCTCTCTGGAAACTGCGCCAGAATCCAGAAGTGAAGCGAGGATCCCTGTCTGACACAATAGAGATCGGCACTCCGTGCAAAGGAACAATCCGCTCTACGTACAACGCGGCCAACCTACTCACACCCCAACTAGTCCTGACAGGCAAGAATCTGGCAGTCTTCGTCAATCTGTCCACAAGAACCCAAATGCTGTCAAAACCTCCAGCTGTCCTCGGCAAACCACAAACAAAGTCAGTCGTCACATGGTCCCACTTCCACATCGGAATCTCTAACGGCTGCACAAGTCCTCCTGGACGCTGATGTTCGGCCTTCACCTGCTGACAGACCAAACACCTAGCAACAAAAGCCGCTATGTCTCTCTTCATCCCAGGCCACCAAAACTGACGTCTCAACCTGTGATACATCTTGGTCGACCCTGGATGAATCGAGTACCTGGAACCATGTGCCTCCTGCAACACAACTCTCCTGATAGACTCCTCAACAGGAACATAGAGTCTATCTCGGAACCTAACAGTCCCGTCCTCGCAAAGCTCAACCTCTGGAAGAAGCAACACACTGTGCAACTCGGGATCTGCCTGCTGAGCCTCAACAACCTGTCTCACAACGGCGGGAGCCGCTAACAAACTGCCCAACACAAACTGTCGACGACTGGACGAAACTCTGAAAGACCCCTCTGTCGCAGACTGCCACAACTGCCACTCTCTAAGCATCAGATGACTCATCTGTGCTTTCCTACTCAAGGCATCTGCAACCACATTCGCCTTTCCAGGCTTATACTCAATGCTGAAATCATAGTCTTTCAGATATTCCATCCATCGACGCTGCCTCATATTCAGATCCCTCTGAGAAAACACATATCTCAAACTCTGGTGGTCGGTACGGACTACAAAACTCACTCCGTACAGGTAAAGACGCCAAATCCAAAGCAAACACCACAGCTGCAAGCTCTAGGTCGTGGGTCGGGTAACTCTCCTCGTGGGGCTTAAGCTGGCGAGACGCATAAGCCACCACCCGGCCTTGCTGCATCAAAACCGCACCCAAACCAACACCTGAAGCATCTGTGCAAACCTCAAAACCCTCCTCACCTGAAGGTAAGGCAAGAACTGGCGCTGACGTAAGCAGTCGCTTCAACTCTATGAAGCTCTGCTCACACTGCTCCGACCACTCAAACGGAACTCCCTTTCTCGTCAACCGAGTCAAGGGTGCAGCAACCTGAGAAAAGTCTCGAACAAACCTGCGGTAGTAACCTGCCAAACCCAGAAAGCTACGAATCTCAGACACAGATCTGGGACTCTCCCACTGCAAAACTGCCTCAACCTTCGCTGGATCCACAGAAACTCCCTCACCTGAGATCACGTGCCCCAAAAAGTGAACCTGTTGTAGCCAAAACTCACACTTACTAAGTTTGGCATACAACTGGTGCTCTCGCAAAGTCTGCAACACGATCCTCAGGTGCTCGGCGTGCTCCTCCTCCGAAACGGAGTACACCAGAATGTCGTCAACAAACACTACGACAAACCGGTCCAAGAACTGGTGGAACACCCGGTGCATCAGATCCATGAAGGCCGCTGGAGCATTGGTGAGCCCAAACGGCATCACCAAAAACTCAAAGTGTCCATATCTGGTCCGAAAAGCAGTCCTCTCAATGTCAGAATCTCTAATCCGCAACTGATAGTAGCCCGACCTCAAGTCAATCTTCGAAAAGACACGAGCAGACTGAAGCTGATCAAAGAGATCATCAATCCTAGGCAAAGGATACCTATTCTTGATGGTCACTTGATTTAGCTTCCTATAATCAATACACAACCTCAGGCTACCATCCTTCTTCTGGACAAACAAAACAGGTGACCCCCACGGAGAAAAGCTAGGACGAATATAGCCCTTCTCCAACAACTCCTCAAGCTGCCTCTTCAACTCCCTCAACTCTGCTGGTGCCATACGGTACGGTGCCTGAGCAAAAGGTACAGTGCCAGGAACCAACTCTACAGTAAACTCAATCTCTCTCTCTGGCGGTAGACCAGGCAACTCTTCCGGAAAAACATCCGGAAACTCACACACTACGGGAATGTCCCCCACTCCCGAGGCAATCTGGTCAAGAGTCACTGCAAAACTAGGAAACCCTGACAACCAGAAGCAAGTAACCTCCCTGCCCTCAAAGCAGAAACTAAAAAGCGAGAAGTAAGAGGTACGATACCCTGGAAGTAGAACGCCGCTTCCCCAGGTATCCGCAAGTGCACCCTCTTCTTCTGGCAATCCATCACTGCACCATACCGCTCTAACCAGTCCATACCCAAAATCACATCATAGTCATGTAACTGCAAAGCAAACAGACGAGCTGACAACCACTGATCCTGCAACTGCACAGGTACCTCCTCAAGACAGTAGGACGTAAGGACAAAGTCCCCTGTCGGCAACTCTACTGCTAACTCAACAGACTCTCCCGAACTCAACTCTCCAAGGGAGTCTAAAAACTCCTCAGACACAAAAGAGTGAGAGGCACCGGAATCAAACAAAACTCTAACTGTACAACCAAAAACTGAAACAGTACCTTCCACTAGGTGACCTGCCTCTGCGTCTGCACGGGTCAAGTGAGTAACACGACCTCTACCTCTCGACCCACCAGAACCTCCGGTCTGCTGACGCTGCTGCACAGGTGCCTGCTGCTGCTGCACTCGGGGCTGTGACTGGGTCTGCTGCTGCGGCACACGAGGTAACAAAGGACAATCTCGCGCCATGTGACCCATCTGGTCACACCGGTAACACTGACCAGCAAAAGTACGATGTACCTGCTGCGAAGGCTGACCTGTCGGCTGCTGAACACTCCCAACCGACTGCTGTCTCTGCTCTGCCTGCCTCCTATCACGCCGAAACTTCCTCCGAGATCCTGACTTCGCCGTCGTCCCAGTAGAAGTGGACGCGTAGGAAGTCGCAGTCCTCGGGGTCGTCTGCACACTACCCTGCTGCTGTCGAGGCTGAGAAGGAACTACCTGTGTCTGAACCTCTGCGCTCCGAGCACGAGTCCGCAAGGTGTCTGCCTCCAATGCTGCTGCTGTCTGATAGGCCGCATCCAAGTCTGTGACACGAGCAACTATCAGCGCCTACCTGAGCTCTGGCCTCAAGCCCCTCACAAACTGCTAAATCCTCAGACCCTCATCTGCCATAATCTACGGAGCATAATGCCCTAGCTTTACAAATCTGGCCCTGTACTGCACTACAGTAAAGTCCCTCTGCTGCAAGTCCAGAAACTGGTACAACCTCTCTGTCCGGACGTAAGTAGGACAGAAGGCTCTCTCAAAAGAAACGACAAACTCCTGCCACGGAATCTGTCTAAGTGGACGAGACTGAAAAGTAGTCTCCCACTCAGCGGACCACCAAGTCAACGCCTGCGCCTGCAACTGGTAACTGGCTAGCAGCACTCGCTCCTCGGGAACACACTCCATGGAACGAAAAGTCCGCTCCACTGCATCTAACCATGCCCGCGCTGCATCTGGATCAGGCTGGCCCAAAAACTGAGGAGGCTGAAACTGCAAGAACTCCCTCAACACCTTCCCAGTACCACCCTGGGGTACCGGCGCGTCACGGTGCTGAGCTACAAACTGAGCCATCCCCTCAAGAAATCGAGTCATGTCTAATCCCTGAGCTACCTGAGGTGGAGGTGGCGGCGGAGCAATACCACTGTGTGCGTCCTGTGGCAAAGGCTACGTCTGCTGAGGTGGCGGAGCGTCTCCAGCCTCCTGACGAGTCGCCTGCTCAGCCACTCCCTCTCTAGGACGTCGCCTAGGTGCCATAGTACTATACACAGAGCAAAATACACATAAATATACTAACTAACTCTGGGCTAAATAGCTGCAACTGTACTCTTTATGCTCTGAGTCTACATGATAGGTATTTCCTTATATATATCTCATCAGACCAGGCTCTGATACCAAACCGTAACAACCCAGAATCTGCATTACCAGTAACAACCAGTAATCCGAATTCTGACCCGCCAACCCACGAGACAAGCTCGGAAGGGTAGGAAGTGAACGTCCGAGGAGACTATATGTAAGAAGATACACACCATGTAAAGCTGTAAAATTCCACTATATGAACATAATATGTACAACTCAGAGTCTGAGCAAGGTACAGAGTACAGAAGTACAACAAAAAGTACTACTCACTGCAGCTAAGGAGCACCAACACCGGAGTGGCTAGACTCGCTTGGAACGGGAGTTGACGAAGACCAACCTGAAAGGGAGGGGAGTGAGTCTCAAGAAAAGAGACCCTGTAGGGAAAAGTAACCCCACCAGCTACAGTACTAAAGTGCGGAAAGTAAAACAGAAGTAAACACATCGCACCACAACATAAAACTGTAAACCTCGCGGCTCAGTAACACACACTCACACACACACACAGTAAGTAGGACTCAGCTAGGGTCTGTGGCTCGGCGTCTCACCACAGAGGCTCTCAACCCCAGCCACGTGTGCACACTACAGACGCTCTCTCTCGCGTCTGGTCCACGACCGGTTTTTCCCCTACGCTTGACCCTAGCGGTAGAGAAGGGGCTCCACGGAGACCGGCTCAAAACCACCACAAGGAGTACGCACAGGACAGAGTCGCACTCGGCGTCCTGGCTCACTAGCGGAGGACAACCAACGCTAGTCGTCTAGACGGAGTCGCACCCACGCCTAGGTAACACAACAGAAACGGGCACGCGGTAACGCAACGCGCGTACAACAGACGGAACACACTCAACGCCTGAAACTCCGTACAGTAAGTGAACACTCATGTCACAACTAGTTACTCATATGCATAGGCAGAGTCACACTCTAAGCCTGGCTCACATATGTTATCAGGGCGGACATCACATGTCGATCGCCTTGAAACACAACACTTAAATCTGCTGGGACATAGGAGATTAACGACCATATCGATTGCCGCCAATATGAAGTAAACGGCACTCATCATGTCGTTAACCCTGACTCAACGGCAATCGACCATGTCGTCAATATCACCCCTGAAGATCTCAACGTCAACAGATGTGGACGTTAAGCTCTTCAGTCCCCTAAACCCAGAACTGAGCCGAATCAGTTCAATTGGGCAGAATTACCCAACAGAACTCTGACTGATGGAGGGAAATACTTCCTCTCATCATTTAACACTACCAGAACTTCCAATTTAAACAATCAAACGCCTAGATTGCCCAATTCACAAAAAATTTCAGCATGGTACAACCCAACCCTAAACCACAATTTGCATACTGATTTACACAAATGAGCATGCTGGTTTGCTAAGGAGGGTTATAGGAGTTAAGTCCCTACCTCAGAACGCTTTAATAACCCCCAAACAGCCACTAATCACGCCAGAACCCCCCGAAGACTCCGCGCGAATCGCACCAAATCCTCGCGTTTCCCGCCCGATCAAGAACTGCCACGCGATCCAGAGCCTTCCCACGAGCTCCCATCAACCATCAGAAGCTGTGGAAAAAGAGAAAGGCAAAGGTGGAGGGAAGAAGAGGAGAAGAGAAAAATAAGCTCTGCTCTCGGGTTGCCCTATTTCAACAGGTCCGACCAGTTGACGTCCACCTCTCTAGCCGCTTACTGAACCGCCAAAGGCTTGACGTCCACATCGCTTGTCGTTGAGTTCAACAACAAACGTCCACACCGCTGGACGCCAACACCAAGTCAACGGCTAGCCCCAGGCCGTCAACCCCAAGTCAACGACAATGGTCTTGTCGTCAACCACACAGAACCTCTACAAGACCCAATAAGGATCTGCAAAGACCCGAGACCTTACATCGACGGTGTCTACCGAAGCAATCGGCTTAGGGCGCCGTGAAGTGTGTGAAACGTGCCCATGCCAAGGGCAAGATTTAATGACCTGGAAGGGAACTTTGGACTCCTAACGCAGAGCTCTCATAACGGAAGTGCTGCACTAGCATGACAATATTGGATATTCATCTTCGTTTTTTTTTTTTTTGATTTTTGAACACTAATAATATAATAAGTGTTCCGAGGATAAAAGGAGGACGAAAGCCCTGCGTTGGGGTGAGACTCAGAGGCTTTGAAGAACGTACAGAATTACTCGAAAATTAAAGGGATAAGTGGGGACTAAAACCCCGAAAACAGTGGGAGAAAGGTCGAATGACTTGATTAAAAATGGAAAGGAGAGAATGGCGGAAAGACTTTGGGGACTCTGGTGGTTTCGGAGGGAGTGGAAGAAGAAGGGCGTGATGCCCAGTAGAAGAAAAAGAATCCGGGTGGTCCGAGGAGAGAAAGGAAAAAGTGGGCCGCGAAGGGATAAAAAGGGAAATGTGCTGCATGGGGTGCGAGAAGGAAGGGTGTCGCGTGGGGTACGTGAAGGAGATGCGCCACGTGGGGCACTAGGTGGAGTTGTGCCATGTGGGGCACTAGAGGGAGGCATGCCGCGTGGGGCATTGGATGGAGAGATGGAGATGTGCCACGTGGGGCACGGGAAGAAAATGTGCCATGTGGGGCACAAGAAGGAGATGTGCCACGTGGGGCACAATATGGAGGGTGGAAACAATGGGGTGTGCAACGTGGGGCACGGAGAGGAGGATTGCGAACACCTAACGATGTGCCACGAGGGGCACAAGGCGGAAGATATGGATTACAAAAAGGGGCGTGATGCCCAGTACAAGAGAGTGGATCACAAAAGAGATGGAAATTAAAAGGCTCCTGTGGGGAGGGAATATGGAGAACCCACGGGAAGGTGCTAAGTAGCACAAAAGAGGAGGTGAAAGATGGTGAAGGAGGTCGAGGTGCCCTGGTCTTTTTCCTTGCCCGGCGATTGAGCTTACATTTGTGAATTGGCGTTCTGACCCTCAGGTATTTCTTCACATAGTGTGCCCAGCGTGCAGACGATATTGCTCTTCTTACATGAATTGAACGGCTCTCAATAATTGGAGGGTTGTTGACTTCCGTCGTAGTTTCAAGCAACAGTGGCAACTCCCTTGGAATGTAGTTGAAAGAAATGGTGGGGAGTTCCACTGGTGGAGTTGGAAGCAAAAATGGGACTGTGCCCGAAGGATAGGTGATCTTTTGCAAGGAAAGGGGCACATGCCCTTGGGTAATTGATTGTGCTACGGATTTAGCCTTGGAATGTGTGAGCACAATTTGCATGGTTGACCCCTCCACTAGGGTGGGAAAGTTCACAACAATGGTGTGAGGGGTCATGAAAGCTTGGAGGGAGAGATTCCCTATGAGTATATGGATTTTGACACATTTGGCAACGGGTATGAGTGGCATAGCTTTAGAGGTCCTATATACAGCCACGAATGGAGGGGAGGATTCCCGCTTAGTGAATGTTCCCGGTATGCTGATGATGATCAGCATGCGAGGGATATATTCTTGCAGTTTGGATAGCAAGCCAGGTCCCGGGGCTTCCTTCTTCTTCTGACCTTGCTTGTTGCTCTTCAAAGGAGTGCACCTGCTCCGTTGGATGGGGGTAGATGTGGATGGGGTGGAAGGCTGTATGACCGGTGGAAGTGTAATGGGTATGATAGGGAGGTTTTGCTCGGGTTTGGTTGCCAATGGTGTTTGCATAGTGGGAGGTGTAGTGGTTGGTTTAATGGTGGGTGTAATGGTTGGTGGAGGTTTAATAGAGGATTTGGTGATAATGGACAGTAATGTAGGGGGGGTAGGTGAATGGCGTACGAACATGACCTCGGAAGGTTCATCATCATAACACCAGGTGGTTTCATGGATGGGTTGGTTGTTGGCAACCTCAGCCCGAGCAACGGGCTGTGGTGGAGGTGGAGGTTGTTGTGGGGGTAGTGGTTGTTGTGGTGGTGGAGTAGGATCTGGAATGGGTGCCGGAGCAGGTGCAGCGTCAGGCACGAGAGCTTCTTCATGCATAGTAGGGGCGTTGTATGGCCCTGTTGGAGGTTGTTGGGTCTGAGGAGGACGAATTAGTGGACGCCTGGGTGGAGGCATATCATGGTAGATGGGTAGTGTATGTGTAGGGGTATATGATGTGGATGTTGTATGGTGGCGAGGTGGATGGTGAATGGCGTCCATTGACCCGTTGTGCCTCGGAACGGCTTGATCCACTACAAGAAAAAGCGCATATCGAGACCGATTTAGAGACCGAAAATTTTGGTCCCTATTCGGTCCCAAAATAGGGACCGAATAGAGACTGAAAATTTCAGTCCCAAAAATAGAGACCGAATATTTTCGGTCCCTATTCCGTCCCTGAATAGGGACCGAAATTATTCAGTCTCTATGTTTGGGACCGAATAATTTCGGTCCCTATTCGGTCCCTGAATAGGGACCGAATTGAGACTGCATTTAGACCGAATTGAGACTGAATTTTGGTAATGAAATTTAGTTCGAAATTACCATAATTATCATAAAAATATGTTTATACCAAAAATGTGGATATTGAGAATTTGTGATGCACGGTTAATAAGGTAAATATGATTTATCTACTTTTAGGATAATTTATACTTGATAAATATTTTTTCAGGAAAATTTTAAATAAAAATTACCATAAACTTGTTTACGTAAGATTTAACATGCATCTAAATGTGAACATGTGTAAGTAGTGGTAGGTATGTGTAAAAGTGTATATATTTATTAGTATATATATATATATATATATATATATATATATGTTTGTGTGTTTGTGTGTGTGTGTTAATAAAAGAAAAGATAAAATAATGTCTAAAAGATTATTAGGTATACTTACGTGTTTTAGCTAATACTCAGTCTTAGCTAGGCAAGTGTTCTTGTGAATTGAAGGATTCTTATTCTTCTTCTTTTTTTCTGACTGTGTTTTGGAAATAGTACTAATAGTGTCAACACATCTATCCAGTAGTGTTGACCTATCTATCTAGTAGTGTCAGTTAACACTATCTATCCAGTAGTGTCAACACTATCTATGCAGTACTAGTGTTGACCTATCCATACTCATGTGTCAACACTATCTATGTAGTACCCGAAAAATCCATTAATTAAAAATTATAGATAAATTGAAATTTTATCAATTAATAAATTCAATTAGTTAAAAATGTACACATCATTATTATATACGTATAAACCCCTATACAAATTTCTTAAAATAGTAGTTATACTTTAAATAATGTTCTCTAATGACCCATCATGAAATTTGGGCGTAAAAAAATCATTTGGACCGAGTTTAAGAAATTATGCGACTTATTAGCATAATTAAGGAATAAGTCGAAGAACTCATTTTTTTATGACCCAAAGTGGATTATAAATAAAAATAAATATATGGGTAGACTTTAAATAATTGGGATGATAGTCCATTATGATATTTAGACCAATGGACAATCTGGGCCCATGAATAAATTATCTAATAAAAGGATAATTAAAAATCCAATAAGTAAAGTAAGTACATGAGTTGTACAATTAAGCTCACACGAGCTATTGTGCCAAGAGTAAGAGCCCAAATGATGAAGGTTAGAAATATTGGCATGAATAATATTTAATTGAAATAAAAATATGAAATTACTTGAATAAGTGTGATAAATAGATTTACATAAGAATAAAGGGTGAATAATTGGAATTAAATCAATACCCATTAAGTCAAATTAGTAATGGGTTTTACTAATGGTCCTAGCATAAAGTTTGGGCCCAATTATGAAGAGACCACCATGAGATGAGAGTTAAATAAGTGAAATTCGTACATAAAATATTAATAAATAGAAAATGGTTAAGATAATGAGTATTTTAACTCTTAATCATCTTAGAAAGAGTTCTAAACCTAGAATAACTCAATAGGACTCTATCCTAATCTAAAATTGGGATTTAGATGAGAGACAATTGGGTTAAATATAAGAGACCCAAATTAAATAAGGAAATTCGTAACTATATTATCTCTTAATTAAAAAGGAGTCATTAAAGCACTAATATGACTCATATATATCTTAATAAGAGTCCTAATCCTATCTTAAACCATTACCCACGAAATTAGACCTCTCCCTTACCCAATTAGATAGATATAGCAAGAAAAATATGAGATAATTATGGAAATTCGTAATTAAATGAGGAAAGAGTTTTAGGTGATTTAGAACTCTACAAGCCATCAAAACACCCCCCATTTGACCCTAGCACCCCACAATTTCGTGCTAAGACTTTTGGAGAGGAAGAGGAGAAGATTTGGACCAAGGAGCAAGGAAGGAGAAGACTTGGAGCAAGAAGGGTTCTCTTATTTTCGTCATTCAAACTAGGGTTTTCTTACTTCACGAAAAAGGTAGGCAATCTCTAAGCAAAAATCGTGAAATAATTATCCTAGGTAGCCTTCATGATAAAATTATCTTAAATACTACTACATGTTAGCTTTCAAACGCCGCTGGTTTCATAATTTTTCATCATGTATACACCTCTAATTAATTCGTTGAACCCTGACTGCGCCTGTTTAGGTCACTGAAAAGTCACCTGATCAATGCATATCTAAACCTTGTCTATTTTCAAATTAATCGTGCATGTTGATATATATACATGTCTACTTTCGTTTAAAACTGGTTTCGTGCTTTTTGATCACTGTGCAATTTTATACTGATTTTAGAATGACCCTGTGTCAAGAAGGGTCCACCCAGAGAAAAATAGAAAAAGGCCGGACATCCCTGTTATCGCGGCGGCGCGATCCGTCGCGATACTTGGAGGTCGCGGCCGGATAAGGCGACGCGTTCATAAAGCGGCTGCCTGTACCACCGCGTTCTCAACCCCGAACCGGGCCAGACCAGGCCGGTTCGCCCGTCGCGCCAGGCCGCCCCGTCGCGACCTGGACCGCGATGGGAACTCCCGCCGCGTTAGCAGTTTGATGCGCCCGTGTGACCCGTCGCGACGTGATCACGACAGGAACCCACGTCGCGTTCTTGAAATTTTGGCCATAACCTTCAATTGCTCTTATATCCCTGCTTTAAATGCCATCTAATCCTTGTACAAGTTAAACCATGTACTGTTAAGCTTAACGAATGACCTGAATAATTTTTATTTGATAATATTTAAATGATTCTTATTAATTTAAAAGCCGTAAGCACGACTTATTCTATTCTCATGATTTCTTTACACTTGCACACTAAACATTGTTTATTGCCATTTGACCTTATTAAATTACTCAATAATGTATCTGGTAATTAAGTGAAATTAATTACCTAATTTCCCTATTATTTAAATGACACATGTCTTCGTTTTATTCGCGTGATTTGTACACCGTTATCGCGTCCCTCTGCCTTCGAGCACTCGAGGCAAGACGGACAACGTTTCATTACACACTTTCTCTTGACATGGACCATCTCTCCACCGGGAATACTCTCGACTGGACTAGGGACTCCTTGTCAAGGCCTCCGTAAGTCTTCTTGGCTTTGGCGCACGTCCTTAGCCGATGAGCTGGTTGTACCTTTAAATCTTGTTACACTTTTAGGGATCAGTACGATCCAATCGGCCTTAGTGAGATCTCTCTTATCTTGTTATCACGCCAGACCATCTAGCCAGTGTTCATAGCACGGCTAATAGGCGGATGTGACTTCTACCAGACTGCCGGTACCCGACCTGGTGCTGTGCAACCGTTACTATCGTGGTTTATCGTTGTTTTACGATTATACCCCTATCTCATCTACTATCCTTGTACTCTCATCTATTCACGTTCACTCTACTATCTCGTCTATTCATCTAGTACTCTCTTGAGACTCTTGAGCTGTTGTGGCTCCCATTGCTTGTACTATACATGACTATCTAGCGCCATAATATGGGTCTGGTGACCTACTAACTTTAATGCTTAGTGTGCAGGGCACGGAGAGTGTCCGAGGGGCTCCAATCTAGTCCTGGGGGCAGAGAGCCACCCGAAAATACCTATAGGGGCTATTGACGGTGTTATGCATTGCACCGGTTCTGACTATCTCGACATTGGCTAGACATCTAATTATTTTACTATTAGTCTGAGGAGTTCAGACATATTGTGCCAGTTCTGTGCTATTAGTGTGCTAGCACTGACTGATTAACATTAGTCTGAGGAGTTCAGACGAAATGTACTATCGTTAAACGGCTACTGTCCCAAAGTGACTATTGTCGTACTCGACTAGTGCACCGTTGTGCAACCATACACGCTATCTCTTTACATGCAATCTCGTTACACGCTATCTTGATATACAAGCTATCTCGTTACATGCCACCTTGATACAAGCTATCCTATTACATGTCATTTTGATACATGCTATCTTGTTATATACTATCTTGTTACACGATATCTCGTTATGTTGTCATCCTAGTTTTGCAATACTCTTGAGAAATGCATTATCGTTCACTTGTTATCTTGTACTATTACTCTCTCAACTATACATGATCGTTCTCTCTAGTTAACCTGCATTTACAAGACATTAATCACTTAAAGCATGCTTATTTACACGAGATATTAAGTCCTACTGAGCGTTATCGCTCACCCTTCGTTATTTGTTATTGTGTTTTCAGGTAAGTCAAGGAATGACCATACACCCAACAACGGGATTGGACTGGAGTGATGAGCGTCCTGAAGTCATAGCGATGGAATGACCTTAGTACCTTAGAGTCTAGTTAGATATTTGCTTTAGATTTCTTATCCAATGTAATAATGTCATTGAGCCCTATGTTTTGGCTCTGAATTAGTGGTTGTAATAGTTTAGATGAATTATCAATAAAATGATGAGTTTTATTGCAATTTTTGTTCATTAGTTGCTCTGATATTTGCGAATGTATGCGCAATTTACGTTACCATACACGTGGTTCATGCCTCCCCAATTTATTCCGCTGCTAAATTGGCGGGGCATGACAGTTAACGTTATGCTAGGACCATTAGTAAAACCCATTACTAATTTGACTTAATGGGTATTGATTTAATTCCAATTATTCACCCTTTATTCTTATGTAAATATATTTATCACACTTATTCAAGTAATTTCATATTTTTATTTCAATTAAATATTATTCATGCCAATATTTCTAACCTTCATCATTTGGGCTCTTACTCTTGGCCCAATAACTCGTGTGAGCTTAATTGTACAACTCATGTACTTACTTTACTTATTGGATTTTTAATTATCCTTTTATTAGATAATTTATTCATGGGCCCAGATTGTCCATTGGTCCAAATATCATAATGGACTATCATCCCATATTATTTAAAGTCTACCCACATATTTATTTTTATTTATAATCCACTTTGGGTCATAAAATAATGAGTTCTTCGACTTATTCCTTGATTATGCTAATAAGTCGCATAATTTCTTAAACTCGGTCCAAATGATTTTTCTACGCCCAAATTTCATGATGGGTCATTAGATAACATTATTTAAAGTATAACTACTATTTTTACGAAATTTTTATAGGGGTTTATATGCATACAATAATGATGTGTACTTTTTAACTAATTGAATTTATTAATTGATAAAATTTCAATTATCTATAATTTTTAATTAATGGATTTTCTGGGGTACTACAATCTATATATCCAGTAGTACTGTCACCATTATCTATCCAGTAGTCTTGACCGATTTATCCCTTATAGCGTCGACCTATCCCTTCATAATATCGACCAATACCTTGTAGAGAGTTGACACTTTCCTTCAGAGTGTCAACACTCTCTTCTATTCAGGTTGACACACTCTGTTAATTTTCAAATCAACTTATAACTCATGTCTCCAGTGACTTAATTAGGTCGACACACCCATATTCTAGGTCGAATAAAAAGCTCTTTTTTCTTCCAGAATATGGAGAACAATATGGACCTTTCTCAAAATTTTAAATAATTAATCTGAATTCTCAGGTCTACACACACAACGAACTCACACTTTAATCGTATGTGTTGTTATCTATCGAAATTAGGGCTGTAAATGTGTAACACCTTGATTTTGTTTATAAAAATACTTGGTCATTTGTGTATAATACATGATGACGTTCCAATTAGTTCGAATATTACACACACCTCCATTACTAAAATAAAGCTCGGTAATAAACACACAAGAGGCCCATAAATTAATAACCTAAATAATTAAAATTATGTTGATGGAAAAGGATTAAAATAGAATTATATTATATTAAAGAAATATATGTAATTTTATATATGTATATATATATATATATATATCAATTATGGCACAATGATTACGTAAGGTAATCACTTCATCCTGCGTAACTTGGGTTGCGTAAGAACTGTATTACGTGTTTAACCCAGGTGAAATCCTTTCGAAGATTTCATCGCCATTGTTCGTTGCAATCTCGCATGCGGATAAACCCCACCTTTAAACCCCGCCAATGATCCTTATCTTATCCTCCCGCACATGCTGCTGCTGCTATGCTTTGCTACTCCTACAACTGCTTTACTGTTACTACTGCTTTACTGCTACTACTGCTTTGCTGTTGGTGATGCTATGCTTAGGACTGTTCATTTCTCGGTCCAACCCGATAAACCGAACCGAACCGAACCGAACCGTTCGGTTCGGTTCAACTAACTAAAGTTCGGGTCAATGAACCGAATCAAACCGGTTTAATGGTAAATAGTTCGGTTCGATTTTTTCTTCCTTAAAATTGAGCCGAACCGATTGAACCGAAACAACCCTAAAAAACCCTAATCTGGTCACGCAACCTTTCTCCCTCCCGGTCTCAGTTCGGCCTCTCTCTTTCTTTGCTACACAGCGGAGTGTCGGAGCCCCTGCTCTTCGGCCTCTCCCATCGCCCCGAGCACGAGCAGTCAAGCCTCCTCGGCCAAGGTGGTCGTCGCCGTCCGTGCAACATTCTTGGACAACGTCGTCTTCTTCTTCGTCGGTGTCTTCGACATCTTCTAAAACCAGCAGAGACTTTCGCCTGCTTTCTTGGCTAAGAAGACCAGACGTGTTGGTGCTGCAGGTGAGAGATCCCCATTCTATCGATTTTGAGTGGAGCATCGAGAATGCCCGAGCCATTGGTCTTTTTATTTCTATCGATTTTGAGTGGAAATCTGTTGTACTCCTGACTAGGGCTGTAAACGGATCCGGATAATATCCGGATCGATCCGAATTCGTATCCGATTAAGTCTATCGTATCCGTTTAACAGATATCTGACGGAGCGAATTTGGATACGGATATTATCCGAATAATAAACGGAGCGGACGCGGAAATAAGAGATCCGCTCTGTTTAAGATCCGATCCGAAACTAGTTTAACCATTAGATCTTACATCTAATGGCTCATATCTAATATATAAATATACATATTTAAAACCCTCTCCCGAGTCTCCCCAAATCGACCTAATCTGAAATCCCTCTGCCCTCGGACCCCTCCTGCCTCCTCCCCGATGATCCTCGGCTCGCCATCGGCCACCGGCCCTCGGGTCCCCGGCGGCGGCGACTCCTCGCGCAGTGGCTGTCCCTATATCTCCCCCCACTCGCGCTCCCTCTCTCTCCTCCATCCCGACTCCCTCTCTCTCTCTCTCGCCGACGCCGAACTCGCGCCACCACCGGACAACGCCACCGACGCTCTCCGCCGTGGTGGTCGGACCCGTCACCGCCGACGCTGTCCATCGTGGTCGTCGGACCCGTCGCCGCCGACGCTGTCCATCGTGGTTGTCGAACCCGTCGCCGCCATCGCCCTGCGACCCAGCCCCTCCGTCGCCGTTGCCTCTCACCACTGCCGCCGGTCGATCGGTTTGAAAATAAAAAAATTTCGGTTCGGTTTCAAACCAAACCAAATTTGTAAATTCGGTTTGGTTCGGTTTGGCGATCTCCTAAACCGAACCAAACCGATAAAACCGAATTTTATATAATATATTTTAAATTTATATATATATATATATTTAAATCTATTTAATATATATATATATATATCATGTATATACATATATATATATATGTAAATGTACACATTGTGTAGGGTATTATGGTCATCTTATAGATCTCACCCTTTCATCCAACGGCTGCCATTAAACACCCAAAAAACCACCCTAAAGATACCATAAGCTGGCCGCAGCCCCAAATCTGCCATTAAAAACCACCCTTTCATCCAACGGCTGCCATGTACACATTGTCGCACACAAGCTGGCCGCAGCCCCAAATCTTGCAAGTCTTGCTTGGCATCTGCATCTCCCGATTCTCCCGTTCAGCCGTTCTCTGCTCCTGGCGAGGGTTTGGTGGGATTGAGGGAGGCGGCGCCACGGACGGCACACCAGGGAGGCAGGGACAGGGAGACGACGTCGACGACACCAGGCGCAGGCAGACAATGTCGACGCACACCAGGTGCAGGGAGACGGCGTCGACGCTGACGGCGTGGACGGCACACCAGTGAGACGACGAGGACGGCGCGGACGGCAGACCAGGGAGACGACGAGGACGGCGTGGACGGGCCGGACGGCGCATCAGGGACTAGGAGACGACGCGGAGTACACACCCGGGAGACGACGCGGATGGCGTGGACGTGCCGAACAGCGCACCAGGGAGACGACGCGGAGTCGTGGACGGCACGCCAGGGTCCAGGGAGATGAGCACAGGTAACATCTCCAGTTTCCCATTCTCATTTGAACGATTCTCTCATGTGTGGGTTTGGCGACTGCGGTTTTTTTGTTGCTGTTGTCTTTGTCAACCTTATTTTTTTTATTCTAATCTTCATATTTTATTTTTAGTCTGTATGACTATATAATTAGTGATTTCTTGTTACGAGGCCTAGTGTTTGTTAGTAGTTGGTTAAGGCAGGTCCGGGGCAGTTAGGGAGCTAATTCTATTGTAACTAGCTGTTAGTTAGTTAGAACACTTGTTCTCTGTTCATTAGTTCTGAAGGTATTTTGCTGATGTCATGTAGCATACCATAGTTGTATTGTTGAAAGATATAAATAGATGACAGCATGGTCGAATTGGCCCATGGCATTGATTCCAAAACACTTCCACTCCTGCTCATATCTCTTCCTCTCTTCTCTCTCTGTTCTTCTTCTTAATTCCTCTGTTAGCATAGCTCTTCCATCACGGAGACCAGACACGGGGAGGGCCTTCCAAGCTAGGCTTGGAGTGCCTCGATCGGGTACCGAGGTGAGCTCGTTCCATTTCTTCATTCCCGATTTGATTAAGGAGATCAGGAGCAGCACTGCAGCAGCATCTCCCATAACATTGAGTCTTTGAGTAATTATCGATTCATTTCAGATCTGATTTTATTTTTGTTCTATATATTTGGTGAGCAGCTTTAACTTCAAGTCTTCAAGTAATATTTTTAATCTTCATCAATCATAATATTTAATGCTTCAATTGATGTCTGTCTCCACAGCAATTGCTCACCAGACCAGAGCCACCATCATCATCTTTCTGCCCTCACCATAGCACAAGCACACTGCACAACGCACACTTGCAGGTTAGATTATTATTTTGTTTCCTTTCACTCCTTATTTAATTTATTTAAGTCTAAAATTGTTATTTATTATTGTAGATTCTCATTTCTCATTGTCATATTATTGTAGCTTGTGAGGGCTATGCAGGGAGGGGGGTGTTCGGCGGGGGGTGTGGGGGGGGGGGGGGGGGGGGGGGGGAGGTCACAGGCGAGGGGGTTCTACCTGGGGGAGCTTTGCAGTGAGGTGGGGGGGGGGGGGGGGGGGCGACTTTGCAGAAGGAGGGTGGGGGGGGGTCCAGTGGGGAGGGTGTAGTGGGGGTGGGACTCCAATGAAGGGGTTGGGGGTTTCAGTGGGGAGGGAACAGTTGGGGGGGTGGGCGCTGTGCAGGCAGAATTAGGTGTGATGACCATTGCAAGTCAAAATTAGCCACCCTGGATCCGGCAGCCCTATTCCTTTTTCTGCCATGTGATTGATCTTGGTGATCACCTTCGAGTTTGGAAGAAGTTGGGAGATGTTTAAGCTTGTACTTCTAAATTCTTGTGGTGCTCTGTCTGGGTTTTGAATAGCTTCTGTGATCTGTATGTTGTCCCTTACATGTCAAATTCCTTCCATTTCAGGAGTGACTGAAATTTTCATTGTGATCCAGGTTTCTCTTTCCATAGTCCTTAAGCAGATTCAGAAGCAGGATGAACCATGGATTCTGCCTCCTTATCAGTAGAGCTACCAAAATCTATCTATGTTCTTCTTCTTCTACTTTTATATTTTTTACAGAAATGCATGGTTAACTACAATTAGATATCCTATTTTTTATTTTGTTCATACTAAATTCATGAGTTTTAAGCACAGTTTGCAACTCTATTAATGCCAAATTTTCGGATAGTTTTAAGCACAGTCTTAAGCACAGTTTGCAACTCTATTTTGTTCATTTCCCGCTGTAGCACTGTCGCAATGTAGCTACGGTGCTATCTTTTCCTTTTTCTTTAAATTTTGTATTCACTCTAATTTTTTATTAACTTAAGTTCTAGGAACTAATAATACCTTTCATTAACCATATGTGCAGGGAAAGGAGGTTACTACTCAGATTCTATCCAGTTTCTAACTGCCTCAGTAGGTATTTTTTTGTACTTAATTTATATATACTAAAATTATCAAAATTCAGCTTCTATAGATCATTTAACACCTCCTGTAGTGTATAAGCTTAGAGATGAAAGACAATTATTTTCAATTTGGTGACAGAAAGCCATGAATATGATAACACTTATGCAATTGGGAATTTCTAAATCTCAGACAGGTGGGTAGATTTTGAGTCTCTTTCATATGTATTATTCAACATGCATGTAAAAAATCTAATAGGCTTCTTGATAGCCAACTCACAGATTAGTACTTATTCTTTAATAGGATTCTCCAATTGTAAAGTTATGACTGCATGCAGGTAATTTTATTAGAACTTATCAGCATTGGAGATAAAATCTCAATAAACTATCTCCCTGTTTTTATTTTCTTTTCATATTTATGTGGGTTATTATTGCACTTGTTTATATGCATGCTTTAGTTTTTATTTTCTTTTTAACACTGCACACACTTCACGAGAGCGTGTTAAGCCCGTGTCAATGAACCTCCCGTTCAAGACTTTGGGATTGATGTGCACGAGTCTTATTTTCAAAGATGAGAACGTGTATATCTAACTCAAAGTCCTGAATTGTCCCGTTTTGGACAGTCTGTGAATGTTTGATCGCAGTTAGGTGGTCATTTACTATGTGCTTGTATTATTTGTTGAAAATTTCGGGTGTGTCTACTCACTCCTCTCTGATATACCTTTATTGATTTAGAATATTTTCTTAACCACTTATTAGTAAGTGTTTAAGAAAATATCTTAATCAATAAATATTTTTGGTATATCGGAGAGGTGTGGGGAGATGCTGCCGAAATTTTCAGCAAATAATACAATCACATAGTAAATGGTCATCTGAGTGCGATCAAATATTCACAGATGGGTAAAAAGTGATAATCTAAATAATAAATCCTTCCTATTCATTTCGGTTGCGTCGAAGGATGTGTGATTTAGAATTTTAAAGTTATTTGTCTATTGATATTGTTTGGGCGTAGGACAGCAATGGCTTCAGACCGTTCATGGATGTATCGCAGAATAGTTGATCATGTGGTGTCCCAGGAGTTTAGGGTCGGAGTTGAGAATTTCGTTCAGTTTGCATTGGGGAATCCAAATGCAGAAGTAGACAGGCAAGGTGGCATCCGATGTCCTTGTATGATTTGTAAAAATTTGAAGTGGAATTCCCCATGGGAAGTTCAACGCCATTTATACAGAAAAGGGTTTGTTGAAGGTTATATGAATTGGACATGTCATGGTGAGGACTTCTGGTCGCACGAGCCTAGTAATGTGGAAGGCACAAGTACGTACGTGGATATGGTTGTAGATGCTGCTGGTCCGGCATTCAGTGTACATGTGGATCCTGTATACGCTGAAGACGTGCCGAATAAGGGAGCCGAAAGATTCTATCAGTTACTTAAGGATGCTGATGAGCCATTGTGGGATGGTTGTCAAAAGCACACTCGGTTGTCAGCGGTGTCACAGTTGTTGAACTTGAAATCTGAATTTCATATTTCTGAGAATTGCTTTGATCGTCTCCTCCTCATCATCAAGAGCATGTTACCTCCAGATGAAAAGCTGCCTCCAAATTTTTATCGTGCCAAGAAGATGGTGAATGATTTAGGACTTGGATATGTGAAAATAGATGCATGTCCTAATCATTGTATGTTGTATGACAAAGAGAATGCAGATATGGTATCCTGTTCAGTTTGCCGTCATGATAGATTTAAACCTAAAAGAGGGGTCAATTCTAGGGGAAAGGATATACCTTATGCGTCATTGCGATATTTCCCCTTACACCCAGGCTGCAGCGGATGTATATGTCTTCAAAGACAGCTGGACATATGAGGTGGCATGCAGAAAGAGTACGTCGGGACATGGATATTATGACTCATCCTGCAGATGGCGAAGCTTGGATTCATTTCAACCATGTTTATCCTATCTTCTCAAGGGAGTCACGTAATGTGAGGCTTGGTTTATGCACTGACGGATTTAATCCATTTGGAGGTTCAGTGGCTTCCTACTCCAGCTGGCCAGTGTTCGTGACACCATACAACCTTCCTCCGAGCATGTGCATGAAGCGAGAGAATTTGTTCCTGTCCTTATTGATTCCTGGTCCGAAAAGTCCTACAAAAAATATAGACATCTATCTAAGACCGTTGATTGATGAATTGAAATTATTATGGACTGAGGGGGTCAATACTTATGATGCATCTAGAAAGCAAAATTTCACCATGAGGGCGGCATTGATGTGGACTATAAGTGATTTTCCTGCATATGGAATGCTATCTGGTTGGAGCACACATGGGAGGCTAGCATGTCCGTATTGTATGGATAATACCAAATCGTTTGTACTTAAACATGGTGGGAAGTCCTGCTGGTTTGATTGCCATCGTCAGTTTTTACCAGCTGATCACCCTTTTAGAAGACAAAAAGATGCATTCCTAAAGAACAGAAAGGAACGAGATGAAGTTATATTCGAGAGGTTGTCCGGTCATGATATGGCAGCACATGTTGAAAATTTGCCAGATATCACACAACAGATGGGCAGTACCCGACACCTTTCAGGTTTTGGGAAGGAGCACAACTGGGTGAAGAAAAGCATTTTCTGGGAGCTACCTTATTGGTCGACTCTTCTTGTGCGGCACAATCTAGACGTGATGCATATCGAGAAAAATGTCTTTGATAATGTATTCAACACAGTTATGGATATCAAAGGTAAAACAAAGGACAATGTGAATGCACGCTTGGACTTGTCCATGCTCTGTAAACGTCCAGAGTTAGAAATTGTTGAAGTAAATGGGAAATCAAGTAAACCAAAAGCAGTTTATGTGCTTGGAGGAGGACAAGTAAAGCAAGTGTGTCAGTGGCTGAAACAACTGAGATTTCCTGACGGTTATGTGTCAAATATTGCTCGTTCTGTCAACGTCAGTGAGGGAAAGATATATGGAATGAAGAGTCACGACTGCCATGTATTCATGCAAAGGTTGCTACCTATTGCATTTCGTGACATCTTGCCGAAGCAGCTATGGGGAGCGTTATCTGAGTTGAGTCGATTTTTCACGATTCTATCTGCATCAGAACTCAGGCTTCAGGATGTGCAAACTATCGAACAGAATGTGGTCACCACTGTATGCAAGTTGGAGAAGATATTTCCACCTGGTTTCTTCGATTCAATGGAGCATTTACTCGTACATCTACCATATGAAGCAAAGGTCGGAGGGCCAGTACAATATAGATGGATGTATCCATTTGAGAGGTATATGCAAATATGAACTATTTCCTTCGTACGATTGCACCTTACGTAAGTGATAGCTTTTCTAATTGTCTCTTACATTGTGGATGTAGGTGTATGCATGACCTTAAAATGAAAGTCCGAAATAAAGCAAAAGTGGAGGGTTCTATTGCTGAGGCATACATTATGGAGGAAATCTCTAACTTTTGTGCAATGTACTTTGAAGCAGACATTCAAACTCGTCGGACACAACCTCCACGTAATGATGATGGGGGGGAATCTGTCGGTTCAAATCGACTCTCAATATTTACTCATCCTGGACGTGCCTTCGGACGTTCTTCAACTCGAATGCTGGATGACAGAGAGTTATGTGCCGCAGAGATATATATTCTTTTAAATTGTTCTGAGCTAGAATGTTATGTTGAGTAAGTACTAATCTCACAATTTAAATTTATATGTAAGTTTTTTGCCTTTATTCTACCTATTCAATGTGATCTGCTATTCATATTGCAGACAATTTGATTCAGAATTAATACAAAAAAATCCACAACTCACTGATTTTGAGGTTGAAAAAGAACGAGAGAAGTCATTGGCCTTATGGCTAAGAGAACGCGTAAGTGTACACCGTCAAAGAGTATTCAACAAAATTCATTTCACTTTATAACTAGCCTTTTCTACACGCAGGTGCAAGAAGGTTTAATTACTGATGAAAGAGTTCGTCAGGTAGCCTACGGCCCATCCAAAATTGCACAGAATTATCCTGGATTTATTGTCAATGGGTATAGGTTTCATACGAAAGACTATGGGCAGAATAAATCTACCATGAACAGTGGCGTATGTGTAAAAGGAAGTACATACAATGAAAGTGAGTATGACTACTATGGTATTGTAGAGGAGATCCTACAATTGCAATATCTAGGACAAGACAATCATATATTCTTGTTCAAGTGTCATTGGTTTGATCCGAATTCCATTCGAAATGACACAACACATGGGATTGTCGAGCTTAAGCATAAGTCAAAATTGAATACTTATGAGCCATTCATCTTAGCCACACAAGCCCAGCAAGTGTATTATACAAGCTATCCTTCATGTACAAACAAAGAACGAAATGATTGGTGGGTAGTTTGCAGAGTTAAGTCAAGACTATTCTCTGATTATGAATTGGACATGACTGATCAGACAGCTGAAGAGATCAACGCAGAATTCTTTCAAGAAGACTTTGTTGAAGATGTAGAGTTGACAACTCATATTGGAGAAGACGAATCCGAAGCACCAATGTCCTTGTCTCACGGAAATGAGGTCGAAGAAGTCGATCCACGTGAGATGAAAGACAGTAGTGCTCGTCGTACAGATATTGAATATGAAAGTTCTGGTGAGGAAGAGGAATATACCAGTGATGAATGTGAAGATGATGATGAAGATGGGGTTGAATTAGACATATCGTCATCATCTGAGGAGGAAATGGATATCAATTAAACTATGGTAGAATTTTTCACACTTGTAGAGTATATTTAAAGCAGCTCACTTTCAATATAAGCAATTGACTAGTAAACATTATGATTTTATGTTCTCTATGAAGATATGGTGCGTGGAGGAAGATCTGGTAGCAGTTCTAGGAGGGGCATTCGTGGGAGGGCTTTGTTCCCCGCATCTGGTATGTATATTTTTCTAATATAGTCATCAGCTGTGTATTTTTCTCTGTATATTATTTATGTGTACTTGTGTAGTGTTAATGCCATTAAAATTGTTACAGTTTCTGCTTCTCCTTCGAGTGAGCGGACACCTCCTCTACCTAGCGGACTAGGTTTGTATATTTCAATTTTCAAGTATTTTTTTAGTCATTATTTACACATATTATTAATGTTATTAGAATTGTTACAGTTGTTGGTCCTTCTTCTGCATCTCCTAGCGTGCCTACAGGTATGTATATTTCAATTTCCAAGTATTTTTGTAGTAATTATATATATATATATATATATATATTAATGTTATTAGAATTGCTACAGTTTCTAGTTCTTCTGCTCCTACCGTGCCTGTAGGTATGTATATTTACAAATGTACTTTTATTGTGCATTCATCTTCCTCATTACTTATGCGTTCTATTCTAGTTACAGCTGTTGGTGCATCCTCCGAGTCTCCTCCTGTAGTAGCTGGTATGTATATGTAAAGTTATACTTTAATGTATGCATTAATTCTGATGCCATTAAAATGTCACATGCTCAGGTCACTCTACACATTCTCCAGATGCACCAGTAGATTTGTATATTTAACTGTTAGGGTATTTCTGTAGTCATTATTTAGTATTTTTGTACATTACTCATGTTGTTCATCATTATTTTCCAGGTTCGGTGCCAGAGGATGCTGGTAGTCTGCAGGAGGGCAGAGGTAGTTTTTATGAGAGCACTCTGCGGGAGGTCTGGATTAATGGGTACGTAATCAACATGTATGTATTTCTTATGGGCAATGAAGTGAATTTAGTTCAGAAATTGACATTATGCAGTTACATCATTGCAGTGATAAAATAGAGCCTACTCAAGCATCTCAATTCATCACAAGAACGTTACAAGCACATTTTCCTGGGCCAATTCATAGATTCAATGATTTTCCGATGGAGGTCCAGGAGCACTTGTATCAGATGTTCATGGTATGTAATTTCGTATTGTAATTTAATTCTTATCGTATTCATACATGCAGTTCACTAACTCTTATGTATATAGAGCCAGCATCGATTCACGAGTCGTACGGACGAGGCGCGGTCTCGATTTGTATGGACGATGACCGCAAGATCAAATTTCAAGCATTTGATGTATAACGCGAGAAAAAATGCAGAGAAACATTCTCAGAGTGCAGACCCGACTCTTTGGAGGGAGCGGGCGCCCAGTTGGATGAGGGGAGAATATTGGGAAACTCTTTGCAACATCTGGGCTGCAGAGAGATGGCAACAAACATCCTCAATAATGAAAGTTAATCGGGCTGCGAATCCAGAAGCAAACATGCATACTGGTGGGTCTGTCTCTTTTGCGACCCATCAGTCCAGATTGGTAAGTAATTTGTCCATTTCTGGTCTCTTTTATTTATAAAGGTACTCATTTATGTCATGTTTTTTCTGTGAAATAGGAGAAGGAGCTAAAAAGGCAGCTGACATTTTCCGAGGTGTTCGATAGAACACACAAGAAAAAAGGAACGGATGCATACATTAGCGATAGAGCCCGAGTGGTTGCAGTAAGTATTTAGAAGATATTCACTATTTAATTTTTCACATTAATATGAATATTAACTACTATCGTTTTTTCTGGTTTCTTGCAGGAGTCATACAGCCAACAAATGATAGAGAAGTACGTCGGGGAGGACGAGCAGCCGCCGTTAGATCCTAAGCTATGGGTTGCGGCATCTGGGGCCCCAAAGAAAGGCCATGTGTTTGGTTTTGGGCACAGCATCGACACGAGCCGGGTGTTATCTGGAGGATCCAGCTCAGGGTCACAGACCAATGCATTCCACGC
This sequence comes from Colocasia esculenta, assembly GCA_014218235.1. Classification (NCBI taxonomy): domain Eukaryota; kingdom Viridiplantae; phylum Streptophyta; class Magnoliopsida; order Alismatales; family Araceae; genus Colocasia; species Colocasia esculenta. Next base: position 100,124,069 of record CM024760.1, on the reverse strand, counting down.
AGGAGTTGGTACTCCAGGTACTTCTCCAGGACAGCTGATGGGTTTCATTGACAGTAGGATATCGGGCCTAGAGTCTCGTCTGACGGATTCGATGGAGACTCATCTGGCCCAGATGCAGATGTAGGTGACCGACGCACTACAGGCCTAGCTCTCCCAGTCCCTCTCCCAGGTTATCTCCCAGGCCTTCTCCCAGATCAACATTCCTCCTCCACAGGCAGCACCTCCTCCACAGGTAGCACCATCGACATCAGCACACACCCCTCACGTGAGTAAATTTATTTTATTTCAGAGGTTTAATTTTAACAGTTAACTTAGTTTAACTTTAATTTGGGTTGATCGACGCACAATTTCTTGTTAAGCGAGTTAGGTTAGTTAAAAAGGGAGAACTTAGATAGGTTTGGGGGTTCAAAATTAGAAATACTCATCCAAGTTAGTTGTGGAAACTGACGGAGTTCTATTCGGACTCCCGGTTTAACCTCGACGCTCCAAGTCGTCTTAACCAAGTTAGTTTAGTTAAAAAATGAAAAACTTCGGTTTGAGGGACCAAAATTAGAAATACTCTTCCAATTGGCCTCCGGTTTGTTCCAGCACGGTCGGGTCGATGAGTGTGACTTGTGGAAACTGACGGAGTTCAATTCGGACTCTCGGTTTGACCTCGACGCTCCAAGTCATCTTAACCAAGTTAGTTTAGTTATAAAATGAAAAACTTCGGTTTGAGGGACCAAAATTAGAAATACTCTTCCAATTGGCCTCCAGTTTGTTCCAGCACGGTCGGGTCGATGAGTGTGACTTGTGGAAACTGACGGAGTTCAATTCGGACTCCCGGTTTGACCTCGACGCTCCAAGTCGTCTTAACCAAGTTAGTTTAGTTAAAAAATGAAAAACTTCGGTTTGAGGGACCAAAATTAGAAATACTCTTCCAATTGGCCTCCGGTTTGTTCCAACATGGTCGGGTCGATGAGTGTGACTTGTGGAAACTGACGGAGTTCAATTCGGACTCCCGGTTTGACCTCGACGCTCCAAGTCGTCTTAACCAAGTTAGTTTAGTTAAAAAATGAAAAACTTCGGTTTGAGGGACCAAAATTATAAATACTCATCCGATTGACCTCCGGTTTGTTCCAGCATGGTCGGGTCGATGAGTGTGACTTGTGGAAACTGACGGAGTTCAATTCGGACTCCCAGTTTGATCTCGACGCTCCAGGTCGTCTTAACCAAGTTAGTTTAGTTAAAAAATGAAATACTTCGATTTGAGGGACCAAAATTAGAAATACTCATCCGATTGGCCTCCGATTTGTTCCAGCACGGTCGGGTCGATGAGTGTGACTTGTGGAAACTGACGGAGTTCAATTCGGACTCTCGGTTTGACCTCGACGCTCCAAGTCGTCTTAACCAAGTTAGTTTAGTTAAAAAATGAAAATCTTCGATTTGAGGGACCAAAAATAGAAATACTCATCTGATTGGCCTCCAGTTTGTTCCAGCACGGTCGGGTCGATGAGTGTGACTTGTGGAAACTGACGGAGTTCAATTCGGACTCCCAGTTTGACCTCGACGCTCCAAGTGGTCTTAACCAAGTTAGTTTAGTTAAAAAATGAAATACTTCGATTTGAGGGACCAAAATTAGAAATACTCATCCGATTGGCCTCCGGTTTGTTCCAGCACGGTCGGACCGATGAGTGTGACTTGTGAAAACTAACGGAGTTAACTTCGGACTCCCGGTTTGACCTCGACGCTCCAAGTCGTCTTAACCAAGTTAGTTTAGTTAAAAAATGAAAAACTTCGGTTTGAGGGACCAAAATTAGAAATACTCATCCGATTGGCCTCCGGTTTGTTCCAACACGGTCGAGCCGATGAGTGTGACTTGTGGAAACTGACGGAGTTCAATTCGGACTCCCGATTTGACCTCGACGCTCCAAGTCGTCTTAACCAAGTTAGTTTAGTTAAAAAATGAAAAACTTCGGTTTGAGGGTCCAATGTTAGAAATACTCTTCCGATTGGCCTCCGGTTTGTTCCAGCACGGTCGGGCCGATGAGTGTGACTTGTGGAAACTGACATAGTTCAATTCGGACTACCGGTTTGACCGCGATGCGCCAAGTCGTCTTAACCAAGTTAGTTTAGTTAAAAAATGAAGAACTTCGGTTTCAGGGTCCAAAATTAGAAATACTCATCTAATTGACCTCCATTGCTTATAGTTTTATTTAATTTATGCTTCTAAAATAAGTTATTACTTATAATAGTATTTAATTTTAACTTATTATTGTTATATATGTATTGTAGGTTCCTTCATCGGGTGGAGTGGGAGGACACGAGGATGAAGACGAAGACGAGGCATCGTGATTTTCATCTCATTATTATTATTGTTGTAGACATTTTTATTATTGTTGTTGGCATTATATTTTTGTGATGTTGTGGATATTTTTATTCTTATTGTGGACATTTTATTATTCTGATGTTGTGGACATTTTATTATTGTTGTGTTGTGGATATTTTTATTATTGTTAATGTTGTCGACATTTTATTATTATTTTGTTGTGGATATTTTATTATTTTTGTGTTGTAGACATTTTTATTGTGGACAATTATTATTGTTGTGGATATTATTTATTTTATTTAAGTAGGTTATTTTCCTAAAAATGTATATATTTAAAAAAAATATTTAAAAAATAGAGACCGATTAGGGACCGAAATAATTCGGTCCCTATTCGGTCCCTAAAATAGGGACCGAATAGGGACCGAATTATTTCGGTCCTTAAATAGGGACCGATCTTATTCGGTCCCTATTCGGTCCCTATTTAGTGACCGAATAGGGACCGAATTTAGTTGGTCACAGATTTGTGACCAGAAGTTTTTGACCGACATATTCGGTCACTATTCAGTCTCTGAGCTGTTTAGGGACCGAATAGAGACCGAATAGAGACCGAATATTTCAGTCTCTATTTCTGTTTTTTCTTGTAGTGTGCATGATCAAATAAGTCCACGATCAGGGAATCCATTAAGTGTGTCTGGATGTAACGTCCCCACTCGTAGAGCTCTTCCATTATGGTGATCTGGTTCATGGCCAGGATGTGCTTAATCCTCGGAGTAGAGTTGGAAATGATGATTTTAATTTGCTCCGACTCCAAGAGCACATGTTGCAAGTGAGTGGCCATCGACCTCCAACGGTCAGCAAATTGTACAAATCCCTCGTCAACCCTCATCTTCGCGGATGCTAGATCCGTGATAGAGAGATATGGGCTGACACGGTCTTTATATCTCTGAATGAACTTCTTGTGGAGGATGAGGAAGTTCCCTACCTCTCTTGGCTCTAAGTAGTAGAACCATTCAAGTGCAGGGCCATCAAGAGGCCTTCTAAATAAATATGCCAAGGTAAGGGGGTCATGTTTCTAACGTGAGGACTCATAGAGGAATTCTTTGATGTGAATGTGGAGGTTGCCCGTGCCATTGTACAATTGGTATGATGGCCTCTCCGATGGATGAATGTAGACTTGAGGGAGAGCCGGCATGGCGGGAATGTGGTCACCCATGGAGTTCGAGAGCTTGTTGATTTGTTTCTCCATTTGGTTCAATTTTTTGAGAAGAGCATTTTGGAGCGAAGTGGGTTGCTGAGTATGTGAAGGAGTACATGGGAGTGGCCGTGGATTAGTGGGCCTTCCCAAGGGTTGGTCTGTACAGACCGGAGCATGGGAGCTCGAGTGGCCAGAGAGCCGAGGTGAAGAATGTACAGGGAGATGTGGCGAAGTCGCTGGAATATACAAAGATGGGTGCCTAGGAGAAGGAGAGGGAGGAGGAGTCATACCCTCAACCAAAGATTGAATGAGATTGAGTTGTTGAGGGGTGAGTTGATCAAGTGCATTTAGGATATTTTGTACAGTTGGATCTTGGTGGGGGGAAGGCTCTTTCCGGGTTTTAATTGGAGTGATGTATGAAGGGACGTCAAATTGGTTAGTGCGCGGTGTGCGCACATGACCATAGGAAGTTGAGGTTTGTCCCTCATGGTGGTGAGATGGATGGACATGAGATTGAAAATATTCACCATGTAGATTATCCTCATAGTCCATATTGAAGTTAACATGATGGTGTGAGTCCATTTTTAGCAATCAAGCAGTCAAACAAGTTGAACAAGGATATAAGTCAATCAAGATGGTTCAAACAAGTTATGATGCTTAACGCTTGTTTTTTAGGAGTTTCGCAATTAATTAGATGGATTTACGAACAATGTGTGTCACTCCATATGAGACCTTAGTTGGGTAGAGTATAAGGATACTTTGAGATGCAACTAATCTCACCCTCTGCACGCAATGGGATGTCTAACCCAGGTCAACGGAGTGGTACAACCAGCTCGGTCCACCGTGAGGGAATCCACGGGGTACAGAGACTTACGGAGGTCTTGATAAAGGTCCCCTAGTCCAATGAGACGGAATGCCCAAATGAGAGGTCGCCCTTACCAAGAAAGGTGTGTGGAGCCTAAGGGATAAGGGAAGGAGGTCCCTCGACAGATGCAAGATGCCGTGTATGCAGAAGTTATAGCAAAGATGGCAAAGGGGCACGTTCTATCAACAGTCTGAATCGCGACAGGTACATGCGCCACGACTCGAACTGAATTGCGTCTAGTCACCTGGTCGTGGTTCTGAAAGCCTAGGAGGCTATCAGCGCCACGACCGGTCCCTGTGGATTGTGTGTAGATACAAATGCGTCGGCCTAAGCCGCCGCATAACAAAGCATAATGCGACCGTCTCACTGGACGCGTTCTCAAACACTGAATTGCATCCACTGTGTCGGACGCAGATTCAAAAGGCCACCCAAAAATAGAAAAGAAAGAAGTAAACAGGAGATATGTACAAGAAAGAAATCATCACACCAGCATGCAACAGGATATGCAGTAGGGTATAAACATGGAGAAATGACACAATCTCAATTTCTTATATTTTCCCAAATTTTCTTTGAAATCTACTATTGGCTAATCACTCGGGATGAAAACAAAGAAGGAAAAGAAGGAGGAGCACGCAAGGGTGCCAAAGGAGGGTGCCACGTGGGGCACGATGGAGTTGGTAAACAAAAGGAAAAGGTGGAAAGAGGTCGCACCGTGATCGCCAATTTGTAGATCTCGCTTTTCGTTCTTTGGGAGAACTATGAAGTTCTACAAAGAAAATAAGACGAAAAATAACGGTGCAAAAGAGAGAGACGGAGCACAACTCCTTGAATGTAACCGTGATTGCCAGACACACGTGGGTGTCGAAGGAGGTGCACACGACGGGTGCGAAGGAAGAGTGATCGCGTAACGTACATTTTGGAGTGGAGGGAGATTGCGCGGAACATGGGTTCCTCTTCTTCTACGAACACGGACGGCCGTGGTAGAAAGCTTTTCGTTTGATTACCCTTGCAAAACACATAAAAGAAGAGAGGATTAGCCAATGCACGTGTAGTATCAAATTCCAAATAAATAAAATAACATGAAGAAAAGGAGATGAACTCACCATGTGGTGGTTTTTAAACCCCTAAGGAATGGGTGTGTGTGTGTATGCATGCATGTGTGTATGCTAAAAAAGGAGAAATAAAAAGAGCAACCACATTGGGGCTTGGAGGAGATTTGTATAAACAAGTATAGATAGAAAAGCGGGGGGTGCTTCCCCAATGGAGATGGCACAGGAGGCTGCTGATTGGAACTTGAATGGGTGAAGGAAGAAGAGCGTCCTCCCGCCTCGCTCTGATGCACATGAGGATGACCGCTCCGAACTCCAATGAATGAAGGCTCGTTGTAGCTTGGAAGTGAGGATGCTCCTCCTTGGTTCGGAGTTGAGTTTCCAATCTGGCAGAGCTTCGCCGTAGTGTGTGGGTGATGCTCAAAATAGTGGCCTCGGGTCTCTATTTATAGGGGGAAAAAAAGCTTAAATCACATCGAGTACAGTGGACACAATTTAAGTTGAATCATGGTTGGGGTAGTGGATGCATTTCAAAATTTCTATTTTCGGCAAATAGAAAGATTATAAATCACGTCTGGATGCCTAGACACGATTCAGAGCTTCCAAAAAATGTTTATAGAAGGTTTCCAAAACAAATATAGAAATTAGAATCGCGGCGGTATAGGCCACCGCGATTCAGAAAAGGCAATTTCGCCAGCCAAAAATCGATCCGTTATTCATAAAAGGCAATTAGCAAAAATATGGAAACTTCTGAATTGCGGCATTAACCCTCGACGTGTTTTAAGAACGCCTGTGAATCGCGATGGTTACCCCGTCGCGATTCAAGGCAGGCCGATAGAGATTGTGAATCGCAACGGCATAGGCCGTCGCGATTTTCACTTCTTGCCCATAGCCCTAGAAACCCAATGGAGAAGCACCAAAAAAATTGGGAAAAATTGGAAAAAATAGGAAAAACTCTTGGAAGACAAAAGAGGGCCATTTTGCAGCATTACAGTGCAATTTGAAATTTGCCCGTGGTGGTGTCAAATTCGCGTGTCTACACCTCCCTACTCATAACTCCCCTCGGCATGATCACCATATCATCTTCATCGCCTCTCTTCATCTGCTTCAAACCTAACAAGAGTTCAACTTCTTTCAATAGGATGGTGGATTCAAAGGTTTTGAAGAGGAAGGTGTGGGTTTGTGGATGGCATAATTCTACTAGAGCCCCCATCGCCGCCCAATCTAAATGGATTTCTTCGTAGCGCTTGGCGTGGATGGCTAGGTTTTGAATGCCTCACTTAGAGAAGATGGTTTTCATGTTGAGCCTAATGAAGGAGGCCAGTTTTTGGAGCCATGGCAGTCTCATGAATCTCCTAGTGCCTAAGAAGAGAGGGTAATCCTATGGGTTTAATTGGCCATGAGAGAAGGTGGCGCATGCATGGGATGGATTTGGTCATGGGAGTATGATCATGGGTAGGAGGTGTGATATGATCATAGAGAAATAGATGGTTCAGACATGATAGGTTTGGAAGAAGTTGAGAGAAAAAAGAATAAAAAAAGAGAACAAGAAGAACATCAAGAACAAGCATAAGAACATGAAGATTCAGTGCATAAATCAAATGAACTTACCAATTTAGCTTGAATCAGCCTGCAAATATGTCCACCCACCTTGTGCAATCTTTGAAATTCTCCAATTCTTTGTCCCTTGGAGGGGAGAGCATCACCATGATCCATGGCTCTTCACTTCAAATCTCCTCCTTTCTTCTTCTCCCTTGGCCAATGCTTGATTCTTGAGTTTTGGAGAGTGTCAAATGCATGGGGAGAGCAAGAAGAAGGGTATTTTATAGCCCCATAGTCATGCAAGCCCGGAGTCCAAGTCCTAAACCCATTAAAACTATGAAACATGCAAACATATTTGGCCTCGGGCAGGACTTGTAGCATTGATGAAAATCGCGACCAGCACATATGTCACGATTCAAGCACTTCACTCCGACTCCAACTGCGACTATTGAGCTTAATGCGTGATGGAACAAATCGTCGTGATTAAGGTAAGCATACACGTCCACATACCCTGTCATGATCTTACAAGCATCATTATTTCAATATTTGTGCTTTAGATCTATGCTTGTCATTACTAATCAATCTTTGAGCACAGGTCTAGATACGCTTCTGGCTGTAAACTTCACTCTTATTCTTCAGCAGTCTTATGGTATCATTTTCTCTGCATTTTACCATATAGTATACTTTATTCGAGCATATCAAGGACCTTGAGACTCTGATGAATCTGAAGTTTGAGTTCCCCTCCACCATAAAGAATAGTGATAATTTCATAAGATTCTTAGACTTGAGGATAGGCCGTTACGCTTTGCATTAGGAGGATGACAGACCCACGCCTGGAAAACTTGGTGTCCTGACTTAACTCAGCACCGCAACAATATTATCCTTGATTATTTTTATTTTTCTTTGTTTTAATCTTTTTTCTTTTAGCCTGACATGCATCATGTAGGACTTTAAACTCATAGCCGGAGAGTCGCTCTCGTGCTTAACTGAGGAGAGCCACTTATTCTTAATTCAAATTAACATGAAATATTCCATTCTGAGTCAAGTACTTAGTTCATCTTGTTGATTTTTTCAGATTCTCCTTTGAGAAACTCCCTGTTTTGGATTCCTATATCATTTCACCTTTTTTACCATAGATCCACCTTGGCTGCAGCACGTCCACAAGCTGGAAAATGCTTCCCAATGGTGAAACCTGTTGGATTGTGTCTGTAGGTACTTCCCCTATGCTGGAAGTTGATCTCTCTCCTTCGTGCCCACATGCACACCCTTTCCTTTCATCCAAACATTGAGTTATCTTTTGAGGCTTTCTTAAAGCCGCTTCATTTTGAGCTAAAGAACAACTCCTATCATATGTTGTTGAAGGCGTGTCCCATCACACCTTGGCATCTACTTTTTAGTCATTCCACTTAATTCCCTTCATTCCATTGCTTTCATTTCATGTCTTTACTCTCCACTTTCTTGCAAAGTAGACACCAAGGCGAGGCAGCTATAGATATGCCAAATTTGACAGCATATTGAGTAAATTTCATGTTATATTGCAATGCCTCAAAGTGGCTCTCTTTAATTAACCATTTGAGTGATTTTCCTATTTTTCTAGATTTTTATAGAATTTGTAGGAATTTTTATAGGGCTTCCGGGGCGGCACACAAGTTGATTCGCTACAGACACAATGGTTGCCATTTAAGAAGTTGATTTGGGACGGGTAATCCTGTCGCGTATCAGGTTCCTATTCAGACTTTTGTTCTATTTTATAATAGCGTACGCTACAGTCATTGTGTTTAAGAGTTCCCATATTCGAATTTTGGCAATTTCCAAAATGATTTTAGAAAGTATTTATTGCTAAATATGAATGCATCCACTCATGTCGTCACGTTTTTAACCTTTAATTATTTAAAAGATTGATTTCCATCAGAATACTGATTCTTTTCAAACCGCGACAGCTAATGTCGTCGCGATTTAGAATTTCTATTTATTAATTTGGAAAGAATCTGATCAATATTGGAAGTGTTAGAAATGCGACGATCCATGAGGTTGCAATTTTCATAACTGCTATATTTGAAGTTTGGAAAGACCCAAGTCGAAGTAAGTAAGGCTTTTAAACGTGATGCTTGTGTTGGTCCTGATTAATCTTTAAAGGTGACCTTTGTGTCTATCGCGATTTACATTTTTACCCCTATAAAAAGACCCCTGTGGCCATTATTTTAAAGAGAGAGTCCAAGTATTGAGGTGAAGCCCTGCTGCATTCCAAAGCCGGAGCTTGAAGAGAAGAACTCCCCCCAAGCATTGCTTCAAGTGCTCTTCAATTGGAAAATTTTGCTTTTACCTTTCAAGTGCATTGGAGCAAGGAGGAGTCTTATTCCTCATCATCCACTGCTGCACCTGGACCTCTTCATCAGATTCTTCTTTCACTCCCTTTTGTTCTTTTAATTCATCTCTTTAGTGAATTCATATTACATTAATCACCAAAGTCTTTCATCACACACATCATTTATTTCACACCCATATTCTTAAGGGTTTTAAACCACGTCCACAAGGTGTGTTCATACCCATGCAAGATTTCCTTTCACTTCTTTTGAATTTGACACTATACAACTTGGTCTAATCCTCTCTTTACTTGTTTGTTTGTTTAATCTTTTTTGCAAGGTAACCAATCAATTAAAGTCTTCTTTGTCGGTCGGCCTGTTGGAGAAGTAAGAGTCAACCGACCACTCAACTCCGCGATCTATGAGTGAAGGTAAGTAACCCATCCTTAGCTCTCTCCTTTGGTACCTACGTGTACCTGTAGATCACACCTCCATCCATAGTGCACACGTGCACTCTTTCTCTTCTTTTTCTATTTCATATTTATTTTAAAAAAAACCTTTTTTAATTAATTCTTTGTGGCGTATTAACCGCGTTCACACCACTAACTTGCTGAACTGCAGCCAAGTCTACACCACTAGATATAGACCTCCAGTCGGTCCATAATTCAGCCTTAACACTTCAGGTCTTCACCTATCACCAGGTGGAATCAAACACCAGAAACCGACCTCTGGCTAGTCCAACACCTGACCACTAAGGTCTTCACCTCTTACTAGGTGGAATAAGCACGCCTGAAACATAGGCCTTCACCTAACACCAGGTAGATCAACTCTTTAGCAAGAGTAAATGCTACCTAAAAGAATGTCTATAGATTAGACAAAAATGGCACAGATGAAAGCTCAGTAAAGAAGCCCTTTAGAAAGAATGTTGCTTGCAGCAGAATAATGATTGGCTTTGAATACTCAGTAAGGAAGCTCTTGAATGCGGAGGAGCTGAGAAGCTGGTGAGATCCTCTTCAATGAATAGTTTGTTGAAGTACGCAGAAGAGTTTGGACGCATTTGAATGCTGGAGTGAAAAAGCTCTTTTCGGTGCTCACTAAAGTTTGAATATTTTTCACAATGTATATTTTCTAGGCTCTTCTCTTCTTTTTTTTTATTCACGCTCTCTGTGCTTTCTTTTATAATACTCGACACAATGTTTTACACACGTAACCCTTCTTCTATCCATTATCTCTCATGCAGATGTACCTTAGATACAACATAGGAGAGGTAACCATTGAGTCTTCACATGATACGAGAATAGTAGCATGCAGACCTGCTATTTCTAGTCCAATCTACCTTCTTTGGTGTAAACCTCGTACAGTACGTCATGTCCATTAAATGGTTCTGCAAAAAGATATTTTTATCTGGATAGACCAGCGATCCTATCCGATTTTTTTCTGACTATGATGTTAGAACAAACAGTAAACAATGCATTTCACATATAGAAGATTGACATGTGTAAAGTACCTTTTTAGAATTTAAACTAAACAATAAATGTGCATCATCTTTCCATCAACAAGCAATCCAATCATATGAAAAACTTTCAAATGAATGTTCATGGTATGCCATATGACAAACAAGCATATCTTTATGTGATACATGCATATTTTTATGAAAACAAATATTACATTGTCATGCCATTGATTATTTTAACCATTTCTGTATGAACACAGGATAACCGATTATTTTTGTTCGTGACCAAGAAATAATTGATTAATTTGTCTAACAGATTAATCAGTTATTTTGTAACCTGTTGGTGAAATAACCGATTACTTTATGTTTCAACATGAACCATGGTTATTCCAATAAGCAATCATTTAATATTAAAGATAGATTTAAATGAACATTAATTTGTTAAGTATTCATTACTTTTGTTAATCATCCAAAATATAAGGAGGGTATGCAGCAGAACCTCTCCAATGGCATCGCAGAAAATCGGAGCATCAAAGTGAACTCGGAAAAAGTCTAGACTATTATAGAGATGCAACGATCCCAAAAACACAAGGACATCCAACCTCTCACTGGCTGAGTAGCTGCTTTTGCCTACTTCATCTCCCAGATAGTAGAGTGATGTTTACCTTTCTTCAGGCTACTGGGAGGACTCAAATCTAGCTTGTTAACCATACCATGAACGAAGAATCACTAAAAGAAAATGTGGCATTATCGACGGAATTTTCAATGGATTAATATCTGTAGGAAAATCCATCGAAATTTTTGACGAATTAATAGTCATCGGAAAATCCGTCAGTGTTTCTGACAAAATTTATTCTATCGGAAATCCGTCGGTAATTACTGATGTATTTTTTGACGAATAATAATATATCAAAAATTTCGACAATTTTTTGACATACTATTAATTTGTCCAAAATTATGTCAATAAAGTGTTATTTTCGCCATCCAGCCTCTCTCTCTCTCTCTCTCTCTCTCTCTCTCTCTCTCTCTCTCTCTCTCTCTCTCTCTCTCTCTCTCTCTCTCTCTCTCTCTCTCTCTCTCGATGACCATCACCGTCTCCTACCACTACTACTACCTCCGCCTCTGATTGCTACTACCGTCGTCGTATCCGATCGCCACTACTGCTGCTACACTCGTCACCATCGTAGGTACTGTCGTTCCCCACCCAGCCACCCCCCTCCCCCATGCCCCTCCCCACCACCCCCCTCTGGTCACCACCCTCCCCCTCCCTTCCACCCCCCTCCCCCTCCCCATGGTCCCCTCCCAGCCACCCCCTCCCCATCCCTCCTGGCCACCCCCTTCCCCAGCCATGCCCCCCTCATGGCCACCGTCCTCCTCCTCCTCGGCCACCCCTCCCCCATGCTCCCCTCCCAGCCACCCCCCTTCCCCTCCTCCTCCTAGCCACCCCCACCCATCCACCACTACCCCTCCCTCTGCCCAGCATCCTAGTCAGCCCCTCCAGAGATTGATTAAGCTTGATGGTGTGTCTTAGTGTTGTTAGGAGACAGTGACAATTTGCACCTATGTGAGTGATGATTCTAGGTGATCTAATTTTCATTTGAGATAGAGAGGAAAACCATACATGAACAGCTAGTGGGATGTGATTCCTGTGAATGAAATCTAGAATGATATCTTAATGTCTTAATACATCAACCTTGAGTTAATTTGATGCTCTTTAATTCATTGATGCATGTTAACATGTTTGAAGTTCTTTATTTGAATGTTCTTTAAATTAACTATTGTTCAATTTGATGTATACATGCATATCAATGAGCAAGTTTTTTTTAATTTGATGTTATTTAATTACTTAGGGTGTTCTATCTGAGTTGAGGTGTGTGGGTGCAACCTAACATTACACGCACATTAGAAGGGCTTGTTAAGCCCATGTCAATCAACCTTGTCATTCAAGACTTTGGGATTGATGTGTCTGTTCTCATTTTTTTGATGGGAACATATATATCTAGCTCAAAGTCTTGAATTGTCCCGTTTAGCTAGTTTGTAAATATGTGATCGCAGGTGGTCATTTACTATATGTATTTGTACAGATTGTTGAAATTTTCAGTTGTGTCTACTCACTCCTTTCTGGTATGTTGGGTTGAGTGTGTATTTGAAACCTTTTAATGAAGAATTTAATTATGACTAATTGACATCACTCATAATTTGATTTTGATGATGACATTTTGTACATTTTGTACATATTAAAATGATGACTAATTGAACATGTTATACATTTTATACATATCACAACAATGCTTAAACAACATGTTTTTTATTTTAATATCCCACATTTTAATGATAATATCTTGTATTAATGGTTTACACTTTATATTTTTAGGTTTACACAAATTTGTCACAGTGGTGTCGACACAGTCCACCTGTGGTGTCGACACTAGATGACTGTCCCAGAAGCATGTTCTGAAGCAGTAGCCAGTGGTGTCGATACAGTCTGCTTGTGTGTCGACACAGTCTGCCTGTGGTGTCGACACAGTGCCCTGTGGTGTCGACACTAGATCACTATCCTAGAAGCCCAGTTTGAATGACAATACATGTGGTGTCGACACAGTCTGCCTGTGTGTCGACACACTCCGACTAACGCTCAAAAATGGGAATTTTTCTGGGCACGTGGCTGCTTGGGAATCAAGGGATTTGACCTAGATTTTTGTGCCCACGCACCCCAAGGCACCTTGTGGACATATGGGGCTATAAATACCCATGTTTCTTGTACTCCAAAGGCATCCCACGAAAAGAGAGACTAGATATCTCCAGAAAAGGGTGTGGCGGCTGCAGAAAGGGGAAAAGGGACCCTTGAAGGGAGTAGAGTTGTGCTCTTTGGAAGGAGAACGTGAAGAAGAAGAGAAGAGAAGAGGAGAGAGGATAAAGTATCTGCATCCAGAAAAGGAGCAGAGCAGTGCCATCAGATTGAGGAGCAAAAGAGTAGCAAAGGAAGAAGAAGAACTGGCAATCCGGATGCCACTGAAGTAGAGCATCGTGGATTGAAGAAGATCTCCAACGAATTCCTTCAAGCATCTGCAAGTCTTCTTCATCGAGGAACATCCAAGTCACATCTATTTCATTTATTTTCTTGGAGTGTTCATCCAATTTTTCATTGTGTGATCTGTGTATGTGTTCTACACAGATCACTTAATTCTGTTTGTTTTATTTTTTTCATTGTACTGAGATAGATCGGGCTAGAGGATCTATTCTCTAATTGAGCTTGTTCTAGCAGAACTTGGATCTTTCGTGGTCCAAAGGTTTGGAGCCGTAGTGCTCCGATTTTGAGCCGTTGTGCTCAAGTGCTTGTGAGTCGTTGTACTTATAAGTGGTTTGTGGAGTAGGCCGTCGTACCTATCTCCTGGGTTTTCTTTGAGTCATTGTACTCAAAGGGTTTGGAGTCATCGTGCTCCGGTTGTTTCTTGAGTCGTCGTGCTCAAGGGTGTTTTGGAGTCGCCGTGCTCCAGTGTGTGCTGTACTCAAGGTTTTGAGTAGTGTGGCCTCTCTGTGTGAGGGGTTGACGTAAGAGTCACTGGAGGTGATTTCCGAACCACCTAAAAATCCTTTGTGCAGTGGTTTGAATTGTGGTTTGACTTTGTATTGTGCTAGATGCATGCATAGGGATTTCGCTCACACTTCTAATGATTTGCTCACACGCACTAATCACACATATTGCATCTGTTCAGTGGGGTTTCATTTGAATAGATATCTTAATTCGATGTAATTTTTAAAATGCTTTAGTTTCTGCTACAAATCTATTCAACCCCCCCCCCCTTCTAGCTTGCCATTATCCACCTATCCGATCCAACAATTGGTATCAGAGCGGGTTAACCACTCTAACTGTTAGATCTAATTCCTTGTTGCATTGTTTCATTGTGACTAGATCTAATAGTCTTTTGAGTTTTGGTATAATGGCAAATTACTTTAATCTGCATGAATTTCCTGTTATAATTTTAGAGAAATCCCCAATCTCACTTTCATCAAGTCTTTCAGAGGAAGCACAAAGAAAAGGAGCAAAAGGAATTCAAAAATGCTCAACGGCAAAGAAGAACTTCAATGAATCCAGAAAATCACCAATTTAGAAAATTGTGGCTCTCACGGCACATTCCATGATCTCAGAGCATTCTTCATCCTCTTCAGAACACGAGTTCAAATGGGTCTACAAGGTCAGGTAAATCAATTTCAGATCCATTTATGTATTCTAATTCATATTTTGATGCAGATGAAGGCATGCCTTATGCTGAATTGGTTGAGCTCTGTGAAAAGATACAAAATCTTAATGCAAAACTTAACACTAAGAATAAAGATTTGAAAAAGACTTTAAAACATTGCCATAAAGAAAGTGAAAATTTGAAAAATACACTTGAATTCCTCCAGAACAATGATAAAGATCTTTCAGAAGAAAATGAGAATTTGAAAAATGAAGTTCAGAAACTGAATTCTGAAAAAGAAAGTTTGAAAGATAAAATCAAAATTTGTGTAAACAAGTTGTCCAAGTTGAAAGAAAATCATGATCAGTTAGAATATGAAAATCTTGATTTGAAAGATGAAAATGAAAAATTGATTGACCTCGATGAAAACTTCAAATTTGATAATGATCAATTAAACAAACAGATTTCTAATATGGCTCATGATCATCAAATAAATGAAAGATGCAACCAACTTGTTGAAGAAAATAGTCATCTAAAAAGGAAGATTGAATGCTTGTTACCTGACAAACCATTAGATAATGATTGTAGCAATTTCAGTAATAAAATTGCTGATATGGAAAAAAAATTGCTCAATTTGAAAATGAAAAGAACAAGATGAAAAATGGTTTGGATGTCATGCTAAACAAGCCTCAAATTTCAGAAAAATAAGTTGTTGCATTAAAAGCTGAAAAACAGAAGCTTCAACATGAATTGAAGAATACTAAATACACAAGTCATGCTTCCGTGAGAGATAAGAAAAATGAAAATAAAACAAAGTTAAAATTTGTTAAAGCTGCTGCGAACAAGGACTCTGCTAATTCTAATGAAAAATTAGTGAAAGTTCTTATTCAGAAACAGACAGAGAAAAAGAAAAATGCTACTGTCAAGAAGATTCATCTACTTCCTCCATCAGTCCAAAAAGCTCTAAGGCAAGTTCCAAATTCACATCATGCCAAGAGCCACTAAAAAGTACCTCCTTCTCCTCATGGTATGCCTCCTTATAGGAAAAGGAGATTCCAGCAAACGCATACATGCCAAGGTAAGTACCAAGTAAGAAATGCTCTCATTTGCTTTAACTACAATAAACCTAGTCATCTTGCCAAACATTGCTGGATTAGAAATCAAAATTTCAATAAACATGCCAAATCAGTCTAATGCTTTCATTGTCATAAAATTGCTCATATTTCTAGGGACTGTTGGTACAGAAATGATTTTGTTGTGCATACTCAGAAATTCCAGTCTAATGCATTTGCTCATACATACAAGAATAAATATCATGTTCATACTGAAAATGTTCAGAAATTCCATATGTATAGGCATAGAAATACTACACAAAATCATTCTGTTTCTTCTTATATTAAAAATCTAAAAATTAAAAAACTTCATGAAAATATAGATGCATTGAGCAAGGCAAAAAGAAAATCTGGAACTAATTCTATCAATGAAAGAAATGCATCTATACCAAAAATAAAATTATTTTGGATTCGGAAATCTTTATTGCACTCTAACATTGATTTCATTACAGGACCCAAATAAGTGTGGGTCCTAAAACCAGCTTTATCAGCAAGCTGAGGAGTCTTGCAGCCATACATTGTAAATGGATTCAAGATATTGGTTGTGCAAGACAAGAAATGATTGAAGAACACAGGTAAAATCTTTGAAAAAGAAATGAAGACTGTTCAGGTAAAATTTCTTTATCATTTCAAATGTAAATTGTCTGAATTGAAATGAATGTTTAATTTTTATCTGAACAATGAGAAATGTGTTTCAATTCTGCTTCCAACAAGAAATTTATGTCATAACAATTGAAATCATGTTTGTTTGTTTGTGCCCATGACTCCTTGTGCATATCTTCTTTTTTGACTTATTGGTATATCAAATGATGACATGTGGAAAAACAAGTTATGCTTGTTTGGAAACTATCATTATGCGTGAGTAAAATACTCCGCCAAGTACCAAAAGTCATGTTATGCTTAAAGCTAATTGTGTGCATAATCATGTGTGAATTGCTTGTTAGCTTTTTCATTCCATGCACATATTAAGGGGGAGTAAATTTGAAAAAGTGCAAAAATGTTCTTGAAAATGCAATGAACTTCATGCTAAAATTAGAGAATAATTGACCTTTTTGCAGTGACTATGTGGTATATCAAATGGTGAAATGTGTAAGGACAAGTTAGGCTTGTCTGAAAACTATCATCATGCGTGAGAAAAATTCTCCGCCAAGTATCAATAGTCTTTTCCTGCATAAAAGGTCATCAAGAAAAATGAAATCTCAAAAACTTTATTTTAAGTCTTTGAAACAATTTTGAGTTTTTGAAAAACTTTTCTCCTTCAATAAATTACCTGTTGATATATGCTTGATCATGTTCATACTCTTTCTGTGCAAACTGCTTGCACTACAAGAAAAAACGGGAATAGAGACCGAAATATTCGGTCTCTATTCGGTCTCTATTCGGTCCCTAAACTGCTCAGAGACCGAATAGTGACCGAATAGTGACCGAATTTGTCGGTCAAGAACTTCTGGTCACAAATCTGTGACCGCCTAAATTCGGTCCCTATTCGGTCACTAAATAGGGACCGAATAGGGACCGAATCAGGTCGGTCCCTATTTAGGGACCGAACTTATTCGGTCCCAATTCGGTCCCTAAAATAGAGACCGAATAGGGACCGAATATTCGGTCCCTATTTAGGGACTGAACTGAGTCGGTCACTATTCGGTCCCTATTTTAGGGACCGAATGGGGACCGAATATTCGGTCCCTATTTAGGGACCGAACTGAGTTGTCCCAATTCAGTCCCTAACAATAGGGACCGAATAGGGACCGAATAAAATCGGTCACTATTAGGGACCAAAATAATTCGGTCCCTATTTTAGGGACCGAACTTAGGTGGGGGCACCCCTCAGGATCAGGTCTTAATTGGACTTGAACATTTTTATTTGAGATGTTGGGAACGCGTGATTGATTGTGCAATAACGAGCTCTATTACTTACGACTGTTCATGGACAAACTGGGGCCATAGGAAACATTGTTCAACTCCAAATGTGGCCATCACAAACTATTCAAGCCCTCAGTAGATTCTAAATTACAAAACCTCAAAGGAAGAAAAAATAAAAACAAAACACAAGGAAAGAAAGAAAGTAAAGTTAGTGCGGGATTCTTCATCTCGCCCTCAGGGCTTCGTCCCACACAGAATATTGGCAGCTTGGCGAGCGAAGTATGTGAGGATGATGTCTGCGCCGGCCCGTTTTATGCACATCAATGCCTCCATCATGACTTTCTCCTCATCGATCATTTTCAGGACCGCACCAGCTTTTATCATGGCATACTCGCCAGAGACCTGAATCAAAAAAGCGCACCAACATCATAATTGGGGAGGAAACAATGGTAGGAAAAAAAAAAGAACAGTATGAGCAAAGATGTCCGGTCGATAACCAACAATAGCTTCAGCCTGTTTGTAAACGCTCTCTTTTATCATTGCATACCATTACAAGGCCTTCTTCCACTTCTATCCATCAGAAAAGCACCTATTATCGTGATGGTGAATCATTGTGTTAGAGATATCAAATCCAAGTGACTCTGTCACACGTTGTATTTGAGCTTGTATTCCTTTTGCCCTTTCAAAGATCACCTTTATACTAAATAGTCGATCATTGATCTTCTCTATGTCAATCTGCAAAGACATGACGACATCAAGAATCGCTCTCAAGCTCGGTGAAGTGGTGGAATACCATGATGATGAGTATGTCATAGCACATCCATCTTCAATAATCTTGATTAAACAAATTATAACATCAACCTATGTTAAACAGTACGCATTCTTTTTTTTTTTTTTTTGAAATCAAATAAGACAGTTTGCATTTGTAAGATTTAATGCACATGCATTCTTAATATCCTCAAATCCTAAAAATATTGAAAACTTTTGCATCGTGCAACATGAATATGCATGATAATTGTTTCTAGCTAATTTATTATCCTATAGATTATCTTTTTATTATTATTATTATTATTCTAACAAGAATGACAAACAAGAACATCTTTATGGGAAGGATATATAAATTCAAAAAAAAAACTTATTGGCAAAAGCATGAAGTACTATATATGTGAGAATTAAGTAATACCTCAAGAATCTTGTATGGAATAGTACTAGATCTGGAATTATGCTCCGGAACTTCTGAAGAGCTGAGTGACAAATTTGGATCATTTAGACTAGTCAATTCCCCTCAGACATTTCTTTTTCCAACATTTCAATTTTGCAGTGAATTCCTTGTAGATATTCTGCTGCATCTATCAAGATCGATCTCTTATCCATCTGTATATAGTAAAGTCAAAAGAACAGCTTCTAAATATTAAGTTTAATTTTAACTAGCCAGAAAGCAAGTTATAAATATGCTCACAAATTAAGGACCTGAAGATGATGCACGACATGGTAGTTCTTTCCCAGGCCAGTAATCACTCGTTCGTCCCCAAAAGTCATGAGATTGGATGATTTCTTTTGCTGCTAACATGATATAATGAATGGAAGTTCTTATATATCTAATTAATGCATATATATGGAAGACATCCAACCCATATTATCTGTATCAGAATTGATTAATTATGATGTGATTCACTAGTTGCATGCCACTCTCCAAAAGAGAATCATGCATGCTTGATGAACTGGACATACATGTGTGATCAAATCACAATTAGTCATAATTAATCATTTTGCCACAACGAACTGCTCATTGATTTAGCTATCGCAGAATATATATATATATAGTACTCATAGTTAGATCTTCTTTATTGAAGTGGACATAAGTTATCCTAAAGTAAAAAGGAGAAAGAAAAGGAAGCATTAATTAAGATAGGGTTTTTTTTTATAAAATAAAATATAATTAAATTATTAGTGACCGAACCATCGA
Organism: Colocasia esculenta; assembly: GCA_014218235.1. NCBI lineage: Eukaryota > Viridiplantae > Streptophyta > Magnoliopsida > Alismatales > Araceae > Colocasia > Colocasia esculenta. Next base: position 100,104,232 of record CM024760.1, on the reverse strand, counting down.
TTGGGCAATACTTAATAGTTGCAGTTCCATTTGTTAATTTTAGTGGCCCACAAGACACAGCCATACCTCTTGTCAATATATTGAGAAAACTTAAGTTACCTGAATAACTCCCATCATAATGGTTCCAAGATCCCCTGATGGAAAACCTGAAATTTGAACAGTTAAAATTGATGATGATCTCCTTCAAGTATGCATGAAATAAATTCTGAATTATTTATGCATACATATGATGAATCACCACTAACCTGCAGACACAAATATTTGGCTAGCATAGAATCCAATACCATTAATACCACCAAGTTGCTGAAATGCCATTAGTCCAACAGCAACCTGGAAATTAAAGAAAAGTAAATATGCAGATTAAAGAAGTCAAGCTAGCTTCAGACGATCATTAATTAATTAGACATGTAACTTACAACTACTGGTCGAATATATCTCCTTTGAAAGAGGTCCAAGCATCTAGCTTTGGGAAGAATTTGCAGTGTTTCTAAGTATTCCTGCCATCAGATTGAAACCATTTCATCAGTGTCAGCTCATATTGTTTTGTACTGTGCTATTATGACAACTAAAATCTAGTGATTAAAGTCTTATTTTACATACTTGAATTTCTAATGCCTCCTCAGAAACATCAGTGTCTTCCCCACGAAGTCTCTGTAGTGCAACTTTGAATTCCTTTTGACGTCCAACTTTGGCCTGAAATTTATAGTAGTTTCATATAATCCACATGTTGTCACCGCTTTAGATCAAACAAGTCATAACTTAAGAAAAGATAACTCACCGCCACCTTGGAGATTCTGGAATAAAGAATAGGCCCAGAAGGAGGAGAACACAAGGGGACAATCCTGCACAATACCACTAGTTTGACGTCACTGGGATATAAGTTCCATTGAACAGCTATGTCTTATTATGGATAGGCAATAAAATTTTATCCAAGTCTTGTTATAGATGAAAGAGATAAGAAAAAGCATGATTTATAGCATTAGGTGGAATCAAAATCTCTATATCTAGTGCACAAAGAATAAGAGGGTGAATCTGAAATAATGAATACGATATAACAAATCAGCGTACAAGCATGCAGGATGCTACAAAAGTCATTTCTTGAATTATTAACTTTCCTCTATTCTTATAATTAGAACTTTGTCTTTAAAACACAGGCATGCATAATGATATTATAAATCAATTACCGAGTAGTACTAATGTCCTCCATGTAACAAATGTTCCAACTATGAAGCTTAAAGATACTCCTGCGCATATCAATAGCTGTAGAAAACAGAAATTGAGCTCCATCATATTCTTATGCTGCGTTAAAGAAATAATCGAAGAAATAGATCAAAGACATCATATTTCATTTAGATTCAAGTAGCTAGCTTAATTAAACATGAATAATATATAATATCCTCACCTGATTTATAGTAGTAAGCCCACCACGTAGATGCTTGGGTGCTATTTCAGCTATGAAGATTGGAACCTTTTCAACAGCAAACTAATGAGTAAACTAAAAAAAAAAAATCTTTTTTGTAACATTATTTTATGAGAAATATTCATTTGCATTCAGAATCTCTTCATGCAGAAGAATGAATGTTTAGATGTCAGTATGAAATTGAGATCAGATTGCAGATGGAGAAAGGAAAATAAGGAATGAACCAAGAAGAACACTTAAAGCACATCAAGGAATGACTAACTAGTAACTAGCCTGTTAGAAAACACCTTTCAACAAAAAACTAGCCTCTTAGAAAACAAGTCATCAGGTTCCCACTCAATGAGATATTTCTTGATTAAAGTAGGGCTATCAATCAGCACCCAAAACCCCAATCGCCAGCCTGGCTGGATCCTCATTAAGCACACTTGACTAGTAAAATTGAGTTTATTTCATTTCCACACTGCATTTGCAACAAATTTTAAGCACATCTCTTTCAATCGAATGATTTCAGGTCAATTCATTCTAGTCCCCTGGACGTTTCTTTTCTAAAACTGGCCACCAGAACTGGACCAGATCTGGACCAGTTCCAGTCTGAACAAGCTGGTTTCGGACCTTGCCGAGTGGACATCTAAACAAATCATATGGCATAGCTATATGCCAAAACTTGAAGAAAAAAATGATATAGCACAACAACTCTCTATCTATCATACAAATAACAAACTACTATATATGCATCTATCTCTTCTCTATTAACTGAAATTATTGTGTAAGCATTGTGATGATCTCCCTGCAATGTCAATTAGACCTCTACATGAATGTCTCTATGTACATTGTTCAAAGACTCCAAGTCTTCAAGGCTGTGATAGGAGAAGGGCAGAAAGCATATGCATGTGTTCTGCTCCTGAGGTAAAGAATGATATGAGAATGCATTGGAACATGGCAGGTATCTAAGTGTGGGGAACAAAAGAATGATGATGGAACTGCTGGAGACACGAGAGAGATGAGGGAAGAAGATAGACATGTATAAATTGGGGATAGAGACAGACTCATGAGAAACAGAGGGAAGGTGAGACCGTGAGAGAAATGTTGCCATCAATAAATAATTTTTTATTGACAATCATCATATCCAGATTACCAGTTCTTAGGTACTCCTGGGGTGTGAAAGCCAGATTGGTACTGTAGCTTTTTCCATCTCTGCTGTTCTTCATCAGAAATGGCTTGGTGTTTGAAATATCCCATTGATCAAGTCATCCCCATTGAAGTTGGTATTGAAAAAAATAAAACAATCAATATACTAAATTCCGGGTCAGTGCACAAAGAGTGTGTGGGAGAGTGAAGAGATAGAGAATGAATCAACAAAATAAATGAATGAACAAAATATAATCAGTGTTCGAGACTATAAACTCTGTCATCAGGTTAGTATATGGCTGTCCTGGAATTTAATGAGAAACTGACTACAGTAATGGGCTGCTAGCATGTTTCTAAAAGGTTCTTGCCATCTCTCTAGTAGGGTCAGAGTGAGCATCTTCTTGGGCTGTACGAGGCATGAACAAGCAGCCGCTCCAGCTGGTCGCCGTCATAAAAAGGTGCTGCTTGCGCTACACTCTTGATTGTCTGCAAAGGGGGAAAAAAATACCATGTTCGCTTGGTAGACAAGAACAGGAGAGTAGACTGTCTAGCACAAGGAGAAGAAGGACATGGCAGAATTGCGCATGAGATGCTATTTAACCTGCCAAAGCACCAAATTGGATGCCTTGAACGAGCCTTCCGAAGCCCACACGTAGATCCCGACGACGTGCATACCGCCCAGCAGCACCTAGAGACCTGCAAGTTCCTCTTCTTGAGAACATCTATAGCATTAAAGAATTCAAAATATATCAAAAGCAACACAGATAGATAGCACTTCTCAATTCAAGAATACCCGTCTTACCAAACTCTTTAACTACACAACAGTCCACAGAATAAAACTGAAGATAGTGTTAACTTGGGCATCAGTTATATCTCCATCTTCAACAGCCCCCACCCCCACCAAAAAGAAAAGGAAGACAAAAAAAAAACTTGGGTATTGAGAGCCCTGCCCCTTGGATACTCCCAAAGGCCGCCCACCTTACCACAGGCAACAAGAGAAAACATCGACGGTTTACCTTAAAAGCTCGCCGTGAACCCAAAATCGGATAAACGCCGGAAGAGTTGGGGAGCAAGTCGCGATCACCTATATCCATTGGAGTTTGAGGTGGGGAGGATGCCGGGGAGGCTGGACCTGTGCATATGGCTGCTGCGGGCCGCCGCGGAATGCATCCTCCTCGCCGCGCCCGCGGAGCGTGACGACGACCGGGGGCGGGTCCTGGGAGCGACGCGGCGCGCCGACGACGTCGCCCTCTTCAGGCTCTTCCCCTGAGGAGGATCGGAGGAGAACGGCCAGGCTAGGGGACGGAGGAGTTGGCGTTGGCGAGCGCCCCCCGATGGAGTTGCGCGGGGAGGGAGGGGGCCAGGGTGGTGGGGTTTCGCAGGGAGGGAGGGGACCTGGGTTGGGGGTGATGGTAGAGGGGGGGTGCGCATGGGGTGGGGGTGTTGGCGGAGGGGGTGCGCAGGAAGCGAGGGATCTGTGGTGGGGGTGTGGGAGGAGGGCGTGTGCAGGGAGCAAGGGATTCAGGGTGGGGTGTTGGCAGGGGGAGTGGAGGCGGAGGGGGCCGGTCTGGGGGTGTTGGAGGAGGGGGGGTCGCACAGGGAGAGAGGAAACCCACGGTGCGGCGTCGGCGTCGGTTGTGCGGTGCGGTGGGGCGTCGACGGTGGCGGGACAGTGTCGGAATGGTCATGGTGGGGACCGGCCCTGACGTCAGCGACAGGAGAAGACGACGGCGGCGGCGATGGCGGCGGCGTCCGGCGACAGCAGCAGCCTCCGGCGATGGCAGCGCACGGTGTCTGGCGAAGGCGGCGCATGGCGATGGAGTCCGGCGAACGAGAGAGAGAGAGAGCAAGCAGGGATGGAGGAGAGAAAGAGAGAGCGCGTTCGGACGGAGGAGGGAGAGAGAGTGCGCGAAAGGGGGATGAATGGGGGGAAGACGCGGCTATAGCGACCGAGCAGTCCTTATTCGGTCTCTACAGAATAGAGACCGATTAAAATCAGTCACTATTCGGTCACTATATAGTGACCGAATAGTGACCAACCATAATCGGTCCCAAAATTTTTCACATCCCGCCACCACGTAAACATTTGTGACTAAAATGAAAGCGGTCACTATTCGGTCCCTGAATAGGGACCGAATAGGGACCGAATTATTTCGGTCCCTATTCGGTCCCTATTCAGGGACTGAATGGGGACCGGAATTATTCGGTCTCTATATTTGGGACCGATAATAATTTCGGTCCCCAATAATTTCGGTCCCTATTCGGTCCGGACCGAATAGGGACCGAAATTATTCGGTCTCTATATTTGGGACTGAAATTTTCAGTCTCTATTCGGTCCCTATTTTGAGACCGAATAGGGACCGAAAATTTCGGTCTCTAAATCGGTCTCTATATGCGCTTTTTCTTGTAGTGTTGGAATGAACATATTTGAATTGCTTAAATGATCATTTCATATCATGCATATCTTATGGGGGAGTGAGTCAAAAGAATCTTTGAGTGAAATGCTGGAGAAATATTCTTTCATATCTGATTTATCAACAACTCCCATTCAGTTTGTTGACAACTGTTCTTGCAAATAAATTCTCACTCTCACATTGCATTGGTATTCTTGGTATATCATATGGTGATTTGAAGAAAGACAAGTCAGACTTGTCTGGACACTTTCACTATGCGTGAGTATATGTCTCCGCCAAGTATCAAGAGTCTTGTATGTAATTGTTGAGGAGGAGTCTTTGTCTTTCAATAAAACATTCTTGTTTATTCTATTTTCACTTCATTCCATTCCTATTTCTTCAATAATCTTCATGTTCGCTTTGTGAGGGGGAGATACATGAAAGGGGGAGTCATTGTCACATTCATTGACCTTACTTGTCTATGTTGAACCCCAAACTCATCAGAATTTTTGAGTCATTGTGCTATTTTCTTATGAGAGAATTAAGACATTGAAACTAAATTCATTGTGAATTTAGTTTAATTTCAAATATTCATTATCATTTCAAGGTTAAACAATCTTAATACTGAATGTCTTTAAAATGACTTGCAAAACACTTGTAGGCACACGAGTGGCTTTACTATTTAACATGTTTATGTTTAAGCTTCATTTTTACCACACGTTAAGAATATTTTTTCTAAATTCATAGTCATGACTTTTCTTGTCAAAGCAAACATATTCCGGCAAAACATCAAAAGAAAATGATCAACAATCTGGAAAGATACAAATAGAGCAATGCAAATTCTTGAACCACTAAGTAACCAGGCCATTTCACCTAAAAAGTGATTTGTTTCGCATCAAAAAGGGGAAATCCAAAATTTCCAACTCTGTATAAGATAATGAAAGTTAAACCACTGAGTAATCAGGAGGTCATGCATCTAATCAATGTGATCTCTTGCACTGAAAAGTGAGATTTAACTAATTTATTCTTGTATTCTTTCCTAGTTAAAAATGAAAGAAAATCAAATTGACAGGATGGAAATGCTTAAGACCTTAATAAAGTTCATGTATACTGAGTTTAGACCTATTATTCTACATTGTGTTACAATTAAAGCTCCTAACATCCTTGTTAAATACTTCTGCTTACTCATATAGGTCACTTTACTTCACATTTGCATCATTATTTTAACTTCATTCAGATCCTTATATCTTGCAATAGCTTGTGTTGAGTGTCTTTGTGATTAAACTTTGATGCACAATAACCAAAACACAATAATTTCTCTAATTTGACAATATCACTTTGCCTCACTTATTTTGATTATTTCTGACAATTCATTTCCTACATTTCATTTCTTGATCTACTACATTCTTTGTTTCTCTCTCTTATCTATCTTTTTGATGTTGTCAAAAAGGGGGAGAAAGTTCTTTAAAGGGGAGAAAGTTTCTTATGGGAGAAAGTTATTCAAAGGGTGAATATGGTCAAGGGGAGTTATTGCAGTCAAGGGAGTCAGGCTATTGGGAGATTGTGCATATATTTTGTCATCATCAAAAAGGGGGAGAATGTTGGGTTGAGTGTGTATTTGAAACCTTTTAATGATGACTTTAATCATGACTAATTGACATCACTCATAATTTGATTTTGATGATGACATTTTGTACAAATTAAAATGATGACTAATTGAACATGTTATGCATTTTATACATATCACAACAATGCTTAAATAATATGTTTTGATGTTTAATATCTTGCATTTTAACGATAATATCTTGTATTAATGGTTTACACTTTATATTTTCAGGTTTACACAAATTTCTCACAGTGGTGTCAACATAGTCCACCTATGGTGTCGACACTAGATGACTATCTCAGAAGCATGTTTTGAAGCAGTAGCCAGTGGTGTCGACACAGTCTGCCTGTGTGTCGACACAGTCTGCCTGTGGTGTCGACACAGTGCCCTGTGGTGTCGACACTTGATCACTGTCCCAGAAGCCCAGTTTGAATACAATGTATGTGGTGTCGACACAGTCTACTTGTGTGTCGACACACTTTGACTAAAGCTCAAAAATGGGAATTTTTCTGGACACGTAGCTACTTGGGAATCAAGGGATTTGACCAACATTTTTGTGCCCACGCACCCCAAGGCACCTTATGGACATATGGGGCTATAAATACCCATGTTTCTTGTACTCCAAAGGCATCCCACGAAAAGAGAGACCAGACATCTCCAGAAAAGGGTATGGCGGCTGCAGAAAGGGGAAAAGGGAGCCTGCGTCCAGAAAGGGAGCAGAGCTGTGCTGTTTGGAAGGAGAATGTGAAGAAGAAGAGAAGAGAAGAGGAGAGAGGATAAAGTATCTGCATCCAGAAAGGGAGCTAAGCAGCGCCATCAGATTGAGGAGTAGAAGAGCAGCAAAGGAAGAAGAAGAACTGGCAATCTGAGTGCCACTGAAGCAGATCATCGTGGATTGAAGAAGATATCCAACGAATTCCTTCAAGCATCTTCAATCCAAGCTTCTGCAAGTCTTCTTCATCAAGGAACATCCAAGTCACATCTATTTCATTTATTTTCTTGGAGTGTTCATCCAGTTTTTCATTGTGTGATCTGTGTATGTGTTCTACACAGGTTACTTAATTCTGTTTTTTCTATTTTTATCATTGTATTGAGATAGATTGGGCTAGAGGATCTATTCTCTAATTGAGCTTGTTCTAGCAGAACTTGGATCTTTCGTGGTCCAAAGGTTTGGAGCCGTAGTGCTCTAGTTTTGAGCCGTTGTGCTCACGTGCTTGTGAGTCGTCGTACTCGTAAGTGGTTTATAGAGTAGGTCGTCGTACCTATCTCCTTGGTTTTCTTTGAGTCATTGTACTCAAAGGGTTTGGAGTCGTCGTGCTCAGGTTGTTTCTTGAGTCGTCGTGCTCAAGGGTGTTTTGGAGTCGTCGTGCTCCAGTGTGTGTTGTACTCAAGGTTTTGAGTAGTGTGGCCTCACTGTGTGAGGGGTAGACATAGGAGTCACTGGAGGTGATTTTCGAAGCACCTAAAAATCCTCTCTGCAATGGTTTTAATTGTGGTTTGACTTCGTATTGCGGTAGATGCATGCATAGGGATTTCGCTCACACTACTAATTGATTTGCTCACACACACTAATCACACATATTGCATCTGTTCAGTGGGGTTTCATTTGAATAGATATCTTAATTCGAAGTAATTTTTAAATTGCTTTAGTTTCCGCTACAAATCTATTCAACCCCCCCCCCTTCTAGCTTTGCCATTATTGAAAATTTAATCAATTAATATTTTGCGGTATATCGAAGAGGTGTGGGGAGATGCTAATAAAATTTTAAGAAAATTATACAACACATATAGTAATAAAGAGATGGTACGAGGTGGTCGTAGTGGGAGTGGTGCGAGAGATGGCAATGGGAGGGGCTTTGCATCCTCCTCTTCGATGTCTACTCTGAGCCAAGCTATATCTACTCAAATCATAACCTATATATGTATTTTAATTATGTATAGACTAATGTGATTTTTTTCTTACAACGTCTATTAGGAGAGGAGTTGCCTCTGACTCGGGCACAAATTTGTCTATTTAAATTTCTAAATAAATATTTATGATTAGAGTAAATGTTTATATATGACATTTAATTCTTATAGGCTTGAGTACTCCAGTAGCAGCTTCCCAAAGCCCGAGTACCTCAATAGTCACTGCCCTACCCTTGCCACAGACTTCAAGTACATGTAGTTTTTCTTTAGTCTACATTTGTAGCTATGGATGTTTATATAATATGTTTGATCGGGATGGCTCTTTAGATGTCCTAGAGGGGAGCGAATAGGACTTCTTGCGCTATTAAAATTTCTCTAAAAAATAGATGACACCAAATAAAGTTGTTAGTACTTAGTGTGGTGTGTGTGAAACAAGTGAGAACTTGGCGAAAACAATCACACAATTGCACAAGAGATTTTATCCTGGTTCGGCCCTTACCACATGGAAGTCCTACGTCCAGTCCCCAAGTAACCTCTTGGGATTTCACTAATGCCAAGAACACTTGGTCTTCTCTCAACCTGAGAGGTATTACAACCCACTTGCTCACATGCAAGTCTTCCCTTTATCAAGGGGTACAAAGACTACCTACACCAGTAGGTCTTCCCTTCACAAGAGGGGCACTACAAGGAACAACCCCCCCTGCAGGTTATCTAACACAGAAATGAAACACTTGTGTGTCTGCTCAGAAGAATGAGCAAACACAGAGAATCAAAAAGGGATACAAGTAAGAATTGAAGCTCTAACTCTTTCTAAATCTAAGAGGGTGGACTGAGAAGATCTATAATTACATAATGCCACCCAAGAAGAAAAGACTTCTAAAAATAAGAGAGCTTGGAAGTCGAGGATTGAAGTAGCATCTCTCTTTCTCTTTTCAGTAAGTAAGCTTGTGGTGACTCTTGTTGCTTGCAATTTCTGATTGGAGTTGCGGTGTCTTTCTGGTTCAAACTTCAGCTTCTATATATGAGCTTCAGAGGCTTGAACTTCCTGTTTGAAACTAACTGTTAGAAACTAGTTGTTTGAAGGATAGCCGTTGATCTTTGGATGTTGACACCTTGAGACTTTTGTTATAACCATCAGTCCTTCAGCTCTTAGAGTCCCAACGTCTTCAGGCTATGTAGGTAGCTTCATGACTTTATGAAAATAGCTTCATTAACATTCTGCAAACTCCATGCTAAAGACTGAAGGCTAAGCAAGCTTCAGTGGGTAGCTAAATACCTGGGAGGACAAGAAAGACACATATACCTCCATTCTTTCGGAGGTAGGTGAGATAAAAATATATATAAAGCACAAAAGAGTTCTGACAGAAATGTTCAGGATATTTAAAGATAGACAGACAGTTGTATGTGGAATACAAAGACTTTTCTCGAAAGTCATGGAGTTCTGACAGTGGTTGGTGAGCTCTGACAGATAACCCATGATGCTTATACCTACCATCGCATTAAACTCTTGACCATCTGTCGAACAGAGATAGAACTGTCTTTCTAACAGTGAGAGACACAACAAGTATGCAAATCTTACAGATGTAAAAAGGACATTTAGAATGAGAGTAATATTAAATAAAATATTTTCCCACTAAAAAGATATTTGAATTATGATAGAAGAGGAATAATCACAAGGACCATCCAAGAAACTTTTATTCATAAGAGATCCCAAAGGAATAAAGAAAATCATTGAAATGATCAAGATTATAATTTATTGGGTTCTATAAGAAATGACAGATACATAAAAAATTATTTAAGTACAAGTACATAGAACTTGATATATGATACTTCGACTTTCAAGGAGTCGGAGTCAAAGATATACAGATCTTCGACTATATAGAAGTCGCAGTGAGACATTGATAGATGTTAGACTTCGACTTCTTGGGAGTCAGAGTAGAACAAGTTTGTTCATTAATCAATATCATACTTCGACTTTTAAACAGTTAGAGTCAAATGCAATAGAAAAAACTTCGACTTTTCAGAAGTCGGAGAAAGTCCGACTTCGACTGTTAAAGAGTCGGAGTAAGATATAATCAATCAAGACTTCGACTTCTCCAAAGTCGGAGTAAGGTACAATCAACAAGACTTTGACTTTTCAAGAGTCGAAGTAGGTTTGATTTTGACTGTTAAAGAGTCGGAGTAAGGCCCAGTTGATAAGCAATCGGTATCAGGACTTCGACTTCTTAAGAGTTGGAGTTATTCCAGACTTCGACTTTTCCAAAGTCGGAGTACAACCCTTTGTTCATCAATTGGTACAATACTTCGACCTTTCTAAAGTCGGAGTCTTCGACTTCTCTAAAGTTGGAGTCAGTATGGCATACATATACGCTGTGGACTTAGAAACAATTCTTTATAAACATGTGATAGTGTTGATACTTTGATTTGTGATATTATATATGTGTGCCTTTATATTGTCATATTAATTTTCATAAATTGTAGTATAAATCAGTAAATTGATTTGGGATATATTAAAAGATTTTGTCATAGCAAAAACATAATGATTAAATGTTTAGTAATACTTTTAAGGATAGTTGCTCAACAATTCTCCCCCTATTTGTTAATGACAAAAACTTTTAAATAAACAGTGAAAACCAAAAATTTGAATTTGTTTCTATTCTCTCTTCTTCCCAGTGTACTAGTGTAGAACAAAACTTTAATATTTTGTTGTTTTCTCTCTTCTCCCCCATTATGACATTAATAGAAAGGATAAAGAATACACATAGACAGATAGAGAGAGAGATACACAAAGGTTGCTAGAAACAGCTCGAATACATTTTACATTCATGAAGTAGAAGAGGAACTAGGAAGATAGAGGGAAGGAGTGATTTGAGCAAAGAATGGCTGAAGGAGAGCCCATAGCTTCTGCTCATTTTCAGGGAAGAAATGAGAAAATTTACAGCTATCTATTTCATAGGAGGGTCCTACAAAGGGGATTTTCCTATAGGATTTGATGTGGCGGCGATGATACTAGTTGACTCTCCTATGGTAGTTATCACTGCGCAAGGTTCTCTTAAGAGGAATAAACTGCTTTTTGGATGCCTAGTGCAGAAAATCATGAACAGTAAGGTTCCAGTGGAGACACTAGGATTGAGCAGCTTCCTTGGCTTGGTAATACACAAGGTATCTCTATGTCCATTTGTGAGAGACAGACTTCCAAAGTGTCTCATATCCCTTACAGAGATAGACAGAGGGAGATAGCTTGAGCTTTCTGCATTTTACACGTTCTTCTGGATAAGTTGCTGCCCACTGTTCTTCGTTCATTTTCTCAGATTCTGCAAAACTGTGCTGGAAGTCTTTCATGTACGGAGATTTCTTAGGGGCATGCATCATAGCAAAACGGTGGAAGGATCACTACAACAAATTGGGGCTATACCCACAGAATTTACCTACAGTAGGGTAATACGTAGGTATATACCACAATTATACATGCTAAATCCGTTCGTTGCAAGGTTATGCACATGCTTTTTTTAGTCATATGTAGATACGTATATATAGTTACAGTTTTTACAAATCGTGAGAAAATATATTTATGTTAGCCATAGTTTATTAAGAAGTGTAACAAAAAGATGTATACACCTATGGAAATCTACGAAATATAGGTATTGGTCTATTCATAACATCCTAAAAAAATTGAAACTGTGAGTGTATAGTTGTGGCGCCAATACATTTCCCTTGCGTGGGAAATAAAAAATGTGGGATATTTAGGGTTCTCCCTTGGCTGGATACCTCCTTCTACCATTGTCCATGCGCGCCCTCGGCCACCATCATCATCGTCCTGCTCGACCACACCCTCGCCCGCCACCGTCGTCATCCACGCGGAGCACATGCAGATCAAGGAGGTGGAGTTCATGAAGAGCAATGTCTGGGCACAGAACTACCTCTGGGACGAGAGCTCTGAGTTTGCCATCCTCAGTCGGTCCAGCAAGTCATCCCTCATCAATGCCCTCATCCGCAAGAAGAAGATCACACTGAAGTCCAAGAATCCAGGTTGTGAGCGCTTCCTCTACTCCGAGTCTTCCTCCCACAATCTCCCTTTCACAGATACGGCTTCTTTCTCCCTTCAACTCTCTCTGCCCTCCTTCCGGCCCTTGTGGATGCTTCTTCTTTCCTCTCGCTATCTTCATCCTCCCACCGGCACTCTTTCGTGGACGGTTCTTCTCCCCTCTGCATCTCTATGTCCTCCTGCCAGCCCTTGCAGATGCTTCTTCTTCCTCCCTCCGGCTATCTTTATCCTCCCTCTGGCACTCTTTCGCGAATGTTTCTTCCTTCCACTTTTGTGGTGGAGACCCATGGCGACCCCCTCTCTCACTGGTAAGCACCCCCCTCCCTGGCATCTCATACCCATAGGAGCCCCTCCCCTCCCGATGACCCTTTTGATCGTGGATGGTTTCAGGAATCCCTTTTCGTCGAAAAATGCCAGTTCTGACCGGATTGGGGACGAATGTGTTGTTCTCATCTAGATTCATAAGATTTTTGTCAAGTTTTGGGGATTCGATGGTTGCAGCTGCTGCGTCCGATCTGTTTAGTGTTTCTCTTTCTCTACACTATCTGTTATTCTTCTCCTAGGCATGCAATACCTTCCCGAGACCAGCATTAGTTTTTCAGGGTTACAATACTTTTTTAGGTTCTTGTGGGATTCTTTATGCCAGGGACCAGAGCTCTTTAAGTTGTTGTTCATGGATGATTAAGGTTGAGGTCTTTGCATCTCATCTTACTTGGAGGTGTCAGTTGGGATGCGTGTATTTAAATGGAGGTCTGCCTAGAAATGACCATTGAGATTTATCCTTTGATTGGCTATGTAGACCTGTGCTTTCTATTAAGCTCTTGAGGATAAGGGTTTCTAGGCATTTGGTCATTTGTGTCATTCTAATTATCCTGATCCATTTGGTCATTTATGTTTGAACATGAGAGGGTCCTCAGATGCACTGGTCACAATTTTGTGCTTGGCAATAGTGGGTTGGGAGCTAGGCCTACTATTTATCTGACTATATGGTGTCTTTATTCTTTTACTAAATTTTGCTATGTTGTTTAGTTCCTCATGTCACAAGTCTGGACCCTAAACCATTAAATGCACAGAACTTAGACATGATTGTCTTGCATCTGCATGTAGCCATTATCTTATTCATTGTAAACTATGGCGGGGCATTGTTTAACCAAAAGTTATATCTACCTTCTAGAGTGCAAAAACTAAATATGTACTTCCTCATCTCCTTCAACAGACATTTCTTCTAACTCATTTCCGGCAGGAGATTTTATTGTAGATAATTTTCTATATTTGAAAAATCTTCCATTTAATTTTCTATGTTAAATCGATAGAAGTTGAACAGGTAGCTAGAAGCAACCACTTGAATGTAGTCTAGCTATTGGATAGCAGATGAAGGGAGTGGGACCATGCCCAGCCAGGTAAAATTTTCTAGTTCTTGAAAAAATCATGGATTCTAGTTGTGTTATGTATCTGAAGTCCTAGTTTGTTCCCACTGTTCTTAGCTGAAGAGGTGTCTTATGTGATGTCTATTGTTTCTGGCTAAGGTTGAAGTGTAATGGACATACACTGATGTTTTTATACAAGTATAACATGTCTTTTTAGTTGAATATCTCAGTTCAAATGTTTTGACATTGGGGTTGGGAATTATATTTTTCAATGTGTATTAGATCGTCTGATATTGGTATGGAGCATAACATGTCTTTTAATTATATTTAATACAGTGAACAACCATTCATCAGTTGTTTATACACCTATAGTCTGTAGCTTCTTTCCTTTTTTAATTCACATTGTCTGAGTTTGTGATATCTAATGTTATTCATGTTAACCAAGGCTTTTGAAAAATTGATGCAAACCAGTGGGAATTTGCAAATGACCAATTTTTAAGAGGTCAGAGATACATTTTTAAAAATGACCAGTTTTGGAAGTTTCCACAAATTATACAAGAAGCCTAGTTCCTATCAAGATTCATCGAGAAAGGTCAAGAATGTTGGAGCTAGATGTAAATTCAGAGTCTACTGCTCCCGAGGAACCATTATTATATGATGAAGCAAAAGGATCCACATCCTCCACTCTACAAAGTGGTGTGAATAACTATCTCATCCCAGTTGCTCACAAATGAAACAAATATGATATTTGACATCTAAGGGGTACAGACAATTAATATGATATTGTATTTTCCTAGATACTCTTGTATGGGTGAATTAAATCAATAGATGGTAATATGAAACTACCACAACTAAGCATGGTGAGCGAATGCTTAAAGAAATACTAGAAAACATGAATACATGCATGTGTATATGAACAGGTCAACATGGTTTTTCAAACTCTCATTTGGTCTTGGCGGCAATCATGTTCCATCCTCCCAGTGGTTATGTGCATGGTTCCTACTGTCAAACATCTTCATTTTAATTTTGAGTTTGAATGATTTTGGTCTACATTGAATATGACCGGATCATCGCAAGTTGTTCGATCATGGAGATGTAGTTCACTTCTTCTATAATGCAAATTGATTTTTTTTCATGGTTAAATACCATGATATAAGATTTTTTCTGAATTATATGCATAAGCTTAGTGAAGATTGCGTTTAAAATGTGTCATATACACTGTTCTACTTCATTTCGTCTAGCTATTTATGTCCTATATTTTCACTTGTTAGTGAGATGTTATATGTAAGCCTTTAAAAATGTTGTCCATAGGCTCATTTATTTTCTATATTTCCACTTGTCATTCTGATAAAGAATGCATTTTGTATCCCCTTCCCTTGCACATGCATAGAGTCATGGAGGCATGTTGATTGGCATATACATGAGTTAGGCTGTAGCCATCATTATTTCCAATTACATGGTCAAGTTAACTTGTTACCTTAAGTTAGTTTTAACATCATTCATTTAGTGTAATTTTATGTTATGGCAAACTATAGGTCTAATCTGTTTATGTTCATAACTAGGTAGCAGATTAGAGGCTAGATTGAAAGAATAAATTTTCTTATACTTCTGGTGATTTTCATTCATTGATTATTTTGTGAAGCATATACATTCATCTTCATGACCTCTTTTTCTCCATACTTCTGTAAGCATGGTTTAATGGGAATCTATGATAAAATGGTGTAATGTGTAGTTTGTCTATTTCTTTCTTCACACTCTCATAATTAAATATATTGTGTAGATTTCATGTCATGTAGTGAGAATTTGTATTATTTCTATGCATAGAATGTATAAGATGCCTTTCATAGCTTGTGACATTATTTTTGTGTTGTGCCAGGATATTTTTCGTTCATTTTCTTATTATATAGTTCTTAATTCTGAATCTTAATTTTTCTCAAGAGAAGTGGATGGAAGTTTTGGGATGTGAAGTAATTGAGCAAGAGATATTAAAGATGAGTGAAGAATGTATAATGTTATATAGGCATTTGGGCATGAGGCATATATATATTCTTTCATATTTCATTTACACCATAACACTTGATATGCATGGAATTATATATATGTTACATTAATTGGCAGGTTAAAGCTACTAAGTACTAGATTCGCCCTCTCTCTCCCCTCATTTGTGATTGATGAATAACTGAGTGGTGATTTGAATTTTTTGTGTGAAGAATATTTTTTTTTAAGGTTCTGCTTTCTTTTCATAAGAAGCGGATGGAATTAGGCCCTTCACTATGTACACTGGTCCTGATAAATGTTAGGCTTCCCATTGGGGGTAAATCCAACTTCCACGTCAACGTGGGGTGTGTGAGAATCAATTCAAATTGATTTGTGTTCCTAGTTGTGATTTGTTGTTCTAGGTAAAGAGTGATTTTGTGAATCATCTAGGTGTAATTGTCTGTGCTTCTAATGATTTTTGCAAAAACAATGTGAACAGCTGGAGCAAAGTTGATTGCAGATGACTTAGTGCACGCTATTGGGTAACATGATGAAACTAGAAGACATATTACTTCTAATGGTAAGCTCTTTCTCCTAGTTTCCGAATATGTTTTAGCTCTAATTTTGAAATTTAGTGTCTTCAAGTTGTATGCCCTTCTATCCCTGAAATTTAGTGTCTTCAAGTTATTTGAACCAAACATGTTACTCTTACTTCATTTGTTTTTGCAGACTTTCACAATTCCTCATTTCACCTTTAGTTCAGAGGCTATGGACTGGGAGGTATTAACGATTGATTTAGATTATCTAGTATCTGAACTTGTTGTTTTCTTTTTTCTTCTGTTTGTTTTATGTCGTAATTTGGATATCTACATACTTGCTCTTTTATATTATGATTATGCAGAATTTAACCAAGTGTTGCAAAGTGATAGTTGTCGACTTCTATAGCCTCAATGTCATACTACTGCTCAGTAAATTTTGCTCTCATGTGTTCTTCTATTCTTTTGTCTTAGTGTTTTGATTCTTGCTAGGAATAAGTTTGTTTCATTGACAACAGACCAGAGTATAGTGATTTGTGCTAGAACCTTAAGATTTTTATTTTTTTTGCCCAGAGTTTATCTAAGACCCCTGGTGAGCCCTTAAAGTTTCATTGATGTAAATCAAGGAATAAGTACAAAGTAGGGGGGACATTCCGCTTTACCCCTCTAATGCATCTGCAGCCTTGTTGCCCTCTCTAAAAGCATGGCAGAACTTAATTTCCATAAGATCTTTGGAAAGGCAGAAAGTGGGAGTCTTTTAGAGGGCAACCCTAGAAGATGCCAACGTATATTGCAAAGGAAAGTGGCATCCTCACAATGTTTGATGTGTGTAGTGGTACAAAGGTTGAGGGGAATGATCTGTTATTATGTTCTCCTGTTTTAGAAAGGGTTTTGTTTTCTGAAGGTATATGTTTGTTGTAGATGGTGGAGCATCTAAGGGAGAGAATTCTGTTGTCTCTCTCCACAAGGAAACTATGAACAATGGGAGTCTTTTAGAGGGCAACCCTAGAAGATGCCAACATTCTGATGCTGATAGCTGGAGTCTAATTTCATTTCTGGAGAGATCTGCTTCAGAAATGTATAACATTTTAATCAACGAACAACAATAAACTTTGCTGATTGTCATGGGTTGAATATATGATTTTCTGATTTGGCCATCCTGGAAACCCTGTAGACTAGAACATGGGTTGACAGAGTAACAGTTCAGGTTTAACATTTTAAACCAATGGTTCAAGAGATGATTGGAAAATACATCCCTCTCCCCATTTTAGTGGTCTATTACAGATTCTTTTTTTTGGGCAATGCTCTATTATTAGATTTGAAAGAGGAAGATAGATAATAAGAATGTGTTGAATAGGAATATATATGTACTGTGATTGGAAGAGGTGGTATGAAATGAAAGGAGGTGAAGAAAATGAATAAAGAGCTGATAATTAAATATGTTGTGTAGATTGTTAGTTTCTTTCTTCACACTCTCATAATTAAATATATTTTGTAGATTTCATGTCTTGTAGTAAGAATTTTCATTCTTTTCGTGCACAGAGTGTATAAGATGCCTTTCATAGGTTGTGACATATTATTTTTGTGCTATGCTAAGAGATTTTCCATTTTTTTTCTTTTTATAAAGTTCTTAATTTTGAGTCTTAAAAAATAGTAAAGTGATAGCCAGTAACTAGTTGAAATCAGT
The DNA here is from genome assembly GCA_014218235.1 of Colocasia esculenta. Lineage (NCBI taxonomy): Eukaryota > Viridiplantae > Streptophyta > Magnoliopsida > Alismatales > Araceae > Colocasia > Colocasia esculenta. The sequence goes on along the minus strand of CM024760.1, from coordinate 100,086,165 downwards.
TTGGATTTGTTACAGATCTAGAAACCTAAAGACAAAATATTAAATGGTGAGATACCTTGTCAAGACCAGCTCTCATTATTGCACTTGTATGTGTTAGCATTTCTGGCATGCCTGGCCCACCCTTGGTCCCCTCTCCTCTAATAACAACAACTTTGCCCTGAGTACAAGAAAGAATGTAACATTTTAGATCCACACATATCAATTAATTATGTTTCTATAGATAAAGGTAGAGCTTCAAATAACAATGATGCAGTGTATGAGTGGTGTAATATCTAAAAGCCCAAACAGCTCAGCCATCATAAATTCATAATGTCTCTCCATATTAAGTGGAAAGCCTCTGGATGCCAACTGACAAGTACTTATAAGAAATGTACATAACCTATTCACTGCATGTCAGCAAAAGTGATGTACACTGATAGAATAACTTAGAAGTGAAATTCATGAAAACTGAAATTAGAGAAGCCTAAAACATAGACAAAATGAAATAGCATGTTCTGCATGAGTGGAGTGTTACCATCAAACCACACTCCTTAATGTAGTATTACACTTGTCCGTAGACTCCTTTCTTTCCTGTTGGAAGGAAAGTTCTAGTGTTTAACTTGTTTGATATACGGAGGCCATGTTTGTATGGATGCTAATATGTTTTGTTCTTTCTTGCTATGGGTGTTAGATCTTATATGTTAGGAACGGATGGGTGGATGGATCAGATCTAGAAGGGGGGGTTGAATAGATCTAATACCAATTAACGCGGAAGCTTAAGCAATTTAAAATTACTTTGAATCAGAGATCAAATCACCCAATCAATTTACTGATCTGACGTGTGATTAGAGTGTGAGCAAATCAATTAGTAGTGTGAACGAAATCCCTATGCATGCATCTAGCGAGATACAAAGGCAAACCACAAATCAAACCAATGCATAGAGGATTTTTTAGGTGGTTCGGAAATCACCTCCAGTGACTCCTACATCCACCCCTCACACAGTAAGGCCACACTACTCAAAAACCTTGAGTACAACTCACACAGGAGCACGACGACTCCAAACACCCTTGAGCACGACGACTCAAGAAACACCTGGAGCACGACGACTCCAAACTGAGCACGACGGCTCAAACAACAACCAGAGTACGACGACTCCGAATTGAGCACGACGGCTCAAACCTCACAGTGAGTACGACGTCTCACAAACTACTGAGCTCGACGGCTCACAAATAATCTGCTAGAAAAACACAAGACTCAGATCCTCTAGCAACAGATCTAGTCCAACAAGAGTCAATTCATGAGACTTATGCAACAACCCATGCACAATCTCAGAATCACTCAGAAGAGAAAAGGAAAATGAGAATTGTATTGATGAGCTTTTTTCTTCAGATGTACTCCCTTATAGAAAGTCGAATTGTGAAGAGCTTTGATCTCTGGAAGTTCTTGGGCGATGCTCTGCAATCTGATCTTCAGGATCTTCCTTGAATTCTTCACACGAGTCGGCTTCTACTTGATCTGCTTCCTTGAGGTGATCCAATTGCTTCTTCAACAATCAATTTCCACTTCTCATACTTGAACAGATGAGAATTTGGCTTGAGGAAGCACCAGGAAGGCAAGAACAGGGAGGAGAACTCTTCCAGCTGCCAACGGGATTTCTGGGAGGCTCTGAAAGGGTTCTTCATGTTGGATAGCCAATAGGAGGGTATTTATACCCCTAATAGTCCAAATGTACCCTTGGGGGTCGTGGGCACACGATCCAAGGCAAATCTAACAGTTCCCTAGGGTGCTACGTGTCCAGGACAAAATTTAAGTCACAGAGATTCCGGAGTGTGTCGACTTGCCCATGAGGTGTGTCGACACACTGTCCCAGACTGGCAAAACAATTCCTTGGGAGAGGTCTCTAGTGTCGACCTGAGATGATCCAGTGTCGACACCATGTCCCAGACAGCAAAACAAGTCTTCTGGGAGAGCCATCTAGTGTCGACCTGCCTGCATTTGGTGTCGACCTGCTTTACCCATCTGAAAACCAGGCCTTCTAGGAAGGCTCTCTAGTGTCGACACTATCTGATTTAGTGTCGACCTGAGATAGAAGCCTATTAACATATTTCTCTGGGATCTGTCTCTAGTGTCGACCTGCCCTGGACTAGTGTCGACACTAGTTGATCTTTTCTTCACATTTCTGTCTTTGCTCTGAGCCATTGTGTCGACACCACTGATGGTTGTGTCGACACTACCTTTGCAAGAAAATGTTGTCCCTGAGAAAATAAACACATAAATCATTAGTTAAATATATTATCATGAATATCAATGATAAATGCGCTTGGAAACATGCTTTTTGAATATTGTTATTTCAGGTTTGATGTATTTCACATGTTCCAATTGTTATGAATTAAAATCACAGCTTGTCATCATCAAAATGTGAGGAGAAATGTATTATATTCACACTCAACCCAACAATCTCCCCCTTTTTGATGATGGCAACATTAAATTCATATGGAAGTAGAAAATTTCAATGAAATGTGATTTTAAGCATTTTCATTTCCTTTTATTCATACTTGTCAAAGACCTTTGAACATTTTTAGTGACATTTAAAAGTTGCACACATGAAAGACACAATGTTACTAATGATAAGCTATTCTCACACAAAGGTCAAGCAGCTTGACAAGCATTCATCACATTCACATTCATTCAAAAAAAAGTTTTCAATCACATTGAAGACACAAAGGTTTCTATTCATTCTTCAAAAACACATTTAAAAAGCATTACAATTTCTTGCTATCTTCTCCCCCTTTGACATCATCAAAAGAAATTACATTAATGGGGAGGAGGAGGAGGAATGGGTATCAAAATGGTCTCAATATCCGTCAATCTCTTTTCCATTGAAGCCAGACTGAACTTCATTTGAGCTTGGATAGTTGAGAGTCTTGTATGCAAAAGATTTTCCATTCTCTCTGAATTCTCTGACATTGTAGCTTGAAGGGCACTGAACTCAGTGGACATTGGCTGTGAAGAAGAAGAAGAACCAGCTGACCAACCAGGTCTATTCAAAACTTTGAATTCCTTTTTAAGTGCAGACATCTCTTCATCAATATGAGCAGATAAATTCTTCATGCTCTCCAAGTCATCTACCAAATGTGCAAAAGACAGCCTTGTCTTAGAAATCTGAGAGAGTGTCTCCTTGGTGTTGAAGACATCAGCTTGGGAATTTGCCAAAATTCCCTTAAGAACTTTTTCCAACTTCTCTTGATGTTCTTTGAGCTCGACTGAAGCATCTGCCAATGTGCCAATCAGCCTATTGAACCTTTGCGTGGCATGGTCAGAAGTTGCTTTTTGTTCAATAAATTTGGCAGACACAGTGTTCTCCAACCTCTGAATCCTCAACTCAAAATTTTCTGACATAGTCTGAATGGAGGTGTTCAAAGCATCAAATTTGTCATTTAAAAAGGTGTATAACTCTGGTGGAATAGAAGGTCCACCAAAGGATGTGGATGCATGAACTGGAGGTTGTGGAGAAAAAGATGGAATTTCAGTTTCAGGGTTCATGGAGGAGGAGGGCTGAAGTTGAGGTGAAAGAGGGGCATTAATGGGTACATCAACTTCAACTGCCACATGAGGCTGATCCTCATTCATTGGAGGCTGGTCCTCATGCACTTGAGGCTGATCCTCTGGAGCTGGAGGCTGATCCTCTTGCACTGGAGGCTGATCCTCTTGGACCACAGGGGCCTCTACTGCAGCTGGCCCTCTCCTAACCTGATCACCCATAATCCTAAAGCCCATAAAATTTTGAACATGCTTAAAGCAATAAATGTTGGACTTAGGAATTTTCTGAGACTTCTCATTCTCAAGAGGCACACCAAAGTGTTTGAAGACTTGAGTTAAATGGGCTGCATAAGGAAGTGATCTATGCAAATCTGCCCTAGTTGTCTCAGAGATGATCTGGTACATGATGACATGGAGGTTTATCTTTATGTCCTTGCTCATACTACATCACAAACCTTTGGATGTCTGTGAGTCTATCTCTCCCACCACCTTGAGGTGTTATGATAGTGGTGAGGATATGATGGGTCAGCCTCAACACTGGAGGAAAAGTGTTGGTGTTGAATTTAGTGACATGAGTTTGCTTGGGATCAGACTCATCTGCCTGCAATCCAGTCAAGATGGTATATGCTTCATGAAGGTTGAACTCAAAGTTATGGTAGTCTTCTCCTTCATCTGGAATTTTGAATATGGTGGCTGCTATGCTTGTAGGCATATCAATCTCAATCCCTTTGACTTTTGTCTTGTATCCCTCATCTGTGCATTCCAAATGCATGTAGAACTCCTGGACAAGTCTAGGGTATATGATGCGAAAGTCTGAGATAAAGGATTGCCAAGACTGGAATTTGAAGAAGTTTATGACCTCAGGAAAAGCAGCATTCAGTTCACTGTCATCTAAGTCCACTGCTCTGGGTTTCAAAATGGTCTTCCCTGCACTAAGTGGTTTGGATGGAGTTCTCTTAGAAGGCTGGGAAGACTCTGAGGATGAAGAGGTTGACTTCTCAGAGACTTCAGGAGAAGAATCCAGAATTTTCCTCCTAGGGTAGGCAGACCCTCTACCTCGCCCAGAAGATGAAGCCCTACCTCTCTTAGCAGATGATGGGGATGCAGAGGAAGGCCCTGGCTGCTCTGCAGGGTCATGGCGCCTCTTGGTTCTCCTTTCAGTAGGAGGATCATCATCCGCCGGAATGGGCCTTGCCGTAGCCCTTGACTTTGCTCCACGGCGAGGGGCCTGCTTGGGTGCCATGGAAGCAGTATGGAGTGGAATAGGAGACGATGGAGAGTGAGGAATGAGAGAAGAAGGACATCGATAAAATGGAGGAGGGAAGAGGTGGAGATGGATTCAAAACCTGCGGATTCCAGGAAGAAGACGACCGTCGGGTCGACCTGGAGAAGAAAAAGGGGTTTTAGGGTATGCTACCCCGTAGGAACACCAAATCCTTAACCAGCACTCACGGCGAAAAAGATTCTGGCAGGGGGGTCAGTGTCGACACTAGAGGAGGTGAGTGTCGACTTGAGTGAAAGTGTGTCGACACTAGATGGAGTAGTGTCGACCTGGCCTGATGAAAATTTAAGATATGAGTGTGGGAAAAATTAGTGAGATTTAGGACATCTTTATAATGATAAGCAATGGGTGGAATAATCATTTCAAGGATTTTTAAGAGGATAAAAAATTCATTTGTTAAATTTTTCAAAAATTCAACACAATTCAAGTTTTACACAACATCCAACAGGATATGAGCATTCATTGGCTTGAGTCAATAAAATGATGATTTGAGGGATATAATACATTGAATAATCAACTACAAACTACCATATTCTTCAACTCCAAAGAAATAAAAACATCTTCTAGACTGAAAACAAGTGTGTTGAAAGTAAACAATGTTTTAAAAACAACTTGATGATGGATAGAGATGATTCTCTTAAACAATTCTCCAATGACATGCATTTAAAAAAAAAAAAAACAAACTATCAAATGAGATAAATCTTGTTCACTCAAGAACTAATGCTTTTCACACACTATAGTCCCTGGATACTAATGATTTATCCATGATCAAGTCTCAAAGGGGTAAATGATGACCTTTTGACATGAAAATATACGTTTTTTTAGATGTCAATATTTCCAGTTACTCAGTCATCATCAAAAAGCATAGGCCATATTTATTTTGTTTTGAAATTGTTTTTAATCCCCTTTGAACAGAGATAGCATTAGTGCCTCATGACATACATGACACTTCATTCATTGTGAAGGTGTGCAGTTTCTCAGCACATGTGCCATTGCTCTGTTGAATTATCAGATTTTGGTGAGTTTTTGAGAAAAGAGATCAGTTATATCCAATCATCAGTTGCAAACAAAAGCATGTTTAAAAATCAAGACACACATTATCCTTCAGTCTTTGAAAGAAATCTGAATTTCTATAGATTTAAAGAGTATAGATGAGAGTTGACAAATGAATATAGTAGATCACTCAAAGGATCATTTTGAGACTCTAGACACCTGAATGAGGACATCATGCAAGGAAATTGATGTAATGCAAGAAAGGTTTTGAATTTTGCAAAGGACATTATTTGAATTTTCTAGCTCCCCCTGAGATGAAGATTTCAACCACTTTTCATCATAATAAAGATATGCAAGTTTTTGAAATCAGGAAAGATTCTCTTTAAACAATAAAAGCTCCCCCTCAATAATTGCATTTTCATTTCTTGGTACTGGGCGGAGACACATACTCTCGCATAGTGAAAGTGTCCAGACAAGCAGAACTTGTCCTTCTTCAAATCACCATTTGATATTCCAAGAAGTTCAACACAATGTGAGTTGAAGAGTTCATTGTCAAAAAGAAATAGAGGTGAAATGCAGAGAGATATGATCAGTATGAATCAAGGAAGCAAATGAATATGATGATGCAAAGAACTCCCCTTCAAAAGATGCCTAACACTCAACCCAATCCCAATGAGAGAGATCAAGAAAATGGACATTTACAAAGACCAAGTTCTCTCCTTAAAGATGAGAATCTACTGTCAGGAAGGGGTTTGGTGAAGATGTCAGCAATTTGTTTTTCAGTTTCTATGAAGTGGAGTTCAAAGTATTTCTTTGCTACCTCATTTCTCAAGAAATGATGAATCAGACATGAAGGAATATTTCTCCAACATTTCACTCAAAGATTCTTTTGGCTCACTTCTTATAAGATATACATGATTTGAAATGATCATACAAGCAGTTCATATATCTTCATTCAAAGTAGTTTGCAACGAAAGAATATGAACATGATCAATCATGCATTAACAGGCAATTTATTAAAAAAAAAATATTTTTGTACTTTTTCAAATTTACTCCCCCTTAATTTGTGCATGGAATGAAAAAGTTAACATGCAATTCACACATGATTATGAGCATAATTAGCTTTAGGCATAACATGACTTTTGGTACTTGGTGGAGTATTTTACTCACGCATAATGATAGTTTCCAAACAAGCATAACTTATTTTTCCACATGTCATCATTTGATATACCAAGAAGTCAAAGTAGTTAGTATGCTCACAGACTCATGGGAACAGTTAAGCATGCATGATAACATAAACATGATTCCAATTGTTATGACATAAAGTTCATTGTTGGGAGTAGCATTGAAACACATTTATCATTGTTCAGATAAAAATTAAACATTCATTCCAATTCAAACAATTCAAGTTTGAAATGATAAAGAAATTTTACCTAAACAGTTTTCATTTCTTTCTCAAAGATTTTACCTGTGTTCTCCAATCATTTCTAGTCTTGCACAGCCAATATCTTGAATCCATTTACAATGTGTGGCTGCAAGACTTCTCAGCTTGCTGATCAAGCTGGTTTTGGGACCCACACTTGTTTGGGTCCTGCAATGAAATCAATGTTAGATTGTAACAAAGATTTCTGAATCCAACATGCTTTTAATTTTTGTATAGATGTATTTCTTTCATTGATAGAACTATGAGCAGAATTAGTTCCAGATTTTCTTTTTGCCTTGACCAATGCATCTATGTTTTCATGAAGTTTTCTATTTTTTGGATTTTTAAAATGAGCAGAAAGAAAATGATTTTGTGCAACATTTCTATGCGTATACACATGGAATTTCTGAACATTTTCAGTATGAACATGATGTTTATTCCTATGTGTATAAGCATGTGCATTAGACTGGAATTTCTGAGCATGCACAACAAAATCATTTCTGTACCAACAGTCCCTAGAAATATGACCAATTTTATGAGAATAAAAGCATTGGACTGATTTGGCATGTTTATTGAAATTTTGATTTCTATTCTAGCAATGTTTGGTAATATGACTAGATTTATTATAATTAAAGCAAATGAGAGCATTTTTTACCTGGTACTTACCTTGGCATGTATGCACTTGCTGAAATCTCCTTTTCATGTGAGGAGGCTCACCATGAGGAGAAGGAGGTACCTTTTTGTAGCTTTTGGCATGATGTGAATTTGAAATTTGCCTTGGAGCTTTTTGGATTGATGGAGGAAGTAGATGAGTCCTCTTGACAGTAGCATTCCTCTCTTTCCCTGTCTGTTTCTGAACAAGAACTTTCACTAGCTTTTCATTAGACTTAGAAGAGTTCTTGTTTGCAGCAGATTTAACAAATGTTAATTTTTTTTTGTTCTTATTTTTCTTATCTCTCGCAGAAGTATTCTTCAATTCATGTTGAAGCTTATGTTTTTCAGATTTTAATGCAATTACTTCCTTTTCTGAAATTTGAACCTTGTTTAGCATGACATCCAAACCATTTTTCATCTTGTTCTTTTCATTCTCAAATTGAGCAATTTGTTTTTCCAAATCGGCGATTTTATTACTCAAATTGCTGCATTCATTGTCCAATGGTTTGTCATGGTACAAGCATTCAATCTTCCTTTTTAAATGATGATTTTCTTCAACAAGTTGTTTGCATCTTTCATTTATTTGATGATCATGAGCCATAGTAGAGATTTGTTTGTTTAATTGATCATTATCAAATTTGAAATTGTTATTGAGATCAATCAATTCTTCTTTTTCATTTTCCAGATCAATGACTTTTGATTTCAATAGCTCATGGTTTTCATTCAATCCATTCAGTTTATTTTCACAGATTTGGAGTTCATCTTCCAAATTCTCTTTTTCATAATTTAATTTTTCAACTTCATTTTTCAAATTATTATTTTCTTCTGAAAGATCCTTATCATTGTTTTAGTGCAATTCAAGTGTATTTATCAAGTTTTCACTTTCTTTGTGGCAATGTTTTAAATTCTTTTTCAAGTCTTTATTTTTAGTGTTCAGTTGTACATTAAGACTTTGTATCTTTTCACAGCATTTAATCAACTCAGCATAAGACATACTTTCATCTTCATCAGAGTCAGAATTAGAATACACAAATGGATCTGGAGTTGATTTACCTGACCTTTTAGACCCATTTGAACTCTTGTGTTCTGAAGAGGATGAAGAATGCTCTGTGCTCTTAGAATGTGTTGTTAGAGCCAAAACCTTATGAATTGTTGATTTTTTGGATTCATTGAGGCTCCTCTTTGCCATAAAGTACTTGTGAATTTCTTTTGCTCCTTTTCTTTGTGCTTCCTTTGAAAAACTTGATGAAGGTGAGACTGGTGATTTCTCTGAAATTATAACAGGAGATTCATGTAGATTAAATAGATTTGCCATTATACCAAGACTCACAAAAGACTATTAGATCTAATCACAGTGCATCAATGTGACAAGGAATTAGATCTAACAATTAGAGTGGTTAATATGCTCTAATGCCAAAAGCAGGAATCAGAGCGATTAAGCACACAGTTCAAGCAATTAACACAGAGATCAGACAGAAGCAATCAAATCAGATCAGTAACAAACATTAACCCGCTCTGATACCAATTGTTAGGAACGGATGGGTGGATGGATCAGATCTAGAAGGGGGGTTGAATAGATCTAATACCAATTAACGCGGAAGCTTAAGCAATTTAAAATTACTTCGAATAAGAGATCAAATCACCCAATCAATTTACTGATCTGAAGTGTGATTAGAGTGTGAGCAAATCAATTGGTAGTGTGAACGAAATCCCTATGCATGTATCTAGCGAGATACAAAGGCAAACCACAAATCAAACCAATGCACAGAGGATTTTTTAGGTGGTTCGGAAATCACCTCCAGTGACTCCTACGTCCACCCCTCACACAGTGAGGCCACACTACTCGAAAACCTTGAGTACAACTCACACAGGAGCACGACGACTCCAAACACCCTTGAGCACGACGACTCAAGAAACACCTGGAGCACGACGACTCCAAACTGAGCACGACGGCTCAAACAACAACCAGAGTACGACGACTCCAAATTGAGCACGACGGCTCAAACCACATAGTGAGTACGACGACTCACAAACTACTGAGCTCGACGGCTCACAAACAACCTGCTTGAAAAACACAAGACTCAGATCCTCTAGCAACAGATCTAGTCCAACAAGAGTCAATTCATGAGACTTATTCAACTACCCATGCACAATCTCAGAATCACTCAGAAGAGAAAAGGAAAATGAGAATTGTATTGATGAGCTTTTCTCTTCAGATGTACTCCCTTATAGAAAGTTGAATTGTGAAGAGCTTTGATCTCTGGAAGTTCCTGGGCGATGCTCTGCAATCTGATCTTCAGGATCTTCCTTGAATTCTTCACACGAGTCGGCTTCTACTTGATCTGCTTCCTTGAGGTGATCCAATTGCTTCTTCAATGATCAATTTCCACTTCTCATACTTGAACAGATGAGAATTTGGCTTGAGGAAGCACCAGGAAGGCAAGAACAGGGAGGAGAACTCTTCCAGCCGCCAACGGGATTTCTGGGAGGCTCTGAAAGGGTTCTTCATGATGGATAGCCAATAGGAGGGTATTTATACCCCTAATAGTCTAAATGTACCCTTGGGGGTCGTGGGCACACGATCCAAGGCTAATCCAACAGTTCCCTAGGGTGCCACGTGTTCAGGACAAAATTTAAGTCACAGAGATTCCGGAGTGTGTCGACCTACCCATGAGGTGTGTCGACACACTGTCCCAGACTGGCAAAACAATTCCCTGGGAGAGGTCTCTAGTGTCGACCTGAGATGATCCAGTGTCGACACCATGTCCCAGACAGCAAAACAAGTCTTCTGGGAGAGCCATCTAGTGTCGACCTGCCTGCATTTAGTGTCGACCTGCTTTACCCATCTGAAAACCAGGCCTTCTGGGAAGGCTCTCTAGTGTCGACACTATCTGATTTAGTGTCGACCTGAGATAGAAGCCTGTTAACATATTTCTCTGGGATCTGTCTCTAGTGTCGACCTGCCCTAGACTAGTGTCGACACTAGTTGATCTTTTCTTCACATTTCTGTCTGTGCTCTGAGCCATTGTGTCTACACCACTGATGGTTGTGTCGACACTACCTTTGCAAGAAAATGTTGTCCCTAAGAAAATAAACACATAAATCATTAGTTAAATATATTATCATGAATATCAATGTTAAATGTGCTTCGAAACATGCTTTTTGAATATTGTTATTTCAGGTGTGATGTATTTCACATGTTCCAATTGTTATGCATTAAAATCACAGCTTGTCATCATCAAAATGTGAGGAGAAATGTATTATATTCACACTCAACCCAACAATATATTGTTTCAAGAAGATATGAAAACTGTGAACTGCAGGGTCAGCTGTTTATTTTTGCCAAAACAATCAGTTTAATGTGCTAGTTTCATCTCTTTTCAGTGTTGTGTTTTGTAAAAAAAATTAAGATGGGGATGCTTTTATTTTATTTGAGTATGAGGAAAGAAAGCTCTATGGGGTGTTTGAAGCAACTTCTGATGGTGCTATGGATATTGTCCCTATGGCTTTCAGCTCATCAGGGAAGTGTTCTCTGCCCAAGTAAAATGGGCTTGATCAGACATTTTTTTGTAATTCTAGCTTATCAATTTGCTAAGACTCTACATTTTTTTGAAATGTCATCTGGATCTAGATTTTTTGTGTGACTAAACTATGTTTCTTTTAACATTTACCTTGGGGATCACTCAAATGTTTTTTCTAGTGTAATTAATTGAGTCTGCTGCTACATGGCATTTGTTTTCTTCAGTTCGCCTATTCCTAGGGAATTAGTGGCTCAAATCAAGTTTTCTCACCCTGTTTTCTTCAAGTCTGCTGCTACAGGGCATTAAGTGAGGTTGAATTTTTTTTCATCTTGTACATTGACTATCTTTTATGGATATGCATTCCACTTCTAGCTGTTTACATGGGTTACATCAATATGGGAGTGACACCCTTACTATTTTGATTAACACATGCAGATGAGTTTGGGGTATTTATGCTTTACTATTTTGATTAACACATGCAGATGAATTTGGGGTATTTATGCTTTGTGTTTAGAGGAGCTTTTGGATATCAATGTTGTTTCATAAGTTCTAATGATCTTTGCATTCTTTCTTTTTTTGGATTGATGTACTTAGTAATGAGATATCATGTGTCCAATCTCGTGATAAATTTAGGCAGCTATTAGTGACATTTTAATGAAATTTCTAATTTATGTCTCTACTCGTCCTGTGTCTTTTTATGTATTCCCCTTTTAGGTTCCAAGCAAATCAGGTGGTACACCCGAAAAGAAGGATGTCCTTTTGGAGGATAATGATCCTATCTGGCTTGAATTTTGGCATGCACAGATAGCAGATGTATGCTCTGTTCAACAAGTCTTATTAGATTCATTTTTGTCATGAGCTTTAACTTTTTATTTGATGGTGCAGGCTACTGAAAGGTTGCATGAAAAGATGACAAATTTTTGTGCAAAGAATAAAGCTGCATAGATCAGTAGTTCAAGGTATGCATGCTTTCTAACAAATGAGGGCAGCCTAGATTATGCAAAGTGAGTTCACAATAACGGTGTTTAGCAAAGAGATTTCACACTAAAGGTGTTACTTTAACAGCCAAATCTTAATTCTCTTATTATCTTGTTCTATGAAAAAGTATTTAAACTGAATGTCCATGACTTCATGACATAAGTTAAGTGAAATATAAATGATATTTTAGTCATCTTGTTGTCATTGAATGACTTGGCTCATCTGAAACTTATCTATCAACCAAAAGCAAGTTATATTTCATAAACGGTATTCTTCAACTTCAATAACAAGGAATAGAAAAGATGCTTAGTTCTTTTTTGTTGTTGAGGCAAAAGATGGTCTAAGGTTTTTGGAGAAGTTAATGAGCTTGATTCAAGTATTTTGTGTTATGTTTTCAGGTTGTTAAATTTACATCTTCGAATGTGTAGAGAGCATTTTCATTTCTTTTAGACCCATAAAATTTTAATATTATGTAGGCTTATCCACTTTCTAGTAAAGGAAATTATAAACTCTTTGAAGGAATTTTCTGGAGAAAAACAGTAGTGAATTTAGTTGCCTTTGTTCTTATCTACTTCAAGGCTTCAATCTACTACCAAAGTAAAGGATGGTTGAACAATTATTATCTTTTCTAATTACTTACTTTCTTGCACAGATAGTTGGAAAACTTAACAGGCTTATTCGAGAGCTTGGGCTACGTGATGTTGGGCTCCTGGAGCAAGATCTTGTTTTTGGGGATGCAGGGACAAAGGAAGTGATCAATTTTCTAAGGACACAACAGGTTGCCTTCCTGAAAAGAGTGATCATGATAGAGGGGTTAATATAGGCCACTACAGGTTGCTTAGACCCTAGTAGATCATAATTACAATTGTTTTGGTCACTTCTATTTTTTCTCCATGTCTTTGATTAAGTTCAATCTCTTCATGAATATAAGAGTGGATATTTATGTGGATATTTGACTGGACATGTGAATGTTATGGATGTGATGTGAATATTAAAGATTTGAATGGTGTTTTGCTTATGTGATGTAGATGAGTGGATATGGATTTGAATTTTATTGTAGTTATGTGGATGTATATGTATTTTATATGTGCAAGTGTATAGAATGGATGCTTGTAGAATATTTCTACATGCTTATATCAGATATGGACAGGTAGTTTCTATTTGAAAAAAAAAATAAAAAAATCTACACCTATGGTTTTTAATATTCATGACTAAACATGATTACAGACAATGCTGTAGAATCATAGGTATATATTACAATATTTATTCCTACGTTTATTTATCATCATCTCAAAAAATAGTATTACTACGGTTATAAAAATCATCAGTATAGATAAATCTACACTTACATTTATTTATCATCATCTCAAAAATTTATTACTGCGGGTACAAAACCATCAGTATAGACGACAATACCTATGCTTTTTTGGGTCTTTTACCTATGTTTTATATGATTCTTTACCTACGGTTAATATTCGTATGAATAAACCGACATATAACTACGATTATTTTTCTGTGGGTATAGGCTTTAGTCACGGGCGCATGCGTGTCGGATTCAAACTGTAGCATTTTCCATAGGTAAACGGTTTTACCTTCGGATTTTGGGTATATACCTACGGTTATTATGCGAAGTTATAGGTCATTTTTTTGTAGTGGATAGCTTGATGTTGTAAGCTATCCTGATGTGCCTATTGAAAACGACATGGGCAAATGTCTTTCTAGAGAAAATAGCACCTACCAGACTGGGATGCAATCCAGAGGGCAATCCAATAGTCATTGAGGGAGTAATTGCTCTTTGCCCTTTAATAATTATACCTCACTATCCCTTATTTACATCTGGCAAACCCATTCTGAATCTATCTTCATTAAACTGCTTCATTTGGCCATAACTAGTCTGGAGCTCTTTAAGGAGGTCACCAACGAGATCAAAGAACCTAAGATTTAGGTGAAGGGGAATAGTCAAAAATTGGTTCCTAGTCTTGGCAGTAGCAAAATTTTCGGCTTCACCAGGGTATAGATTCAAAAATTCTTCAGAGGTGAGACTATGGCATTTCTGTGTGATAAGATTCACATCAGCCAAAATGACTTCTGATGTTTTAAGCAAACTAGGGAGCCAGTCTTCAAACTTGTAGGCTGACATCCCATAGACCTCATGAAAAGCTTTTATAGAAAGGAATTCTTTGAAGAGAACCATAGGGTGCTCAGAATGGTAGATGAAAGCATACCAAAATGGTGGAAGAAGGGAGCTAGGTTTGTCTTTTATTTGAGAGCCTACTCTAGATGATAGTGCCACACTAGGTACTATCTGAGAAAGTGAAGGTGTAGAGCTAGCTGAAGAAGGAATTGAGGATAGAGGGAGAGAGCAAAAGAATTGAGGAGCTAGGATGTGAAGAGTGTGAGTTTTCACAGTGTGAGGCTTGAAAGTATACTTCAAAGGAAATGAAGAAATTGAAGTATTGATGGGAGTTGGAGGTTGTACTTCTGGTTGAGAAGTGGATGGAGGAGGATCAGATGAGACAGAAGGAACAGAGTGAGAAGGAATTGGAGGTGTTTGTTCAACAGTTGGGGGAGGTGTTGGGTCAGTAGGAGGAGGAGGAGGAGTTGGAGCAGTAGGAGTGGTAGAAATGGTTAAGGGTTAAGAGGGAAAGACAGGGTTACCAGACTTCATCAGTTTCCTTCTAACCCTTCTCTTAAAGGTCTTAACCTTAGGATTGGCTTCCACCTCCATGGACTGATCTAGTTTCTCCAAGGACTGCTCAGATGCTTGCTCCTGTTGTTGCTATTGCTGTTCAACAGTTGGATTTGGCACTGCTACTGAATCCACAATTTGTTGATCTTCAGACTTCTCTGGCTGTGAAACTCTTCGCTCAGGCTGCTACTGCTGCTGCTGTTTTTCAGTGTGAATAAGTGGAGGAACTTGAGAACTTCTTGTACCCTGTTGGCACACCAATTGAAGGAGAAGATCCTTCATCTGTTGAACCTCCTCTGACATGAAGTCGAACTTAACATCTATTTGATGTATCTGCATTTGTTGTACAGACATCATCTCTTGTTGTGTCAAGATTCAACACATCATCCACTGTTCGACTAGTCTCCCCCTGAGACATTGGTCGGGTCTCAACATGTGGTGGAGAGACATGGTGATGTTCTTCACCAAATGATGGCTCAACTGGAGTGAAATTGGGAAAATCATCTTCTTGAGCCACTCCCTTCCCCCTTAGATCCATGAGCACTTGATTGATGGTGTCATCTGGAATGTCTTGCTCTTGGGAGGGAGTAGTAGCATGAACTTCTTCATCTGCCACTATTGCTTCTTCTGTAACTTCCTCTCTTATGATTACATGAGACTGAACCAGAGGAAGGGAAGTGGAACTCTATGCGTCATCAGGAAAGATCTCATGAGAGCAACTAGGGACAGAGTCCTTCGACCAAAGATTTTGGGCCTTGTCTTCCAAAAGATAATGGCCTCTTCTCAAAGTGGAAAGCCCATTCTTCTCTTTCACAAAAACTAAAATCTCATCACTTAAATCCACTGAAAATCTTCTAAATATGAGGGTGAGTAGAGGTCCATAGGGTAGAGATTCCTGTAAAAACTTAGACCATGCCATCCTTTCCAATATAATAGAGGGCAGATTGACCATGTGCCTCTGAATGGCCCAAAAACATAGACTGCCATCTCTGGCAGTGACTGATGAATGGGTTCCAACCCTAGGGGTGATGATTGTGGTGATTATGGCGTGAAGGATCCTCTTTTTTGCTGAGAGCTCGTTGACAAGGAGCCCTTTCTTAGATAGAGTCCCCAGACTACCAACTACCCCTAATTTCTGCTTCTCCATGGACACTACCTCACTGATCATGTGTCCGGAGTTAGAGCAATCTAAGATCTCAACCAATAAATCTTCAGGCATTGTAACTATCAAACCTTTCACTAAGCGTGTTACTGAACCATCTACTGAAACTTGGAGGGAGAGATAGAAAGCCTTCAGCGCGCCCTCAAAGGTGAGTTCATTGATCTGACAGATCCTTGACCAGCCCATAGCTTCTATGGTTTCTGCTACCCAACTGAGCCTACTAGTCAACTGACCAAAGTCTACAACCTTCCCTGGGCAAATGGAAGCCTTGGCCGAAGAAAGACGCTGGAACTGCTCGGGGGTGAAGAGAGTTCCTTCCGAAGCCCTAGATGAAGCCATCTAGACAAAACACGAAAAGAGTCTAAGAAAGATGGTAGAGGAGATGTAGAATGAGTCCAGAGAGGTTAAAAATCCTACCTTTCTTTAGAGAAATGGCGAAAATCTGCAGATGCTTCGAAGGTGGTTCCGTCGGGGTGAAGAACAGACGCGAGAACTAGGAGGAAGAAGACAAGAGAGTCGGAGACGTTTCAAATCGGTGATTTAGAATGAAAGAGGGAAATGTCCTAATATAGAAGGAGGATATGTAACGGACCGTAGATGAGGAGATGAACGGCTAGGATTAAAGGAATAAATTATTATAATTAATTCCCCTTTAAATGAAAAACTTATAAACCCTTCTCTTTTTTTTTGAATTAAAAATGACTCCGACTTCATAAACTCTGACTTCATAAGAGTCGCAGTACACAACTCCGACTTCATGAGAGTCGCAGTACACAACTCCGACTTCATGAGAGTCACAGTACACAGTTCCAACTTCAGAGAAGTCAAAGTTCTGAGACATAGATTTTACAATGAATGGAACATACAACAGTAAAGAGTCTGAGTTTTTAATCAGGATTGCACATACCTATTTCACTTCTTATTGAAGTAAATCTATCTTTAGGGAGAGGCATAGTGAATATATCAGCTAATTGATCATTTGTAGAGACAAATTCAAGTAAAATTTCTCCATTACTTACATGATCCCTGATGAAATGATGTCTGACCTCAATGTGCTTGGTTCTTGAATGTTGAATTGAATTTTTGGTCAAGTTGATTGCGCTTGTGTTGTCACACAGCATTGGAATTTCATGAAGTTTATGACCATAGTCTTCCAGTTGATATTTGATCCACAGCAGTTGAGTGCAGCAACTTCTAGCTGTAATGTATTCTGCTTCTGTTGTATATAAGGCTACTGAATTCTGTTTTTTGGAGGACTAAGAGATCAAGCATCATGCAAGAATTTGACAAGTACCACTGGTACTTTTTCTATCTATTTTGCATCCAACATAGTCAGCATCACTATATTCAAGCAATTTAAATTCAGAACCTTTGGGATACCATAAACCCAGCTTACTTGTATTTATTAGATATCTAAATATTCTTTTAACAGCATTAACATAAAATTCTTTTGGATCAGCCTGAAATCTAGCACACAAACATACACTGAACATTATATCTAGTCTACTAGCAGTAAGATAGAGTAATGACTCAATCATGCCTCTATAAATCTTTTGATCTACTTTCTTACCAATTGGATCACTATCTAACTTAATACCTGAGCTCATAGGTGTTCCTAAGGGCTTACACTTGTCGAAACCATATTTACATAGCAAATTTGAAATGTACTTAGTTTGACCGATGTGAGTACCTTCCTTGGTCTGCTTGATTTGCAAGCCAAGAAAATAATTAAGCTCACCCATCATGCTCATTTCAAATTCACTTTGCATAAGGTTTTCAAAGAAATTGCAGAGTGATTCATTACTACAACCAAAAATAATATCATCAACACATATTTGTACAATCAAGATTCCTTCTGAAAATTTCTTAATAAATAGAGTGATATCTACTTTACCTCTTGAAAAATTATGTGATATAAGATAAGCACTGGGTTTTTTATACCAGGCTCTTGGAGCTTGTTTCAAACCATATAGTACTTTCTTTATACGAAAAACATAATTTGGATATTTAGTATCTTCAAAACCAGGAGGTTGCTCAACATAGACTTCTTCTTTTATGAAACCATTTAGAAAAGCACTTTTAACATCCATTTGAAATAAATTGATATTAAGAGAACATGCATATGCTAATAAAATTCTAATTGCCTCTAATCTAGTAACTGGAGCATATGTTTCATCAAAATCAATATCGTCCTCTTGGGATATCCTTGTGCTACTAGTCTGGCCTTGTTCCTGGTGATTACTCATGATTCTTCCATTTTGTTTCTGAAGACCCATCTAGTCTCAATAACTAGATGGTCAGAAGGTCTAGGGACAAGAGTCCAAACCTGACTGCATTGAAACTAGTTAAGTTCCTCTTACATAGCTAGGATCCAAGATTCATCTACCAGTGCATCATTGATTGTCATAGGCTCAATCTTAGAAACAAATGCAGAAAAATCACAGGGAATTGTCATACCTCTTGTTCTTACTCGATCTTGAGGATCACCTCTAATATTTTCTCTTGGATGATCTCTGTAATACCTCAATTCTCTAGGTAGTCCTTCCTGTGTTTCTTCTTGTTGTTTCAGTTCTTCTAGTGGAGGATCTTCCTTATCTTCATCTTTTTCTTCAAGAGAAGTATGTTCCAGATCCCTGCATAATTCTTCAGCAACATCTTCTTCATCTATTTTCTTAATAGAAGGGTTAGTTTCATCAAATATAATATGGACTGATTATTCTATGGTTAAAGTTCTTTTATTAAACACTTTGTATCCTCTAGGCTTTGAGATATATCCTAGTAGAAAACCTTCATCACTTTTAGCATCTAATTTTCTTAAATTATCTTTACCATTATTCAAAATGAAAAACTTACAACCAAAGGATTGAAGATGACTAACATTTGGCTTCTTCTCCTTGTATAGCTCATATGGTGTCTTCTTTAGTATTGGTCTGATCATACACTTGTTGATGATGTAGCAGGCTGTGTTGACTGCTTCTGCCCAGAAATACCTTTGGTAAATTGTATTCTGTAAGCATTGTTCTGGCCATGTCCAGTAGTGTTCTATTCTTTCTATCTGCTACTCCATTTTGTTGAGGAGTTCTTAGTGCAAAAAAATTGTGTTCTATGCCATTTTCTTCACGGAATTTGACAAACTCTTCATTTTTTTATTCTCCACCATGGTCAGATCTAATACTGATTATTTGAAACTTCTGGCTTTTCTGTACTAAACCTCAGAAAGGCTGAAGAGGTTTCTGATTTGGCTTCCAAAAATGATACCCAAGTGTACCTTGAAAAATCATCCACAATTACATAGCCATAAACTTTTCCTCCACGACTTACTATTCTTATAGGTTCAAATAAGTCCATGTGAATAAGTTCCAATGGTTTGGAAGTTGTTACCAAGGTCTTGGACTGAAATGAAGTCTTGGTTTGCTTTCCTTTTGTACAAGTTGTATAGATTCTAGATTTCGTTAGTTTAAGATTCGAAAGACCTTCAACTAGATCATGCTTGATTAGTTTCTTGATCACTGATGTTGTAAGGCCTCGAACTTTGTTCTCATTATTTAGTTTTTTGTCATATTATACTTATTGCTTTTGTGTGTATTATTATGTGCATATGTGTATATATGTATATACTTGTTATTTTTGTACATATTATCCTTATTTAAATCTGTGTATATTGTATTCAAACGATGTTATACATATTGTATGTGTTTATGGTGTGTAAGTATGTAAATAGATATTTCTGTGTTCTGGCCGACATCCCACTTAACGTCAATATCCCTTGACGTTGAGAGCATGTTGACGGCAAACAGTGTGCCGTTTATTTCATGTCGACATCCAGATCGATGGACGTAAATTTCCTGTAAACGGTAGCAAAGTGGCCATCTATTTCTCCATTTCTGTTGCGATTTCTGATCGGGAAACGGTTGCATTTTCCCTGGTTCTAGATTAGGAAACTACCCTCCAATGGTAGGATCCAAATCTACTGCGTACCCAAACAAGTTAACCCTATAAAATACCTAGTCTTGGGCGAGATTAAGCCTTTTCGCTCAAAGGACAACCTAGGGTTTTTGGTACAAAAAATTGAGCATTTGCAAGCTCGATCTGGTGATTTGGGAGTTGCTTCTGGTGATCTGCATCGACTAGGAGATACTCCTAGCATTGGTGAAGCTTCCCCGCCCCCAGTGATCGATCTGCATCGACAGAAAGACCAGATCTGCAAGGAGATTTGTGCCTTTTCTTGGCTTGGCCGAGGAGAGCTTCAGTGACTAAATTAAACCATTAGACAATTTTTCACAGGCAAGTAATCGAGGGATTTCATCCCTGCACATGTCCTTTAGGTCCTAGGAGTTTTGTGGAATTTTCTTCGTGTCCTGGAACCTCACATACCCCTTGTGAATTGCGTTCAGTCTGTACTTCTGTAGACATGAACTTGACGGCAAGCTTGCTGTCGTCAGGATCATGAGTTTGCGGCAACATCGTATGTCATTAACCCCGGTTGACGGCAACCCCTTTGCTGCCAAGTTCGTTTGTTTTTCACAAAATCTTGATTTTCATGTCTGTGTGATGAAATTCAGATTTTTGGAGGACTATATAGGGTATGAAAATTATATGTGGTCCAGTACAGTCAGTATGTCATATCATGAGGATTTTGAAATTTTCCAAGAATGATAGAAATTAGGGTAATTTTTGTAATCGAAAAATAAGCATGATCTACCTGTGTTAATTCTAAATAGATTGATTCGTTGCAAGTTAGGGTTTCAGAAATTTTATATGATCTTATATTGACTGTTTTCAGGTTTAGAAACTGTTAGAACTAACTGTATTGATGTGAACCATGTTTTAATGAATTTCTTGATAAATATGCATGAGATATGTTTTAATTGTTAAAATTAGTTTACTATTCCAAAAAATCTGTAAATTTAGGTATGTGATACATAACCTATGTAATACCTGTGATAAAAATTTCATGTTATTTTGACAACATAAGGTACTGTTATTAGTTTAACAAGGGTAATTGGCCATGATGAGCATGTTTAACTTTGATAATGTGAAATTTAGTATTTAGCAGCATGATTAGGACTCTGTTGTGATTAATTATCATTGTGAAACAGTATAGTTAAGTTCTGTAACTGATCCATGAAAATATGTTAAAGTGTATGTAAATGAGTTAAAGTGTGTATGTAAGTGAATGAAACATGTGATAATGTGTAAAATTGTGCCGATATTGACACTGCTACCATAGAGGGCTATGGAGCCGTACTGTTGTAAAGTCCCTATTGGAAGGCTCAATGTGTGTGATATCCTATGGGCATTACGATGAAATCCTGGAGGTGGACAAGTACCACTAGTTAGGGTGGAGAGGGCTTCTCTCGGTTCTACGTAGTTAACCAAGATTCGTCACTGTGTTGCCTAGGTGACGGGTATGTGTATGTGATGTGTGTCCTTCTTATGATGATTTGGACTATGTGTCACGACAACTAACTGTAAAAAGTGTGCAACATGTGAATGTGAAATGTAAAATGTGAAATGTGAAATGTGAAAATGTGCAAATGTGAAAAGTGAACATGTGGAAGTATTGTGACGACCCTCCTCATACCGGTACGATTATACCAATCCCCATCGGTATAAAGAGCATCATCACAGTGGGATAGTAACCCAACACTAAGCGATAAGGTTGATATGTCCATGAATACAATAAGAGTACAGCGGAAATGAAAGAAATACTTTACTTTATTCCATCACCATCACACATTTCACAGTCTATATAGCAAAAGAAAGTACTAGAGTCCACATTATTACAATTTGAAAGAAAATGCATTGCTCATTACATTGTCCATATGAATGACATTATTCCAGATATAAAATAAATAGCTTATTGAAAATAAAATCTTCAATTACTACTTCTTAAGTGCTGCTCCAATCTCCTCTAAACTCCTCAGCTACGGAAAAATCTGTCACACCTGTACGCCGAAGCAAGTATGAGTCTTACAAGACTCAGCAAGTAATCTAAAACATCAAACTCATACATATCTCGTACACATTTAACCACCAACAATAATAAAACTCGTACACATCATACTCGTCACAACTATTCACATAACTTAAGCTTTTTAACAATAATAACACATGTATCTCCCAAATACATTCTACATATAACACATGCCATATTAGATCATAAAATAACCTACATATACACAAGATTTCTACACATGATATATTCTATAACACATGCTTCAAATTTTTATTATATCATGATAGAATTTAATCAAATTTAAACACAAGGTTATATACAGGATGATGAATACTTTTAGCATGTTATTTAGTCAATTTCTCATGTATTCATATCACTTTATCATACATCTAACTTGCTGTTTTAAGGTCAAATTTATCATACCCTTATGTCACTTACACATGTTTTCTAGCAATTTCATAACATGATAGGAATCTTTCTAAACTAGTTAAGTATAATCCAATTAACACATGCATGACATGAACATATACACTTTTAAACACCTAGCATGTAACATGATTTATAAATCTAAACCTTTTCCTTATGGTGTAGCAACTCTACCCATTTAGAACATGCAATTATACCTAAAGAAAATGGCCACCTAATATGATCTCTATTCATTGTTCTCATGCACTTTTCTCATTTATTTACATGTTTCATTTGCTATTTTAATTTAAATAATTCACCATGATACCACCTAAATTAAACATGAATTGAAGATCTAAAATATATTTCAAATCGAATGGCAAACATCTACAATTTAAGCATGGAACTACAACTAAACAAGTAGAAATTTTATCATAGAAGATGGACATTATTTCATGTGATTACCAAGATCATAAACTCATTTAGCTTGCTGATTTGACATGAATTAAACTTAATCATATGGATTTACACTCATTCTCATGTTATCTTATTCCTTTGTCAATTTTACATACTCGTTCTTTCACATTGCATTTCTTTACATATTTACATGCACATATTCATACATGCCATCATATAAACATTATTAAACTATATTACATAACATTAAACATGATACTAACATGTTATTATAATCATGATGACAATAACACATTAATGACATAAATAAATACACATGAAATGGTACTTTGGTTTTCACATAATTTGTACTTTTGCTATCTTTTACTCTTCCACGCATACCAATTTACATTTCTTGCATTACACTTACTCTTTCATTTACATTTATCCCTTTGTACTAATATCACATTCAATCTCTTAAATTGCCATGACACATAGTCCTAACCACCAAGTAGAGGAAAACGATCACATTTAGCACTGAGTACTCATCACTTAGCACTTAGCACTCACTTTCACATATTCATCACCTAGGCAATGCGGTGACAAATCTAGGTAACTGCACAGAACCGGGAGAAGCACTCTCCACCCTAACCAGCGGTACTTGTCCACCTCCAGGATTTTATTCTAATGCCCTTAGGATTTAACTCATAACGTTGAGCCTCCCATAGGGACTTTTCTATGTTATAGCTCTCAGACCCCTATGGTAGCAGTGTCACCCTTGGCACACATTTTATCTTAATCACATTATCATTCTCATCAGTTTATTACTCATTCATATGCACAAATTTCATTCCAAATTTACATTCACTTGCATAATACTCACATTTGCATTTACAGAGTTTCACTTTACTGTTAACAATGGTAAATTACTCAAAACAAAACATTAACATGCTACTAACCTCTGATTTGCACACGATTAATTCTAACATGCTTAATATGGCTATTTTCACAATTAAACTCATGAAATTACCTACTGTCATCAGAAATTCACAAAATTTTTATCACAGATTAAGGACAGTAAATAGAACATATTCTCAATTTTTCAGAATTTCCTAAATAGAAACATATTTATAACAATTAAATCATTGTACAGATGCATTTATCGCTAAATTCTCTTAAACAAAATTTTCAATAAAATAATCTACTATGACAATGTCACCACATTCATACAATCACCATATCATTACAGAAAATTTACCAAATCCGAACTCACAATAATCCTATTTTCATGGATTAAACATCATTATTTTATGCTCATAATTCACTCTCCAGAATTTTCATAATTTACATAAATCAAGAAAATTCATGATATCCTTATGACATGACCTAACAATCAACTTTTACCTTACATAAAATTTTCAGGCTGCACACATGTCGAAAAATCAATTAAATGCATTTAATAGAATTAAATAGCAATTTCCTGGTCACTGAAGAACTTGACTGCATACCCCTGGCCGCCAACTAAGTTAACGTCCACATCTCTTGCCGTTAACTGATGAACTTGACGGCAAGGGATGTTGACTTCAACTTCCAGACAGAAATCTGCACATACATACTCACATGTACGGGAAAGTTTGAGGGTCCAGGACGCGAGGAAAAATTCACAAAAATTCTAGGACCTAAGGGACATGTATAGGAAGGATGTACAAAGGTTACTTGCCTTTAATAAAATCCTAGAAGATCAAATCTATGCCGTTGAAGCCCTCTTCGGTCAAAACAAGAGGGTGCTCGGAAACTCCTTGGATCTTCTTCTCCCGTCGACGTAGAACGTTCCTCGGGGTTGGGGATGCTTCTTGGATGGTTGTACTACGCTCCAGTCGTGGTAGATCTCCCAGAAAGTCCTCCAATCGCCGGATCAAAGCTCGGGAAAATCAGATTTTCTCACAGGGAATAATAGGGTTCCACAATCACCAAAAAGGCTTGGTACGGCCAAATAACGGGTTTTTATAAAGTTAGATGGGTTGGGTACGCACTAGGGTAGGTTACCAAGGATTTAGGAAGGGTTTCCTAAACTGGAACAAGTCATAAAGCGAGCATTAACAAATCTGGAACCGTTACGCAGGATGATATTAACGTCAACATCGGTTGTAGTTAACTGGCAGGTTGACGTCAAGGTCTGGTGGTCAGAATGGGGTTGACGTCAAGGTCTGGCGGTCAGACTGAGGTTGACGTCAAGGTCTGGCGGTCAACAGTGCCAGACAGCCAAAAATCATGTTTTCGTCCGATTTAACATAGATCGAAGCTCTAAAAATATAGTATGAACATAATTAAATATTTTTACACTAATTACATAAATTATATGTATTACACATCATTTATAAATATAACTTACATTATTCTCAATTAAAAATAATATACACAAAGTAACATACACATATATGCATATACGCCATAGTTGCATGAATTTAGCACGAACATCAATATAAATGTAATACACACACTATTATATAGATATCATACATGTTATAATCAAGTAATTATTATTTCAATAAGTAAATATCAAATGTACCACATTAGTTTTATACATCTATATGCGTACAAATATAATTAAGTACAACATACCTGGTATTTAAATAAGTACATCATTATAAAACTAGCTAATTACTTATATTCACGAAAATAATATACATACACATATATGCGCATGAACAATTTAATAGTTATAGTATGTAATATTTTTAATACGTACACTATATTTATGACATGAAATTATCGCATGCACATTATAAAATGACAAAAAAAAAATTGGGGTCTCACAAGTATAATGTGAATCTGTTAGCATGTGTAAAGATGTGAATTCATTTAAATGTTATTTAGTTATATTAAAACAGCAAGCTAAACATGTGAATAAGTGTTATAATAACATGTGAAAATAACTAGATATCATGCTAGGTGTGTTATTTACCTTGTACATAATTCCATGTTCTAAATTTGTTGAATTGTGCAATGATATGAATAGAGTTTGAAATATGAATCAAGTTACATGTTATGTGTACAAAACATGTGTAGGTTGTTTATGGTTACTTGTAAATTGTTATAAGCATGTACCATGTACTTTTCCTTATTGTTAAAAGATAGTATGTGTATGTGATATGTGTAAGGTTGTATCTTTGGATTGCTTGCTGGGTCTTTTAAAAGACTCATACTTGCTTTGGTGTACAGGTGAGACAGTGACCCCGTTCTTGAGGAGGATGTAGGGAGGAGCGACTCCGAGCGAGAGGAGTAGCTATGTTGTGGAGTGTTGCGTTGTTGTACTTTCTTTCATTAGTATGTAACCAATGTGATTGTATATTTTATGTGGAGAATGTATTTATTTGGAGTTGTAATAATGTGGACATTATTATTTCTTTTATTGCTATATAGACTGTGGATTATTTGATGATGATGGAATGAGAATGAGAATAATTATTTATTTCCGCTGTACTCTTTTGATATTTGTGTACATCTCAATCTATTGTTTAGTGTTAGGTAAATGTCCCACTGTGATGGCGTTCTTTGTACCGACATGGATTGGTATAATCGTACCGGTATAAGGTGGGTCGTTACAGAGATTGGTATCAAAGACAAGGTTGAGATTGTACATGAATATACCTTCATCTTCACAATATTGCAAAGTCTTTATAGAATTTGTCCACATATGTAGAAAGTACTAATGACGAATGAAAGATAGTTAAGAAAATAGTTAGGACTAAATAACTTAGTTCCTAACTAAGGTTAATTTGTTTTACAGGCTATGGCTACCCGTGGTAGGCATGGTGCTCAGGCTCGAGAAGATGAGCAGAGGCGTGAGGACAGGGGCGAGTAGCAGGCCCCAGCACCCCAGGGTCCTACTGTACTGCCTCCACTACCGCCTGTGGACTATGGTGTATTCATGCAAGGTCTGGTTCAGGCAATGCAGACCCAGGCGCATACTCAGGTGGCACTGTAGGCTCAGGTTAGAATGGTTAAATAGGAGTAGTCTGTTTTATTAAATGTATGATTGTTATGTTGCTTATATATTGTGTTTGTCTCAGGCTCAGCTCCAGCTCCAGTTCCTCATAAGCATGGACATGGTGGTCCTTCCATCATGGAAAGGTTCAAGAGGATGGCTCCGCCCTCTTTTAAGGGGGAGAGTCAGCCACTTTTAGCATAGAGCTGGATGCGGGAGGTAGAGAAGATCTTCCGAGCCATCAGGTGTGCCAAGGAGGATAAAGTCAGCTTGGCCACCTATATGCTACAGGTACTTAATTTATGTATGCATGTACTTGTGCAAGTTAAGGTTTTGGTTAGGTTGGTGCTTATGGGTCATATTTTGCAGGAGAGAGCCGATGTTTGGTGGGCCTCCTTTACTTCGCACCAGGTTTGAGGATGGTGTCGTTGAGGTGTCTTGGGATGAGTTCACGAGGCTATTTCAGGCCAAATTCATCCCCGAGCACATCCAAGACAAGATGGAGCAGGAGTTCCTTTCTCTTACTTAGGGCTCAATGACGGTATTGGAGTATGAGGCCAGGTTTGCCAAACTGTCCAAGTATGCTCCTCATATAGTTGCTGATGAGCGCAGGAAGGTGAAGAAATTCGTGATGGGTCTTAAGCCATCATTGATGTCGAGGATTGTGGCATTTGACCATTGTTCGCTAGATGAGGGTCTCAGCGCAGCATGCCGGAAGGAGAGCGAGATGGATCAGTATCTCAAGAAGAAGAAGGCATCGCAGAAGAGGTCCACACCCCCTTTCCAGTGGCAGGACAGGAAGAAGGCGGCATATCAGTCACCGCAGCATCCAGCGGTGTCCAGTCAGCAGGTAGTTGCACCACAGTCCCTCGGCGTCAGGCCTAGTGACAAGAAGATGTGTCCTCACTGTGGAAGAGCATACGGCGGTACCGAGTGTTGGAAGCTAGCGAGGAAATGTCTCAAGTGCGGCTGCTCCAAGCATCAGATCAAGGATTGTCCCAGACTATAGCAGGGTGTTCAGCGTGGAGCACCAGCCCCAGCAGCGGCAGCAACAACAGCACCAGTGATAGGAAGACTAGGAAGGCCTCGAGCCCAAGCTCGAGTGTTTGCTTTAGCACGATAGGACGTAGAGCAGGCTGAGAACGTCATGGAAGGTACGATTTTAGTCTTGGGTGTGCACTCTCGGGTTTTGTTTAATACGGGTGCCATACACTCGGTCATTTCCGAGTGGTTTGCTAGGCAGTTAGCAGCAGAGTCAGGAGTACAGGCTGAGGAGTTAGAGATTCCTTTGTTTGTGCACACACCAACAGGAACGGTATCGACTAGGAAGTGTTTTCCATATTTACCTATATGCATTGAGGACCGAGGCTTAGTTAGGTGCTTTTATTTACTCAAGATGAAGGACTATGATGCAATTCTAGGTCTGGATTGGCTTGAGGAGCACTATGCTTTGGTAGATTGTAGAGGGAAGAAGATTACTTTCCGTATTCCTGGTGAGGATGAGTTCTCACATCCATTGCCAAGGAACTTAGAGGGAAGGTTTGTGATCTCCACCATGAAGGTGATGAGTATGGTGAACAAGGGGTGTGACGCATTTCTGGCCAGCGTGGTCTTAGTGCCCAAGGCTGATCAGTCACCGACCCTTGAGGAGATTGAGGTAGTACAGGAGTTTCTAGACATGGTTCCTGATGATTTGTCTGGTTTGCCACCGGTTAGGGAGATAGAGTTCACTATAGAGTTGCTTCCAGGCACCTCTCCTATTTCTAAGGCTCCATATCGGATGGCACCTGTGGAGTTAGCTGAACTGAGGAAGCAGTTGCAAGATTTGCTGGATAAGGGATTCATACGCCCTAGAGTGTCACCATGGGGCGCACCTGTATTGTTCGTGAAGAAGAAAGATGGTTCCCTGAGGTTGTGCATTGATTATACGAAGCTCAACCAGGTGACCGTGAAGAACAGGTATCCCTTATCGCAGATTGATGATTTGTTTGATCAGTTGTAGAATGCATCAGTATTCTCTAAGATTGATCTGCGGTCCGGCTATCATTAGTTGAGGATTAGGAGTGAAGATGTGTCGAAGACGTCCTTCAGGACTCATTATGGACACTATGAGTTTTTGGTGCTTCCATTTGGTCTGACCAATGCCCCTACAGCGTTCATAGATCTCATGAACAGGGTGTTTATACCTTATTTGGATAGCTTCGTTGTGGTGTTCATTGACGATGTGCTAGTCTATTCCCTTGATGAGGCTACACACCGTGAGCATTTGAGGGTTGTTCAGGAGGTTCTCCGAGAGCACAAGTTGTATGCAAAGTTCAGTAAGTGCGATTTCTGGATGCGCGAGGTTTATTTCCTTGGGCATGTTATCTCAAGAGCTGGAGTTGCAGTTGATCCGGCGAAGGTCCAGGCAGTGTTATATTAGAGATTCTAAGGACCCCATCGGTGATTCAGAGTTTCCTTGG
This sequence comes from Colocasia esculenta, assembly GCA_014218235.1. Lineage (NCBI taxonomy): Eukaryota > Viridiplantae > Streptophyta > Magnoliopsida > Alismatales > Araceae > Colocasia > Colocasia esculenta. Next base: position 100,056,733 of record CM024760.1, on the reverse strand, counting down.
TTTAACGGGCTATTATAGGTGATTTATTGAGGGTTTTGCATCTATCGCCGCATCTTTGACTAAGCTAACCAGGAAGGGTGTGAAGTTTGTGTGGTCTGAGGATTGCAAGAGTAGTTTTCAATTGTTGAAGGAGAAGCTTACATCTGCACCTGTGTTGATTTTGCCGAGTGGTGTAGAGGGTTTTGCTATCTACGCAGATGCATCTCAAATTGGTCTTGGCTGTGTGTTGATGAGCATGGGAAAGTGGTTGCATATACTTCTCACTTGTTGAAGGAGCATGAGCGTAACTATCTGACTCATGATTTAGAGCTTGCGGCAGTGGTTCATGCACTAATGATCTGGAGACACTATCTTTATGGTGTCCAGTTCGAGGTGTTCACTGACCACAAGAATCTGAGGTATCTCTTTTCGCAGAAGGAGTTGAACCTGCGGTAGAGGAGATGCATTGAGTTCCTCAAGGACTACGACTTCAAGCTTTAGTATCATCCAGTGAAGGCGAATGTCATAGCAGATTCTCTAACCAGGAAGAGGTCTTTGCTACAGCAGGATTTGAAGATGTTGGAGGATGCAGCCTGTGCGATGATTGAGTTAGAGCCACAGTTATGTCAGGCTTTCGTGGCTCAGTTGGCTATTCGATCCACGGTTTTGGATGAGGTGAGCAGTGCGACGACCCTCCTTATACCGGTACGATTATACCAATCCACGTCGGTATAGTGAGTCCCGTCACAGTGGGACATTTACCCAACACTAGTACACATGGCTGAGATGCTCATAAATATAGATACAGAGTAGCGGAAATAAAAGAACTACTTGTCATTTCATTTCATCATCCACATTTAACATACATGGTTCAAATACAAATTTTAAGAGAACTAAAGTCTATATAAATAAAATGCTAAAATCAGATTACATAGCTCGTCCACAATTACATAATAGTTCTATTACAATGCCTCATTACATACTATGAAAGCAAAAGTCACAACGTCGACTCCACCAAGCTACTCTCCACGCTCGGAGTCACTCTCCACTGTCTCCTCCAAAGGTGTCGGGTCACCAACTAAACTTGTACGCTGAAGCAAGGAGTGAGTCTAAAAGACTCAGCAAATAACTCCATACACATCATTCATGCATACATCACAGTAGGTTCTACATTCCAATTCACAAAGCAAAACATATAGCATGCTTGAACATTGATAAGAGACAACCTATCATGGTATTTCTACAAAATTTAAAACATATGGTATATGACTGAAGACATTCTAAAATAAATATCCTATCACATGCTTACTACTCATTCAATCACATTAAGGTACAACATGATAGCAACTAACATGGGATTCTCACATGCATAAAAGGAAACATTCCTATCATGGTTTCTACACATTCTTGCACATGCACACTATCATTTCATACACTTTAAGGTTGCTGTTTTGACATGGATTTAGCAATTCACATCCCTTCGCATGAGAGCTACATTCCGATTATACTACAACATGATAACAATTTAACATGGATTTGTTCACACATAATTGAGACATACTCCTATCATGGATTCTACACCTTTTTACACCTATAAAACATCATCATAAACACATTAGGTTGCTGTTATAACATTATTTCACATTAACATATCATGGATCACAATTTCACAATCTAACGCTTTGGTTTCACATGTTTGCACAATTACTCATTCACATAGTTCTCTTTTTACACATTGCACATTTACACATATTCACATTACACAATCTACACATATTCACATTCACATTTCACAATTTAGTGCCGTGACACATAGTCCAAACCACCATTAGAAGGACACATTCACATCACATACACATAACACATAGACGCCACCTAGGCAATACAGTGACGACTCTTGGACTGCGCAGACCGGGAGAACAAGTCTCCACCCTAACCAGTGGTACTTGTCCACCTCCAGGATTTCATCCTAATGCCCTTAGGATCTTAACACATTGAACCTTCCCATGGGGACTTTTCCATGGTATGGTTTCACGGCCCTCTATGGAAGCAGTGTCACACATGGCACATTCTTACACATTACACATTCTGATTTTAACACACATATTACACATGTCTTTACATTCTCCCACTTATACACATGGCTCTGTTTTCCTATTCATGATACTACTGTTGACAGAAATCAAACATTCAGTACCTTACACTAATCAGGTTGAAACATATATAATCAACAATGTTCATATTAGTATGCGTTGAACACTCGTTTTCGCATGGAAATTTTATAGAGCACTCTACAGTTATCCAAATAACATGAAATTTTAACCACACACTATTTGCAGGTTCATGACCTCACATGCCAATTTCTAGTTTTTTCTGAGTTATCATATATTTACAGAAATTAGAACATTCAATCTCATGCTATTCATAATTCAAATTAACATGGAACATAACATGAATATCAGATTTGACAGTTCACAGCCCTGAACCTGACATACACATTGTCACAAGAATTTCCCTAAGATTTATTGCACAACACACAATTTACTGTAAATTTTACAAAACCTACGCATGTTTTCTATTTCCAAAATAGAAATTGCAATAAATCACCTGAGCATGGAAAATTTCTCAAAATTTCAGAACATAGACTGAAATACCTACTCATGGTCTAACAAAATTATGGCATTCAAGCTCCTTATGAATTACGCAACAGTAACTAACATGATCAAGGTTTTATCATACATGCATTTTCATAAATAAAATCATTCATGCCATTTATAGAAATTCATAAGAGTCTCACCACACATTTCACCATTCATATTACATAACATATACGTTTACAATATATCATCATGCGAAATCTTTCACAAATTATTCATATAGAAGGAACAACAACTCACTGTTCTGTCCTGAAGAACTTAACGACATAGTTTGGCCGTTAAAGGAGCTTAACGGCATCATCGTTGGCCGTTAATTGAAGATCTTAACGGCAAGGGATCTTGCCGTCAAGTTCAGGTCTGTGCAAAAATACAGACCCGAGCTCCAAAAGAAGCAGAATTGGGGGGGGGGGATCCAGGACACGATAGAATCTCATAAAAATAATAAAATCCTACTAGACACCTACATGGACAAAGTGGATGGGTTACTTGCCTCTTAATAAATCTCCAAAGGGATCAAAGGTGTCGTTGAAGCTCTCCTTGGGTAGTCCCAAGAAGCCTCCAAAAGAGCTCTCCTCTGGGTTCTGTGGTGTTGTAGCTTCCAGTCCGTGGTCGGGGAAGCCTCCTCCTATGTCCAAGCTAGCTTCTAGTTGCTGTAGATCTCCGGAAGAAGCTCCAAACCGCCGGATCAAAGCATGCAAAGTCTAGCTCTCCACCAGTTCGAGCTAGGGTTTTCTCTCCTCTTGCAAAAGGCCAAGAGAAGTCCTTGCAGGTTGCAAAGGGTTTAGTTTATAGGAGAATGGGTTGGGACATCACGCAGGGTGATGTGAAGGCCTGATAGCCATTGGGGACATCTCCCCAATGGCTGGGCTTGCTTGCCCCCGGAATTCTGGGGTCTGCAGCGCATGCAGGTCAGTGATATTAACGTCCACATCCATGGCCGTTTATTTAAGTATTAACATCCAACGATATGGACGTTGACTATCATGGACGTCCACCATGTTGACGCCAATTGGCCCTTCGGCCAGAACTTAAAAACTTGCAGAAACCATGCGTATGATGTATATATATATATATATATATATACATGCAATATATGTGGTATAGTATACACACCATCACACTTGCAAACATACAATATTTATAACCTATTTACACACATGCACACATAAGTATCACTAACTAATACGTACGTAGATATATATACATACATGCACACACAAGCATGAATTATCCACACATGAAATAAAGCAACAAAATTCGTGGGCCTTACACCCTCTCCCCCTTAAAGAAACTTCGTCCTCGAAGTTGAACGACACTACTCAAACAAAAGGGGATACTTCTTCCTCATCGCATCCTCAAGCTCCCAAGTAGCCTCCTCTCGCGAGAAGTTCTGCCATAGAACTTTCACCGACGCAATACTCTTGTTCCGGAGATGCTGAACCATCCGGTCAAGAATAGCTACTGGTTGCTCCACATACGACAGATCTGGCTGAATCTCCACTTGCTCATGACTAAGCACATGAGATGGATCTCGGACATACTTCTTGAGCATAGAAACGTGGAAAACGGGATGAACACTAGCTAAAGCTGGGGGCAAAGCTAGCTCATATGCCACGTTGCCCAGTCGTCTGAGAATCTCATACGGGCCAATGAATCTAGGGCTCAACTTACTATGCCTGCCAAACCTGACAACACTTCAAGTAGGTGATATCTTCAAGAAGACATGCTCACCGACCACGAACTCCAAATCCTTCCTCTTGTTGTCGGCGTAGCACTTCTGCCTATCCTGCGCCACAACAAGCCTCTTCTTGATAAGCTGGATCTTATCCGAAGTCTCCTGAACTAACTCCGGACCGATCAACTGCCTATCGCCGGTCTCCTCCCAACATAAAGGAGATCTACAGGGCCTACCATACAATGCCTCAAATGGAGCCATACCAATGCTCGCATGAAAGCTGTTGTTGTATGCGAACTCCACAAGAGGTAAATGATGCTCCCAATCATCCTTCCAATCCAGCACACACGCTCTCAACATATCCTCGAGCGTCTGGATAGTCCTCTCGGACTGTCCATCTGTCTGGGGATGAAACGCCGAACTGAGTTTCAGCTCCGAACCTAACACATCCTGAAGACCCTTCCACAATCTCGAAGTAAATCTTGGATCTCGATCCAAAATGATCGACTTCGGCACACCATGAAATCTAACCACACTACTAACATACAATCTAGCTAAACTCTCAACCGACTGCTTCTTCTTCATAGGTAAGAAATGCGCAGTCTTCGAGAATCTATCTACAACTACCCAAATCGAGTCATTGCCCCTTTTAGATTGAGGCAAACCCGAAACAAAGTCCATAGTGACAGCTTCCCACTTCCATACTGGGATCTCCATCCTTTGCATAAGGTCGGATGGTCGCTGTCGCTTGGCCTTCACTTTCTGGCATACTAAACACATGGATACATAATCCGCCACATCCCTCTTCATGCCGGACCACCAAATGACCCGCATCTTAGCCCACTAACTCTGGAGTCTAGGGTCGGCTTTCTACTGCTCGATCACCTCATCCAAAACCGAGGACCTAAGAGATAAATAAGCTACAAAAGCCTGGCATAGCGATGGCTCTAACTCAGACAACGCGCAAGCTGCATCCTCCAACATCTTCCAGTCCTGCTGCAGAGATGGTCTCTTCCTACTCAGAGCATCCACTACGACGTTCGCCTTTCCAGGATGATACTGAAGGTCGAAGTCATAGTCCTTCAAGAACTCAATCCATCTTCTCTGCCTCAGGTTTAATTCCTTTTGGGAGAAAAGGTACTTCAAGCTCTTGTGGTCAGTAAACACCTCAAATCTGACACCATAAAGATAGTGCCTCCAGATCTTTAGTGCATGAACCACTGCTGCAAGCTCCAAATAATAAGTCGGATAGTTCTTCTCATGATCCTTCAACTGACGAGAAGCATATGCCACTACCCTTCCTTGCTGCATTAGCACACAGCCTAAGCCAATCCGAGACGCATCCGTGTAGATAGCAAAACCCTCTACACCGCTCGGCAAGACTAACACCGGAGCTGACGTGAGCTTAGTCTTCAACAATTGAAAACTACTCTCACACTTCTCGGACCAGACAAACTTTACTCCCTTTCTGGTGAGCTGTGTCAATGGGGCGGCGATGGATGAAAATCCCTCAATAAATCTCCGATAGTAACCAGCCAAACCCAGAAAACTACGAATCTCCGAAGGGGTCTTGGGGGTCTCCCAATCCATAACTGCCTGGACCTTTGCTGGATCAACTGCAACACTAGCACCAGAGATAACATGCCCAAGGAAATGAACCTTGCGCAACCAGAAATCGCATTTGCTGAATTTAGCAAACAGCTTATGCTCTCGAAGAACCTCTAACACTACCCTCAAATGCTGACGGTGTGTGGCCTCATCTGGAGAGTAGACTAGCACATCATCAACAAACACTACAACAAAGCTATCTAAATAAGGCCTAAACACCCTGTTCATGAGATCTATGAACACTGCAGGGGCGTTGGTCAACCCGAAAGGAAGAACCAAAAACTCATAATGTCCATAACGGGTTCTAAATGCCGTCTTGGACACATCCTCACTCCTAATCCTCAACTGATGATAACCAGATCGTAAATCAATCTTAGAAAAGACTGATGCATCTTGTAACTGGTCAAACAAATCATCAATACGAGGTAAGGGATACCTGTTCTTCACTGTCACCTGGTTTAGCTTCCTGTAATCGATGCATAACCTAAGTGATCCATCCTTCTTCTTTACGAATAAGACAGGTGCGCCCCAAGGGGAAACACTAGGGCAAATAAATCCCTTATCTAGCAACTCTTGCAACTGCCTCCTTAACTCGGCTAACTCCGTAGGTGCCATCCGATATGGAGCCTTTGAGATAGGAGAGGTGCCCGGAAGCAACTCTATGGTGAACTCTATCTCTCTATCCGGTGGCAATCCAGATCAATCATTGGGAAAGACGTCTGGAAAATCCTACACTACCTCGATCTCTGCAAGAGTAGGTGACTCATCAGCCTCAGGTACTAACACCACGCTGGCAAGAAAAGCGTCACAACCCTTGTTTTACCATGCGCATCGCCTTCATGGCAGAGATGACTAACTTTCCTACCAAGTTCCTTGGCAAGGGATGAGAGAACTCGTCCTCACCAGGAATGCGGAAAACAATCCTCTTCCCACAACAGTCTACTAACACATAGTGCTCCTCTAGCCAATCCAGACCAAGAATAGCATCAAAGTCCTTCATCTTTAGCAAGAAGAAACACCCTTCTAGGACTCTATCTTCAATGCACACAGGTAACGACGGAATGCACTTCCTAGTCGATACCGTACCCGCAGGTGTGTGCACAGATAAAGGGACCTCTAACTCCTCAGACTCTATGACTGACTCTAGAGCTAACTGCCTAGCGAACCGCTCGGAAATGAACGAGTGAGTGGCACCCGTATCAAACAAAACCTGAGTGTGCACACCTAGAAGTAAAACTGTACCTTCGATGACATGCTCCGCCTGCTCGGAAAGCTCTCGTGCTAGAGCAAACAGTCGAGCTAGGGCTCGAGGCCTTCCTGGTCTTCCTGTAGCTGGCGCTGCTGCTGCTATCGCTGCTGGGGCTGGCGCTCTGCGTTGGACTCCCTGCTGAAGTCTCGGACAATCCTTGATCTTGTGGTCGCTGCTTCTGCACTTCAAGCATTTCCCCACAATCATCCAACACTCCGTACCACCATGTGTCTTCCCGCAATGGGGACGCTCCTTCTTCACACCAGGGGAACATTGAGAAGGTACCTGAGCACTGCTGGTTGTTACTGGACGCTGCGGTGCCTGGTACACTGCTTTCTTCTTGTCCTGCCGCTGGAATGTAGCTGCAGGCCTCTTCTGCGAATCTTCTCCTCGAGATACTGCTACATCTCGCCCTCCTGTCTACAAGCAGCACTAAGTGCCTCGTCCAAGGTACGATGGTCAAACGCCACTTGCCTCGTCCTCAGTGATGGCTTCAGGCCCATCATGAACTTCTTTGCTTTCCTGCACTCATCTGTCACGATATGAGGTGCATATTTAGATAGTTCTGCAAACCTGGCCTCATATTCGAGCACGGTCATGGAGCCTTGAGTCAAGGAGAGGAACTCCTGCTCCATCCTGTCTTGGATATGCTCGGGGATGAATTTGGCCCGAAAGAGCCTCACGAACTTGTCCCAAGCAACCTCAATAGCACCGTCCTCGAACCGGGTATGCAGTAATGAAGCCCACCACACATCAGCTCTCTCCTGTAACATAACCTTCATAAGCACCAACTAAACAACTTCGACTTAACAGGGGATATAAACAAATAAAACTAGCACATACCAGTAGCATATAGGTGGCTAAAGTAACCTTATCATCGTCCACACACCTAATTGCCTGAAAGATCTTCTCGATCTCCCTCATCCAGCTTTCTGCTAGTAACAGATCGCTCTCCCCCTTAAAAGAGGGTGGCAGCATCCTCTTGAATCTTTCCATGATGGAAGGTCCACTATGGTCCTGAGCTGGAACTTGAGCCTGCTACATCAAACAACAAATAATACACATTCAACATAACATCATACAATTAAATAAAACAGACTACACTTTGATTGATTATGCTAACCTGAGCCTCCAACTGAGCCTGGAGTGCAGCCTGGGTGTGGGCCTGCGTCTGCATGGCCTGCACCAAACCTTGCATGAACACTCCATAATCCACAAGCGGTGGTGGGGGAAGTACAGGACCCTGTGGTGCCGGGGCCTACTGCTCTGCCTGCTCCTCACACCTCTGCTCGCCCTCACGAGCAGGCACACCACCATGTCTACCTCTCGAAGCCATGGCTGCAATAATTTCAGCCACCATTAGAGCTATGCTATTTAATTTCCTAACCATTTTTCTTATCTATTTTCCACTCATTATTAATGTTTTCTACACATGTGGACATTCCTATGTAGACTTAGCATGTAATGGGGATGATGACTTATATATATATTCATGTGCAATCTCAACCGGTGCTCTGATACCAATCTCTGCGACGACCCTCCTTATACCGGTACGATTATACCAATCCACGTCGGTATAGTGAGTCCCGTCACAGTGGGACATTTACCCAACACTAGTACACATGGCTGAGATGCTCATAAATATAGATACAGAGTAGCGGAAGTAAAAGAACTACTTGTCATTTCATTTCATCATCCACATTTAACATACATGGTTCAAATACAATTTTAAGAGAACTAAAGTCCACATAATTAAAATGCTAAATTCAGATTACATAGCTCGTCCACAATTACATAATAGTTCTATTACAATGCCTTATTACATACTATGAAAGCAAAAGTCACAACGTCGACTCCACCAAGCTACTCGCCACGCTCGGAGTCACTCTCCACTGTCTCCTCCAAAGGTGTTGGGTCACCAACTAAACCTGTACGCGGAAGCAAGGAGTGAGTCTAAAAGACTCAGCATATAACTCCATACACATCATTCATGCATACATCACAGTAGGTTCTACATTCCAATTCACAAAGCAAAACATATAGCATGCTTGAACATTGATAAGAGACAACCTATCATGGTATTTCTACAAAATTTAAAACATATGGTACATGACTGAAGACATTCTAAAATAAATATCCTATCACATGCTTACTACTAATTCAATCACATTAAGCTACAACATGATAGCAACTAACATGGGATTCTCACATGCATAAAAGGAAACATTCCTATCATGGTTTCTACACATTCTTGCACATACACACTATCATTTCATACACTTTAAGGTTGCTGCTTTGACATGGATTTAGCAATTCACATCCCTTCGCATGAGAGCTACATTCTCGATTATACTACAACATGATAACATCTTAACATGGATTTGTTCACACATAATTGAGACATACTCCTATCATTGATTCTACACATTTTTACACCTATAAAACATCATCATAAACACATTAGGTTGCTGTTATAACATTATTTCACATTAACATGTCATGGATCACAATTTCACAATCTAACGCATTGGTTTCACATGTTTGCACAATTACTCATTCACATAGTTCTCTTTTTACACATTGCACATTTACACATATTCACATTACACAATCTACACATATTCACATTCACATTTCACAATTTAGTGCCGTGACACATAGTCCAAACCACCATTAGAAGGACACATTCACATCACATACACATAACACATAGACGCCACCTAGGCAATACAATGACGACTCTTGGACTGCGCAGACTGGGAGAACAAGTCTCCACCCTAACCAGTGGTACTTGTCCACCTCCAGGATTTCATCCTAATGCCCTTAGGATCTTAACACATGAACCTTCCCTGGGGACTTTTCCATGGTACGGTTCCACGGCCCTCTATGGAAGCAGTGTCACACATGGCACATTCTTACACATTACACATTCTGATTTTAACACACATATTACACATGTCTTTACATTCTCCCACTTATACACATGGCTCTGTTTTCCTATTCATGATACTACTGTTGACAGAAATCAAACATTCAGTACCTTACACTAATCAGGTTGAAACATATATAATCAACCATGTTCATATTAGTATGCGTTGAACACTCGTTTTCGCATGGAAATTTCATAGAGCACTCTACAGTTATCTAAATAATATGAAATTTTAACCACACACTATTTGCAGGTTCATGACCTCACATGCCAATTTCCAGATTTTTTTGAGTTATCATATATTTACAGAAATTAGAACATTCAATCTCGTGCTATTCATAATTCAATTTAACATGGAACATGACATGAATATCAGATTTGACAGTTCACAGCCCTGAACCTGACATACACATTGTCACAGGAGTTTCCCTCGGATTTATTGCACAACACACAATTTACTGTAAATTTTACAAAACCTATGCATGTTTTCTATTTCCAAAACAGAAATTGCAATAAATCACCTGAGCATGGAAAATTTCCCAAAATTTCAGAACATAGACTGAAATACCTACTCATGGTCTAACAAAATTATGGCATTCAAGCTCCTTATGAATTACGCAACAGTAACTAACATGATCAAGGTTTTATCATACATGCATTTTCATAAATAAAATCATTCATGCCATTTACAGATTTTCATAAGAGTCTCACCACACATTCCACCATTCATATTACATAACATATACATTTACAATATATCCTCATGCGAAATCTTTCGGAAATTATTCATATAGAAGGAAGAACAACTCACTGTTCTGTCCTGAAGAACTTAACGACATAGTTTGGCCATTAAAGGAGCTTAACGGCATCATCGTTGGCCGTTAATTGAAGATCTTAACGGCAAGGGATCTTGCCGTCAAGTTCAGGTCTGTGCAAAAATACAGACCCGAGCTCCAAAAGAAGCAGAATTGGGGTGGGGATCCAGGACACGATAGAATCTCATAAAAATAATAAAACCCTACTAGATACCTATATGGACGAAGTGGATGGGTTACTTGCCTCTTAATAAATCTCCAAAGGGATCAAAGGTGTCGTTGAAGCTCTCCTTGGGTAGTCCCAAGAAGCCTCCAAAAGAGCTCTCCTCCGGGTTCTGTGGTGTTGTAGCTTCCAGTCCGTGGTCGGGGAAGCCTCCTCCTATGTCCAAGCTAGCTTCTAGTTGCTATAGATCGCCGGATGAGGCTCCAAACCGCCAGATCAAAGCATGCAAAGGTCAGCTCTCCACCAATTCGAGCTAGGGTTTTCTCTCCTCTTGCAAAAGGCCAAGAGAAGTCCTTGCAGGTTGCAAAGGGTTTAGTTTATAGGAGAATGGGTTGGGACATCACGCAGGGTGATGTGAAGGCCTGATAGCCATTGGGGACATCTCCCCAATGGCTGGGCTTGCTTGCCCCCGGAATTTCGGGGTCTGCAGCGCATGCAGGTCAGTGATATTGACGTCCACATCCATGGCCGTTTATTTAAGTTAACGTCCAACGGTATGGACGTTGACTATCATGGACGTCCACCATGTTGACGCCAATTGGCCCTTCGGCCAGAACTTAAAAACATGCAGAAACCATGCGTACGATGTATATATATATATACATGCAATATATGTGGTATAGTATACACACCATCACACATGCAAACATACAATATTTATAACCTATTTACACACATGCACACATAAGTATCACTAACTAATACGTACGTAGATATATATACATACATGCACACACAAGCATGAATTATCCACACATGAAATAAAGCAACAAAATTCGAGGGCTTTACAAGCAGAAGGTTGATCCTAGGCTTTAGGAGATGGTGGGCGAGGCAGGCTGTAACGACCCGACCTCCCGGACCCTTACCAGGGACCCCGAAGGTCGCATAGCCACCCATGGATCCGAAGACCTGGAAGGGTTAGCATTTAGTCCAGTGAGATAAGCAATGAATTCAAATAACCATAACAGAAAGTTCGTACAATAATAAGGGAATTATGTACAACATGTCCCAAATAAAAGTACAAGTACAGAAATAAAGGTGTAGTCCTGAAGGGGCATACCCCGAGGACTTGCAAAAAGGCAACTCTCGACTCACTCTTGTACAAGCGCTCACGCTCACAACTCACACTGCTGGCAACGCACGGCGTACAAACAGCCACCACAACCGTCTGGCAACGAACTCCTGTGACAGTGAGTCCCTACATGAAAAGAGTAGGGGGGTGAGCCTCGCGAACAAGGCTCAGTAGGGATAACTAGTCCCTTACCAGCCAGAGCAACAGGAACTCCAACGAAAGTGGAAGCAAACTACACTAGAAAGTAGTAAAGTGAGAAAACACCTACTACAGAGTACTACAAAGCAGCGGAAATAATACCACGACCCACGTAGCACCCGAAAATTTCAACTACATAAAAACTCAAATAAATGGAAATAAATAATTTCCATAATATCGGAGTATTTAAAACATACGTATCATTATCGTATGTGCTAAAATGATTTGAAAATTCCGTAAAAATTATAAATCAGCCCTAAACATTATTCCTAAATGTTTCACAAAGAAATTTTTGAAATGAAAAATCATATTAGCCAAGTTTAAAGTGTTTCGCGACTTATTATCGTAATTCATGAATAAGTCGGAAAATCGTTATCACACGTACTTGGATGAGTCAGAAAATTAAATAAAAATCATATAAGGACTTCAAATAATATCCTCTAATGACCCATCAAGAAATTTGGTTCAATAAAAATCATTTGGGCTAGGTTTAAGAGTTATTGCGACCGATTATCTAAATAAGGAAACAAGTCGGAAAATCGTTAACACGGAAATATGACGCAATCAAAAATTAAATAAAAGTGTTGGGGAGACTTCCAACATTATATATTGATGACCCATTATCATAATTGGGCCAATGGGCAACATTTGGCCCAAAAATCAAATAAAGCTAGAAAATACATAGAAATTCGTAACTATAAATAAGCTGAAATTAAAAAGAGGCAATTAGAGTTGAATGGGGATGCAATCATGCATTCATGGCAACCCAAATTCGTGCCTAACTATGAGAGGAGGTTTCCTAATGCCTCACACACTCAAAGGGAGGAGGAAATAATAAAAATAGGAAACCAAACATGCCAATCCCGAAATCCTCTTTTCCTAGTTATAATAGGACTCCTAAACACCATGGTTACTTAAATACTCTTCACCCAAACCCTAGGAACGAATTTAGAACTTGCTAGGGTCGTGTGGAGGAGCTCTTGGTGGCTGAGGAGCTGTGGAACGACCACAAGAAGCCGTTCTTCTTCCCCTTCTCGTCTGCTGCGACCTGCAAAAACCACCCTCTTGAAGTCGACGAAAGGTGAGTCAAACCTAAACCAAACCTTGCAAGGCCTATACCCCTGGAAAGAGGGTCAAGTCTACGTTCTCACCCAAGTGGAATGCCCAAATTCCATGCAGTATACACGGAGTAGTAAGCGTTTTCCTCCAAGTGGTCTGAACACAGGTTTTCTGGAATAATGGGACTTCTTATACCCAAAAGGTAGGTTTTCTCGGGCCAAACCTTAACATATCCTATACCAATGTGTAGAGCATCAAGTTAACTTTCATTTCCCACTGGTTTCATCGAATTTCATTTAGTAGATCTTGATTTATAAGTGTTTTGCCAAAGTCGCGCACTGTTAGAGCTTTTCCCGTTCTTAATATGTTGCACGTGTTTCAAGACCGAATTAGAGAAAACTCATAACATGAAAGTTATTCTACTAGTTGTCCTCGTCAGGTTACATGTTGAACGTTTGTCTAAATCTCATTAGTTAGAGAGTTATAAGCATGGTAATAGGGTTGCTGCATAAAACTACATCTTCAAGTTACCCTTGGTCTGACCTTGTGTTCCCCGTGATCAAAGCCTATCGAAACCATCTTTATTGTTCAATTCCGATTTACTGGAAGTACCCTAGTATGTCTAGGTTATTTTACAACTGGTTTCGTTATTTTTCACGCACCGTGCAATTTGTTCTCTAGTTTAGCACAACCCTAGGTCAAAAGAAGGAAAGACAGGTCCGCAATCCAAGGCACTGTCCTTGCTCTGTCCGAGCCAGGCACGGACCGGTGAACGCGACGGCCCGATATGTCGCTTTCAGAGGGTTGATTGCGACATACCCCTTTCGCCTTCTCAAGGCGACATGCGTTCCGTCGCTATCCGGCTACCTGATCTGACGACCCTGTCGTGATGCTCACACCCCTGTGTCGCCTTCTGGGCCCGACCTGTCGCCTTCCTTATATGGCTATGTCGCGATCTCAGGATTTTTACCGGAAACCACGTGTTTTCTTACAAATTTTTCCGCATATACCCGAGGTCTATATAAATGTGATATTTTCTGTGTAAGTTACCTATCTTGGGTCTGATCATTACATGATTGTTGTTTAATGGCTTAAAAGCGATTAACCCATTTAAAAAGCTTTAATTACATGAATGCTATTCTAAGTGCTCCTTAAATGTTATGATCCATTCGTGCTACTTGTGATTTAATCTTCCTATTGTTCTTCCACGTTTAAATGATAATGGTTATCATAAAATCTTGCAAACCATGATTAGTTAAAGTGCATAGTTTTATTCCATGTTATCTTGTCAAGTGCTTCCTGCGAGTTTGAGACCGATGGTTTGAGAATTGAGACACGCGTACTGCACTACACACTAGCACTATTAGGCAGCCTTTCTTGGGAAATTGGAAACTCTCTACCGGTCATTCCAAATCGGTAGACTAGCGACCTTTTCACCAAGGCCTCCATAAATCTCCTCTGACCATGGATTCCCACATGGCCGACGAGTTGGTTGTACCATTGAAGTTCCCTGGAGATAGCGTGCACTTCCTTTCTCTTCTTGATCTCGTGAGTGTGACTTAAAAACTAGACTAAAGCCATTAATGTAAAGATTGAACGAAAGTATAAATCGTACCGTTATGCTGCCGAATTTATCTCTTGACCATTGTACTCGTGAAATCATGTTCCATTACTTATTACTTGTTCTCCTCATCATCATGAACATGACATTACACATGCTTACTTATTGAAACTCTCATTGGCCATTATAAATGACTGTGGGTATCTACATTTAAAAATTTAAGTGAGATGCTGACAGGGCACAGCGTGTGTCCAAGGGCTCCAATCTAGCCCCAATGACGGCGAGTCATAGATATACTATTAACCATGGGGTATAATGATTACTGGCGTTGCATCTGTGCTTGGAAAATCGTGCGTGCGTGTTGAATGATAGATACAATACCACATACACGTGACCTAGTGTACATTCTTGATGGATCTTTTCTCGGTGTACATTAGTGTCTACGTGCCTGATTAGTGTTACTTGATCGTGCTCATGCGTGCTTGCTTGCTTGCTTGCTTGCGTGATATGGCCATCCTGCATTTATTGCAATTTACATGATATCTTGCGTGCTTGTACAAAGTGATCTATTTCTAGTTCTCTCTTGTCATCTTGTTCATCAATCTTGTTCTATCATGATCTCTCTCTCTAGCTTGTTTTATATATCATGATTTAACATGTTTTATTCGTACTTGCATATCATTCATCGTACTTGCCTAGTTCTAAAATGTTAATCACTTATATCATTGCCCATACATTGAGATATAAATCCTACTGGGCTAGTTCGCTCATTCCCTACCTTTTACCCAATCTAGGTGACTATGAAGTTCAAGAGGAAGAGCAAGTCGAGGATGGGAATGCGTGCGAGTGATGAGCGTTCCAATTATGAGTCTATCTATAGTTAGTTATTTTGAGTGTTAGAACAATGTAGTAGGAAGTGAGGTATTATGTACTTTCGCTTTTATTGAGTCTTAGTCCTGTAATAGTTTTCATTTTTAATACAATTGAATACAATTTATATTGAGTTCAACATTTGGGCCCTATTGTGATGTGGTGTTGATACACATTTAGCGCGTGCTAGCTAGACGCTTATTTGCCGACTGTTCACGTCTCGGAATATTGACTCGAATTATTCGAATTAATATCTGCTGCGTAATTCTCGGGACGTGACAGTTTAGTGGTATCAGAGCCTAGGATTACCAAATAGGATATGTCTCAGGGATAGGAGATACCTATGGAACCTAGGTCTTGGAAATTAAATACAGTACCTAGTGAGAATGGGTAGAGACTGGGAATATGTTAGAAGGAATTAAACACTCCTACCCATGGACTCTTAAAATAAATCTGGAGATATTAATTGGTTTCCATCCTTTTTCTCTGTAACCCTCATAACTCTCTCAATTAACCGACAATGGCTCGCAACCAATGGCAAGCTATGGAAGAAACAGTAGCTGGGTTGACTCAGGCCCTACAGAATGTGGTTCAGGCTGGAAATCAAGCTGGAGCTGCAAGGAATGGAGCCGGTAATCTGCACCGGAATTTCAGGAGTTTAAACCCTCCTCGTTTCTCTGGATCCCCTGACCCAGACGAGGCAGAAAACTGGCAGGAAGAAATGGAAAGGATCTTCCAAGTAATGCAATGCACTAATAGGGAGAAGGTGGTACTGGCCACTTTCCAATTTACTAAGGATGCTCGAGCATGGTGGAAGGCCACTTCGGCCCATCTACTAAACGTAGCTGAACTAGAGTGGGCCGGATTCCTGGAGATATTCCGGGGAAACTATTTCTCTAAGAGAGTGAAGGAGAAGAAGGCAGCAGAGTTTGCTGCACTAAAACAAAAGAGCATGTCTGTGGCTGAGTATGAAGCTCATTTCGCTCGCCTGGCAATGTATGCCCCACATCTTGTGGGCACAGAAAGGTTGAAGGCCAACCGTTTCATGGATGAACTCAGGCCCATGTTCATTGATTAAAGGCTCGGACCACACAACATTCAAACTTACACTGAGATGGTCCAAAGAGCTCAACTGGTAGAAGACACTATGGCTAAGGTGGAAGGCATGAGGGGGAAGGACATCTCAAGGACGACCTTTATAAAAAGGGGAGCAGTCGATACAACTGGAACTTTCCCCAATAACAACAATAATAACTACAACAACAACAAAAGGCCAACCACGGGGGGACTATAGCATGGAGAAAAAGATCAAAGTAGAAGAAACAACGACGGTTGAATATTGTAAATTTTGCAACAAGCCTGGGCATCAAGCGGACAAGCGCTGGAAGAAGGCCGGGGCTTGCCTGCGATGCGGGAGTCACGAACATCGTATACCAACTGTCCTATGTTAAAAGACAAGTTGGAAGGAACCAAGGAGTGGTAAAGCGTCAAGGACGCGTGAATGCAATAATGCAAGGGAGCTTCCGGAAGGAGGTATATTTGTTAAACCCCTAGACTGATCTTATGATGTTTTCTTATTGGTACACTTCTAAGTGGGGGAGATCATTAAGGAGAAATTGAAAGGAGTAATCTAGTAGCGATACCATAGTTCATCTGGAGGATTAAGATGGAGTTATAACACCGTGGAAGGGAAACAGGAGTGGAAGGAACCAAATGAATAGTATTGGAGGCTATAGGTGTAGATGTTGGACTAGCATCCACGATGTTGAAACAAGTTAAAGGAATTAAATCCGAAACGACCTCAAGGATCATAACTTTCAAAATCCAATTAATGATCAATGAATTTGGGGACCAAATTCTCTTAAGTGGGGGAGGGTGTAGCACCCCGAAAATTTTAACTACATAAAAACTCAAATAAATGGAAATATGGAATTTCCATAATATCGGAGTATTTAAAACATACGTATCATTATCGTATGTGCTAAAACACATTGCAAAATTCCGTAAAAATTATAAATCAGGCCTAAACATTATTACTAAATGTTTCACCAAGAAAATTTTGAAACGAAAAATCGTATTAGCCAAATTTAAAGTGTTTCGCGACTTATTATCGTAATTTATGAATAAGTCGGAAAATCATTATCACACATACTTGGATGAGTCAGAAAATTGAATAAAATCATATATGGACTTCAAATAATATCCTCTAATGACCCATCAAGGATTTGGTTCAATAAAAATCATTTGTGCTAGGTTTAAGAGTTATTGCGACCGATTATCTAAATAAGGAAACAAGTCGGAGAACCGTTAACACGGAAATACGACGTAATCAAAAATTAAATAAAAGTGTTGGGGAGACTTCCAACATTATATATTGATGACCCATTATCATAATTGGGCCAATAGGCAACATTTGGCCCGAAAATCAAATAAAGCTAGAAAATACATAGAAATTCGTAACCATAAATAAGCTGAAATTAAAAAGGCAATTAGAGTTGAATGGGGATGCAATCATGCATTCATGGCAACCCAAATTCGTGCCTAACTATGAGGGGAGGTTTCCTAATGCCTCACACACTCAAAGGGAGGAGGAAATCATCAAAAATACGAAACCAAACATGCCAATCCCGAAATCCTCTTTTCCTAGTTATAATAGGACTCCTAAACACCATGGTTACTTAAATACTCTTCACCCAAACCCTAGGAACGAATTTAGAACTTGCTAGGATCGTGTGGAGGAGCTCTTGGTGGCTGAGGAGCTGTGGAACGACCACAAGAAGCCGTTCTTCTTCCCCTTCTCGTCTGCTGCGACCTGCACAAACCACCCTCTTGAAGTCGACCAAAGGTGAGTCAAACCTAAACCAAACCTTGCAAAGCCTATACCCCTAGAAATAGGGTCAAGTCTACGTTCTAACCCATGTGGAATGCCCAAATTCCACACAGTATACACGGAGTAGTAAGCGTTTTCCTCCAAGTGGTCTGAACACGGGTTTTCTGGAATAACGGGACTTCTTCAACAAAAAATAACGGGACTTCTTCAACCAAAAAGGTAGGTTTTCTCGGTCCAAACCTTATCATATCCTATAGCAATGTGTAGAGCATCAAGTTATCTTTCATTTCCCACTGGTTTCATCGAATTTCATTTAGTAGATCTTGATTTATAAGCGTTTGCCAAAGTCGCGCACTGTTAGAGCTTTTCCCGTTCTTAATATGTTGAACGTGTTTCAAGACCGAATTAGAGAAAACTCAAACATAAAAGTTATTCTACTAGTTGTCCTAGTCAGGTTTCATGTTGAACGTTTTGTCTAAATCTCATTATTTATAGAGGTATAAGCATGGTAATAGGGTTGCTGCATAAAACTATGTCTTCAAGTTACCCTTGGTCTGACCTTGTGTTCCCCGTGATCAAAGCCTATCGAAACCATCTTTATTGTTCAATTCCGATTTACTGGAAGTACCCTAGTATGTCTAGGTTATTTTAAAACTAGTTTCGTTATTTTTCACGCACCGTGCAATTTGTTCTCTAGTTTAGAACAACCCTAGGTCAAAAGAAGGAAAGACAGGTCCGCAATCCAAGGCACTGTCCTTGCTCTATCCGAGCCAGGCACGGACCCGGTGAACGCGACGGCCCAATATGTCGCTTTCAGAGGGTTGATTGCGACATACCCCTTGTCGCCTTCTCAAGGCGACATGCATTTCGTCGCTATCCGGCTACCTGATCTGACGACCCTGTCGTGATGCTCACACCCCTGTGTCGCCTTCTGGGCCCGACCTGTCGCCTTCCTTATATGGCTATGTCGCTGTAATCACAGGGATTGGCTTCCCCTCGACACGGACATGGATATCAAATATGATAGTATGGGATAAAGGATGTGATCGCCACCTAGATAAGTTGCCTAATGATATGGAAAGACAATGGCTAACTTAAACTAGGAAAAAAGGAAGAGAACAGGAAATTGACCTGGTGTCGCGGTCGTCATGGCCGCCGCGTCTCTAGTATCGCGTCAATGGAACTCGACGCGTCTATGTCGCGTCACCCCAGGCCGTCGTGTTCTCTGAATGCTGGAGAATTGATGTTGTGACCTTCTTCTAGTCCTCCAGCCGGCCAGAGCACCAGAGCTTCTCGTAGACTTTGTTTGCTTGCCTGTCAATCAAAAGAAAACACAAAGAAAAGACCCTATTAGGACATGTAAAGTGTAGTATCTATTCTAAAAGATGAAATGAGATGGGAGATCATGGTGGGAACGCACCTGGGGTGGTTTTAAACCCCTGTGGGTGTGGGAAAACGTGGGTGGATGGTGGATATGCTCTATTTAAAAAGAACATAAAAATGCATGTAGAAATAGAAAAGAGGAGGAGGAAAGGGAATGAGCCCCATTAGGGCGACTTCCTGGCGTGGATGCAGCTCCGATGATGTGCGAAGAGGTCCAGGAGATTGCTAGAGTCGCCCTCTTCACGTTCCTTGCTCCATTGATGGTGAAATGAGTGAGTTGTGAGGAGTGGAATGTGAAGGGAATGAAGGGAATGAGGTGGCTGCGTGGCTAAGTCTAGTTCAGAGGAAATTTTGGCAGCCCTTCGGGGTGATCATGAGGCTCTCCTCGTCCATGAGGAGGGGCCTTCCTTATATAGAGCTTGGAGTGAGAAAATCAGGTCTTATCTCCTCAAAAAGGTTTGTAAATTAAAAATGGGGGATAAAGCTCTATCAAAATCGGGTGTAGAGTCCTTTGGGGAGCTTAGGAGAGTCCCTAGGGCCAAGGATCCGTCCAAGGGGTTGGGATAACCCTCTTAGACCAAGTCAAAGTGCATGGGAGGATAAATAGGGTGTGGTTACGGAGGTCAGAGATCTCGGACATTGTCGCGTCAGATCGTAGGGTCGCGACTAGAAACGCGACGGTGCGGGGGGACGCGACAGCATTGCCCACGTGCATGGATAATGCATGGGCTGTCGCGGCGGCCCAACCCGTCGCGACTATAGTCGCGGCGCCACGATGCGTCGCGACAAGGAACCCGAATTATCTTGGATTATTCTCTCTAACCACATGATAAAATAGGAGTCATATTCCTCTAGGGACTCTCAAATGACTGATTTCGGGATTTCACTGTATTTTTAATGGATTAATGGGCTCAAATCAAGGCAAATGATGGGCAAGGTGAGTGACCAATTAGGGGCCCACTAAGGTAGCAAGACCATGTAGGGGCCCACTAAGGTAGCAAGAAATGTGGTTCAACCCATTAGTCATAATCGGGTGTCTACAGTCGCGATCTCAGGATTTTTATCAGAAACCACATGTTTTATTACAAAGTTTTCTGCATATACCGAGGTCTGTATAAATGTGATATTTTCTGTGTAAGTTACCTGTTTTGGGTCTGATCATTACATGATTGTTGTTTAATGGCTTAAAAGCGATTAACCCTTTAAAAAGCTTTAATTACATGAATGCTATTCTAAATGCTCCTAAATGTTATAATCCATTCGTGCTACTTGTGATTTAATCTTCCTACTGTTCTTCCACGTTTAAATGATAATGGTTATCATAAAATCTTGCAAACCATGATTAGTTAAAGTGCATAGTTTTATTCCATGTTATTTGTCAAGTGCTTCCTGCGAGTTTGAGACCGATGGTTTGAGAATTGAGACACGTGTACCGCACTACACACTAGCACTATTAGGCAGCCTTTCTTGGGAAATTGGAAACTCTCTACCGGTCATTCTGAATCTGTAGACTAGCGACCTTTTCACCAAGGCCTCCATAAATCTCCTCTGACCATGGATTCCCACATGGCCGACGAGTTGGTTGTACCATTGAAGTTCCCTGGAGATAGCGTGCACTTCCTTTCTCTTCTTGATCTCGTGAGTGTGACTTACAAACTAGACTAAATCCATTAATGTAAAGATTGAACGAAAGTATAAATCATACCGTTATGCTGCCGAATTTATCTCTTGACCATTGTACTCGTGAAATCATGTTCCATTACTTATTACTTGTTCTCCTCATCATCATGAACATGAGATTACACATGCTTATTTATTGAAACTCTCATTGGCCATTATAAATGACTGTGGGTATCTACATTTAAAAATTTAAGTGAGATGCTGATAGGGCACGGCGTGTGTCCAAGGGCTCCAATCTAGACCCAATGACGGCGAGTCATAGATATACTGTTAACCATGGGGTATAATGATTACTGGCGTTGCATCTGTGCTGGGAAAATCGTGTGTGCGTGTTGAATGATAGATACAATACCACATACACATGACCTAGTATACATTCTTGATGGATCTTTTCTCGGTGTACATTAGTGTCTACGTGCCTGATTAGTGTTACTTGATCGTGCTCGTGCTTGCTTGCTTGCTTGTGTGATATGGCCATCCTGCATTTATTGCAATTTACATGATATCTTGTGTGCTTGTACAAAGTGATCTATTTCTAGTTCTCTCTTGTCATTTTGTTCATCAATCTTGTTCTATCATGATCTCTCTCTCTAGCTTGTTTTATATTCATGTTTTAACGTGTTTTATTCGTACTTGCATATCATTCATCGTACTTGCCTAGTTCTAAAATGTTAATCACTTATATCATTGCCCGCACATTGAGATATAAATCCTACTGGGCTAGTTTGCTCATTCCCTACCTTTTACCCAATCTAGGTGACTATGAAGTTCAAGAGGAAGAGCAAGTCGAGGATGGGAATCCGTGCGAGTGATGAGCGTTCCAATTATGAGTCTATCTATAGTTAGTTATTTTGAGTATTAGAACAATGTAGTAGGAAGTGAGGTATTATGTACTTTCGCTTTTATTGAGTCTTAGTCCTGTAATAGTTTTCATTTTTAATACAATTGAATACAATTTATATTGAGTTCAACATTTGGGCCCTATTGTGATGTGGTGTTGATACACATTTAGCGCGTGCTAGCTAGATGCTTATTTGCCGACTGTTCACGTCTCGGAATATCGACTCGAATTATTCAAATTAATATCCGCTGCGTAATTCTCGGGACGTGACAACCCACAACCAGGGTCGGGCCAGACACGACTCCCGCAGAACCAGTGGAGTCAAACACAATGCGGAAGCAACCCTCGGCACACACCCGTCGAGATAAGAGGCTCACGGAACATCGGAGCAACCACGTGAGACCAGAGTCTCATGACACAAGCACCAACATCCCAGACCTCCACGAGGTCGGGAAGGGACAACCAGGTGTCACCACGAGAGACACCGAGCAACCACGTGAAACGGACGTCTCACCACCAGCACGGCTACCTCGGACCTTCACATGTCGAGGGGCCATAAGAAGAACCACTGTGGACCCCGGACACGCCACGAGGTCAGGGAACTGCACACTCGCTGGTGCCACTGCCACCATGGATGGCACCAAGGAACGGGTTATAGAAAATAGCAGTCGGATGCCTGCACAAGGCACCCCGAGAGAACACGCAGTGCGGAAGCCACTAAGCACAGCCAACGAGGCCAGACTGACAACGCCCATGAAATCTAGACATGGCTAGGCTACAACAACCGTGCATGCTAGGGCAACGAGGCGCACTTGGAAACAATGTGAACCGCCGTCACAACAAGAAAAAACCAAACCACCGCCACTGGCAGCTAAGAGGAGGACACACCGTCCACACCTCCAACTCACCAGCCGGTGACTCCTGCCTATAATCTCCCTGATAGAGTGAGACGAGTGAGCCACAGTGGAGAACACACACAACCAACCATAGCCCGGCCGAGCTGCGGCCCCACGCCTGACCTCCCTACGCGGCTCCGGAACCAACGCAGAGCGAGGCAGTGAGAAAGGACTAGCTGGTCTGCACCGAAAGAGCGCCACAACAACCTCGGCAACCCAGACCCAGCAAAGAGAGCTCTACAAATGACTCTACGCCGCTGTCCCCACCATTTTCCTCTATAAGGCCGTCAAATTTTACCCCTTATTTAGTTGTCCGGTTGTATAGTGTTTAGATGCATCGTGTGTATAGTTATGTGTATAAATATATATACATATGTATGTATTGCTATACATATTATAAGTAATTGTGGTGGTGCATGTATATATATATATATATTTGTTTAATTATGTACATATGGTGTTTTTATATTGCATTAAGCAATGTATACATGTATGAATCTAGTGTAAGCATGATATTCTGCATTTTTGTGTTCTGGCCGAAAGTCAAGTTGGCGTCAACATAAGTGGACGCCTAGGTCTGAGCCAGTGTCCAGCTCGATGGACGCTAACCCCAGTCAGGCGGCCAAGGATCTGGACGTCTACTTCCCCAGATCTGTTGCGCTTCAGATCCAAAAACGACCACGATTTTCTCAGCCCTTGTTTAGGAAACGGTCCCTCAACGGTCATCCACCCTACCTACGCATACCCAAAACCCATGGGCTTATAAAACCCCTTCTCTGGCCGAAAGAGATCCTTTTGGCTCTTGAGTCGAAAACCCTAGCTTTCTGTTCCGAAACCCAATTTTTGGAGGACTAAATATTGCGGCTTGGTGCGTCTTCCGGTGAACTACAATGACTGGAGGACTCTCTGAACATCATGGAGAACTTCCCCAACTCCGGTGTGCACCAAGGATCATCACAGAACCCAGATTTGGGAGGATTTAAAGGCTTCTTAGAACTAGCCGAGGAGAGCTTCATCAACAAACATATCCATTTAACGATTTTTCTAGAGGCAAGTAACCATTGACCATTGTTCATACATGCGTCTAGTAGGTCCTAGGTATTTTTCAGGATTTTATTCGTGTCCTGGAACCCCCGTTCTCCCTTGTTTTTGTGAGTTATGTCTGCATTTCTACAGATAGGAACATAACGACAACATTTGTTGCAGTTAAGATCACAGGTTGGTGACAACCTTTGCTGCCGTTAACCTGGTTGGCGGCCACCACTGTGCCACTGAGTTCTTTAGGCAGTGATAGTGTGCTTGTCTGACCTTTTTAATCTATTTTTTGGATTTCCAAACATGAGGATATATTGTAAAAATACTATATTGTTAAGTATCTCTAGTGGATCATGCCATGTGATTATGATGAATTTTTGTTCATATCACTATTTATTAAAATTTTAAAATGATTTGTTGGGCATGTTTTAGTCTTATTAAATTATTGTTCATGTGGATCTGTATTTAATTAGGATGTTAGGGAATTTATGTGAGATGTACATATGTATCAGGTCATGCCATGAAATTTAGGCAAATTTATGATTTTAGTGTGAATATTTAGAATTTCTGGAATATAGAACAGTGAGCATGAATTGTCTGTTTTAAATTTCAAATAAAAAGTATGATACATGTTAAAATACCAAAAATTTTAGGTGATATCATGAGTACTAGATAAAAGTTTTAGGACTATCAAATGCCTCTGTAACATTGTGAATCATGCTTAATTGAGTATTTGATAATTATGCAGAATGATAGTCTAATTTTCATAAATTGTGTATGATTTCAAAAAATTTGAAAATTTGTATGTATGATGAGTAACCTATAGGCAGTCTGTAGTAAAATTTTCATGCTGTTTAGACAACAGTAAGTTTTGATTCGGATTTAACATAGGAAAAGAACAATGTGGAGCATGTTTAATATAATTGTTAATAAATTTATGAATCTCAGCATGATTAGGGTTAGTTTATGACCTGTTTAACATTGTAAATAGTAGCATGTTATTAGATAAATTGAACCATGAAATCATGTACAAGTAAATACAATAGTGTAAACAAGTGTGTGTGAACAATGTGAACAATATGAAAAGTGTATAAACTGTGCCATGGGTGACACTGCTACCTTAGAGGGCTGTGGAACTGTACTGTAGTAAAGTCCCTACGGGAAGGTTCATGTGTGTGAAAATCCTATGGGTAATTAGAATGAAATTCTGGAGGTGGACAAGTACCATTAGTTAGGGTGGAGAGTGCTTCTCCCGGTTATGCGCAGTTAACCAAGATCTATCACTATTTTTCCTAGGTGATAGGTATGTGAATGTGATTGTGTGTCCTTCTAGAGGTGGTTTGGACTATGTGTCATGGCATTAAAAGTGAATAATGTGATTGTGTATAAGTGAAATGTGAAATTGTCAAATGTGCAAATGAATATGTGAATGTGTGAAAACCATGTGATAGCATGTGAGTTAATGAAACATTAAATGAGTATGTTAAATTCATGTCAAAACAGCAAGTTATACATGTTTATAATTGTGTTAAGTGTATGAGAATGTAAATAGAATCCATGCTAGGAGTATTGCTTTCATTACATGTGATTCCATGCCTAAGTTGCATATATATTGTAGTATGAATTGAATGAGTTTAAGATGATTTGGCATGTTAAAGAATGTGTAGAGAGCATGTGATAGGTCTTATATTTAATGTGAAAAGAAACATAAAGCATGTATCATGTCCCTTAATGTTATAGAAATTTCATGCATAGAATTTTAGAGATTGTTCAAACCATGTTATATGAGTTGATTGTTTCTATTAGAAAATTTAATGTGCATATGATGTGTGTATGGATTGCTTGCTGAGTCTATTTAGACTCATATTTGCTTCGGCGTACAGGTTCAGGTGTCTCCACTTCTTCTGAGGAGCTAGTCAGGAGTGATTCAGAGCGAGAGTAGGAGATTGTTGTGGAGATATCAGCTTTGTACTTTCCTTTTTCATAGAATGTAATAATTGAAACCTTTGTAACATTGGGATTATGTAATTTATTTCTAAATGTCAGTTGTGGACTTTAGTTTATTTCTTGTACTATATAGACTATGGATAGAATGTGGATGATGGAATAAGATTAATGCTTTTATTTTCGTTGTTCTACATTTATATTTGTGTACATCTCGACTTAGTGTATACGTTGGGTAAATGTCCCACTGTAGTGATGCTCATTATACCGATGTGGGTTGGTGTAACAGTATTGGTATAAGGAGGGTCGTTACAGAGATTGGTATCAGAGCAACAGGTTGAGATTGTACATAAATATATATATGCCATCATCTTCATTATATGCTAAGTCTTATAGATTGTCCACATAGTTAAGAAAATAGTTAGGAATTAGATAGTTTAGTTCCTAATTGTGATTAATCTGTTTTGCAGGCTATGGCTTCTCGTGGCAGGTGTGGTGTTCATGCCATAGAGGATGAGCCTAGGCGTGAGGAGAGGGATGTGCAGCAGGCCCCAGCCCCACAGGGACCTACTGTACTTCCTCCACCGCCGCCAGTAGACTATGGAGTGTTTATGCAGGGTCTAATGCAGGCCATGCAGACACAGGCCCATACTGAGCCTGCACTCTAGGCTCAGCTGGAGGCTCATGTTAGAATAATAAATAGAGTACTCTATTTTATTTAATTACATGATTGATATGTTGTTATATCGCATATGCGTTGCTTATATTGTTTGTTGTAGTAGGCTCAGGTGCCAGTTCCCCAGGCACATGACCATGGTGGACCTTCCATCATGGAAAGGTTCAAGAGGATGGCTCCACCCTCTTTTAAGGGGGAGAGTGACCCATTGCTTGCGGAGAGCTGGATGAAGGAGATCGAAAAGATCTCCCGGGCGATTAGGTGTGTCGAGGATGACAAGGTCAGCCTGGCCACCTATATGCTACAGGTATGTGTTTGTTGTTTAAGCATTTAATTAAATTAAGGTTAGATTGTTTAGATAAGTGCTTATAGAGAATGATTTGGTGTAGGAGAGATCCAACGTGTGGTGGTCCTCGTTACTACATACCCAGTTCGAGGACGGTGTTGTCGAGGTTGCTTGGGAGGAGTTCATGAGGCTCTTTCGGGCCAAGTTCGTTTCTGAGCATATCCAGGACAAGATGGAGCATGAGTTCTTCACCTTGACTCAGGGATCCATGACCGTACTTGAGTACGAGGCCAGGTTTGCTGAGCTATCAAAGTATGCACCTCATATCGTTACTGATGAATGCAGGAAGGTGAAGAAGTTTGTGATGGGCCTCAAGCCATCACTAAGGATGAGGTTGGTGGTGTTTGACCATCGTACCTTTGAGGAGGCTCTCAGCGCAACATGTCGGCAGGAAGGTGAGATGGAGCAATACCTTGAGGAGAAGAAGGCTTCGCAAAAGAGGCCGGCAACTCCTTTCCAGCAGCAAGATAGAAAGAAGGCGGCGCATCAATCACCGCAGCGTCCCGTGGCATCGGGCAGCCAGTAAGTAGCTTCTCAGTGTTCCCCTGGTAGTAGGCCTAGTGGAAAGAAGGAGTGTCCTCACCACGGAAGGACACATGGTGGTACGAAGTGTTGGAAGATGGCGAGGAAGTGCCTCAAATGTGGGAGCAGCGAGCATCAGATCAGGGACTGCCCTAGACTTCAGTAGGGAGTCCAGCGTGGAGCACCAGCCCCAGCAGCGGTAGCGGTAGTAGTGCCAGCTACAGGAAGACTTGGAAGGCCTCGAGCCCAAGCTCGAGTGTTTGCCTTGGAGAGAGAGGATGCCAAGCAGGTGGAGCATGTCACCGAAGGTACGGTTCTTTTCATGGGTGTGCACGCTCGGGTTTTGTTTGATACGAGTGCTACTGACTCGTTCATTTCTGAGTGATTTGCTAGGCAGTTAGCTTTAGAGTCAGGATTGGAGTCTGAGGTGTTAGAGGTTCTATTATTTGTGCACACACCTGTGGGAACGGTATCGACTAGGAAGTGCATTTTGTCTTTATCTATGTGCATTAAGGATAGAGTCCTAGAGGGGTGTTTCTTCTTGCTAAAGATGAAGGACTATGATGCTATTTTTGGTCTGGATTGGCTAGAGGAGCACTATGCGTTGGTAGATTGCCGTGGGAAGAAGATTGTTTTCCATATTCCTGGTGAGGATGAGTTTTCTCATCCATTGCCAAGGAACCTTGCGGGAAAGTTTGTCATCTCCGCCATGAAGGTGATGAGGATGGTAGGCAAGGGTTGTGACGCTTTTCATTCCAGCGTGGTATTAGTACCAAAGGCTGATGAGTCACCATCTCTTGAGGAGATAGATGTAGTGCGGGAGTTTCCAGACGTGTTTCCTGATGATTTGTCTGGATTTCCACCGGTTAGAGACATAGAGTTTACCCTAGAGTTGCTTCCGGGAATCTCTCCTATCTCAAAGGCTCCATATCGGACTGCGGAGTTAGCAGAGTTAAGGAAGCAGTTGCAAGATTTGCTAGATAAGGGATTTATTCGCCCTAGTGTTTCTCCTTGGGGCGCACCTGTCTTATTCATAAAGAAGAAGGATGGGTCACTTAGGTTATGCATTGATTATATAAAGCTAAACCAAGTGACTGTGAAGAATAGGTATCCCTTACCGCAGATCAATGATCTATTTGACCAGTTGCAGAATGCATCGATCTTTTCTAAGATTGATTTGCGGTCTGGCTATCATCAGTTAAGGACTAGGAGCGAGGATGTGTCCAAGACGGCCTTTCGGACCCGTTATGGACATTATGAGTTCTTAGTTCTTCCATTTGGTCTAACCAATGCTCCTATAGCGTTCATGGATCTAATGAACAAGGTGTTTTGGCCTTATTTAGATAGTTTTTTTGTAGTGTTTATCGATGATGTGTTGGTCTATTCTCCGGATGAGGCCACACACCGTCAGCATTTGAGGGTAGTGTTAGAAGTTCTCCGAGAGCACAAGCTATATGCAAAATTCAGCAAGTGCGATTTTTGGATGCGCGAGGTTCATTTCCTTGGGCATGTAATCTCCGGTGCTAGAGTAGCAGTTGATCCAGCAAAGGTTCAGGCTGTGTTAGATTGGGAGATTCCCAGAACCCCATCGGAGATTCGTAGTTTCCTTGGTTTAGCGGGTTATTATCGGCGATTTATTGAGGAATTTGCATCCATCGCCGCTCCATTGACTAAGCTAACCAGAAAGGGTGTGAAGTTTGTATGGTCCGAGGAGTGTGAGAGTAGCTTCCAATTATTGAAGGCTAAGCTCACATCTGCACCGGTATTAGTTTTGCCGAGTGGTGATGAAGGCTTTGCCATTTATACGGATGCATCTCGGATTGGTTTAGGCTGTGTATTGATGTAGCAGGGAAGGGTAGTGGCGTATGCTTCTCGCCAATTAAAGGAGCATGAGCGTAACTATCCGACTCATGATTTAGAGCTTGCGGCAGTGGTTCATGCACTAAAGATCTGGAGGCACTATCCTTATGGTGTCAGATTTTAGGTGTTCACTGACCACAAGATCTTGAGGTATCTTTTCACCCAAAAGGAATTAAACCTGAGGCAGAGAAGATGGATTGAGTTCCTAACAGACTATGACTTCGACCTTCAGTATCATCCTGGAAAGACTATGTGTCACGGCATTAAAAGTGAATAATGTGATTGTGTATAAGTGAAATGTGAAATTGTGAAATGTGCAAATGAATATGTGAATGTGTGAAAACCATGTGATAGCATGTGAGTTAGTGAAACATTAAATGAGTATGTTAAATTCATGTCAAAACAGCAAGCTATACATGTTTATAATTGTGTTAAGTGTATGAGAATGTAAATAGAATCCATGCTAGGAGTATTGCTTTTATTACATGTGATTCCATGCTTAAGTTGCATATATATTGTAGTATGAATTGAATGAGTTTATGTTGATTTGGCATGTTAAAGAAATGTGTAGAGAGCATGTGATAGGTCTTATATTTAATGTGAAAAGATACATAAAGCATGTATCATGTCCCTTAATGTTATAGAAATTTCATGCATAGAATTTTAGATATTGTTCAAACCATGTTATATGAGTTGATTGTTTCTATTAGAAAATTTAATGTGCATATGATGTGTGTATGTATAATGTGCATAGATTGCTTGCTGAGTCTATTTATACTCATACTTGCTTCGGCGTACAGGTTCAGGTGTCTCCACTTCTTCTGAGGAGCTAGTCAGGAGTGATTCGGAGCGAGAGTAGGAGATTGTTGTGGAGATATCAGCGTTGTAATTTTCTTTTTCATCGTATGTAATAATTGAAACCTTTATAACGTTGGGATTATGTAATTTATTTCTAAATGTCAATTGTGGACTTTAGTTTCTTTCTTGTACTATGTGGACTGTGGATAGAATGTGGATGATGGAATAAGATTAATGCTTTTATTTTCGATGTTCTACATTTATATTTGTGTACATCTCAACTTAGTGTATACGTTGGGTAAATGTCCCACTGTAGCGATGCTCATTATACTGACGTGGGTTGGTGTAACCGTACCAGTATAAGGAGGGTCATTACAGAGATTGATATCAGAACAACAGGTTGAGATTGTACATAAATATATATATGCCATCATCTTCATTATATGCTAAGTCTTTATATATTGTCCACATAGTTAAGAAAATAGTTAGGAATTAGATAGTTTAGTTCCTAATTGTGATTATTCTATTTTACAGGCTATGGCTTCTCGTGGCAGGCGTGGTGTTCATGCCAGAGAGGATGAGCCTAGGCGTGAGGAGAGGGATGAGCAGCAGGCCCCAGCCCCACATGGACCTACTGTACTTCCTCCACCGCCGCCAGTAGACTATGGGGTGTTTATGCAGGGTCTGGTGTAGGCCATGCAGACACAGGCCCATACTCAGGCTATACTCCAGACTCAGCTGGAAGCTCAGGTTAGAATAATAAATAGAGTAGTCTATTTTATTTAATTACATGATTGATATGTTGTTATATCACATATGCGTTGCTTATATTGTTTGTTGTAGCAGGCTCAGGCGCCAGTTCCCCAGGCACATGACCATGGTGGACCTTCCATCATGGAAAGGTTCAAGAGGATGACTCAGGGCTCCATGACCGTACTTAAGTATGAGGCCAGGTTTGCTGAGCTATCGAAGTATGCACCTCATATCGTTACTGATGAATGCAGTAAGGCGAAGAAGTTTGTGATGGGCCTCAAGTCAGCACTGAGTACGAGGTTGGTGGCATTTGACCATCGTACCCTCGATGAGGCTCTCAACGCGACATGTCAGAAGGAAGGTGAGATGGAGCAATACCTTGAGGAGAAGAAGGCTTTGCAAAAGAGGCCGGCAACTCCTTTCCAGCGGTAGGATAGAAAGAAGGTGGCTTATCAGTCACCGAAGCAGCCCGTGGCATCGGATGTCACCTTCAGATTCAGAATGCGATGTATCGAACCGTCGCATTCCTCATCTGAAGGCAGGGCCCTTGGGGCGGAACCACCCCAAGGCCCACACCCCAAAGGGCCACAAGGCCAAGGCCTCAAACAAGAGGACTGGCCTCATGCCAAGTTGGTGAGACCTCCATCTAACTAACTTGGACACGAGCCATCCTCCGCCACGATCGCAAACAGGAACTGAAGGGCAGAGGGGAACGCGACGGCCAACCTGTCGCCACCAGAATGTGACAGGTTGCACGTCACCTTCTATCTGGTGTAGCGACAGCTAACCTATCATGATGTGGCGGAACGCCTCGGCCAAGCCCGTTAAACTGATAACGTACTTGATCCGGGTCCGCCTCTCGCGAACGGGCCGAAGCCTCGCAAGGGATACCAAACCACAGTCCGTGTAAACACAAAGGAACACACCACATTTTATATATATTTCACAATTTACATAGCCATATTTCCACAAAACTGAAAAGAAGTACAAGAGCCTGGGGCATACCCCGAGGTATAACTGAAGAAAATAAACAACTAACTATGCTACACAACTGAGACTACACTGCTGGAACTACACCGCGGAGGTACTGACCCTGCACCGCTACGACGCGGCTCTGAACCGGACGACGGTCGTGAAACGTCCTCCTCGCTCTCACCTTTGGGGGATAGGGGTGAGCCTCTCTAGTCACTGGCTCAGTAGGGAACTCCCCCAAATCCGAGCAAACCAAAAACCACAGGTACAAAGCAATAAACATTACCAACAATTTATAGAACAGCTAAGCAGGATATGAAAGCTGTAAAAGTACTCACCGTCTGCCGACTACGAAAACAACTGTAATAATTAAACGGAAAACCAATACAGGTGTACAAGCTAAAGTAGAGACAGCCAAACACGAGCCACGTGAACTGGTTCGCGACACCAGAAACTGACTCGGACAAGCTAACACAGGTCTACCTTTCAGTCTCGTAGCCACGGACGAAAGGTCTAGCTGCCGCTCCACGTGAAAAGGTCAAGCAACTATGGAGACCAACTAAACACCACCACCTGCGGACCACACGGTCACAGGCCCATGCCTGGCACCTCCAGAGACCCTGGCCCAGGCTCGCTAGAGTGAGGCACTGGAAAAGGACTAGCTGGGGACCAGTGTCGACTACTGGTGTCCGTACCCCCAACTACGAGCGCGCTACAAGTGACTAAAAACAAACACAAGTGTCACTGTCGTCTTTCCCTCAGCCGGACGTACAACTCAAACATAGGAGTGAGGGTGTCCAGGTCAGACGACACAGACCTTGACGGTACAACACAAGTACCGGGACAAAGCTCCGAGCTAACAGCCTAGCTCACAAAGAACCTGGGGTACCCAATTGGAGAGGTAACCACGGTAGGCGTCGTACTACTCGCCACGTACACAAAACCACGTGCACATCACACACAAACCACGTGAAACCTCATGTAAACCTCAAGTAACAATGGTTCACTACACGTGAACCCAACTGAACTCACGTGAACAACACGCAACCTCGAAAGTGAGTAACTAACTGCATACCCCGTATGCTAAACACAGAAACCATGTGCACTCAGTGCACCTCAGGTGCCAACGCACCATTCATTATCGGTAAATATCATAAATTGTCATTCCTGCTTATACACAGGTTGGCGGCAATATCGACTGCCGCTTATGGGAAGTAGACGGCAAGGGATATGGCTGTCTGTATCCCAGCTGATGATCTTGGCAACAAACGATGTTGACGCCAATATCTTCAGCCTCTATTCCTGCAGAAACCCTAATTCGATCCTACAAGTTTTACAACCGTTAAAACAATGGAAAAACATACATAATTGGTTCTTCTAACATCCATGCACTATAATTAAACTATAACAACATGCTTTACCACCTGAATTCATCAAACCACCCATTATCCCCCGCATGGATACCATGACCTGAAATCACGATTTTCATGTAGATTCATGTTATCTATTTCATTATCATGACCTATAGAAATTACAAGGGTCATTCCCTACCTCAGAACACGCTTAAACCTCCCGAAATCTCTCGGTTCACACCGAACCCTCCACGAGCTCCCACGGGAATTGCACCACGCTACGGCGTTTCCTCGCGCAATTCGGCAATGCCACACATCCACAATCCTCCAACCAGTCTCCTGTACCTGTTGGAAGCTTTAGGGACACGGGGGCATGAAGCTAGGGCAAGGGGAAGAGAGGAACAGGTGGGAAACCTGCTCTCAGGTGACCCTATAACCTGCAGAATTCACAGGTTGGCGTCAACCCCTCTGCCGCCTAGGGCAACCGCCACCCTCAACGTCCACATCTAATGCCGCCAAGATCATGAAGTCAACGGCACCTTACTTGGACGCCAACAAGTCAACGACCACCCCTGGCCGCCAACTCCAACCCAACTGCAGCAGGTCCTATTTCATTTCAGGACCAAACCTGCACCTCACCTGAACAAACCACACATCCACACCATACATTCCACACAACCAACTCACATTGGCCTTACAACGGCCATCACAACCATTACACACATGATCCGCATGGATCCGAAAAGCACGCGACATTACATTACTATCATCTAAAAAGAAAATTTCGACCTCGAAATTCATAACACAATTCAAAGTTAAACAACCTAAACATACACACCTTTACAAGCACTATCATCTAAAAAGAAAATACAAAGACTTATTCAAACAGATCGGGATACCCTTTAGCTATTTCCTCGGCTAACTCCCAGGTATCCTCACCACCCAATCTATTTTCCCATCTCACTTTAACTAACTCATTTCTTTATTTCTCAGCTTCTTTATCTTTCGATCTGTGATCTGCACTGGATACTCTAGCATAGTCATATCCGGCCTCAGGTCACCACCTTGATATCTGATTATTTGAGCTGGATCTTCAATGCACTTTCTCAACATAGAAACATGAAATATATCATGAACATCTGCAAAATCTGCTGGCAAATCCAGCCTATAAGCTATCTCCCCAATCCTTTCTAGCACTTGAAAGGGTCCCAAATACCTTGGACTCAACTTTCCAGTCTTGCCAAACCTCATAATACCTTTACTAGGGGAAACTCTCAAGAAAACAAAATCTCCCACCTCAAACTGAAGCGGTCTCCTCCGGATATCTGCATAACTCTTTTGCCTGCTTTGAGCTGCCTGCAATTTTTCTTTAATAAGCTTCACTATTTCTGTGGTTTGCTGAATCAATTCAGGACCCACTAATTGCCTTTCTCCCACTTCATGTCAGTTCAATGGGGTTCTACATGGCCTTCCATATAAAGCTTCATACGGTGCCATCCCAAGACTGGTATGATAACTATTATTATAGGCAAACACAACCATTCCCAAATGATGCTCCCAGTTACCTCCCCAAACTAAACAACAAGCCCGTAACATATCTTCAATTGTCTGGATAGTCCTCTCTGTCTCACCATCTGTCTGGGGATGATAAGCGGAGCTATATCTCAGCTCAGTACCAATTACTCTTTGCAGACTTCTCCAAAAACCAGAAGTAAATCTTGGATCTCTATCAGACACAATAGTATTCAGAATACCATGCAGTGGAACAATTCTTTCAACATAAATATTTGCTAATCTGTCCACTGTCCAAGACATACTCACTGCCACTAATCTGCACACCTTGGTTAGTCTGTCAACAAACACCCATATTCCATTATGCCCGGAACTCGACCTTGGTAAACCTGCCACAAAGTCCATAGCAATGTCATCCCACTTCCACTGTGGAATGGGCAACGGTTGCAATAGACCTCCAGGCTTCTGATGCTCTGCTTTAATCTGCTGACAGATAGCACACCTTGCAACAAATTCCGCTATTTCTTTCTTCATATGAGGCCACCAGAAATGCTTTCTTAAATCATGGTACATTTTAGTACTACCTGGATGAATTGTGTACCTAGATTTATGAGCCTCTTCCAACACTCGCTGCTTCACCTCTCTTTCAGCTGGAACAAACAACCTGCCCCTGAGCCTAACCACACAATTATCATCTATGGTAACTCCTTCCATTTTCACAATTTCAGCTAAACTTGCATTTGCTCTCTGAGCCTCAATAATCTGCCAATATAAAGACGGCTCTACACGCTAGCAGCTAGTATTGCCCGTCGCTGACTACTGGGCACATATAAGGAGTTTTCCACTACTTCTTCATACAGCTTCCATTCTTTAATCATCATCAAACTTACATATGCCTTTCTGCTCAAGGCATCAGCTACAACATTGGCCTTAACCGGATGGTAAGCCAAACTAAAATCATAATCCTTTAAATATTCAACCCATCTGCGCTGGCGAAGGTTCAAATCTTTCTCCGAGAAAATATACTTCAAACTTTTATGATCTGTAAAGATCTCAAATCTCTCGCCATATAGATAATGCCTCCACATTTTCAAGGCAAACACAACTGCTGCCAATTCCAAATCATGAGTGGGGTAATTCTCTTCTGCCGGCTTCAATTGCCTGGACGCATAAGCTATCACTTTACCATGCTGCATAAGCACTGCGCCAAGTCCTCTCCTTGAAGCATCAGTATACAACACAAAACCACCACTCCCTCCCGGTAATGTCAATATAGGTGCTGATGTAAGTCTTTTCTTCAATTCCATAAAACTTTTCTGACATTCACCGGACCATACAAATGGCACCCCATTCCTGGTCAATTTAGTCATAGGTGCTGCAATCGTAGAAAAATCTTGAATAGAGCGCCTATAATAACCTGCCAATCCCAAAAAACTTCTAATCTCGGTTATTGTCTTAGGCACTCCCCATCTCATCACTGCTTCCACTTTACTTGGGTCCACTACTACTCCTTTGGCTGAAATAACATGACCCAAAAACTGATTTTCTTTCAACCAAAATTCACACTTACTAAATTTGGCAAACAACTGGTTATCTCTTAACAACTGTAGAGTAAACCTCAAATGAACTGCATGCTCCTCTTCAGATGCTGAATAAATTAGAATATCATCAATAAAGACCACAATGAATTGGTCCAAATATGGATGAAAAATTCTATTCATCAGATCCATAAAACCTGCAGGAGCATTGGTCAACCCAAATGGCATAACCACAAACTCATAGTGACCATATCTGGTTTTGAAAGCTGTTTTATCTATATCCTCTTCTTTGATTCTCAATTGATGGTACCTGGACCTTAAATCAATTTTTGAAAATACCTTTGCTGATTGCAACTGATCAAACAGATCATCTATCCTCGGCAACGGGTACTTATTTTTTATGGTCACATCATTCAACTTCCTATAATCAATACACATCCGAAAGCTTCCATCTTTCTTTTTCACAAATAAAACCGGCGCTCCCCACGGGGAATGACTCGGTCTAATGAACCCTTTCTGCAACAATTCTTCTAATTGCTTTTTCAATTCTTTAAGCTCTACTGGTGCCATCCGATATAGAGCTTTAGAAATCGGCATGGTACCTGGCAGCAATTCAATGGTAAAGTCCACCTCTCTATGTGGAGCTAAACCAGGCAAATCCTCAGGAAAAATATCAGCAAATTCCCTAACCACGGGAACTGCTTGCACTGGCTGACTCGCTTCTACCAGACTTACCGAGGCTAAATAAGCCACACATCTAACATTTATCAACTTTCTAGCTTTAATTGCAGAAATTAGAAACTTAGAGGTATAAAAAGGCATACCTTGATATTCAAATACTGCACCATTAGGATGACAAAACCTGATCCTTTTCTTTCTGCAATCTAACATTGCTCTATACATCTCCAGCCAATCCATACCCAAAATAATATCATAATCTGACAACTGCAGGGCATACAACCGACCCGGCATCTGATTCCCTTCAATCATAACAGGAGCTTCATCTATATAGCTTGAAGTGAGTAGGAACTCACCCGAAGGAACCTCCACTACTAACTCACAAGACTTCTCCTCCAAAGGATGAGCTATACAATCCAGAAATTCTTCGGAAATGAAAGAATGAGAGGCACCCGAATCAAATAAGACTCTTGCTGAATAATTATAAAGAGGTAGAGTACCTTCTATCATATTTGATGCCTCCGCCTGGGCTCGGGTGATAGCCATAACCCGGCCTCTTCCACGCTGCTGCGGTGCTCCTCTGCCACGACCTGCCTATAGCTGCTGAAACTGCTGAGGCTGCTGCTGCTGCTGCACACCTCTTCCATACCCATATTCTCTCGGATAGGGACAATTGCGGATCAAATGCCTCGGCTGATTACAATTATAACATCTATATCCTGGTGGAGTAATAGGCTGCCTGGCTGTACTCTGCTGCGACTCCTCCACCTCAGGCCTACCTCGGCCTTGCTGAAACTGCTGACGACCTCCCCATCCTCTTCCTTTGCCTTTAAATGCTTGCTTTAATTTCTGACCCCATTTACCAAAGCCTGATGAAGAAGGTCCTACTGGTGCCTTACCCTTGCTTGCACCTACTGACTGCTGTGGTGGCCGAAAACTACCTGAGCCTAACTCGCCCACCTGACGAGTCCGAATAGACCTCTCCAATGTAGCTGCTCTCTGAGCTGCCTCTTCCACTGTCTTGCACATGAGAGGTACTATTGCATCCTGCAATTCCACTCTCAAACCTCTAATGAAATACTCAACCATCATATTATCATCTGAAACTACATAAGGCGCATAAC
Organism: Colocasia esculenta; assembly: GCA_014218235.1. Taxonomy (NCBI): domain Eukaryota; kingdom Viridiplantae; phylum Streptophyta; class Magnoliopsida; order Alismatales; family Araceae; genus Colocasia; species Colocasia esculenta. The sequence continues at coordinate 100,018,098 of CM024760.1, read as the reverse complement.
GGCTAAGTGTCATAAATCTCATCTGGTACTCTAAAACTGAAGAGTTACCTTGCTGGAGCGTCCGAAATTGCTCTCTTTTTACTAGCTGCACTTGAATCGGAAAGAATGTATCGTTAAATACATCGAGAAATTCCGACCAAGTAATAGCCTCCTCTGTCCTGCCTGCAAAGGTGGTCTGCATCTTCAGTCGCCACCATTCTAATGCAAAACCTCTCAATTGATAAGCAGCTAACACAACTCTATCTACTTCCGGACATCTCATAGTTGCAAAAACTCTTTCAATGTCATGAACCCAATGCTCTCCTGTATCTAGATTCGGCCCTCCTGAATAAGTAGGCGGCTGCAATCTCAGAAACTTCTCCACCTGCATCACTGGTTCCTCTGCTAATAACACTGGTGGTGGTGGTGGCACAGGTGCTGCAAAAGGCACCTCTACTCTTGGCGGAACTGGAGCAACAGGTACAGCCTCTCCATCCCCAGGTGGCACTGCAACCGGTGGTACCGCCGCCTACTGATCCATCCTCGCCCGAATATCCGTGACGCTCTCCCAAATTCTTTCTATCATACGCTGGGTGCTTTCCTCCGGATCTTCTCCTCCACCACCCCAATCTCTTTTATCAGTCATTCCAGATATTTCTACATAAACAAAACACCAAACAAAATCAAAACAAAAAATTATCAGAAACCAGGGTCCCTACCAGTAGTGTACAAAGACCGAAATAAGGCTATGTATCTTTCTAATTCCCTTATACTAACACGGACCTTGCTCTGATACCAACTGTGGCGGAACGCCTCGGCCAAGCCCGTTAAACTGATAACGTACTTGATCCGGGTTCGCCTCCGCGAATGGGCCGAAGCCTCGCAAGGATACCAAACCACAGTCCGTGTAAACACAAAGGAACACACCACATTTTATATATATTTCACAATTTACATAGCCATATTTCCACAAAACTGAAAAGAAGTACAAGAGCCTGGGGCATACCCCGAGGTACAACTGAAGAAAATAAACAACTAACTATGCTACACAACTGAGACTACACTGCTGGAACTACACCGCCGGAGGTACTGACCCTGCACCGCTACGACGCGGCTCTGAACCGGACGACGGTCGGGAAACGTCCTCCTCGCTCTCACCTGTGGGGGGTAGGGGTGAGCCTCGCTAGTCACTGGCTCAGTAGGGAACTCCCCCAAAACCGAGCAAACCAAAAACCACAGGTACAAAGCAATAAACAGTACCAACAATTTATAGAACAGCTAAGCAGGATATGAAAGATGTAAATGTAAGGCCCTCAAATTTCCGTCACATTATTTGTATTGGTGTGTGTGTATACTTGTGCTTGTGTATGTATATACATACTTACATATGTATTACTTAGTACAATTACGTGTGCATATGTTTATACTATATGTAAATAATGCATGTATTGAATGGTGATAGTATGGATACACTACCATATACATATTGCATGTCTATATGCATGGTATGCATAGTTTTCTGCATATTTTAGAGTTCTGGCCGAAGGCCACCTTGGCGTCAACCCCTAGCCGTTGAGGTAGTGTCAGCGTCCAGACATGGACGCCAACACTAATCCTGGCGTCGAGCGATATGGACGCCTATTTCTCTGGCCTGCATGCGCAGCAGAGCCAGAAACCTCTGAAACAAGAAAGCCCAGCCATTGGGGGGCTGTCCCCAACGGCTCTGAGAGCTGTCATGTCACCTTGTGAGTGGGAGAGAGGCCTCCCCTTATGTCTGAACCCGGATCTGCCTCTCCCCACTCCTCTCTTCACCTTTGCAAGAGAGAAACCAGGAGAAAAACCCTAGTTCTGAGCTGTGAGAAAACCCACCCTTTTGCACCCAAAGATCAGACTCCCTGGAGCTAGATCCGGCCATCTTCTCCGACAAGAAGATAGCTGGAGCAAAGGAGGAGGCTTCCCCGACATCCCCTTGCTATGGAGATCACCCAGGAGCCCGGAGGAAGAAGATCTAGGAGGCGTTTCTGCACCTTCTTGGGACTGCCCAAGGAGGGCTTCACCAACACCCTAGACCCTTTGGAGCAATTTTTAAAAGGCAAGTGACCTAACCATAATGTCCCCGTATGTGTCTAGGTCATTTCTTCTATTTTTATAAATTTTCCCTCGAGTCCTAGACCCTCCCATTCACCCAAACTTGAGAGCTCGGGTCTGTGTTTCTGCACAGACCTGCATTGACGGCAAGGTCAATGGACGCTGAGATCATGCTTGGCGTCCATCGACCATGCCGCTGACCCTGAGTCAGAGGCTAGAGACTGCCGCCAAGTTCCTCTGGACAGAATATTGACCTGTTCTGCCCTTCCGATACACTATTTTCGGTATGGTTTCCGTGATGAGGATATATGGTAACCCTATACACTATGTGTACTGTCAAATGTGGTGTGTGGATGAGTGTGATGTGTGGTGGTGAATGTTAGAATATTGTATCCCATGAATGTGTAAGCATGAATTGTTGATAGTCTTGCCAATCCATGCTTTGTGGTTAGGACTAATCTGAATGCCTCAGTTTTGTTAGATCATGAGGATTAGTGGGTCTGTGTATGTATACTAAATTTTTGATAAATTGTCCATGCTTGCATGAGTTGCTAATAAATTCGGTTCGGTAATTAAAAAGGCATGCAAGAAAGATTGTGATGATTGATCTATGGCTGTATGATTTAGGGAAATTTTGTATTCTGAAATCATGCAAATAATAGTAATCTCTGTTCAGACAGTAGCTTGCTAGAATTTTGACTTGTGTATAAGTCCATATCAACTTAAATTATGAATGGCATGCTAAATAGGTGTTTTATTTACTGTAAATCCCAATTAGCTCAGAAAAATCTGAAAAATTGAATGTATGATCTAGAACCCTAAAATATCATGTGGTTAAAATTTTAGGTCATTTGGACCAGTACATAAGAAGTTATGTATTTTCCTTGTGAAATATAGTAATTTATGTATGTTATCGTAATGTGATTGGATATTGCTTAAATCCAACTTGATTGGTGAAATTGACTGTGTGTTAAACTCCTGAAATCTGTAGTGCCATGTCAGGAAAAAATAGAGAAATGCATATGAGTGAGAAAGTGAATGAGATGAATAGTGATATGTGTAAAACCATGTGTAAATCGGTAAAATGTGTAACGTGTAACTGTGCCAATGTGACACTGCTTCCGTAGAGGGCAGTGGAGCTGTATCAAGGAAAAGTCCCCCTGAGAAAGTTCAGTGTGTAAGTGACCCTAAGGGCATTAGGGGGAAATCCTAGAGGTGGACAAGTACCACTGGTTAGGGTGGAGACTTGTTCTCCCGGTCTGCGCAGTCCAAGAGTCGCCATTGGAATGCCTAGATGGCGTCTATGTGTAATGTGATGTGTATATGTCCTTCTTTGGTGGTTTGGACTATGTGTCACGGCACCTAAAATGTGTAATGTGAAATGTGTAATGTGTATGTGTTCATGTGTAAATGGGTAAGTGAACAATGTGAATGTGTATGTGCAAAGTGTAACCAGTGAAAGAGAAAACTTGTGTAAGAAAATGTGAAATTTTAAATGTGAGAATATGTTGTTGAAATCCATGTGAGACAAACCTGAAACCATGTGAAATCAATAAATTCATGTCATTATCATCATGTTTATATGTGCAAAAATGTCTAGAATCCATGTTAGGGATATTGATGAGCATGTATGCAAGTAGCATGATTGGTTGTTCACATGATTTGTTTTAAGCAATATTGTAGCTCTCATGTGTAGGTTTACAGCCATAAACCATGTGAAACCAGCAACTTAAAGCATGTGAAAATGTCTATGTATATGCTTAAGAACACGTAAAACTCATGCTAGATGTGTTTCCTTTCATATATGCACAGTTTTCATGTTGGTAGCTCTCATGTCTCGGTCCTTTAAAGACAAAATTTCATGAGTAAATTGAATAGAGAGCATGTGATAGGTAGAGTTTTATTCTTAGAAATCTGAAAGCATGATCCATGTATCAAATTGTAAAACTTTCACGATAGGTTGAAACCTTCAAATGACTAGCATGACATGTGTTGTAAATTTTGAATGTGCATGTAGAAACCCCTATGGCTTATACGTGTATGTTATGAGTAGTGTTTCTTGCTGAGTCTTTGGACTCACTCCTTGCTTCGGCATACAGGTGTAGATGGTGACGTGGCACCGTTGGAGGAGACAGTGGAGACGGACTCCGAGCGTGGAGATTAGTCTTGGAGTTTCTTTTGACTTGTGCATTTTCATAGTATGTAATTTTGAACGTTGTATTAGAGTATCATGAAAAAAAATGTATAAGTGTGGACATTATGTATTTCTATTTCAGCAATTTAAATTATGTGAACTTTTAGTTCTTTATCGTTAATTGCAAACTTCATGTATGTTAAATGTGGATGATGAATGAATGGAGACAGTTGTCTTTTACTTCCGCTACTCTGTTGTATATATTCGCGTGTATCTCAGCTGTATGTATTGTTTGGGTAAATGTCCCACTGTGAGGACTCTCGCCATACCGACGTGGGTTGGTATAACTGTACCGGTATAATGAGGGCCGTCACAGTAAAAGTACTCACCGTCTGCCGACTACGAAAACAACTGTAATAATTAAATGGCAAACCAATACAGGTGTACAAGCTAAAGTAGAGATAGCCAAACACGAGCCACGGGAACTAGTTCACGACACCAAAAACTGACTCGGACAAGCTAACACAGGTCTACCTCTCAATCTCGCAGCCACGGACGAAAGGTCCAGCTGCCGCTCCACGTGAAAAGGTCAAGCAACTATGGAGACCAACTAAACACCACCACCTGCGGACCATACGGTCACAGGCCCATGCCTGGCACCTCCAGAGACCCTGGCCCAGGCTCGCTAGAGTGAGGCACTGGAAAAGGACTAGCTGGGGACCAGTGTCGACTACTGGTGTCCGTACCCCCAACTACGAGCGCGCTACAAGTGACTAAAAACAAACACAAGTGTCACTATCCCACTGTCGTCTTTCCCTCAGCTGGACGTACAACTCAAACATAGGAGTGAGGGTGTCCAAGTCAGACGACACAGACCTCGACGGTACAACACAAGTACCGGGACAAAGCCCCGAGCTAACAGCCTAGCTCACAAAGAACCTGGGGCACCCAACTGGAGAGGTAACCACGTAGGCGTCGTACTACTCGCCACGTACACAAAACCACGTGCACGTCACACACAAACCACGTGAAACCTCACGTAAACCTCAAGTAACAATGGTTCACTACACGTGAACCCAACTGAACTCGCGTGAACAACATGCAACCTCGAAAGTGAGTAACTAACTGCATACCCCGTATGCTAAACACAGAAACCATGTGCACTCAGTGCACCTCAGGTGCCAACGCACCATTCATTATCGATAAATACCATAAATAGTCATTCCTGCTTATACACAAGTTGGCGGCAATATCGACTGCCGCTTATGGGAAGTAGACGGCAAAGGATATGGCCGTCTGTATCCCAGCTGATGATTTTGGCGACAAACGATGTTGACGCCAATATCTTCAGCCTCTTTTCCTACAGAAACCCTAAACCGATCCTACAGGTTTTACAACCGTTAAAACAACGGAAAAACATACAGAATTGGTTCTTCTAACATCCATGCACTATAATTAAACTATAACAGCATGCTTTACCACCTGAATTCATCAAACCACCCATTATCCCCCGCATGGATACCATGACCCGAAATCCCCATTTTCATGCAGATTCATGTTATCTAATTTCATTATCATGACCTATAGGAATTACAAGGGTCATTCCCTACCTCAGAACACACTTAAACCTCCCGAAATCTCCCGGTTTACACCGAACCCTCTGCGAGCTCTCACGGGAATTGCACCACGCTACGACGTTTCCTCGCTCAATTCGGCAACGCCACACGTCCCACAATCATCCAACTAGTCTCCTGTACCTGTTGGAAGCTTTAGGGACACGGAGGCATGAAGCTAGGGCAAGGGGAAGAGAGGAACAGGTAGGAAACCTGCTCTCGGGTGACCCTATAACCTGCAGAATTCACAGGTTGGCGTCAACCCCTCTTCCGCCTAGGGCAACCGCCACCCTCAACGTCCACATCTAATGTCGCCAAGATCATGAACTCAACGGCACCTTACCTGGACGCCAACAAGTCAACGACCACCCCTGGCCGCCAACTCCAACTCAACTGCAGCAGGTCCTATTTCATTTCAGGACCAAACACTACAAGAGAAAGCGGGATTACCGACAGATATTTCCGACGAATTTATTTTCGTAGGTAATTCCGATCGATATTCCGACGGATATATGTCCGTCGGATAATAAGTCGGAAGTTCCGACAGAAATATTTCCGTGTCGGAAATATCCGTCGGTAATTAAATAATACCGACAGATCTTCCGACGGACATCTTACCGTCGGTAGTAATTCCGACGGATATTCCGATCCGTCGGAATATCCGTTGGAAGTTCCGACGGATATTTGTAGTCGGAAATGCCGTCGGTAAAATACCTTTACCTCCACCGAAACCCCCACCCCCTTTTTCTCTCCCGCGTTCTCTCTCTCTCTCTCTCTCTCTCTCTCTCTCTCTCTCTCTCTCTCTCTCTCTCTCTCTCTCTCTCTCTCTCTCCTCTCTCTCTCTCTCTCTCTCTCCTCTCCTCTCTCTCTCTCTCTCTCTCTCTCTCTCTCTCTCTCTCGCCGCCGGTCGCCAATCCGCTCGCCGCCGCCCCGCTTGCCGCTGCTCGCCGCCGGCCACCCCTCTCCCGGTGAGTTCCACCTCCCCCTCTCTCCCCACCCCCGCCACCTTCCTCTGGCCCCCCCTCCCCCCCCCCCCCACCCGCCCCTGCACGTGGCCCCCTCCCCTTCCCACCCGGCCCTCGTCCCCTTCCCACCCGGCCCCCGGCCTCCCCCCTGCAGGATGCCCCCCCCCCCGGCCCCCCTCCCCCTCCCACCCCCCCACATGCACACAGTGCCCCTCCCCTTTCCACCCCCCCCCCCCACCTGCACCCGGCCCCCCCCCCTTTCCACCCCCCCCACTTGCACCCGGCCCCCTCCCCTTCCCACCCGACCCCTGCACGCAGTGCCCCTCCCCTTTCCACCCCCCCCCCCCCACTTGCACCCGGCCCCCCCCCCTTCCCACCCGGCCCCCTCCCCCACATTCCCCACAGTCTCCTCCTCCCCCACCCCACGTACAGTCCCCCCCCCCCCCCCCCCCATTCCCCCCCCCCCTCCCCCACATTCCCACAGTCCCATCCTCCCCCACCCCACACTCCTCCCTGGCCCAGTACAGTCCCGCCCCTCCCCCACATGCATTCCCCCCCCCCTCCGCGCGTCCCCCCCTCCCCCACAAGTCTGCCTATAAGAGCATAAATGTCACCTTGCGCCTGCAGAAGTGATTGAAGGCATTTGCACTCAGTTTATAGCTGAGTGTCAAATTTTAATGGTTTATATCATCCTATTTTAATGAAAGTCATATATATCCTGAGTTGATGTTAAAGGAAAAATGAAAAGATGCTGATAGCCTATGATTGGTTTAGCACTTAGATGAATTAGTGTATTGATCAATGAAGCTTGTCTTGCTTACCAGTGGATAAAAAGAGTTGATGTGTTGAAAAAGTAAAATTGTTAGATTCTGTAGAGATATATCGTTTTGCTTTATAAATTGGGTCTTCAAAGTATGTAGTAAAAAAATGTCAACTTTGATGAAAATGATGATGGAGTTTTTTTATTCACATGCAAATTTTAGTTCCACTAACATTTGTCATGACTTCCATAGATGCATGTGTGTGGCAGAGTCTTTAATGGCTTCTACTCTTGATGTTTTATCATCATTTGATCATTCAGAATACAGGACTCCTGTTGGGTTCTATATCCATCATGTACACTCGGTGTTCATACCTTGATTGAAATCTTGCAGTCCACACATAGACAGTTTGATTAAGTACTTTTATTTTTTATTATAGTTTTATTTAGAGTGCACTGGTTCGATTAGTACCGTACCATAGATTGGTTGGTTCAATCCGATTTATCGGTCTAACCAACCATATTTTCAATGATGATTTGACTTACACATATGGACCTATCATTTGCAAATTATACTAAATTTTAAGATTTTTAGTAAATATACCCTTGTTAAAAATATAATTGGACAAAATTCTATTTTAATTCTCGTTGTCACTAAAAACCCTATTTGCGAGAATAAATTTGTATCTATAACAAGTCGCCATAGTTTGGTAAGAAATTTTCAAAGGTCAATAATGGCATGGCCTCATCCATCCTAAATGTTGGTATGGAAGACTTCTTACCCGGCGCGGCCGACATGGCAGGTATGGGCCCCACTAGGTTTTAAGTATGAGCACCACTTGGTGCAAACTCCCATGGGGAGTTTGCATCCAAGTGGATGCAAACCACCATCCCATTGGGGTGGGCACACCCCTAGGGTGCAATCAATAAATGTGTTAGTCTAATGGAGTTTTCAAAGTAGTTGTGCAATCAATAAATCAATATGAAAGCTCCATATAAATATAAAAGTGTATGAAAAGTCAATTTGGATGGGAGATTAAAAGATAGTATTTGTTTGGATTTGAAATTGCTCATTTGAAATTGTTTAGAGTACTTCTCTACTGTGGATAGCACATAAGTTAACACCTTGATGTTTGGTGTGTGTGTATTGTTAAAATTTCTAAAAATTAGATCCGGACCTACAAGTTCCTTCTCCTAATTGCTTATATTCAAAGCTTTTGGTAAATTAAGTTATTTTTTATTTATCTTGCTCGCTGTTATTTTTTTACGCTTGACATGAAATTAACAATGCAATGACTTTCTTTGTTAAACATATTGTTTACTTTCACAAATTTCACACTGCAAGTTAATCATTCAACATTCGTATGTTTATTTGTAGCCATTTGATTGATTTTTTTCACATTTACCATATTATGATTTAATTTCATATTTTAAATTACTCATGAATAAAATGTTATAATTTTTTTTTCTAATTAGTGATGAGAGTTCACGATTGGAAATTAGACTCAAAAAGGAACAAATGTCCAACGTATCAAAGTACTTGTTTGTTTGAACGTAAAATATTTCCGCTTGATATTCAGCAGTTCATCTCAATAATGCAGGGAGTACGCCCCACACAGCCAGCAGCTCAGGTCAGTATTAGTATTAATTTCATATACTTAGGATTGGGACGGGCGTTCAATTAACGGATCTAAAAAACAACAAATTACATATAAAGGTTTACAACACACAAACCGGGGGTCCAAAATCCAAAATAGGGATCTGATCGGCGTGCCGTTTTCCCCCACACGACCGGGTGGGTTAACGTGACGTGTGCGAACTGACGAATTCGAATTTGGATTCCCGGATTGGGTCGGGCGTTCAATTGACGGATCTAAAAAATACCCAAGTACATATAAAGGGTCAAAACACACAACCCGAGGGTCCAAAATCCCAAATAGGGATCGGATCGGCGTGCCATTTTCTCCGACACGACCAGGTGGGTTAAAGTGACATGTGGGAACTGACAGAATCCAATTTGGATCTCCGGATTGGGTTGGGCATTGAAATGATGGATCTAAAAAACACCCAAGTATATATAAAGGGTCAAAACACACAACCCGGGGATCCAAAATCCCAAATAGGGATCCGATCGACGTGCCGTTTTCTCCGACACGACCGGGTGGGTTAAACTGACGTGTGGGAACTGACGGAATCCAATTTGGATCTCCGGATTGGGTTGGGCATTGAAATGACGTATCTAAAAAACACCCAAGTATATATAAAGGGTCAAAACACAAAACCTGGGGGTCCAAAATCCCAAATAGGGATCGGATCGGCGTGCCGTTTTCTCCGACACAACCGGGTGGGTTAAAGTGACGTGTGGGAACTGACGGAATCCAATTTGGATCTTCGGATTGGGTTGGGCATTGAGATGACAGATCTAAAAACACGGTCAAGCATATATAAATGGTTAAAACACGCAACCCGGAGGTCTAAAATCCCAAATAGGGATCCGATCGATGTGTCGTTTTCTCTGACACGACCGGGTGGGTTAAAGTGACGTGTAGAAACTGACGGAATCTAATTTGGATCCCCGGATTGGGTTGGGCTTTCAAAGGACGGATCTAAAAACATGGTCAAACATATATAAATGGTTAAAACACGCAACCTGGGGGACCAAAATCCCAAATAGGGATCCGATCGACGTGCCGTTTTCTCCGACACGACCGGGTGGTTAAAGTGACGTGTAGAAACTGACGAAATCCAATTTGGATCCCCGGATTGGGTTGAGCATTCAAAGGACGGATCTAAAAACGGGCAAGTATATATAAAGGTTAAAACACACAACCCGGGGTCCAAAATCTCAAATAGGATCCGATCGACGTGCCGTTTTCTCCGACACGACCGGGTGGGTTAAAGTGACGTGTAGAAACTGACGAATCCAATTTGGATCCCGGATTGGGTTGAGCATTCAAAGGACGGATCTAAAACGGGCAAGTATATATAAAAGGTTAAACACACAACCCGGGGTCCAAAATCCCAAATAGGGATCCGATCGACGTGCCGTTTTCTCCGACACGACCGGTGGGTTAAAGTGACGTGTAGAAACTGACGGAATCCAATTTGGATCTCCGGATTGGGTTGGGCATTGAAATGACGGATCTAAAAACACGGTCAGCATATATATATGGTTAAACACACGCAACCCGGGGTCCAAAATCCCAAATAGGGATCCGATCGACGTGCTGTTTTCTCTGACACGATCGGTGGTGTTAAAGTGACGTGTAGAAACTGACGGAATCTAATTTGGATCCCCAGATTGGGTTGGGCATTCAAAGGATGGATCTAAAAACACGGTACATAAATATATAATGGTAAAAACACGCAACCCGGGGTCCAAAATCCCAAATAGGGATCCGATCGACGTGTCGTTTTCTCCGACACGACTGGGTGGGTTAAAGTGACGTGCAAACTGACGGAATCCAATTTGGATCTCCGGATTGGGTTGGGCATTGAAATGACGGATCTAAAAACACGGTAAGCATATATAATGGTTAAAACGCGCAAGCCGGGGGTCCAAAATCCCAAATAGGGATCCGATCGACGTGCCGTTTTCTCCGACACGACCGGGTGGGTTAAAGTGACGTGTAGAAACTGACGGAATCCAATTTGGATCTCCGGATTGGGTTGGGCATTCAAAGGACGGATCTAAAAACGGGCAAGTATATATAAAAGGTTAAAACACACAACCCGGGGGTCTAAAATCCCAAATAGGGATCCGATCGACGTGCCGTTTTCTCCGACACGACCGGGTGGGTTAAAGTGACGTGTCGAAATTGACGGAATCCAATTTGGATCTCCGATTGGGTTGGGCATTCAAAGGACGGATCTAAAACGGCAAGTATATATAAAAGGTTAAAACACACACCCGGGGGTCCAAAATCCCAAATAGGGATCCGATCGACATGTCGTTTTTCTCCGACACGACCGGGTGGGTTAAAGTGACGTGTAGAAACTGATGGAATCCAATTTGGATCCCCGATTGGGTTGGGCATTAAAGGACGGATCTAAAAATACGGTCAAACATAATAAATGGTTAAAACACGCAACCTGGGGGTCCAAAATCCCAAATAGGGATCCGATCGACGTGCCGTTTTCTCCAACACGACCGGGTGGGTTAAAGTGACGTGTAGAAACTGACGGAATCCAATTTGGATCTCCGGATTGGGTTGGGCATTCAAAGGACGGATCTAAAAACACCCAAGAAAATGATGGATCTAAAAATAGTATTGTATTAAGCTTGAGAAATATTACATGTTTTAAATTTCATTTTTTAAAATAATATATGTCTTTTATTTATTATTAATGTTTCTCATTTTAATTTTTTTTAATATAGGATCCAGCTCCAGACGATGACGAGGCGGGCACAGCAGACGATCCAGCAGATCTATGTTGATTTTTGTATTCATTATTCTATATGATTTTATATTTATTGTATTTTATGATTTTATGTTGATTGTGAGTATTTGTTAAATTTATGAATATTATAGCAGGTTTGACATTGTAGCAATGTTGACAAATCATTTTTATTTGCCTATTTTTTTAAAAAAATATGGGGTATTTTTCGACGGATTTTCCGACGGATAAGTATCTGTCGGAACTGATAAATTACCGACGGAAATACACCGTCGGTAATTCCGTCGGAAAATACTGACGGATTTTTCGACGGATAAGTATCCGTCGGAACTGATAAATGACCGACGAAAAACACCGTCGGTAATTCCGTCGGAAATTACTGACGGCTTTCTCGACGGATTATATCTGTCAGAGTTTTCGACCGAATTCCGACAGAATTGTCATCCGTCGGAAATTTCTGACCAAGTATTTTCGACGGACAGTTTCCGACGAGCTTTGGACGGAAAGCGGTCGCAAGGCGCCTTTTCCGACGGAATACCATCGGATTTCCGACGGATTCAGTCCGTCGAAAATAGCGCATTTTCTTGTAGTGAAACCTGCACCTCACCAGAACAAACCACATATCCACACCATACATTCCACACAACCAACTCACATTGACCTTACAACGGCCATCACAACCATTACACACATGATCCGCATGGATCCGAAAAGCACGCGACGTTACACGTGACCTCAGACAAAAGCCCGAACCGAGCAATGGGGCCATCCCATGGTCCCACAAACTACATAACCTCCTCCAAACAAGAGAGGGAGGGGAGCACACTAACAAGGAAGCTATAAGTGGCTCGAGGGGCACCAATGCCACCTCTCCTCGCCCACACACCATGAGAACTATGCTAAACACGTAGACGGAGCACCACCGGCAAGCATCCACCCGTGCGAAATCACAAGGGAACTCACGAGCACGGGAAGGATCGCCCAAAACTAAGCTCCATCTACTCTAACAAGGAAGGGAACAAGAAATCCCTATAGGTAAACAAAGAACTGAACCCAAATGGGCCTTCACGACGGCTCGGCCACCTCCTCCTCGCTCCACGATGCCGCTCCACTACTCCGCCACAAGCTCACCGGCGCCTCCACGCTTCAAAATGCCTGAGAAGGAGGGAGGGAGCTCCCCCACCTGAGAGAGGAGAGGAAGGAGGAGAAAGGAAAAAAAGGAGAAAGAAAGGAGGGTCTACTGCCTTAATGCCTTGGAACTGAGGTCGTGACAACATAGGCGTCGCGTTCTCAACCAGAACATGACAACCACCTTGTCGCCTTCTCAAAAGTTCTGATAGGACTTCTGACAGGCAGACAGCTTCCAGAGCACGTGTCACACATGCAGGCATCTCAGGTGAATGTGACAACTGGCACGTTGCCTTCACACACATGCTGTGGACACGTGGCACACCAGCCAACAGACAACGGGAACACGACACGAGGGTTGTCGCCTTCTCAACCAGAAGGCGACACAGAGCACGTCGCGTTCAGAACATGACAGCCCGATCCGTCGCGATCCTAAGAACAACACCAAGGAGGCCAAAACCCAGAATGTTACAAATCTAACCAACTTAAAAACAATTTCATCCTCGAAACTAAGGGCAAAACCGGTCGGAAAGAACACCCGCGCAAAGAGACTACTAAGTCGGGCCACGACCTCCCGGTGGTCACCACCATGACCTCGCCACGAATGGAGTGCCTAACCAGACATCCGATAGCTCACGGAGCGCACACCAACCGGCGTGGAGCACACAATCGGATGTCGACAACTCCACAGGCACGGTGCGCACCAAATCGACCAGAAAAACATCAAAAATGCCAGTCGGAAACCACGCGACTGAGCCCTCAACAGACCACGCTGTTGAGACCAACCGGTCAGTAACTCACTCTGTCAGCAGCGACTAGACATAGGACACAGCTACTGCCAGCAAACAAAGGAAAACACCAAGAGGTCAGCCACAAGACTCCGTTGAACAGCCTCGTACTACTAATAATAGCTGGTGCCTGTCGTAAGCCAAACGAGAGTCTTAAGGGCGACCCAAAAACAAAGCGATAACATGCAAGTGGAGAACACCATGGCATGGAGGACAGTGTCCACCAGCACCACTCGATCTCACCCAGATCGTCCTCGTGGTCTGACAAGGACACACAACAACTGTGGAGCCAAAGGAAACTAAACCAAACGCTCCACAGGCACACACACACAGACAAAACCAAGGAAGACATCTGAAATTGGCAAAGCCAAGCATCCCAAGATGTCGGGAAACAGCACGAGAAACAAAACAATCGCAGAGGCCGAGGACAGCACGTCGACCTCAAAGGGACCCAAACCGAAGCAGGGTACCACAACAGAACACACTCACTCCCAAGCGAGAGGGAAAGCTCAACGACCAAAGCCTGGCGTACCACCGATAGGGCTGCCTAGACAAGGCAAAGTAGCCACCCCGCAACGGTAATGGTACGGCCACAAGGCATGGGCCAGCAAGAGGTGTCCCAGAGGCGGAAAGCTCAACACCTCCAACACCGAGCAAATTCGTGAAATGACGCACGAAGCTCACGATCAGGGAAATATGACACAACACACGGTGCCAACACAAGCACCAGGAGCCACCCAAGGTACAACACAGTGCACCAAGGCTCCAAACGGCACAAGACAAACTACTCGAGCACGAGTACATGGTTCTACTACAAGCACCAAAACCAGGCAAGATGCAACATAGTTGCACCAGTGGCCGAAACAACACAAGCTAACAGGAAGGACTCTCCACAAGAGACCTACCAAAAGCCATACGCAAGGAACCGCAAGCCTAAAAGGGCATAATAGGCCACACCGGCCCCGAACCCTTAAGGCACAAAGACATAGAGCATTGAAAAAGAAGCACGCTCAAGGTGCATCACACGACCGCACCAACGACCTGAAACGACACAGGACCAACCGAAGTGGACTCTCCACCAGCGACCCACAAGAGAAATGCACAAAAATCAATAGCTTCAAGAGCGCAACAACTACATCGGCTCTTAGAAGCACACAAACACAAGGCACGGCTCCCACCACGCAGGCAGAGAGGGCCACACACCAAACGGTGATAAGTGCCTCCAAAGCACAACTGAGGCACAAGCAAAACACACACCAGAACGATGCTTGCACAAGCAAGCCAAACAAAAGAAAACTGGTGCTGCCTCACACAGAACACAGGGCACACTGCCCCACATCGTCCAATCAGGAAACAAGGAACCGGCACAGCAAGAGATGGCACAATAGGTCACCACGATCTATCGCCCACAAGGAAACAACGCGCACGAGTAGAGCAACCAACTCAACCTCAAGACAGCTCAAAGGGAAGGGGCCTTCACCACGAAGGTCGCCAGGGTGCACAACACGGCACTAAAAGCCATGGTAGAGCACTATCAGCCCAAGTAACCCACGGAAAACGGAGGAAGAAGACACTCCACAGGCCTCTTCCTCACACGAAAGAGAAAACATCATACAAGTCTAGCACTCACACAAAAGGCACAGCCAGCCGAACACCCACTACACTCACTAGACCACCATCTGGGAGAGCACGTAGGGGACGAGAAGCGAAGCAAACCACCCGAACATGGGGACACACGAAGTCCCACCAGCGCAATCGAGAAACTAGAAAACGAACAAGAAGACAACCTGGCCAGCACCACGGCCAGACACACGGTCAAAGGCACCACACCTTGACTGACAACACCCAAGTAGACTGTCACACAGACAATCCGACTAGCAACAACGATAGCTCATCCATACAGAGAGAGAGAGCAGCGATGACCAAAACAACACAAGGCAGCTCTGTGGAGAACCTCCACCAAAAGTGCCAAGAGCCGTCCTAGGAGAACCTCACCAGAACGCAGCCCAACCAAACGACACACTTCAAACCACAGGGGCAACACAACGGTAGCCCAAAATGAACACCAAACACTCCTGGGAAGAACCTCTGCCAGAATCAACAAAGGGGCGATCCTGGGAAGAACCTTCACCAGCACGCACAACCCAAACGGCCAACAACACGGACCATCAGAGAAAACACTGCAGCAAGTAGAACTGCAGAAGCAATGCAAGTAGGTCCTGGGAGAACCTCCACCAGAACCACCAAGGCACCGCTTTGGGAAAACCCGCCAGAACACACCAGCCAAATGGACAGCACACCTCAGACCCTGAGGTAGCACAGCAATAGACAGAAGTGAGTATGGGACAGTCCTGAGAGAAACCCTCACCAGGACAACAACAAATCGTTCTGGGAAACATCACCAGAACACAGGGCAACCAAGCGATGCACTTCAACCTCGAGGGCAATGCAACAACAACCAGAAACGAGCACAACACAGTTCTGGGGAAACCTCACTTCCACCAGAACCAACAAAGAAGAACTCCGGGAGCAACTCACCAGAGTTAACAACTAGCCAGCACAAATCCGACAGCAACCATAGACAAGTGTAGCAGCGCTCAACCAGCGGTGCAACATGGCACACAATCATTTGCTTAGCTCGAGCAAATATGCCAACTGAGCAGAGCACAACGCACAACGGCGCACAAGGCACGCGAGGCCAAACACACAACCAACACAGTACACACACCAACAACAAGGGGACAGCCAACGAGGCAAGGACACCTTCAACCGGCTCTACAGACCACAACCCTGCACCAGTGAAGGCCACACCACACGTAGGCTCTCTCAGCCTTCGCGACACACCCACATGGATGCGCAGGCCGACGACGAACTCAACCGCAGCACGAGCGAACCAGCAACCATGCTCGTAGCATGCGCACCCAGCAATAGCAGCAACAGTCTCCTGCAGCTCACACTTGAACCCTGCTGGAAAGCTAGCCACCTGCAACAAAGAACCAATTGCTCACACCTAAGAGCAACTCTACACGGATGGGCCAGCAGCATACTAGTACCTTTCTTTGGAACTACCATAGTTATTAACTCATTACAAATCTCGTTGGACCGCTGAGCTTCGATACCACTGTAACGACCCGACCTCCTGGACCCTGCCAGGGACCCCGAAGGTCGCACCGCCACCCACGGATCCGAAGACCCGGAAGGGTTAGAATTTAGTTCAGTGAGATAAGCAATGAATTCAAATAACTATAACATAAAGTTCGTACAATAATAAGGGAATTATGTACAACATGTCCCAAATAAAAGTATAGGTACAAAAAGAAAGGTGCAGCCCTTAAGGTGCATACCCTGAGGACTTGCAAAAAGGCAACTCTCGACTCACTCCTGTACAAGCGCTCACGCTCACAACTCACACTGCTGGCAACACACGGCGTACAAACTGCCACCACAACCGTCTGGCAACGAACTCCTGCGATAGCGAGTCCCTACCTGAAAAGAGTAGGGGGGTGAGCCTCGCGAACAAGGCTCAGTAGGGATAACCAGTCCCTTACCAGCCAGAGCAGTAGGAACTCCAACGAAAGCGGAAGCAAACTACTCTAGAAAGCAATAAAGTGAGAAAACACCTAATGCAGAGTACTACAAAGCAGCGGAACAGAGTAATACCATGACCCACAACTAGGATCTGGCCAGACACGACTCCCGCAGAACTAGCGGAGTCAAACACAATGCGGAAGCAACCCTCAGCACGTACCCGCTGAGACAAGAGGCTCACGGAACACCAGAGCAACCACGTGAGACCAAAGTTTCACGACACAAGCACCAACATCCCAGACCTCCACGAGGTCGGGAAGGGACAACCAGGTGTCACCACGAGAGACACCGAGCAACCACGTGAGACGGACGTCTCACCACCAACACGGCTACCTCGGACCTCCACAAGGTCGATGGCCCACAAGCAGAACCACCCGGGACCCCGGACATGCCACGAGGTCAGGGAACTACACACTCGCCGGTGCCACTGCCACCACGGATGGCACCAAGGAACGGGTTACAGAAAACAGCAGTCGGGTGCCTGCACAAGGCACCCCGAGAGAACACGCAGTGCGGAAGCCACTAAGCACAGCCAACGAGGGCAGACCGACAACGCCCACGAAATCTAGACACGGCTAGGCTACAACCACCGTGCATGCTGGGGCAACGAGGCGCACTTGTAAATAATGTGAACCGCCATCACAACAAGAACAACCAAGCCATCGCCACTGGCAGCTAAGAGGAGGACACACCATCCACACCTCCAACTCGCCAGCCGCTGACTCCTGCCTACAACCTCCCCAGTAGAGTGAGATGAGTGAGCCACAGTGGAGAACACACACAACCAACCACAGCCCGACCGATCTGTGGCCCCACGCCTGACCTCCCTACACGACTCCAGAACCAACGCAGAGCGAAGTAGTGAGAAAGGACTAGCTGGTCCGCACCGAAAGAGCGCCACAACAACCTTGGCGACCCAGACCCAGCTAAGGGAGCTCTACAAACGACTCTATGCCACTGTCCCCACTGTTTTCCCCTCTGTTACTAGAGTTCGTGACTTGATCAAAACCCACTGCTCGGAGAACTCCCTCTAACATACGCACGGGGACCGGGGGTCCCAGGTAACGGTAACAACCTGTCTCGTGGACAAGACCTCAAGTGCCTAGCACCGGGCAAAAGAGAACTGGAGGGGCAACCACCACAGAAACTGGCACAGCTGGCTTGCAACCAAGACAAGCCCAGTAGGCACAGGCACGCACGACACACCTCCCGGGAACCCCCAGGTGGACCGTCGGCCAACATAGGCTCAAACCACGTCCAGAAACATAGGCAACCAGAACGCGACCACAAGGGCGTTTCCTTCTAAACAAGAAGACGACGACCAACCTGTAGCCACCAGGTCGCGACGACCAGGGTTCCGCCTTCAGATCTGAACGCGACCTATCGACCCGTCGCATTCAGCATCAGAAGGCTGAACCCCAAAGCGGGTCAGCAGACCCGCAGCCAACAAACACCAAATCCAGAAGGCGACGAGAACCCCGTTGCGACCCGAAGGAAGAACGTGACATGGATCCTATCGCAACCAGAAAGCGACACGAAGGGTGTCACCTTCAGATTCAGAACGCGACGTATCGAACTGTCGCGTTCCTCATCTGAAGGCAGGGCCCTTGGGGCAGAACCACCCCAAGGCCCACACCCCAAAGGGCCACAAGGCCAAGGCCACAAACAGGAGGACTGGCCTCGTGGCAAGTTGGTGAGACCTCCCTCTAACCAACTTGGACACGAGCCATCCTCCGCCATGATCAGAAACAGGAACTGAAGGGCAGAGGGGAATGCGACGGCCAACATGTCGCCACCAGAACATGACAGGTTGCATGTCGCCTTCTGTCTGGTGTCGCGACAGCTAACCTGTCGCGACCTCAGACAAAAGCCTGAATCGAGCAATGGGGCCATCCCATGGTCCCACAAACTACAGAACCTCATCCAAACAAGAGAGGGAGGGGAGCACACTAACAAGGAAGCTAAAAGTGGCTTGAGGGTCACCAATGCCACCTCTGCTCGCCCACACACCACGAGAACTAAGCTAAACACGAAGACGGAGCACCACCAGAAAGCATCCACCTGTGCGAAATCACAAGGGAATTCACGAGCACAGGAAGGATCGCACAAAACTAAGCTCCATCTACTCTAACAAGGAAGGGAACAAGAAATCCCTATAGGAAAACGAAGAACTGAACCCAAATGGGCCTTCACGTTGGCTTGGCCACCTCCTCCTTGCCCCACGATGCCGCTCCACTGCTCCGCCATGAGCTCGTCGGCGCCTCCACGCTCCAAAATGCCTGAGAAGGAGGCAGGGAGCTCCCCCACCTCAGAGAGGAGAGGAAGGAGGAGAAAGGGAAAAAAGGAGAAAGAAAGGAGGGTCTACTGCCTTAAGGCCTCAGAACTGAGGTCGCGACAACTTGGGCATCACGTTCTCAACCAGAATGCGACAACCACCTTGTCACCTTCTCAAAAGTTATGATAGGACTTCTGACAGGCAAACAGCCTCCAGACCACATGTCACACATACAGGCGTCTCAGTTAAATGTGACAACTGGCACATCGCCTTCACACACACGCTGCGGACACGTGGCATGCCAGCCAACAGACAACGGGAACACGACACGAGGGTCGTCGCCTTCTCAACCAGAAGGTGACACAGAGCACGCCGCGTTCAGAACGTGACAGCTCGATCCGTCACATTCTCAAGAACAACACCAAGGAAGCCAAAACTTGGGATGTTACACAGGCATTGCTCGAGATAAGGACGGTGGTATTAGATTTTAGCACTGAGTTTGTGTTCCCGATGTTGTGGATGTCCGTGAGCATGTTCTTGCAGAAGCTCACAAGTCAAGATTTTCTATTCATCCAGGCAACACCAAGATATACCAGGATTTGAAGAGATCGTTCTGGTGGTCTGGCATGAAGAAGGATGTGGCTGAGTTTGTATCCAGGTGTTTGGTATGCTAGCAAGTGAAGGCCGAGCGTCAGCAGCCATCGGGCCTTATGCAGAAGATGGAGATACCAGTATGGAAGTGGGAAGCAATCACTATGGATTTTGTGATGGGATTGCCCAGACCAACGAAGGGCAATGACTCGATTTGGGTGATTGTAGATCGTTTCTCCAAGACGGTGCATTTCTTGGCTATGAAGAAGAAGCAGTCCGTGGAGAGTTTGGCTAGGTTGTATGTCGGCAGCATTGTGAGATTGCATGGTGTGCCGAAGTCCATTATTTCAGATCGAGACCCGAGGTTTACATCGTGGTTGTGGCAGGGTGTAACGACCCGAGAACCCGACCCTCGGCCTATGCCGAGGACCCGATTTTCGCGGTCGCCGCCCATGGATCTAAGGACCCAGAAGGGCTATAATCTACGTCTAACAAGATATGTAACGGAAGTAAACGTCAACTGCTAATCTAGAAGTGTACGTGCAGAACAGAAAAGAGAGTGAGACCACCACGTAGCACTCTAAGTACAGTCCCAACGCACGCACGCTAGTACAAGTAAAAGGTAGGGAAAGAACAAGTCCCTTAGGGGCATATCCCGAGGGTGACGTACACTGAAAAAGGGGAACCACTGCTAGCTACGGGGACCCCGACTACCACCCCGTCTCCTCCGCCCGGTGCATGCCCTGCCATTGCTGAGAAGTCTCACCTGGGAAAAGGAGGGATGAGCTTCACAACAGAAGCTCAGTAGGGACTACCAATCTCCTACTAGCTCTAAACAGGCAGGAGAATATAAATATCAAATGAATGACAGTAGTTTATATCTTACTACAAATCGGAAGTGCGGAAGTGAAACTACAACTAGCACGGTACGGAAGGTACACACGGTTGGAAACTCCGTACGACTACTCGTCGTAACCACCACATGGCTAGCAAACACAAACGGAGGGAACTCCGCCTGGACAGAGAACACTAGCTACAGAAGCACTACCACTAGTCACGGTCAGGTGCGTCCACCGACGTCTTATCCTCGACCCGGGTCCTGACCCTCACGTCTTGTCAGAGCGAGGTAGGACACAAGTAACACAACAGTAACCGCCGTAGTCTGGCTAGACTACGGTCCCACGCCTGACCTCTCCAAACGGTTCCGGGGCCGTAAGGAGTGAGGCAGTGAGAAGAAGGACTGGCTGGCCTGCACCGAGTAGAACTCCTAACTGTCCTCGGCATCCCAGACCACCCACAAGAGCTCTACAAGTGACTCACACGCCACTGTCCTAACCACCGTTTTCCCCTAAGCTCCAGAGTCCGCCTGGTGGCTGCCAACTCGAGCACACTCGTAGCTCGGAGTACTCCCTCAACAGGCTCCCGAGGATGGGAGTCCCAGGCAACGGTAACAACCTCTCACGCGGGACAAGCCCTCAAGGGCCGAGCACCGGGCGAAAGACTAGTGAAGACCGCACTAGGGAACTAGCACAGATGCCACAGGTACAGTAAAAGGAACGGAAACGGCGAACACCAGGAACTTGTCTCACGGCTGAGGTCGCAACGCATCAGGCCGCCGCGACCTGGTCGCGACGCCCTACCCTGTCGCGACGCTGTCGCGGCCGCCGTAGCCGTCACGACCAGGTCGCGACGCCCAACAGCGTCGCGATCCCATCGCGACCGGAAAGTCCGTCGCGATAAGATCGCGACCTCCAGAAGGGTCACGTCTTCAGCAGAGGGGGGGTTCCGGAACACTTCTTCCGGAGACCGCCCCAAAAACACCAAACAAGCATTCCACAGGGGGAGGGGAGCATGCTTAACATGCAAGAAAGCCATTAAAGCATCCAAACCACCCTTAAAAACCCCACGAACATGGATCTACACTTGAAGGAAAACCTCACTCAACCTCGAGCATGGAGTTCTCACACTCCCAAGCCCCAAACCACAGAGGAAACACGATGTAGAGGGGGAAGGGAGCATGCTTAGGGCTAGAGGATCAAGGGTCCCTACCTCCACATGATAAATGAACCCGTTAGGGCCTTCTCGTAGGAATGAACGCCTCCTCCTCGCTCCAAACGGCACGAACACGTCCCCTGCACAAGCGGGACGACACCACCTCAGCACAGACGCCTCAAGCACCACGATCCGCCAAGAAACCACACGAGAAACCGAGAGGGAAGGATGTTGGGTTGAGTGTGTTTTGGAATTTCCTAAAGTTGTATTTTAATGATATCCAATGAACATCACTCATACTTTGATTTTGATGATGACATATTGTGATTTTAATGATGACATATTGTGATTTCAAAGATGACATATTGTGATTTTGATGATGACATGTTGAACATGTTATACATTTTATACATATCACAATAATACTTAAACAACATGTTTTTGATGATTAATATTCATATTTTAATGATAAATCTTGTACTAATGATTTATGTGTTAATTTTACAGGTGTATGCAGATTTTGTCATGGTAGTGTCGACACAACCTCTACTGGTGTCGACACAATGTTTCATACCCAAGGAAAAATGATGAAGAAATGGTCAAGTGGTGTCGACACAGGATCAAGTAGTGTCGACACTAGTCCCAGTTCCCAGAGAACCCAGTTGACAGGTCTGTACTGTGTGTCGACACAACCTCAAGTAGTGTCGACACTAGATCCAGTTCCCAGAAGACCTATTTGGCAGTTCTGGATAGTGTGTCGACACTGCCTGAAGTAGTGTCGACACTAGTGTCTCTTCCCAGAAGACCATTTCTGCCAGTTTGGGTCAAAGTGTCGACACACTCTGAAGTTGTGTCGACACACTCCGGCTGAAACTCAAAATCGTGATTTTGTCTGGACACGTGGCTGCTTGGGAATTAGGGGATTTGACCTAGGTTTCCATGCCCATGCACCCCAAGGCACTTTATGAACATATGGGGCTATAAATACCCATGTTCCTTGTACCCCAAAGGCAAGAGAGCCCATACACTTTCAGAAGAAGCCTTTTGGCAGCCAAAGGGGGCTTTCCAGATCTATCTCCATCTCCAAAAGCTGCAAGCCATCCTTTCAAGAGGAAGGACAAGGGAATCAAGGGGAATCCCTGGAGAGAAGGTTGCTGTGCAAGGCAAGGGAGCAGATCCAACTGAAGAGGTGCAGGAGAAGAAGGATTTATGGCATTTCAGATGCCATCAAAGCAGAGCATCGGCAATTGAGAAGAATCTCCATCGATTTCCATCAAGGCTCCTCAATTGAAGCGTCTGCAAGTCTTCTTCATCAAGGAACATCCAAGTCACATCTATTTCATTCTGTTTCTTGGAGTGTTCATCCAGATTTTCATTGTGTGATCTGTGCATGTGTTCTGCACAGACCACTTAATTCTGTTTGTTCTATTTTTATCTTGTATTGAGATAGATTGGGCTAGAGGATCTATTCTCTAACTGAGCTTGTTCTAGCAGAACTTGGATCCTCGTGGTCCAAAGGTTGGAGCCGTAGTGCTCAGGTTTGGAGCCTTAGTGCTCTGGAGCCGTTGTGCTCAAGTGCTGTGAGTCGTGGTACTCATAAATTGTTTGTGGAGTAGGTCGTCATACCTATCTCCTGGGTTTTCTTTGAGTCATCGTACTTAAAGGGTTTGGAGTCGTCGTGCTCCGGTTGTTTCTTGAGTCATCGTGCTCAAGGGTGTTTGGAGTCGTCGTGCTCCGGTGTGAGTTGTACTCAAGGT
Source organism: Colocasia esculenta (assembly GCA_014218235.1). Classification (NCBI taxonomy): domain Eukaryota; kingdom Viridiplantae; phylum Streptophyta; class Magnoliopsida; order Alismatales; family Araceae; genus Colocasia; species Colocasia esculenta. Next base: position 99,994,042 of record CM024760.1, on the reverse strand, counting down.
TTTGAGTAGTGTGGCCTCACTGTGTGAGCGGTGGACGTAGGAGTCACTGGAGGTGATTTCCGAACCACCTAAAAATCCTCTGTGCAATGGTTTGAATTGTGGTTTGACTTTGTATTACGCTAGATGCATGCATAGGGATTTCGTTCACACTACTAATCGATTTGCTCACACACACTAATCACACTTCAAATCAGTAAATTGTTTGGGTGAATTGATCTCTGATTCGAAGTAATTTTGAATTGCTTAAGCTTCCACATTAATTGGTGTTAGATCTATTCAACCCCCCCTTCTAGATCTGATCCATCCACCCATCTGATCCTAACAATTGGTATCAAAGCAGGTTAATGTCTATTACTGATCTGATTTGATTACTTCTGTTTGATCTCTGTGTTAATTGCTAGATCTAATTCCTTGTTACATTGATTCACTGTGATTAGATCTAATGTCTTTTGAGTTTTGATATAATGGCAAATCTCTTTAATCTACATGAATTTCCTGTTATAATTTCAGAGAAATCCTCAATCTCACCTTCATCAAGTTTTTCAGTGGAAGCACAAAAAGAAATTCACAAGTACATGATGGCAAAGAAGAGCCTCAATGAATCCAGCATATTAACAATACAGAAGGTTGTGGCTCTCACTGCACACTCTAATAGCTCAGAGCATTCTTCATCCTCTTCAAAACACAAGAAATCAAATGGGTCTACAAGGTCAGGTACATCCATTCTAGACTCATCTATGTATTCTAACTCTGATTCTGATGAAGATGAAGGAATGTCTCATGACAGATTGATTGAATTCTGTGAAAAGATGCAAAATCTTAATGAAAAGCTAAACACTAAAAATAACGATCTAAAAAAGACTTTAAAACATTGCAATAAAGAAAGTGAAAATTTAAAAAATACACTTGAATTGCTCCAAAACAATGATAAAGATCTTTCACAAGAAAATGAGAATTTGAAAGGTGAAGTTCAGAAACTGAATTCTGAAAAGAAAGTCTGAAAGATAAAATCAAAATTTGTGAAAACAAGTTGTCCAAGTTAAAAGACGATCATGATCAGTTGGAATTTGAAAATGTGATTTGAAAGATGAAAATGAAAAATGATGATCTCAATGAAAACTTCAAATTTGATAATGATCAATTAAACAAACAGATTTCTAACATGGCTCATGATCATCAAATAAATGAGAGATGCAAAAAACTGTTGAAGAAAATCATCATTTAAAGAGGAAGATTGAATGCTTATTCCATGACAAACCATTGGACAATGAATGTAGCAATTTGAGTAATAAAATTGCCGATTTGGAAAAACAAATTGCTCAATTTGAAAATGAAAAGAACAAGATGAAAAATGGTTTAGATGTCATGCTAAATAAACTTCAAAATTCAGAAAAAGAAGTTGTTGCATTAAAAGTTGAAAAACAGAAGCTTCAACATGAATTGAAGAACACTACAAACACATGTCTTGCTTCTGTGAAAACTAAGAAAAATGAAAAGAAAACCATAATAACATTTGTTAAAGCTGCTGCGAACAAGAAATCTGCTAATTCTAATGAAAAACTTATGAAAGTTCTTGTTCAGAAACAGACAGAGAAAAAGAAAAATGCTACTGTCAAGAAGATTCATCTACTTCCTCCATCAGTCCAAAAAGCTCCAAGGCAAGTTCCAAATTCACATCATGCCAAGAGCCACTAAAAGGCACCTCCTTCTCCTCATGGTAAGTCTCCTCACATGAAAAGGAGATTCTAGAAAATGTATACATGCCAAGGTAAGTACCAGGTAAGAAATGCTCTCATTTGCTTTAACTGTAATAAACCTGGTCATCTTGCCAAACATTGCTGGAGTAGAAATCAACATTTCAATAAACATGCCGAATCAGTCCAATGCTTTCATTGTCATAAAGTTGGTCACATTTCTAGGGACTGTTGGTACAGAAATGATTTTGTTGTGCATGCTCAGAAATTCCAATCTAATGCATATGCTCATACACATAGGAATAAATATCATGTTCATATTGAAAATGTTCAGAAATTACATGTGTATAGGCATAGAAATGTTGCACAAAATCATTTTGTTTCTGCTTGTATTAAAAATCCAAAAATTAAAAAACTTCATGAAAACATAGATGCATTAAGCAAGGCAAAAAGAAAATTTGGAACTAATTTTGCTCATAGTTTTGTCAATGAAAGAAATGCATCTATAACAAAAATAAAATCACTTTGGATTCAAAAATCCTTATTGCATTCTAACAATGATTTCATTGCAGGACCCAAGCAAGTGTGGGTCCCAAAACCAGCTTGATCTGTAATGCCCCTCTTAGACCCAGTAATGTTACACCAACTCACATTAAATCTAATAGAGGTATTACAGTGGACTAAATCTAACAATTACAATACAGGATGAAATATACACAAATAACTATTCAATTCCAATGATAATTGACAGAATATGGAATTAAACACTTGCAATCAGCATTTATTCAAATGTAAAGTCTAATGCATAAAAGAAACATGTAACTAAGGTCCCAACTTATTACATATCATAGTCCAAAGCCATAAAAGAAAATACATATAATCCTCACATACAATAGATCACTCTAGAAACTTTCAAGTAAAACTAAGTCTCCACGTCCTCTCACTCCGAGTCAGTGTGCACTAACCCCTGAGTGTCCTCTAGATATCCTGAAATATTAAGCAAGTATGAGTCTACAAGACTCAGTAAATTACATAGAAGCTAGTTCGAGACATTATAAGTATGATAGTTTTAAAACATGGTAACATATTATCCATTATTTCACTGGTAACATATATTTTCCTACTAACATGTTTCTAGATCATTTGACATTCAAGTATTTCATAGCATGTCTAACTATCATGAACTCATTTTATCATGAATCTACTTGTTATCATATAGCATGTAAATTACTTCGATTTAGGCCTTATACTTCAATTTGCAATAAACAACAATTCTCATGTAACATTGGATCATTAAACATGTAGAAATCATTATAACAAATGGCATGTAAAATTTAATGCAATGTCATGTATCATATAATCATATAGACAATAAGCATGGAGCATGTAGACAACGATCATGTGGCGTGTAAGTCATGTAGACATGTAAACATTTTCATTTAGTTGCCAAGACATAGCCCTCGCTAAATTAGAGATCAGTAGACATTTAGCATTCACTTATCACCTAGGCAATGCGGTGATGAAGTGTTAGTATTTGCACAAAATCGGGGAAAGTCCTTCCCACCTTAACCAGTAGAACTAGTCTACCTCCAGGATTTCAATTCGTTGCCCACGGATTTAGTAGTTCGTTTACATGTAGTTGAACCATTACCATAGGGGCATCTACGGTGTAGTTCCTTGTAGGAATCTCTAAATTAGCAATGTCTTATTGGCATTCCATTTTAATATATGCAATACATATATGACACCATCTAGTCTACATTTCATGCAATCTCAATATGTAACCATGCAAAAATCTATAATAGGTCCCTCCAGTTTTGAACATTTCATTTTCTGAATGACAGACCCCTATCATGGTAGTAAATACAACATATTCATTCATGTAAATACTAGCATTTTTATTTAAATTTACAAGCAGATCCTTATTCAGAATTTCATAACAGATTGTATAAATATCCAAAAATTCTAAAATTTTAACAGAAATTCAAAATTCGGTTGTACTATGTGCAGGTCAAATTTCATGTTTTTCTGATCGCTATAACCATTTCTGGTGAATTACTTTTCATAAATTGGAACTATTTAACATGATAATGCAGAAATAAAACCATGCAAATTTACACTCAAGATTACACATAGTAGATCCACAGTCCTAGTTATCAGTCATACAGTCCCTAACATTATGCTATAACATAAATTATGCTTGCATCATTTTATTTTATTTTTTTAATTTTATTACTAATTCTATCAAGACTTCAATGAAAACAATAATACACGATATCCATATGGTTTATTCATTCATCATATAACAGTACTAGAAACACACCAATCATCACCTGGTCGAAACCTCACACAATCAAGGAACACAGGTAACCAACTATTATCAATTTATGTAGATATAGGGTACTGATAAACTCGACGACAAGGGTTATGACGTCTACATAAGTCAACGTCCACATATAATGTCGTTAAGTTTAGATAGACGGTGGCACATAGCGCCGTTAAAATAAATTGACGGCGGCACATAGCGCCGTTTACATATAGTAAAAGATAGAAAACTACTATTATGCATATGATATAGACGGCGGTCGATCCCGTCGTTTATATGAGATTGACGGCGAACGATATTGCCGTTAAGTTCTTAAACGCAGAAAACCTTACATAAAATGACATGACTTTCATCCCTTCCCATGGTTCATTTTCATGTTTTAAAAATACTTAAAAATGGTAAACCTATAATCTTACATATCCTAAACTGAACCCCCATGTAACTTGCCTCTTTCCCTCCTACTAGAGTGATGATTTGAAGCCCGAAGAAGCCCACCTTGTCAGTGAGACAGTCCTTTCCTCTGTCTTCAAGCGCTCCGAATCCACCTCCGATGTAGTTCTCCCGCCTGGATGAGTTTCAGATCTCGTGGACGATCACTACACCTTGGTCCAAGAGTCTCCAAACCACACGAACCAGCACCGGATCGCTCTACAAAGTCCTTTCCTCGGCCCTCTTTTATTTCCCTCAAAACCAGAGTGAAATCCCCTTTTTGACTGCGAGATCTGGTCTTATAAAGACCTCCATGTGTTTGGCTAGCCCAAGTTCGATCCCTGGGATGCGTAACGCACCGATCTAGCCTCTTAATGGCACTTAAAACGGCAGATCCCACTCGCTCGGAACGGTAATATCAAAAATAGGCAAGTCAGGTTAACGTCAACATGGGTTGTCGTTAGAATCATTGTAAACATCCATCGATAATGCCATTTACATTCTTGCCCAAAAATAAAAAAATTCAGAAAATATTAAACGACAATATATACTGTCGTTAACAAGGTATAAATGGCAGACGATCTTGCCGCTGACAAGACTTAATACCAAGGGATATTGACGCCAAGTTCACCACAGAACAGCTTTCAGAACATGCAGAAATAAACATACAATTTGCAAAACAAATTCAGAATTTCCTAGGGCACAACATCCTCTCCCCCTTCAAATAATCTTTGTCCTCGAAGATTGAGTTAGAATATTCACCAAACAAGGACGGATAAAGCTTCTTCATTCTTTCTTCAAGCTCCCACGTTGCTTCTTCACGTGAGACATTCCTCCATAGAACCTTCACAAATGGTATGGATTTCGATCTTAATTCCTGCACTTTCCTGTCTAGAATCTCCACAGGTTTCTCCGCATAAGACAAGTCTTGCTGAAACTGCACTGGCTCATAGCTGATCACATGGTCCAAATCTCTAATATAACGCCTCAACATGGACACATGGAAAACAGGATGCACGGCTGCTAACGATGGTGGCAAAGCTAATTGGTATGCTACATTCCCGATCTTCTTCAAAATCTTGAATGGGCCAATAAACCTCGGGTTCAGCTTACCTCTCTTTCAGAATCTTACTACACCTCTGGTTGGCGAAACCTTAAGGAAAACATGGTCTCCAACCTCGAATGTCAAATCCTTCCTTCTTGAATCTGCATAACTCTTCTGACGATCCTGAGCTGCCTTTAACCTTTGGACAATCATCTGGATCTTCGCTGAAGTCTCTTGCACTACTTCAGGTCCAACCAGATGCCGATCTCCTGACTCCTCCCAACACAATGGGGATCTATAGGGTCTCCCGTATAATGCCTCGAAAGGTGCCATACCTATGCTCAAATGGAAACTGTTATTATAAGCAAAATCTACAAGAGATAGATGGCGCTCCCAATCACCTTTCCATTCCAAAACACAAGCTCGAAGCATATCCTCCAACGTCTGAATAGTCCTCTCGGACTGTCCATCTGTTTGCGGATGAAATGCCAAACTCAACTTCAACTGACTGCCAAAAACCTGCTGCAAACTCTGCCAAAACCTGGAAGTGAATCTCGGATCACGATCTGAGATAATCGACTTCGGAATTCCATGCAGCTTCACGATGCCCTCAATGTATAGTCTGGCCAAGCTCTCTACGGATTGCTTCTTCTTCATTGCCAAGAAATGAGCACTCTTCGAAAACCTGTCCACAATCACCCAAATGGAATCATTTCCTCTAGGCGATCTAGGCAATCCAGACATAAAATCCATAGTGACTTGCTCCCACTTCCACTGAGGAATATCCAACTTCTGCATCAAACCAGAACGTCGCTGATGCTCCGCCTTCACTTGCTAACAAATCAAACATTTTGTCAATGCGTCAGCAACATCCCTTTTCATTCCTGACCACCAATAGGAACGCTTCAGGTCCTTGTACATCTTTCCACTGCATGGGTGAATAGAGAACTGAGATCTATGTGCTTCCTCCAAAATCTCCTTTCTCTGATTACCATTATTAGGGACACATACCCTAAGATTCAGGCGAATCACATCATCTTCATCTCTGGTAATTCTGCCCTTTCCAACCAACTCCTGCAACAACGGGTCATCTTTCTGCAAAGCAATAACCCGATCAAGGATAGAAGATCTCAAAGACAACTGCGCCATGAACAAGTTGAACAATTGAGGTTCTAGAACAGCCAAAGAACTCGAAGGGTCATCTAGCATCTTCCAGTCTTGCCTCGTCATCTGTCTTTTCCTGCTCAACGCATCTACCACTACATTGGCCTTCCCTGGATGGTAAGACAGCTCAAAATCATAGTCCTTCAAGAATTCTATCCACCTCCGCTGCCTCAGGTTCAACTCTTTCTGTGAGAACAAGCATTTGAGACTCTTGTGTTCTGAGAAGAGCTAAAATCTAACACCGTAAAGGTAATGCCTCCATATCTTCAAAGCATAGACCACAGCCGCCAACTCCAAGTCATGGGTCGGGTAGTTGCGCTCATGCTCCTTTAATTGCCTAGAAGCATACGCCACAACTCGACCACCCTGCATCAGAACACAACCAAGCCCAATCATCGAAGCATCTGTGTAGATAGAAAAAGAATCCACACCATTAGGCAAAACAAGCACTGGCGCTGAGGGCAGACGAGTCTTTAACTCTTGGAATGCCTTTTCACAAGCCTCTAACCACTCAAACCTGACTCCTTTCCTTGTCAACCTCGTCAAAGTCACCGCAATAGAAGAAAACCCTTCGATGAATCTCCTATAGTAGCCAGCCAAGTCGAGAAAACTCCTGATGTCAGCTGATGATCTCGGTCCTTCCCAATCAAGAACAGCTTCCACCCTAGCTGGATCTACAGACACACCTTCTCCCGATATAATATGACCCAAGAAATGGACTTCTTTTGTAAGGCCCTCGAATTTCCGTCGCATTAATTGTATTTGCGTGTGTGTATTTGTGCTTGTGTATGTATATACATATTTACGTATGTATTGATTAGTATAATTACGTGTGCATATGTTTATATTAGATGTAAATAATGCATGTATTGAATGGTGATAGTATGGATACACTACCATATACATATTGCATGTATATATGCATGGTATGCATAGTTTTCTGCATATTTTAGAGTTCTGGCCGAAGGCCACCTTGGCGTCAACCCCTAGCCGTTGAGGTGGTGTCAGCGTCCAGACATAGACGCCAACACTAATCCTGGCGTCGAGCGATATGGACGCCTATTTCTCTGGCCTGCATGCGCAGCAGAGCCAGAAACCTCTGAAACAAGAAAGCCCAGCCATTGGGGGGCTGTCCCCAACGGCTTTGAGAGCTGTCATGTCACTTTGTGAGTGGGAGAGAGGCTCCCCTTATGTCTGAACCCGGATTTGCCTCTTCCCACTCCTCTCTTCACCTTGGCAAGAGGAGAAAAGAGAGAAAGAAAACCCTAGAAGAAAAAAACTGAGAAACCCACCCCTTTTGCACCCAAAGATCAGGCTTCCTGGAGCTAGATCCGGCCATCTTCTCCGACAAGAAGATAGCTGGAGCAAAGGAGGAGGCTTCCCCACCTCCCCCTGCTGTGGAGATCATCCAGGGGCCGGAGGAAGAAGATCTAGGAGGCGTTTCTGCACCTTCTTGGGACTGCCCAAGGAGGGCTTCACCAACACCCTAGACCCTTTGGAGCAATTTTTAAAAGGCAAGTGACCTAACCATGATGTCCCTGTATGTGTCTAGGTCATTTCTAATATTTTTATGAATTTTCCCTCGAGTCCTAGAACCCTCCCATTCACCCAAACTTGAGAGCTCAGGTCTGTGTTTCTTCACAGACCTGCATTGACGGCAAGGTCAATGGACGCTGAGATCATGCTTGGCGTCCATCGACCATGCCGCTGACCCTGAGTCAGCGGCCAGAGACTGCCGCCAAGTTCCTCTGGATAGAACAGTGACCTGTTCTACCCTTCCTATACACTATTTTCGGTACGGTTTCCGTGATGAGGATATATGGTAACCCTATACACTATGTATATTGTTAATTGTGGTGTGTGGATGAGTGTGATGTGGTGATGGATGTTAGAAGAGTGTATTCCATGAATTTATAAGCATGACTTGTTGATGATCTTGCCAAATTTATGTTTATGATTAGGATTAGTCTGAATGCCTCAGTTTTATTAGATCATGATGATTAGTGGATCAGTGTACATGTACTCATTTTGATAAATTGTCCATGCTTGTATAAATTGCTAATAAACTCGGTTCGGTAAATAAAACGGCATGCAAGAATGATTTGTGGTGATCGATCTATAGATGTATGATTTAGGGTAAATTTTGCATTCTCAGATCATGTATGCGACAGTAATCTCTGTTCAAACAGTAAGTGGCAAAATTGCATGATGTGTTAAACTCCATGTTAACTTAAATTGTGAATGGCATGCGAAATAGGTATTTGATTTTCCTTAAATTCTATTTAGCTTAGAAAAATCAAAAATTGAGTGTATGATCTTGAACCCGAAAATGGCATGTGGTTAAAATTCAGGTCATTTGGACCAGTACGTAAGGAGTTATGTATTTTCCATGTGAAATATAGTAATCTATATATGTTCGTAATGTGATGGATATTGCTGAAACCCCCAACTTGATTGATGAAATTTACTGTGTGTTAAACTCCTGAAATCTGTAGTGCCATGTCAGGAAAACAGAGGAATGCATATGAGTGAGGAAGTGAATGAGATGAAAAGTGTATGAAACTGTGTAAAATCCATGTGTAAATGTAATGTAAAGTGTATGTGTCACACTGCCAATGTGACACTGTCTGTAGAGGGCAGTGGAACTGTATCATGGAAAAGTCCCCCTGAGAAAGTTCAATGTGTAAGTGACCCTAAGGGCATTAGGGGGAAATCCTGGAGGTGGACAAGTACCACTGGTTAGGGTGGAGACTTGTTCTCCCGGTCTGCACAGTCCAAGAGTCGCCATTGGAATGCCTAGATGGCGTCTATGTGTAATGTGATGTGTATATGTCCTTCTTTGGTGGTTTGGACTATGTGTCACGGCACCTAAAATGTGTAATGTGAAATGTGTAATGTGTATGTGTTCATGTGTAAATGTGTAAGTGAACAAGTGTAAAATGTGTATGTGTAAAGTGCAACCATGCGAAATGGGAAACTTGTGTAAAGAAAATGAGAAATTTTAAATGTGAGAATATGCTGTTGAAATCCATGTGAGACAAACCTGAAACCATGTGAAATCAGTAAATTCATGTCGTTATCATCATGTTCATACGTGCAAAAATGTCTAGAATCCATGCTAGGGATAATTAATGAGCACGTGTGCAAATAGCATGATTGGTTATTCACATGATTTGTTTTAAGCAACATTGTAGCTCTCATGCGTAGGTTTACAGCCGTTAAACCATGTGAAACCAGCAACTTAAAGCATGTGAAAATGTCTATGTATGTGTTTAAAACATGTAAGATCCATGGTAGTCGTGTTATCCTTTCATATACGCACAATGTTCATGTGGTAGCTCTCATGTCTTGGTCCTTTAAAGACAAAATTTCATGAGTAAATTGAATAGAGAGCATGCGATAGGTAGAGTTTTATTCTTAGAAATCTGAAAGCATGATCCATGTATCAATTGTAAAACTTTCATGATAGGTTGAAACCTTCAAATGATTAGCATGCTATGTGTTGTAAATTTCGAATGTGCATGTAGAAACCCCTATGACTTATACGTGTATGTTATGAGTAGTGTTGCTTGCTGAGTCTTTGGACTCACTCCTTGCTTCGGCGTACAGGTGTAGTTGGTGACGTGGCACCGTTGGAGGAGACAGTGGAGACGGACTCCGAGCGCGGAGATTACACTTAGAGTTCTTTGTGACTTGTGTATTTCATAGTATGTAATTTGAACATTGGATTAGAGTATCATGAAAAGAATGTATAAGTGTGGACATTATGTATTCTATTTCAGCAATTTAAATTATGTGAACTTTTAGTTCTTTATTGTTAATTGCAAACTTCATGTATGTTAAATGTGGATGATGAATGAATGGAGACAGTTGTCTTTTACTTCCGCTACTCTGTTGTATATTTGCATGTATCTCAGCTGTATGTATCGTTTGGGTAAATGTCACACTGTGAGGACTCTCGCTATACCGACGTGGGTTGGTATAACCGTACTGGTATAATGAGGGCCGTCACAGAGATTGGTATCAGAGCAACCAGTTGAGATTGCACATGAATATACCTAAGTCATCATCCCCATTACATGCTAAGTATGTCAACATGTGTAGAAAACACTAATAAGAAGTGAAAGACAGATAAGAAAATGGTTAGAAAATTTAGTAACCTAGCTCTAATGTTGGCTGAAATTTATTACAGCCATGGCTTCGAGAGGTAGGCGTGGTGGAGCGTTGGCCCGTGAGGACGAGCCGCGACATGATGATCAGGCGGAGCAACAGGCCCCAGCACCACGAGGCCCTGTACTTCCCCCACCGCCGCCTGTGGACTACGGAGTATTCATGCAAGGTCTGGTGCAAGCCATGCAGACGCAGGCTCATACCAAGCAACACTCCAGGCACAGTTGGAGGCCCAGGTAGAATAATGAAACAACTAGTAGTTTGCTATTTAAATTGCATGATATTGTGTTTATTGTGTATTGTTATTGTTTAATGTAGCAGGCTCAGGCACCAGCTCAGGACCATGGTGGACATCCATCATGGAGCGATTCAAGAGGATGACCCCACCCTCTTTTAAGGGGGAGAGCGATCCATTAATGGCAGAAAGCTGGTTGAGGGAGACAGAGAAAATCTTCCGAGCCATCAGGTGCCCTGATGAGGATAAGGTGACATTAGCCACCTACATGCTACAGGTAGACTTTTAATTTTGTATGTTTGTGTGTTCTGCTTAAGTTAGAATTGTTAGTTGGTACTTATGAAGGTGTGTTGTAGGAGAGAGCGGATGTATGGTGGTCCTCCCTACTTCGTACACGCTTTGAGGACAGAGCAGTAGACGTGACGTGGGACGCATTCGTGAGGCTCTTTTGAGCCAAGTTCATCCCAGAGCATATCCAGGACAAAAATGGAGCAGGAATTTCTCTCCCTGACGCAAGGCTCCATGACCGTGCTGGAATACGAGGCAAGGTTTTCTGAACTTTCTAAATATGCACCGCATATCGTAGAGGATGAGCGCAGGAAGACCAAGAAGTTCGTGATGGGACTCAAGCCATCACTGCGACGAGACTCGTGGCGTTTGACCACCGCACGCTAGACGAGGCCCTCAGTGCTGCCTGCAGGCAGGAGGGAGAAATGGAGCAATATCTGGAGGAAAAAGGCTTCGCAGAAGAGGCCGACAGCGTCATTCCAGCGGCAGGATAAGAAGAAGACGGTGTACCAGACACCGCAGAAACCAGTGGCAGTCAGCAACTCTCAGGTACCTTCTGTACGTTCCCTGGTGTGAAGAAAGAGTGTCCCCACTTGCGGGAAGACACACGGTGGTTCCGAGTGTTGGTTGGTAGCGGGTAGATGCTTGAAGTGTGGGAGCAGCGACCACAAGATCAAAGATTGCTCAAGACTTCAGCAAGGAGCTCGCGGAAGCGCCAGCACCAGCAGTAGCGGCAGCCGCGCCAGCTACAGGAAGGCCTCGAGCCCCAGCTCGAGTGTTTGCTTTGGCACGCGAGGACGCCGAGCAGCGGAGCATGTCACCGAAGGTACGGTTTTGCTTTTAGGTGTGCACGCTCGGGTTTTTTTGATACGGGTGCTACTCACTCGTTCATTTCCGAGTGGTTCGCTAGGCAGTTAGCCCTAGAGTCAGGCGTAGAGTCTGAGGAGTTAGAGGTCCCTTTGTCTGTGCACACCCCTGCGGGTACGGTATCGACTAGGAAGTGCATTCCGTCGTTACCTGTGTGCATTGGGGATAGAATCCTAGATGGGTGTTTCTTCTTGCTAAAGATGAAGGACTATGATGCTATTCTTGGTCTGGATTGGCTAGAGGAGCACTATGCGTTTAGTGGATTGTCGTCGGAAGAGGATTGTTTTCCGCATTCCTGGTGAGGACGAGTTCTCTCATCCCTTGCCAAAGAACTTAGCGGGAAAGTTAGTCATCTCTGCCATGAAGGCGATGCGCATGGTGAAACAGGGTTGTGACGCATTTCTTGCCAGCGTTATGCTAGTACCCGATGCTGGTTCGTCACTGACTCTTGCAGAGATCGATGTGGTGCAGGAATTTCCAGATGTCTTTCCCGATGACTTGTCTGGATTGCCACCGGGATAGGGAGATAGAGTTCACTATAGAGTTGCTTCCAGGCACCCTCCTATCTCGAAGGCCCCATATCGGATGGCCCCTGCAGAGTTAGCGAGTTGAGGAAGCAATTGCAAGAATTGCTTGATAAGGGATTCATTCACCCTAGTGTTTCCCCTTGGGCGCACCTGTATTGTTCGTCAAGAAGAAAGACGGGTCACTTAGGTTGTGTATTGATTATAGAAAGCTAAACCAAGTGACTGTGAAGAACAGGTATCCCTTACCTCGGATTGATGATCTGTTTGACCAGTTGCAGGATGCATCAGTCTTTTCTAGATTGACTTGTGATCTGGTTTCATCAGCTGCGGATTAGGAGTGAGGATGTGTCCAAGACGGCATTTAGATCCCGTTATGGACATATGAGTTTGGGTCCTTCTTTCGGATTGACCAACGCCCTGCAGCGTTCATGGATCTCATGAATCGGGTGTTAGTCCGTATTTAGATAGCTTTGTTGTTGTGTTATTGATGACGTGTTGGTCTATTCTCGGATGAGGCCACACATCGTCAGCATTTGAGGTTAGTCTTAGAGGTTCTCCGTGAGCACAAGCTGTATGCGAAGTTCAGCAAGTGCGAGTTCTGGTTGCGCGAGGTTCACTTCTCGGGCATGTCATCTCCGGCGCTGGTGTGCAGTTGATCCAGCAAAGGTCCAGGACAGTTATGGATGGGAGATTCCCCAGACCCTTCGGAGATTCGTAGTTTCATTGGGTTAGCTGGTTATTATCGGCGATTCATGAGGGTTTCTCATCCATCGCCGCCCCTTTGACAAAGCTGACCAGGAAAGGTGAGAAGTTCGTATGGTCTGAGGCATGTGAGCGTAGCTTTCAGCTATTGAAGGCTAAGCTTACTTCTGCTCGGTATTGGTATTGCCTAGTGGTTCAGAAGGTTTTGCCATATACGGATGCATCTCAATTGGTTTAGGTTGTGTACTCATGCAGCGAGAGAGGGTAGTGGCTTATGGTTCTCGCGTCAGTTGAAGGAGCATGAGAGGAACTATCCGACTCATGATTTGGAGCTCGCAGCTGTGGTTCATGCACTAAAGATCTGGAGGCACTATCTTTATGGTGTCAGATTTGAGGTGTTTACCGACCACAAGAGCTTGAAGTATCTTTTCCCAAAAGGAATTAAACCTGAGGCAGAGGAGATGGATTGAGTTCTTAAGGACTATGACTTCGACCTTCAGTATCATCCTGGAAAGGCGAACGTCGTAGCAGATGCTCTAGTAGAAAGAGGTCTTCGCTCCAGCAGGATGGAAGATGTTGGAGGATGCAGCGTGCTCTATGACGAGTTAGAGCCATCGCTGTGTCAGGCTTTTGTAGCTCAGCTATCCCTTAGATCCTCAGTCTTGGATGAAGTGATTGAGCAGCAAAAGTCGACCCTAGATTGTTAGAGTTAGTGGGTAAGGTGGGCATTGCGTGATGAGGACGGTGTGATTAGATTTCAGCAGTGTTTGTGTCCCTGATGTAGTAGATGTCGTGAGCATGTGTTAGCGGAGGCTCATAGGTCGCGATTCTCTATTCATCCGGGTAACACTAAGATGTATCAAGACCTGAAGAGATCATTTTGGTGGTCCGGCATGAAGAAGGATGTTGCGGATTATGTGTCTAGATGTCTAGTATGTCAGCAAGTGAAGCCGAGCGGAGCGGACCATCCGCCTTATGTAGGGATGGATATCCCAGTGTGGAAGTGGGAAGTTGTCACTATGGACTTCGTTTCGGGTTTGCCTCGATCCAGAAGGGGCAATGACTCGATTTGGGTTGTTGTAGATAGATTCTCGAAGACTGCTCATTTCTTGCCCATGAAGAAGAAGCAGTCAGTAGAGAGTTTAGCTAGATTGTATGTAGTGGTATCATTAGATTGCATGGTGTGCCGAAGTCGATCATTTCGGATCGAGACCCGAGATTTACTTCGAGGATTGTGGAAGGGTCTTCAGGATGTGTTAGGTTCGGAGCTTAAGCTCAGTTCGGATTTCATCCCCAGACCGATGGGCAGTCCGAGAGGACTATCCAGACGCTCGAGGATATGTTGAGAGCGTGTGTTCTGGATTGGAAGGATGATGGGAGCGTCATTTACCTCTCGTGGAGTTCGCATACAACAACAGCTTTCATGCTAGTAGTGGTATGGCTCCATCGAGGCGTTGTATGGTAGGCCCTGCAATCTCCTTTATGTTGAGGAGACTGGTGATAGGCAGTTGATCGGACCGGAGTTAGTTCAGGAAACTTCGATAAGATCCAGCTTATCAGGAAAAGGCTTGTTGCGGCACAGGATAGGCAGAAGAGTTATGTTGACAAACAGGAGAAAGGATTTGGAGTTCGAGGTTGGCGATCATGTCTTCTTGAGATATCGCCTACTCGAGGTGTTGTTAGATTTGGCAGGCATAGCAAGCTAAGCCCTAGATTCATTGGCCCATATGAGATTCTCAGACGTTTGGGCAGCGTGGCGTATGAGCAGCTTTACCCCCAGCTTTGGCTAGCGTCACCTGTATTCCACGTATCTATGCTCAGGAAGTATGTCCGAGATCCGCTCATGTGATTAGTCATGAGCCAGTGGAGATCCAGCAGATCTTTCGTATGTCGAGCAACCAGTAGATATTCTTGACCGGAAGGTTCAGACATCTCCGGACAAGAGAATGCATCGGTGAAAGTTCTATGGCGGAACTTCTCACGCGAGGAGGCTACTTGGGAGCTTGAGGATGCGATGAGAGAAGATCCCCTTTTGTTTGAGTAGTTGTCGTTCTAACTACGAGGACGAAGTTTCTTTAAGGGAGAGAGGGTGTAAGGCCCTCGAATTTCTGTCGCATTAATTGTATTTGCGTGTGTGTATTTGTGCTTGTGTATGTATATACATATTTACGTACGATTGATTAGTATAATTACGTGTGCATTGTTTATATTAGATGTAAATAATGCATGTATTGAATGGTGATAGTATGGATACACTACCATATACATATTGCATGTATATATGCATGGTATGCTATTTTTCTGCATATTTTAGAGTTCTAGCCGAAGGCCACCTTGGCATCAACCCCTAGCCGTTGAGGTGGTGTCAGCGTCCAGACATGGACGCCACACTAATCCTGGCGTCGAGCGATATGGATGCCATATTTCTCTGGCCTGCATGCGCAGCAGAGCCAGAACCTCTGAAACAAAAAGCCCAGCCATTGGGGGGCTGTCCCCAACGGCTCTGAGAGCTGTCATGTCACTTTGTGAGTGGGAGAGAGGCTCCCCTTATGTCTGAACCTGGATTTGCCTCTTCCCACTCCTCTCTTCGCCTTGGCAAGAGGAGAAAAGAGAGAAAGAAAACCCTAGAAGAAAAAATTGAGAAACCCACCCCTTTGCACCCAAAGATCAGCTTCCTGGAGCTAGATCCGGCCATCTTCTCCGAAAAGAAGATAGCTGGAGCAAAGGAGGAGGCTTCCCCGACATCCCCCTGCTGTGGAGATCATCCAGGAGCCCGGAGGAAGAAGATCTAGGAGGCGTTTCTGCACCTTCTTGGGACTGCCCAAGGAGGGCTTCACCAACACCCTAGACCCTTTGGAGCAATTTTTAAAAGGCAAGTGACCTAACCATGATGTCCCTGTATGTGTCTGGGTCGTTTCTAATATTTTTATGAATTTTCCCTCGAGTCCTAGACCCTCCCATTCACCCAAACTTGAGAGCTCGGGTCTGTGTTTCTGCACAGACCTGCATTGACGGCAAGGTCAATGGACGCTGAGATCATGCTTCGCGTCCATCGACCATGCCGTTGACTCTGAGTCAGCGGCCAGAGACTGCCGCCAAGTTCCTCTTGACAAAACAGTGACCTGTTCTGCCCTTCCTATACACTATTTTGGCGGTATGTTTCCGTGATGAGGATATATGGTAACCCTATACACTATGTATATTGTTATTGTGGTGTGTGGATGAGTGTGATGTGTGGTGATGGATGTTAGAAGAGTGTATTCCATGAATTTATAAGCATGACTTGTAGATGATCTTGCCAAATTTATGTTTTATGATTAGGATTAGTCTGAATGCCTCAGTTTTATTAGATCATGAAGATTAGTGGATCAGTGTACATGTACTCAGTTTTGATAAATTGTCCATGCTTGTATAAATTGCTAATAACTCGGTTCGGTAAATAAAACGGCATGCAAGAATGATTGTGGTGATCGATCTATAGATGTATGATTTAGGAAATTCTGCATTCTCAAATCATGTATGCGACATTAATCTCTGTTCAAACAGTAAGTGGCAAAATTGCATGATGTGTTAAACTCCATGTTAACTTAAATTGTGAATGACATGCAAATAGGTATTTGATTTTCTTTAAATTCTATTTAGCTCATAAAAATCTGAAAAATTGAGTGTATGATCTTGAACCCGAAAATGGCATGTGGTTAAAATTTCAGGTCATTTGGACCAGTACATAAGGAGTTATGTATTTTCCCTGTGAAATATAGTAATCTATATATGTTATCGTAATGTGATTGATATTGCTTAAACCCAACTTGATTGATGAATTTACTGTGTGTTAAACCCTAAAATCTGTAGTGCCATGTCAGGAAAAACAGAGGAATGCATATGAGTGAGGAAGTGAATGAGATGAAAAGTGCTATGTGTAAAACCATGTGTAAATCGGTAAAATGTGTAATGTGTAACTGTGCCAATGTGACACTGCTTCCGTAGAGGGCCGTGGAACTGTATCAGGGAAAAGTCCCCCTGAGAAAGTTCAATGTGTAAGTGACCCTAAGGGCATTAGGGGGAAATCCTGGAGGTAGACAAGTACCACTGGTTAGGGTGGAGACTTGTTCTCCCGGTCTGCGCAGTCCAAGAGTCGCCATTGGAATGCCTAGATGGCGTCTATGTGTAATGTGATGTGTATATGTCCTTCTTTGGTGGTTTGGACTATGTGTCACGGCACCTAAAATGTGTAATGTGAAATGTGTAATGTGTATGTGTTCATGTGTAAATGTGTAAGTGAACAAGTGTAAATGTGTATGTGTAAAGTGCAACCATGCGAAATGGGAAACTTGTGTAAAGAAAATGTGAAATTTTAATGTGAGAATATGCTGTTGAAATCCATGTGAGACAAAACCTGAAACCATGTGAAATCAGTAATTCATGTCGTTATCATCATGTTCATACGTGCAAAAATGTCTAGAATCCATGTTAGGGATAATTAATGAGCACGTGTGCAAATAGCATGATTGGTTATTCACATGATTTGTTTTAAGCAACATTGTAGCTCTCATGCGTAGGTTTACACCCGTTAAACTATGTGAAACCAGCAACTTAAAGCATGTGAAAATGTCTATGTATGTGTTTAAAAACATGTAAGATCCATGGTAGTCGTGTTCTCCTTTCATATACGCACAATGTTCATGTTGGTAGCTCTCATGTCTTGGTCCTTTAAAGACAAAATTTCATGAGTAAATTGAATAGAGAGCATGCGATAGGTAGAGTTTTATTCTAAGAAATCTGAAAGCATGATCCATGTATCAAATTGTAAAACTTTCATGATAGGTTGAAACCTTCAAATGATTAGCATGCTGTTTTGTAATTTTGAATGTGCATGTAGAAACCCCTATGACTTATACGTGTATGTTATGATAGTGTTGCTTGCTGAGTCTTTGGACTCACTCCTTGCTTCGGCGTACAGGTGTAGTTGGTGACGTGGCACCGTTGGAGGAGACAGTGGAGACGGACTCCGAGCGCGGAGATTAGACTTTGGATTTCTTTGTGACTTGTGTATTTCATAGTATGTAATTTGAACATTGGATTAGAGTATCATGAAAAGAATGTATAAGTGTGGACATTATGTATTTCTATTTCAGCAATTTAAATTATGTGAACTTTTAGTTCTTTATTGTTAATTGCAAACTTCATGTATGTAAATGTGGATGATGAATGAATGGAGACAGTTGTCTTTTACTTCCGCTACTCTGTTGTATATTCGCGTGTATCTCAACTATATGTATCGTTTGGGTAAATGTCCCACTGTGAGGACTCTCGCTATACCGACGTAGGTTGGTATAACCGTACCGATATAATGAGGGCTATCACATCTTTCATCTAGAAGTTGCACTTGCTGAACTTAGCATACAGCTTGTGCTCCCTCAGGACACCCAACACAATCCTCAGATGCTCTCTATGAGTCTCCTCATCGGGCGAATAAATCAACACATCATCAATGAAGACTACTACAAAGGAATCCAGATACTGCCGAAAAACTCTGTTCATCAAGTCCATGAAAACTGCTGGGGCATTCGTCAAGCCATAGGGCAAAACAAGGAACTCGTAATGGCCATATCTCATCCTAAAAGCCGTCTTAGCAGAATCTTCCGGCTTGATACGGAGTTGATGATAGCCAGAATGAAGATCAATCATAGAGAATACAGAAGCTCCTCGCAACTGATCAAACAAGTCATCAATATGAGGTAAAGGGTACTTGTTCTTAACAGTTACCTGGTTGAGCTTATGGTAATCTATGCACAATCTCATCGATCCATCCTTCTTCTTCACAAAGAGTATAGGTGCTCCCCATGGCGAAACACTCGACCAATGAAGCCCTTATCAAGCAATTCCTGTAGCTGCTTCCTCAACTCTGCCAATTCCGCTGGTGCCATACGATAAGGGGCAATAGAAATAGGTGCTATGCTAGGGACTAGCTCAATGCCAAATTCAATCTCTCGAGTTGGGGGAAAACCAGACAAATCCTCTGGAAATACATCGCTGAAATCTCTGACCACTTCAATATCCTCAACAGATAACACCTTCTTCGCATCCTCCGACACAACTACACTAGCCAGAAAATCGCTACAACCCTTGCTCAACATCTGGGCCGCCTTCAAAGCAGAAATGACGAACTTGCCCGACATGTTCTTAGGCAAAGGGTGAACAAACTCCTCCTTACTAGAAATCTGGAAAATAATAAGTTTCCTCCGACAATCCATCAAAGCATAATGCTCCTCGAGCCAATCTAAGCCCAAGATAGCATCATAATCTCTCATCTTCAGCAAATAGAAGCTACCAGACAAAACATGCTCCTCGATGCACACAGGAAGAGAAGAAAACGCTGCTCAGTCAAATAATTCCCGCTAGCGTATGCACAGACAAGGGAATCTCCAACTTTTTTGAACTAAACCATCACCCTTCATCAAAACCTTCGCAAATCTCTCGGAAATAAAACTATGTGTGGCACCGGTATCAACAGAACTCTAGCATGCAACCCATAATTAAAATTGTACCTTCTGTGACATGCTCTGTTAACTCTGCCTCATCTCTCGCCAACGCGAACACTCGTGCCTGAGCTCTCGATCTCCCTACTGCTCTCAGTGCCGGTCTAGCTGCTGCTGGTGCTGCTGCCGCTGCAGTCTACTGCGCCATCTTCGGACAATCTCTGATCTTGTGGTTCTTATCACCACACCTCAAGCACCTCCCGGAAGTCACCCAACATGCCTCGCCTCCATGGCGTTTTCCACACTGGGTACACACTGGCTTCTCTACTACTGTGCCTCCGCCTGGTGTCGGTGCTGCTACTCCCTTTGGTGCAACTGCTCTCTGCTGGTAACCTGGAGCCTTCTTCTTCTTGTCTTGACGCTGAAAAGCTGATGCTGGCCTCTTTAATGAAGCTCTCTTCTCCTCCAGGTAAACCTCCATCTCTGCCTCCTGCAAGCATGCCGCCGACAAAGCCTGTTCCATGGAACGATGCCCTAAAGCCACCAGTCTCATCCTCAGGGACGGCTTCAACCCCATTATGAACTTCTTCACCTTCCTCCACTCATCTGCCATAATAAGAGGCGCATACTTGGACAGCTCCGTGAATTTCGTACTCAAGAACACTCATCGGCCCCTAGGTCAATGTCAAAAACTCTTGCTCCATGCGGTCCTGAACATGCTCCGGAATGTACTTCGCCCTGAACAGACGGACGAACTCAGTCCATGCAACCTCCATAGCACCATCTCCAAACTGTGTGCGTAGTACAGAAGAACACCACACATCGGCACACTCCTATAACAGAAATAAGGTAATTATATCCAAGGTATAATCCACTCAACGCACTTAATCCTCAGCAAAATATCAATCTCTACCTGAAGCATATAAGTAGCTAGGGTCACCCTCTCTTCTTCTGCACAATGAATGGCACGAAAGATCTTCTCCGTCTCTCTAAGCCAACTCTCCGCAAGAATAGGATCGCTCTCCCCCTTAAAGAAAGGTGGGGTCATCCTCCTGAATCTCTCTATCATGGGCACACCTCCGAAAACTACCTCCTGAGCAGGTGCCTGTGCCTACAATCCAGAACAACTCTTAATAATAGTTCTTCCAATTACCACCTTAAATAACTCTTACATCTACCAACCTGAACCTGCACCTGCGCCTGTAATGCTGCTGTAGTCTGAGCCTGAGTCTGCATCGCGTGCACCAACCCTTGCATCAACGCTTCGTATTCCACAGGTGGTGGTGGGGGTGGCAAGGGTACACCAATCTGGTCCTGAGCCTGCTGTGTTGGAGCTTGCTGATCACCTGCGAACGATATTGCCGTTAAGTTCTTAAACACAGAAAACCTTACATAAAATGACATGACTTTCATCCCTTCCCATGGTTCATTTTCATGTTTTAAAAATAATTAAAAATAGTAAACCTATAATCTTACATATCCTAAACTGAACCCCCATGTAACTTGCCTCTTTCCCTCCTACTAGAGTGATGACTTGAAGCCCGAAGAAGCCCGCCTCGTCAGTGAGACAGTCCTTTCCTCCATCTTCAAGCGCTCCGAATCCACCTCCAATGTAGTTCTCCCGCCTGGACGAGTTTCAGATCTCGTGGACGATCACTCCACCTTGGTCCAAGAGTCTCCAAACCGCACGAACCAGCACTGGATCGCTCTGCAAAGTCCTTTCCTCGGCCCTCTTTTATTTCCCTCAAAACCAGAGTGAAAACCCCTTTTTGACTGCGAGATCTGGTCTTATAAAGACCTCCATGCGTTTGGCTAGCCCAAGTTCGATCCCTGGGATGCGTAACACGCCGATCTAGCCTCTTAATGGCGCTTAAAACGGCAGATCCCACTTGCTCGGAACGGTAATATCAAAAACAAGCAAGTCAGGTTAACGTCAACATGGGTTGTCGTCAGAATCATTGTAAACGTCCATCGATAATGCCGTTTACATTCTTGCCTAAAAATAAAATAATTTAGAAAATATTAAACGACAATATATAATGTCGTTAACAAGGTATAAACGGTAGACGATCTTGCCGCTGACAAGACTTAATGCCAAGGGATATTGACGCCAAGTTCACCACAGAACAGCTTTCAGAACATGCAGAAATAAACATACAATTTGCAAAATAAAGTCAGAAATTCTTAGGGCACTACATGATCAGCAAGCTAAGAAGTCTTGCAGCCATACATTGTAAATGGATTCAAGATATTGGCTGTGCAAGGCAAGAAATGATTGGAGAACACAGGTAAAATTTTTTAAAAGCAATTGAAGTCCTTTCAGGTAAAACTTCTTTATCATTTCAAATTTGAATTGCCTGAATTGAAATGAATGTTTAATTTTTATCTAAAAAATGAGAAATGTGTTTCCATGGTACTCCCAACAATGAACTTTGTGTCATTACAATTGGAATCATGTTTATGTTATCATGCTTGCATAACTGTGCCCATGATTCTTTGTGCATATCAACTGCTTTGACTTTTTGGTCTATCAAATGATGACATGTGGAAAAACAAGTTATGCTTGTTTTGAAGCTATCATTATGCGTGAGTAAAATACTCTGCCAAGTACCAGAAGTCATGTTATGCTTAAAGTTAACTGTGTGCATAATCATGTGTGAATTGCTTGTTAGCTCTTTCATTCCATGCACATATTAAGGGGGAGTAAATTTAAAAAAGTGCAAAAATGTTTTTGAAAATGCAATGAATTTCATGCTAAAAATAAACTGTAATTGACCCTTTTTGCAGTGACTATGTGGTATATCAAATGGTGAAATGTGAAAGGACAAGTTAGGCGTGTCTGGAAACTATCATCATGCGTGATAAAAAATTCTCCCCCAAATATCAATAGTCTTTTCTACATAAAGGTCATCAAGCAAAATGAAAATCTCAAAAAAAAATTTGAGTCTTTGAAAAACTTTTCTCCTTCAATAAATTGCCTATTGATATATGCTAGATCATGTTCATATTCTTTCTGTGCAAACTACTTTGAATGAACATATCCGAATTGCCTAAATGATCATTTCATATTATGCATATCTTATGGGGAAGTGAGTCAAAAGAATCTTTGAGTGAAATGCTAAAGAAACATTCTTTCATATCTGATTTATCATCAACTCCCATTCAGTTTGTTGACAAATGTTCATGTTCACCTTGTGAGGGGGAGTTACATGAAAGGGGGAAGTCATTGTTACATTCCTTGACTTTACTTGTCTATCTTGAACCCCAAAATCATCAGAATGTTTGAGTCATTGTGCTATTTTCTTATGAGAGAATTAAGACATTGAAACTAAACTCATTGTGCATTTAGTTTAATTTCAAAGATTCAGTATCATTTCAAGGTTAAGCAATCTTAGTACTGAATGTTTTTAAAATGATTTGCAAAACACCATTATAGGCACATGAGTGGCTTTAATATTTCACTTGTGTATGCTTAAGCTTTATTTTTACCACTTGTTAAGAATAATTTTTCTAAATTTGTAGTCATGTCTTGTCTGGTCAAAGCAAACATAGTCCTGCAAAACATCAAAAGAAAAATGATCAATCTAGAAAGATATAAACAGAGCAATGCAAATTCTTGTACCACTGAGTAACCGGGTCATTTCACCTAAAAAGTGATTTGTTTTGCGTCAAAAAATAGAAAATAAAAGTTTTCAACTCTGTATAAGATAATGAGAGTAATCAGGAGATCTTGCATCTGATCAATGTGATCTCTTGCACTGAAAAGTGAGATTTAACTAATTTATTCTGTATTCTTTCCCTGTTAAAAATGAAAGAAATCAAATTGACAGGATGAAAAAGCTTAAGACCTTCATAAAGTTCATGTTTACTGAGTTTAGACCTATATTCTACATTGTGATAAAATTAAAGCTCCTAACATCCTTGTTAAATATTTCTGCTCATTCATATAGGTCACTTTACTTCACATTTGCATCATTTTTTTTTAACTACATTCAGATCATTATATCTTGCAATACCTTGTGTTGAGTGTGTCTTTGTGATTAAACTTTGTGGCACAATACCAAAAGCACAATAATTTCTCTCATATGCCAATATCACTTTGTCTCATTTATTTTGATCATTCCTGACCATTCCTTACTCCATTTCATTTCTTGGTCTCCAACCATCATTGTTTCTCTCTCTTGTATATCTTTTTGATGCTGTCAAAAAGGGGGAGAAAGGTCTCTAGTGGGAGAAAGTTCAAAGGGGAGAAAGTTATTTAAAGGAGAAAGGTCTCAAGGGGGAGAAAGGTCAAAGGGTGTATATGGTCAAAGGGGGAGTTATTGTAGTCAAGGGAGTCAAGATATTGGGAGTTTGTGCATATGTTTTGTCATCATCAAAAAGGGGGAGATTGTTGGGTTGAGTGTGTTTTGGAATTTCCTAAAGTTGTATTTTAATGATATCCAATAAACATCACTCATACTTTGATTTTGATGATGACATATTGTGATTTTAATGATGACATATTGTGATTTCAAAGATGACATATTGTGATTTTGATGATGACATGTTGAACATGTTATACATTTTATATATATCACAATAATACTTAAACAACATGTTTTTGATGATTAATATTTCATATTTTAATGATAATATCTTGTACTAATGATTTATGTGTTAATTTTGCAGGTGTATGCAGATTTTGTCATGGTAGTGTCGACACAACCTTTACTGGTGTCGACACAATGTTACATACCCAAGGCAAAATGATGAAGAAATGGTCAAGTGGTGTCGACACAGGATCAAGTAGTGTCGACACTAGTCCCAGTTCCCAGAGAACCCAGTTGACAGGTCTGTACTGTGTGTCGATACAGCCTCAAGTAGTGTCGACACTAGATCCAGTTCCCAGAAGACATGTTTGGCAGTTCTGGACAGTGTGTCGACACTGCCTGAAGTAGTGTCGACACTAGTGTCTCTTCCTAGAAGACCATTTCTGCCAGTTTGGGTCAGTGTGTCGACACACTCTGAATTAGTGTCGACACACTCCGGCTAAAACTCAAAATCGTGATTTTGTCTGGACACGTGGCTGCTTGGGAATTAGGGGATTTGACCTAGGTTTCCGTGCCCATGCACCCCAAGGCACTTTATGGACATATGGGGCTATAAATACCCATGTTCCTTGTACCCCAAAGGCAAGAGAGCCCATACACTTTCAGAAGAAGCCTTTTGGCGGCCAAAGGGGGCTTTCCAAATCTGTCTCCATCTCCAGAAGCTGCAAGCCATCCTTTCAAGAGGAAAGACAAGGGAATCAAGGGGAATCCCTGGAGAGAAGGTTGCTGTGCAAGGCAAGGGAGCAGATCCAACTGAAGAGGCGCAGGAGAAGAAGGATTTCTGGCATTTCAGATGCCATCAAAGCAGAGCATCGGCAATTGAGAAGAATCTCCATCGATTTCCATCAAGGCTCCTCAATTGAAGCGTCTGCAAGTCTTCTTCATCAAGGAACATCCAAGTCACATCTATTTCATTCATTTTCTTGGAGTGTTCATCCAGATTTTCATTGTGTGATCTGTGCATGTGTTCTGCACAGACCACTTAATTCTGTTTGTTCTATTTTTATCTTTGTATTGAGATAGATCGGGCTAGAGGATCTATTCTCTAACTGAGCTTGTTCTAGCAGAACTTGGATCCTTCGTGGTCCAAAGGTTTGGAGCCGTAGTGCTCAGGTTTGGAGCTTTAGTGCTCTGGAGCCGTTGTGCTCAAGTGCTTGTGAGTCGTCGTACTCATAAGTGGTTTGTGGAGTAGGTCATCGTACCTATCTTCTGGGTTTTCTTTGAATCGTCGTACTCAAAGGGTTTGGAGTCCTCGTGCTCCGGTTGTTTATTGAGTCGTCGTGCTCAATGGTGTTTGGGGTCGTCGTGCTCCGGTGTGAGTTGTACTCAAGGTTTTGAGTAGTGTGGCCTCACTGTGTGAGGGGTGGACATAGGAGTCACTGGAGGTGATTTCCGAACCACCTAAAAATCCTCTGTGCAATGGTTTGAATTATGGTTTGACTTTGAATTACGCTAGATGCATGCATAGGGATTTCGTTCACACTACTAATCGATTTGCTCACACACACTAATCACACTTCAGATCAGTAAATTGTTTGGGTGAATTGATCTCTGATTTAAAGTAATTTTGAATTGCTTAAGCTTCCGCATTAATTGGTGTTAGATCTATTCAACCCCCCCTTCTAGATCTGATCCATCCACCCATCCGATCCTAACAAAGGAAGGGGGAAAAGAGAGCTGAGAGGGCGAGAGGGGGAAATGGGGCGCGGCCTTGGGTTTTAACCCGGCGGCCCCCAGAACGCGACGGGCTGACCCGATGCGACAACAAGCATGTCGCGACACCCCTCGGCATCGTGGCCATGTCGCGACGGTCGCCCCCGGCGGGACCCCAAAAAGGCGATCAAACCTTGAAGACCGAAAAAGCAGTCGCGATGCCCAGACAGGCCGCGTCAACGCTGCACGCGTCTGACACCTGACAAAGCCATTCTGACAGAAAGGACACCAGTCACGTCTGTTAGAAAAGCAGTCGCGACCCTGTCAGACGCCGCAACAAGGACGCGACAGCAACCCCCGTCGCGACAAGAACGCGGCGGGCGAGTGCAGCGCGACCCGACGCTGTCACGGCAGACCGCTCTGGCGCGACCATGTCGCAGCCAGGGCGCCTGGCGCGACCCTGAGGACGGGGCCACAGGGCCCAAGGGGGCCGGGTCTTACATCCCACCCACCTTAAGACATTTCGGCCTCGAAATGAAAACAACTCGGTCTCAAACCGGAAAGTAGTACGAGGAGAAGTAACATACCAATCAGTCAAACAAATAAGGAAACTACTCCAGCATCTCATCCTCGCGCTCCCAGGTGGCCTCGCCACCAACGCAGTTCTGCCAAACGACCTTCACCAGAGGAATCTGCTTCCGACGCAACTGCTGAACTCTGCGGTCGACAACTCTGAGGGTACTCTGGCACTGACAAGTCTGGCGCTACCTCCAGCTGTGAGTAGTCCAACACGTGCAAAGGATCTGCAACATATCTCCTGAGTTGCGAAACGTGAAACACATTGTGCACACCTGCTAGCTCTGCTGGAAGACTCAACCTGTAAGCCACCTCGCCGACCCTCTCGGTGATAGGGAAAGGCCCGACGTACCTCGGACTAAGCTTTCCCTTTCTGCCAAACCTCATGACGCCCTTGGTCGGAGAGACCCGCAAGAAAACAAGGTCACCAACACTGAACTGTAACGGTCTCCTGCGGATGTCTGCGTAACTCTTCTGTCTGCTCTGTGCTGCCCGAAGCCTCTGCTTGATCAGACTGACCATGTCTGCACACTGCTACACTAACTCTAGCTCAAAAGCAGCCTCTTACCAACTCGAACCAGTGAAGTGGAGTCCTGTATGGGCGACCATACAAGGCCTCGTATGGTGCCATTCCGATGCTCGAGTGATAACTGTTGTTATATGCGAACTCTACCATCGAAAGGTGCGACTCCCACGTGCCGCTCCAGTCTAAACAGCACGCTCTCAGCATGTCCTCCAGTGTCTGAATGGTCTGCTCTGACTGTCCATCTATTTTAGGGTGGTACACTGTGCTGAACCTCAACTCTGTACCCAGTGCACTCTGAAGACTGCGCCAAAACCCTGACGTGAACCTCGGATCTCTGTCGGAGACGAATGAAACTAGGATCCCGTGCAACGAAACAACTCTATCCACGTATAGCCTGCCTAACTTGTCCACTGACCACGACATCCTGATTGGAAAAAAGTGTGCTGCCTTGGTCAAACGATCCACAATCACCCAGATACCATCGTGCCTCTACGGGGTGCGGGGAAACCCAACCACAAAGTCCATGGTGATGTCATCCCAGTTCCACTCGGGAATGGGCAACGGCTGCAGCGCACCACCAGGACGCTGATGCTCGACCTTCACCTGTTGACAGGTAAGGCACCGAGCAACAAACTCTACCACGCCCCTCTTCATCCCTGGCCACCAGAAGGACCTCCTCAAGCAATGGTACATCTTGGTGGAGCCAGGATGAACAGCATACCTCGATCTGTGAGACTCTGACAAAACTACCTAGCACGCCTCCTCAAGAATGTACAAGCGGCCTCTGAATCTGACCTCACTATCCTCGTCGAGCTCAACATCTGGCATCTGCAAAATGTCCACCAACTGAGGGTCTACTTGTTGTGCTTACAACACCTGCCTGAACACGGACGGCCGAACTGACAAAACTGCCACACTGTACGGTCTCTGGTCCTCGACGGAACGAACACTCCCTGGGATAGCTCCTCGAACAGCCTCCACTCTCTAACCATCAGCGAACTCAAGCACACACGCCTACTCAAAGCATCGGCTACGACGTTAGCCCTTCCTGGGTGATAGGAGAGGGTTAGGTATAGTCCTTCAAATACTCCATCCATCGGCGCTGTCTCGAGTTCAGATCCCTTAGGTGAAGAAATATACAGACTCTGGTGATCGGTGAAGATCTGAAAAGCCTCGCCATACAGGTAGTGCCTCCACAACTTGAGAGCGAACACCACTGCTGCCAGCTCCAAGTCGTGGGTGGGGTAGTTCTCCTCATGCTTCTTGAGCTGCAGAGAAGCATAGGCAACAACCCCACCGTGCTGCATCAGCACGGCACCCAAACCTGACCTCGACGCATTGGTATAGACCACAAAACCACCGTTGCCTGACGGCAAGACTAACACTGGCGCTGAAGTCAACCTCGACTTCAACTCTCGAAAACTCTGCTCACAGACTCTGACCAAACAAACCTGACGTCCTGCCTAGTCAACCTGGTCAACGGCGCTGCTAACTTGGCAAAATCCTGAATGAACCTCCGGTAATAACCAGCCAAACCTAGAAAACTGTGGACCTCTGACACCAATGTGGGCTGCTCCCACGAAAACACGGCCTCCACCTTGGCAGGGTCCACTGCCACACCAGAACCTGAGATCACGTGCCCAAGAAAGTGCACCTCCCTCAGCCAAAATTTGCACTTGTCGAACTTGGCATAAAGCGGTGACTTCGCAGGGTCTCCAGCACGATCCTCCGGTGCTCCTCGTGCTCCTCCTCAGAAGCCGAGTAGACCAAAATATCATCAACAAAAACAACCATAAAATGATCTAGGTACTTACTGAACACCCTATGCATCAGATCCATGAATGTTGCGGGTGCGTTCATCAGCCCAAAAGACATCACGACGAACTCAAAGTGGTCGTACCTGGAACGGAAAGCCGTCAAACCGACATCTGAGTCTCTGATCCGCATCTGATAGTACCCGGATATCAAGTCAATCTTCGAGAAAACTTTGGCCGACTACAACTGATCAAACAAATCATCGATCCTCGGTAACGGGTACCTGTTCTTCACAGTAACCTAGTTTAACTGCCGATAATCGATGCACAAATGAAGACTACCATCCTTCTTTCGCACAAACAAAATAGGCGTGCCCCACGGCGAACGACTCGGGCGAATGATGCCCAGCTCAAGAAGCTCCTGCAACTGGCGCTTCAACTCACGATGCTCTGCCGGGGCCATCTGGTAGGGTGCCTTGGACAAAGACATCATACCGTGCAAAAGCTCAATGGAGAACTCTACCCCCGCTCAGGCAGAAAACCAGGTAGATCCTCCGAGAAGACGTCGGAGAACTCAGAAACAACCGGCATGTCAAAAACTGAAGATCCGCTAGGCTCCAAAGAACAAACCGAAGCAAGGTACGCCGCATAGCCATCACGGATCAAACGGCGAGCTCTACACAAGGAAATAAATGGCCGACGGGTAGACCGGATACCTCGGAAGCAGAGGACGGGCTCTCCAGGTATCCTAAACAGAACGGTCTTCCGTTGGCAATCAACCATGGCTGAGTGAGCCTCCAACCATTCCATGCCCAGGATGACGTCAAAGTCGCAAAGCTGTAGTGTGTACAACCTGGCCGGCAATTGGTGCCCCTCAACCTCGACTGCCACACCCTCCAGGTAACCAAAGGAACGTATATAGTCACCAGACGGGAGATCGACCATCACGTCACACTGCCTCTCAAGTGCGTGACAAGCAAGGGACTCATAGAATTCCTCGGAAGCAAAACACAAAGAAGCACTGGGGTCGACCAAAACACGAGCAGCTTTGCCAAGAATAGGTAGAGTACCTATAACAAGGTTTGACGTGTAATACCCCAGAAATTTTATTAATTTAAAAAAAATATTATAGATAAATGAAAATTTTGCCCATTAATAAAAATCAAACTAGTTAAAAGATACACATCATTATTGCATGAGTAGAAACTCATATAAAAATTCTATGAAAATAATAGTTATACCTTAAAATTATTATCTAATGACCCATTAAGAAATTTGGGCATAGAAAAATAATTCGGACCATGTTTTAGAATTTATGTGACTTATTATTGTAAATAGGGAATAAATTGGAGAATCCATTATTTCATGAGCCAAGTGGATTAACAATTGAAATAAAAATTATGGGTAGACTCCAAACAATATGTGGGGATAGTCCATAAAAGGAATTGGATCAATGGACAACTTATGACCCATGAACAAATTCAAGTATGAAAATAGTAAATAAATAACTTACGTATTATCGAAATGATAGAACTTACGCACCACTATCGTACGTGAGAAAACACACTAGAAAATTCCGTAAAATTATAAATCAACCTCAAACATTATTCTTAAGAGTTTCATGAAGAGATTCGAGCAACGAAAAATCGATTGGCCAATGTACGTTACACGTGACCAAGTTAACCGAATTAGGGAACTAAGTCGGAAATTATTAACACGGAAAAATAACCCAACCATAAATTAAATAAATAGGTTGAGAGACTTATAACATTATGTATTAGTGACCCATTAATGAAAATGGGCCAATGGATCACTTTTAGCCTAATAATAAAATTGGAACATAAAAATACTCAGAAATTCGTACCTATAAATATGCAATAATTGTGAAGGGCACATTAGGGTTTAAATTAGGGTAATTAGTCATGCAAGGTAAGTCAAAACCGGACCCAACTCTAAGAGGTGGTTTCCTAAACCTTTGCTACCTCCTTTGGGTGAGAGAATCTCAGATTTTGGAAACTAGAATGCAGAAATTCGCAGCCCTCTTTCCTAGTCCCATTAGGACATGAAGTAGCACCCTAAAACTATAAGAACTCTTCACAAAACGTTTGGGGAAGGTTTAGCATCAATTTGGGGTCGTGTGCAGCAAGTTTGGGGCACTGGAGGAGGGGAGAAGGCTGGGGAAAAACGTCGTCTTCTTCCACCTCGCCCTGTAGCAAACCAGGAACCTGTAGGGAGTTCTTTGCATTCAAAGGTAGGCATTCTTGGGTCAAGATTAAAGAAAAATAATATCATCTTGTAGAGCTTCGAGTCTAGATTCATTTTCTTCTGATTTTACTAATTTTCATGGAGTATCCTTTGTGTATTAGTCGTTCTCCCTAAGTCGCGCACAGTTAGGGCTTTTCCCGTTCTTCTTATTATGCATACAATTTGAGACCGAACTAGACTAAATCATCAACATGAAAGTTCTTCTACTTGTAGTCACGATCATCTTTCATGTTGAACTTTTTGTTTAAAAGTCTTTAGTTAGAGAGTTATGAACCCCGTAAGAGAGTCATGCATAATACTGTGTTTTCGGGTTTGCAGATAGCCTTAAGTTCTTCCTGTTTTTCACAAGATTAAAGGCCGAAGTAGGTCAAGCCTCCAACATAAAAGTTCTTTAAATAGTTGCCATGGTCATCTTTCATGTTAAGTGTTTTGTTTAAATATCATTAGTTAGAGAGTTATAAACTTCGTAATAGAGTCATGCAGGATACTACGTTTTCAGGTTGCATTTAACTTTAAGTTCTTCATGTTTTTCACAAGGACAAAGACCGAATTAGGTAAAACCCCCAACATCAAAATTCTTCCACTAGTTGTCTTGGTCATTGTTTATGTTAAACGATTTGTCTAAATATCAGTAGATCTCATGTTACAAGCCTAACATGTAAGTCGCAACGAAGTCATGCATGTTTAGGGCTTTTTTTTTTACGTTCTTCCTATATTGCATGCAATTAGAGACGGATTCAGACTCAGACCACAACACAAAAGTTCTTCCAATTGATGTCCTCGACATTTTCTATGTTGAGTGTTTTGTCTAAAGGTCAGCATATAGAGAGATATAGGCGTTTCATGAATATCGCCCCTGTGTCAAAACATGGTAAGTCTGAACCAAGAGCATGTCAGATCCCGGTCAGACTCAGGCACAGACCCTGTGAACGCGACGGCCCGATATGTCGCGTTCTGAGGTCGGGTCGCGACAGTACCTCTGTCGCATTCTGGTCGCGACAGTACCCCTGTCGCGTTCTGCCTGCCTGATCTGACGACCCCGTCGCGATCCTTGCAAGACCACGTCGCGATCTCAATTTTGGGCCTGAAAATCAGTCTTTTCCAAGTCTTGTTGTACCACCATAATTCCCATATCATGTTGACGATCTTAACTACATAAAAAAAAAACAAAGTTGTAAGTATTGGTTGTATTTTAATCTAATAAAAGTCAATCACTTGATCTTTCATATCATTGATTTCATGACACATACACACACGTTGAACCATCCAAACATGGCTTAAATTGTATGAATATGACACATAACATATCTGGTAATTATTGCAATTAATTACCTTACTTTAACAAGTACTCATTTACGATTCGTGCGATGTTTTAGAACACCGATCTCGACGCTCCACTGTTCTAGAATTCCTCTAGAACGTCGAGCACTTGTTTCTATATTACACACTTTCTTGACTTGGACGAACTCTCCATCGGATACTCCTTCCGCCGGACTAGTGAATCCTTGTGCAAGGCCTCCGTAAGTCTCCTCTGATCATGGATTCCCACATGGTCGACGAGCCGGTTGTACCCTAATACCTATGATACACTCTAGGGATCAGTAAGATCCAAACGGCCTTAGATTGTTCTCTCGCTCTTATCTTGAATCACGCCGGACCTCTGGACCTGTGCATAACGAGGCCAGCAGAAGGGTTGTGTTCCACCTGACTGCCAACGTCGTACGCGCGTGTTGTGCAACTGTTACTATCGCTCATTACACGACGTTTCATGTGCAATGACCATAAGATCTCATCTATACTCTACTCGCTTGTCTATTCATATTCACGTTCACTCTACTATCTCGTCTCTCTCGTCTATTCATCTAGTACTCTCTTGTTACCCTTTGAGCTGTGTAGCTCCTATCGTTTGTACTATTTCATGACTGTCTAGCGCTATAAAATGGGTCTTGTGACTCTACTGTATCAAATGCATACTGTGCAGGGCACGGAGAGTGTCCGAGGGGCTCCAATCTAGTCCTGGGGGCAGAGAGCCACCCGAAAATACCTGCACGGGCTATTGACGGTGTTCTGCATTGCACCGGTTCTGACTATACTGTGTTGGCCAGACATCTAACTACTATCCTTTTAGTCTGAGGAGTTCAGACGTACTGTGATATTACTGTGCTATCACAAACTGTTATACATTAGTCTGAGGAGTTCAGACGTAATGTACTATCATGAAATGGCTACTGTCTCAAGTGACTATTGTCGTACTCTACCAGTGCACCGTTGTGCAACCCTACACGCTATCTTGTTACACGCTACCTTGTTACACGCTATCTTGTTACACGCTATCTCGTTACACGCTATCTCACCATACGCTCTACTTGCTCTACTTGATACTCGCTATCTTGAGTTACTGTGTGCTATCGCGACTTGATCACATTCAAAGTGCAATTTACTCTTTACATGACCATCTACTATCATCTCTTCTTGCTATACATGTCTCTTGCTATTCTGGACAATATCGTTACTTGCTATTATGTTATCATTTTCTATCGTGACTTGACTTTAGTCATCGTGCTATACTTGATTCAACTGCTATTTGAACCATGTTACTTGTGTTGTTACTTTCTCGACTTTACATGACTCTCTCTATCATTAGTTACTCTGCCTTTAATGCATTAATTACTTAAAGCATGCTTGACTCATGAGATTTAAGTCCTACTGGGCGTTATCGCTCACCCTTCGTTATTTGTTATTATGTCTCAGG
This sequence comes from Colocasia esculenta, assembly GCA_014218235.1. Lineage (NCBI taxonomy): Eukaryota > Viridiplantae > Streptophyta > Magnoliopsida > Alismatales > Araceae > Colocasia > Colocasia esculenta. The sequence goes on along the minus strand of CM024760.1, from coordinate 99,959,998 downwards.
TAAGTCGGACAATGACGTTATACGTACCAATGGGACAAGACCAGAGTGATGAGTGACCCGGAGTCAAATAACGAAGTTACCCTAGCACAATTGGAGTCTAGTAGTTGTTGCTTCAGATTTCTTTTCAATGTAATGATGTCATTGAGCCCTATGTATTGGCTCCGAATTAGTGGTTGTAATAGTCTTAGTGATTTTATAATGAAACGAAGAGTTATTTCAACTATTGTTCATTAGATGCTCTGATGTTTGCGAAAGTATGCGCAATTGTCGTTACCATACTCGTTGTTCGCGTCTCCCTCCGATTTATTCCGCTGCTAAATTGGAGGGGCGTGACATGACGCCTCTGCCTGCTCCCGGGTGAGACCCATCACGCGACCACGACCACGCCCATGCTGTGGCGCCTGCTGGGGCTGTTGCTGCTGCGGCGGCTGCTGAGGGTACTACTGCTACTACTGGTACGGCTGGTACTGCTGCAGCTGCGGAAACTGCTGAGCCTGCTGCTGGTACTGCCCCCGCTGCTGCTGACACGGTGCCTACTGTTGAGGAGGGTACTGGTACTGACGCAGCTGCTGAGCGTATTGCACTGGCTGCTGCTGCTGCGGGGCTTGCCCCATGGGGCAATCCCTCCTGAAGTGGCCCGGTAAGCCACAGGTGTAGCAAGCTGCCTCCTGACCGCCCTGCTCAGCTCCCTAGACAATTAACTGCTATGCAAACCTGGACTGGCGCTTCTGTTGTCGGCTCCGACCGCCCCCGCGAGTAGACAACTTCCTAAACTGCGAGCGAATCCCGGCGCTGCCGGAACTGCCCGAGCCGGAGGAAGAGGAAATCGCACTACTGTGGCTACCCACTGGACGCTGGTAAGGTGAGGACCTAGAAGAGGCTCCTCCCTGCTGCTGCTGCTGCTGAGGCCGTCAAGTCTCTCTGTCCAAGGCGGTAGCCTTTGCCACGGCCTCTCCCAAGGTGGTACACATGTGTGCCGTCACACCCCACCTCAGGTCTGGTCTCAGTCCTGCTATGAACCTCTCTGCACACGCCTGATCACTGCCTGCGACATGAGGCACATGCCTCAACAAACGGACAAATCTCTGGTGGTACTGCAAAACTGTGAGGTCGTCCTGAACCAACGCATGGAACTGGTCCCGTCTCTCACGTCGAGCGTAGTCGGGGAAGTACTTACCGTGGAAGACCTCCGAAAACCACTGCCAAGTGATGTGATCCAACCTATGCCCCTGGAAGTGAATCTGCCTCTGAACTCTCCACCACTCATGGGCTGCTCCCATGAGCTGGTACACTGCCAGTCGAACCTAGTCCTCCTCAACGCACTCCATGGTCTCGAAGATGCGCTCCAACTCATGGTTCCAGCTCTCTGCCTTGTCTGGATCATACTCACCGTGGAACATCGGTGGCAGAAGGCGCAGGAACCTCTTGAGGAGAGCGGTCCTGTCCTCCGTAACCGCCATCCTCCGCCGCCCGGCCTGGGTACTCCTAGTGCCCGACCGCTACTGACACTCTGGCTGCTCCACCTCTGGCTCTACCTGCTGCTCCAGCACCACTAGAGGAGGTACTAAAAACTGAACACCTGCTGCTGCCTGCCCGGGCTGGTATGCTCCCTGGTACAAGTTCCTAAAGAACTGCTCTGCTAAGGGAAACCAGTCTGCGTACTACTGCGGCTGAGGCTGGTACTCCTACTACTGCTGCCCACCTGCCGCTGCTGCTGCCGCTGCACCCTGAGGCTGTGCCACTGACTCGTCTGCCGACACCTCCTCCTGGACCTGCCCCTGCGCGGGCATCTCAGACTCATCCTACTCCTCGATCAACTATCTAGCCTGACTGCGCCTACGTGGAGCCATGTCCTACACGACACACAACCAACAAGGGTTAACAATACCACTCGAGTGGCTAGCAGTGTACTTGTACTACCATTGGGACTTCCTGTTGCAGTTTAAATTCATTACAAGTCCTGTCAGACTCTCGCTCTGATACCAACTGTAACGACCCGAGAACCCGACCCACGGCCCACACCGAGGACCCAATTTTCGCGGTCACCGCCCACGGATCTAGGGACCCAGAAGGGCTATAATCTACATCTAACAGGATATGTAATGGAAGTAAACATCAACTGCTAATCTAGAAGTGTACGTGCAGAATAGAAAAGAGAGTGAGACCACCACGTACCACTCTAAGTACAGTCCCAACGCACGCACGCTAGTACAAGTAAAAGGCAGAGGAAGAACAAGCCTCTTAAGGGCATACCCCGAGGGTGACGTACACTGAAAAAGGGGAACCACTGCTAGCTACGGGGACCCCGACTACCGCCCCGTCTACTCCGCCCGGCGCGCGCCCAGTCGCTGCTGAGAAGTTTCACCTGGGAAAAGGAGAGATGAGCTTCACAACAAAAGCTCAGTAGGGACTACCAATCTCCTACTAGCTCTAAACAGGCAGGAGAATATAAATATCAAATGAATGACAACAGTTTATATCTTCTACCTACAAATGGAAGTGCGGAAGCGAAACTACAACTAGCACGGTACGGAAGGTACACACAGTCGGAAACTCCGTACGACTGCTCGTCATGACCACCACACAGCTAGCAAACACAGACGGAGGGAACTCCGCCTGGACAGAGAACACTGGCTACGGAAGCACTACCACTAGTCACGGTTAGGTGCGTCCACCGACGTCTTATCCTCGACCCGGGTCCTGACCCTCATGTCTCGTCAGAACGAGGTAGGACACAAGTAACACAACAGTAACCTCCATAGTCTGGCTGGACTACAGTCCCACGCCTGACCTCTCCAAACGGTTCCGGGGCCGTAAGGAGCGAGGTAGTGAGAAGAAGGACTGGATGGCCTGCGCCGGGTAGAACTCCTAACTGTCCTCGGCGTCCCAGACCACCCACGAGAGCTCTGCAAGTGACTCACACACCACTGTCCTAACCACCATTTTCCCCTAAGCTCCAGAGTCCGCCTGGTGGCTGCCAACTCGAGCACACTTGTAGCCCAGAGTACTCCCACAACAGGCTCCCAAGGATGGGGGTCCCAGGCAACGGTAACAACCTCTTATGCGAGACAAGCCCTCAAGTGTCGGGCACCGGACGAAAGACTAGTGAAGACCACACTAGGGAACTAGCACAGATGCCACGGGTACAATAAAAGGAACGGAAACGGCAAAGACCAGGAACCTGTCTCACAGCTGAGGTCGCGACGCATCGGGCCGCCGCGACCTGGTCGCGACGCCCTACCCTGTCGCGACGCTGTCGCGGCGGCCGTAGCCGTCGCGACCAGGTGGCGACGCCCAAGAGCGTCGCGATCCCATCGCGATTGGCAAGTCCATCGCGATAAGATCGCGACCTCCAGAAGGGTCGCATCTTCAGCAGAGGGGGGATTCTGGAACACTTCTTCTGGAGACCGCCCCAAAAACGCCAAACAAGCATTCCACAGGGGGAGGGGAGCATGCTTAACATGAAAGAAAGCCATTAAAGCATCCAAACCACCCTTAAAAACCCCACGAACATGGATCTACACTCGAAGGGAAACCTCACTCAACCTCGGGCATGGAGTTCTCACACTCCCAAACCCCAAACCACAGAGGAAACACGATGTAGAGGGGGAAGGGAGCATGCTTAGGGCTAGAGGATCAAGGGTCCCTACCTCCACACGAAGAACGAACCCGTTAGGGCCTTCTCATAGGAATGAACGCCTCCTCCTCGCTCCAAACGGCACGAACACGTCCCCTACATGAGCGGGACGACACCACCTCAGCACAGACGCCTCA